>OY740783.1:63048774-64248774 GCA_963514005.1 Raja brachyura
TATGCATACATATATATATACATACATATACATGCATATATACACATACATATATACATATGATCATTTTCCAATGTTCAATAGATTTAGGATCAGTTCTTGTGGATTGGAGGATAGCTAATGTTATCCCACTTTTCATGAAAGGAGTGAGAGAGAAAACATGGAATTACAGGCCAGTTAGCCTGGCTTTGGTGGTGAGAAAGATGCTGGAGTCAATTATTAAAGGTGTAATAATGGGGCATTTGGATAGCAGTAAAAGGATTAGTCCAAGTCAGCTTTTATGAAAGGAAAATCACGTTTGACTAATCTTCTGGAATTTTTTGCCACAAGGCTCGGTGTTGGGTCCGCAACTGTATATTAATGATTTTGAAGAGGTAAATAGGACCAGACTGATTCCTGGGATGGCAGGATTCCATGTGAAGAAAGACTGGATAAACTCGGCTTGTACTCGCTGGAATTTAGCAGATTAAGGGGGGATCTTATAGAGACTTACAAAATTCTTAAGGAGTTGGACAGGCTAGAAGCAGGAAGATTGTTCCCAATGTTGGGGAACTACAGAACATGGGGTCACAGTTTAAGGATAAGGGGGAAGTCTTTTAGGACCGAGATGAGAAGATCTTTTTTTCACACAGCGAGTGGTGAGTCTGTGGAATTCTCTGACAGCTGGAACCGATATTGCACCAACTCACTCAATTTTAAATAAATAATAATAGAGATCTATTAACATGGTTAAAACTTTATTTCTGACATACATGGTAAGATTTACATAAAGGAGGGAGAGAGAGGGGGAAGGGAGGGAGAGAGAGGGGGAAGGGGAGAGAGAGGGGGAAGGGAGGGAGAGAGAGGGGGAAGGGAGGGAGAGAGAGGGGGAAGGGGAGAGAGAGGGGGAAGGGGAAGAGAGAGAGGGAAGGGAAGGAGAGGGAAGGGAAGGAGAGGGAAGGGAAGGAGAGAGGGAAGGGAAGCAGAGAGAGGGAAGGGAAGGAGAGAGAGGGAAGGGAAGGAGAGGGAAGGGAAGGAGAGAGGGGGGAGGGAAGGAGAGAGGGGGGAGGGAAGGAGAGAGGGGGGAGGGAAGGAGAGAGGGGGGAGGGAAGGAGAGGGGAGGGAAGGAGAGGGAAGGGAAGGAGAGAGAGGGAAGGGAGAAGGGAAGGGAGGGAGAGAGAGAGGGAAGGAGGGAGAGAGAGAGGTAAGGAGGGAGAGAGATAGGGAAGGAGGGAGAGAGAGAGGGAAGGAGGGAGAGAGAGAGGGAAGGAGGGAGAGAGAGAGGGAAGGAGGGAGAGAGAGAGGGAAGGAGGGAGAGAGAGAGGGAAGGGAGAGAGGGGGAGAGCGATCGAGAGAAGGGGGAGAGAGAGATCGAGAGATGGGAAAGAGAGAGATCGAGAGAAGGGGAGAGACAGATCGAGATGGGGGGGGAGATCAAGAGAAGGGGAAAGAGAGAAGGGGAAAGAGTGAAAAGGGGAGAGGGAGGAGGAGGAGGGAGAGGGAGTAGGGAGAGAAGGGGGAGAGGGAGAAGGGAGAGAGGGATAACGGGGAGAGGGATAACGGGGAGAGGGAGAAGGGGGAGAGGGAGAAGGACAGGGAGAGTGGAACAAGGGCACGTTACAATGCGCACCCTTCCCATTCCGACCAAAGATATTATATAGAGCTCCTCTGGCATCTTTGATTCCGACCGCCGCCACCGAACCCCCCGCCCCACATTTGCACCCAAAGATTATAGAGCGGAGTTCTATAATCTTTGATTGCACCCTTCTTCACGACGGGCTTGGGATCTTTGCTTGTGAAGTCTTGACAATTCGAGGGACATAACCGGTAACAGCCGTCGCGTTCCCGGACTCAAATCCGAGCTGGAAAAATCTCCTGGTCACTGGGCCTTATTTTGGAGACCCCTACCTTACAAGAACAAAACCCAACTCGTTCAGAAGTGTTAAAATTATTGACTTTATTACTGTGGTAAGTAATCTTTATTACTGTGGTAAGTAAAGATCTATTCAAAATAATTCTAATAACTTTCTAATGTACCGACCAAAGATTATAGAGGAGCCTAGATTTCCATGACCGTTGATGGGAGAACAGAAAATAACATTTCAGTTCAGAATAATAATATTTTTGTCACCTTTCGTTTTTTTGGGGGGAACCTAAAGAAAGATTACCAGCCGTCGCTGCAGATTTAGATGTGGACGCCATAGTCGACGCCATCTTGGTCCGCTAATATGGCGGCGACTATCACACATGCGATACTACGCTTTTTTCGCTAAGTGGCGTATCTTGCTCTTCTATAATCTTTGGTAACTAGTAGAGTGGATATGGGAGAACCAGTGGATGTGTTATATCTGGACTTTCAGAAGGCTTTCGACAAGGTCCTGCATGAGAGATTAGTATATAAACTTAAAGCATACGGTATTGGTGGTTCAATATTGATGTGGATAGAGAACTGGCTGGCAGACAGGAAGCAAATGGTAGGAGTAAACGGGTCCTTTTCAGAATGGCAGGCAGTGAGTAGTGGGGTACCGCAAGACTCAGTGCTGGGACCCATGATTTGGACGAGGGAATTGAATGCAACATCTCCAAATTTGCAGATGACACCAAGCTGGGGGGTATAGTTAGGTGTGAGGAGGATGCTAGGAGACTGCAGGATGATTTGGATAGGTTGAGTGAATGGGCAGATGCATGGCATATGCAGTATAATGTGGATAAATGTGAGGTTATCCACTTTGGTGGCAAAAACATGAGGGTAGACTATTATCTGAATGGTTGCAGATTAGGAAAAGGGGAGATGCAACGAGACCTGGGTGTCATGGTACACCAGTCATTGAAAGTACACATGCAGGTGCAGCAGGCAGTGAAGAAAGCAAATGGTATGTTAGCATTCATAGCAAAAGGATTTGAGTATAGGAGCAGGGAGGTTCTACTGCAGTTGTACAGGGTTTTGGTGAGACCACACCTGGAGTATTGCGCACAGTTTTGGTCTCAAAATCTGAGGAAAGATATTCTTGCCATAGAGGGGGTTCAGAGAAGGTTCACCAGACTGATTCCTGAGATGTCGGGACTTTCATATGAAGAAAGACTGGATAGACTCGGCTTGTACTTACTGGAATTTAGAAGAATGAGGGGGATCTTATAGAAACTTATAAAATTCTTAAGGGGTTGGAGAAGCTAGATACAGGAAGATTGATCCCGATGTTGGGGGAGTCCAGAACAAGGGGTCACAGTCCAAGGATAAGGGGGAATTCCTTTAGGACCGAGATGAGGAAAACATTCTTTACACAGAGAGTGGTGAGTCTCTGGAATTCTCTGCCACAGAAGGTCGTTGAGGCCAGTTCATTGGCTATATTCAAGAGGGAGTTGGATGTGGCTCTTGTGGCTAAAGGGATCAGGGGGTATGGAGAGAAGGCAGGTACGGGATACTGAGTTGGATGATCAGCCATGATCATATTGAATGGCGGTGCAGGTTCGAAGGGCCGAATGGCCTACTCCTGCACCTATTTTGCTATGTTTCTATGTTCTATGTTTCTAAACATAGTCAATGTTCGCTCTGAAGACCATGAATCACGGGGGATGTCAGTGGTGTTGAATGGGGGGATCAGTACGGGAAGGATGGGGGAGGGGGGGTCAGTACAGGATGAATGGGGGTTCAGTACAGGATGAATGGGAGTAGACAAAAATGCTGGAGAAGTTCAGCGGGTGAGGCAGCATTTATGGAGCTAAGGATATAGGCAACGTTTCGGGTTGAGACTCATTTTCAGACTGTTCCTCCCCATTCTTCTTGAATGGGGGGATCAGTACAGGATGGATGGGGGGGGGGGGGGAAGGATCAGCACAGGATGAATGGGGGGGGGGGGGGGGGAGATCAGTACAGGATGAATGGGGGGGGGGTCAGGACAGTGTGGATCAGAAGGTCTGTGCAGGATGAATGGGTGATCACTACAGGATGAATGAGGGGCTCAGTGTAGGATGAACGGAGGATCAGTACGGGATGCATGAGGGGATCAGTACAGGATGCATGAGGGGATCAGTACAGGATGCATGAGGGGATCAGTACAGGATGCATGAGGGGATCAGTACAGGGTGCATGAGGGGATCAGTACAGGGTGCAT
This sequence comes from Raja brachyura, assembly GCA_963514005.1. The sequence goes on from OY740783.1 coordinate 63,052,866, forward strand.
GAGGGGATCAGTACAGGGTGCATGAGGGGATCAGTACAGGGTGCATGAGGGGATCAGTACAGGGTGCATGAGGGGATCAGTACAGGGTGCATGAGGGGATCAGTACAGGGTGCATGAGGGGATCAGTTAAAGATGAATGGGAAGATCACTACAGGATGGATGGGGGGGTTTGGTGCAGGGTAAATGGAAGTTGGGTCACTAGGGGATGAATGGGAGGGACAGTGCAGTATGAATGAGGGGAAGAAGTGTAGGATGGATGGGAAGGGGGGGTCAGTACAGGATAAATTGGGGGACCAGTGTAGGATGGATTGGGGGTGGCAGAAGAATCAATGCAAGGTGGGTAGGGTGATGAATAGATTGGGGGGAGGGTAAATGGGGAGGGGAGCACAGGGGATGTCAGTGAGGACTGAACAGAGGGAATGGGGATTAGTGCAGGATGGAGAGGAGGGGGAGGGGGGTCCCAGGATAGGGGGAGGGGGAGGGGGAGGGAAGATGGGGAGCAGGCACATGCCGTGAGTAATTGCTCAAGGTAAGCAGTCAGCCGGCTTTAAAAATAATCTTAAACCGCGCATGCGCAGATTGTTCTCTTCGTAAAAAATAAAAAAATAAGTAACAATTCAATTTTCCTAAGGCTTCTAAATCTCTTTCATTTTCGAATTACGGAATGGGTGGGGGACGGACGATGAATGCAGGTGGAGAGATGATGGTAAAAACGGGAACACACTGGGACGTTGAATCAGTTGTCATCTTATTGAATGACAATACTAATTCAAGGGTCCAAGTGGACGGAGAGTTCTTTTCATAGAACCATAGAAAATAGGTGCAGGAGTAGGCCATTTGGCCCTTCGAGCCTGCACCGCCATTCAATATGATCATGGCTGATCATCCAACTCAGTAGCCTGTACCTGCCTTCTCTCCATACCCCCTGATTCTATTAGCCACAAGGGCCACATCTAACTCTCTCTTAAATATAGCCAACGAACTGGGCAAACTATGAACTACCTTCTGTGGCAGAGAATTCCACAGATTCGCCACTCTCAGTGTGAAAAATGATTTTCTCATCTCGGTCCGAAAAGACTTCCCCCTTATCCTTAAACAGTGACCCCTTGTCCTGGACTTCCCCAACATCTGGAACAATCTTCCTGCATATAGCCTGTCCAACCCCTTAAGAATTTTGTAAGTCTCTATGAGATCCCCCCTCAATCTTCTAAATTCCAGCGAGTACAAGCCGAGTCTATCCAGTCTTTCTTCATATGGAAGTCCTGCCATCCCAGGACACTTTCACAGCGTGTGGAGAGTCTGTGCCAGGGATAAAGTTGCGGGGAGGGCAGGATGTTGAGAAGGAGGGGGTCAGAGATCTTATCAGACTCACTCACCGCTGCCGCAGTGCTCCGGGCACGGACAGCAGAACTGGCCGCCACTGCCGGGGATAGAAGCTGCTTGGGTGCGAGCGGCCGTCTGGACCTGACAGCAGGACCAGCTGCCACTTCAGCGCCTTCTGCCGGCCGGCTCACCTCTGGCAGTGCTCTTTGTCTGAACATCTCTCACCTGCTGCTCACCCGCTTCGCTCATGTCAAGTGCGTCCAGCAAATCCTTAAATTACCACAGCCAAGTAATCTCAACTGGTCCCATGAACGTGCTGTCGGAATTTAAAGATTTGCGGGAAGCCGGCAAATGATTTGCGGGAAGCCGGCAGGTGAGATACTATTAAAATAATGGCAATCCATATTTGAAAATCCCGCCAAGAAACTCGCGCTGCGCATACGCAGTATGCTGCTGCACATGCGCAGTACAGCAAAGGCAGAATTTCAGCTGCCTTCAGCCCCGCTTGAAATTGACGGCTTGAAGCAGCGCTGACGGCACATGGGCTGCTGCACAGACCTTCCCGTGTTACAAGTGCTGCGGCTGAAAGGCATGGAGAATTATGCCCACCTTAGAGATCGACCTCTTAGATAGGCATAATTCTCCCATACCTTTACTATTTATATTTAATAATTGTCATTTCATAATTTTAGTCAGGGAAGGCAGTGCCTACCTTGCCTACCCTGACGGCACGTGCCTGGTGGGGAGGAAGGAAGGTCCCTAGCGCTCCTCGGACAACATCGCCCCGCTGCCTTAGCCGTCCCTGTCCAACGCCAAAATGCCGCCGCATCCTCGTCACCGCCTCCTCGTCACCGCCTCCCCTCCTCCGCCAGCCGACAGGAAGGTGCGGGGCTGAGCGGTGCAGTTCAAAGATCCTATAGCTGTAGGATCTTTGGTGCAGCTGCTTCAGCCGGCGGAAGGAGGCCTCCCTCTCCCCCTCCTTCTCTCTCTCTCCCTCCCTCCTCCGGCCTCGGCGTGCGAGTGGGATTGTTAATAGGTTTGCAGGCAGCGGCCGTTATCACGGCGATGAACATTATCATGCCTGCAAATCAAAAGACACTGCTGCAAATCCACCAACTGCGCTTCCAAAACAACCCCTCTCGCACGCCGAGGGCGGGAGGAGGGAGGGAGGGAGAGGGAGGGCTCCTTCCACCGGGCGGGGTGCGGAAGGGGGCGGTGGAGCCGCTGTTGCCACTGTTCGAGACCCGTCATTCGCTCCGACCCTTCGTCACCACCCACCTAGTATCTTTGCCCCGCAATCAAAGATACTAGAGGAATACAGCCGCCGCCATCGGCACGAAACGTCACGCTCCTATTCTCCAGAGATGCTGCATGACCCGCGGAGTTACTCCAGTTTTTTGTGTCTATCGGTATAAACCAGTATTTGCTTGCCAAGTCGGGCAAAATGAGTCAGCGTTTAGGTTGCCTGGCGGCACTTTGGGTGGTCATTGGCACCCGGGCAACCGCTAATTTCAAGCCCTGCTATTCCCATTGCATGACAAGTGTGAGCCAAATACAGCAAACGGTATTGAGAATTGCACTTTCTATCACAATACTTTTTAAATGTTTTTTCTTGCACTCATGTAACTGATCAAATGATCAGGGGAATAGACAAAGTCAAAAGTTTCACTCAACAGAACATTGTATGCAGTCAAAGCCAATGCATTTCAATCCAACATTATCTAAACATGTGATTTTACAGCATTAAATGGAATCAAGGAGTATTTGAACACGTTTGAAAATTCTTACTTGAATCAAGTAGCTTGTTATTTTCCTTTTCAGATACAATCTTTGTAGGAATATCAACTTCATTTGTTTTAACTTCTAACTGACTGGTGGGATCATTATTTTCTTTTGGAGACTGGAGTTCTTGATGTGGTGGATCATTGGTTTCTTGTTTTTCTGTTGGCATGTGCTCTTTCGGCTTAACAATAAGATCAGACGGTTAATTGAAATTTATTGAAATCAGCAAATTTCACAATTGTATCATGAAGTCTTTTTTATAGACATTAGGAGTCACGAAAAAGCAGAATTTGAAATGTTCTATTCTTAGAAAATAATTTACAATCCCAAATCTTATAATGATACAGTATTTCCAATGCAATCATCTACTCAAAATCAATATGTTCTGAAATTCTGAATACAAATTTGGAATACAATTACTTTAACAGTGTTTTCTTTAAGAAAATACATCTGAAATATAACAAATATATGCATTCTGAAAATCAAACACTAACATCAAGAATAAGCATTCCTACATATTGTGTGTTTTGAAATAATGGTGAATTTCAAAAGGAAAGAAAGAAAATCTATTCAAACAAGCAAGTCAAGAAACAGATTCCTGGACTACGCAGAATGTTTTGATGGTGCAAGCACGTTGGAAAAACCATTATGTGGAATAATGGGTCCTTGGCTCTACAAGAGTATGAAAGCAGGCACGTTATGCCATTTAGTTAAAGCTGTGTTCCAGTTTCCATTCTGATCACACTGACGTTTAATAAGCATGGGAAGTAAAAGTTGTACAGCACAAAAACAGGCCTTTTGGTCTACTACATCTATGCTGACCATCATGCCTATTTATATTAATCCCCACTTGCCTACATTAATTCCATTTGCCTCCATGTGCAAGCAAGTAACTATTAAATTGTCTTGTAAATGTTGTTACTGTGGCAGCCTCTGCCATCTCATCTGACATCTCTTTCCAGGTGCCAACTGCTCTATCAATTCCCCCTTTGAATCCCTTTAAACATCCTCCCTCCCACATTAGACTTATGCCCTCTATTTTTAGTGATCTCCAAGGGGAACGTATATGCCTCTCAATGCTATATACCCCTATCATGTTACCTCTCAGCCTGACTCAACACAAACCAACAAGCTGGAACAGCACTGCAAAAGTACAAACAAGTATCAATAATGAAAACTAGACAATGGTATACTAGCCATAATTCGCGGTCAATTCTTAGTAGATACAACATCTTATGTACCTTCAGTCCAATTAATTAATTTCCAGAACAGAGCAGCAAAGCACAGGACAGACACTTCGGCCCACAATATCCGTGCCGAACATAGTGTCAAATGAAACTTTTTTTTTTTGCCTAGACATTACCCATATCACTCCATTTGCTGCATATTTCTGAGACTACACACAAGCTTTATAAATCCAATTATGATATTTGCTTCCACCACCACTCCTGGCAATGCATTCCAGGCACCTAACACTAGGCGTTAACAAACTCGCCCTACAAACACCATTTAAACTTTCCCCCTTCACCTTAAAGCTATGCCCTTTATTATTTGATATTATTTATCATTTGATATTCTTTATCATTCTTGTAAACCACCTATGGGCACTCTCCAGACCCAGCACATCCTTCCTCGGATATGGTGCCTAAAATTGGTCACAATACTCCAATACGGCCTGACCAATGCCTTAGAGCCTGAGCATTACATCCCTGATTTTGTATTCTAGCCCTCTTGAAATAAATGCTAGCATCGTGTTTGCCTTCCTTACTACCGATTCCCCTTTAGCTAGCCTCTACCAGGCAACATTCTGGAAGAATGCTTTAGAACCTGCCAAAAAGCCTCCGCATCCTTCCAGGAAACTATGGACTTGGATCCCAATGTACCTTTGTACCGCTATGCTCTTAAGGGTGCTGCCATTAACAGTACACTTTCCTCTTACATTTGACCTCCCAATGTGTATAATTGCCCGAATTGAACTCAATCAGCCATTTCTCTGCCCATTTCTTCAACTGATCTATATTCGGAAAACCTGGAGCATCGTAAGCTTACCTGGAAGGATCTGTGGGAGATGGAAGGAAGCTGTCTTAGCTTCATCATCAGAGCCACCTACGTTCTTCCCACACCCAAGAACCCAAACCAGTGGCTTGGAGAAGATCCATCATGTTCTCTCTGTCAAACCTCAGCAACATTAAGGCACATCCTCACTGGCTGCAAAACCAGTCTTTCACAAGGCCGCTACACCTGGAGGCACAATCAGGTCGTGTGACAACTGGCGATTACCTTGCAAGGAAGGAGAACTACCACCGATGCCCTCCCTTACACAACGCCTGGTTTCTCGAACACCATCCCTTTTGTAAAGGCAGGACAACTTCCAGAAAAGCCATTTGCAAATAAGGAACCGACCTTCCTGGACACTGCCCGGGACTGGACCATGCAGGCTGATCTAGACCAGAAGCTCATCTTTCCACCAGATATCATCACAACTAATTTCAGGCCAGACCTGATCTTGTGGTCAACCTCACAATAATCCCTGTACATCGTGGAGTTAACTGTGCCTTGGGAGGCTGCAGTTTGTGAAGCGCATGAACGCAAATATCTGAAGTATTCAGACTTAGCTGCCAAGGCAGAACAATGCGGCTGGCGTACCTGGGTGCTCCCTGTAGAGGTTGGTTGTAGAGGGTTTGTAGCCAACAACCAGACTCCTGAAGGGAATGGGAGTTAGAGGACAGGCCTTCCGGCAAGCCGTCAGGTCGCTGTCAGAGGCTGCCGAGCGAAGCAGTAACTGGCTGTGGCTGAAGAGGAAGGACTCCAACTGGGCTGCAAAATGACCAGCAAGAGAGGTAAAACGGAGGGAAGTGCACCTGGGACGCCAGGTGTTGCTGTTGAGCACCCTGGAGGTGTCGTGGGCCTATCAACGAAACACCAAGGAAGGAGAGTGCCCACCTGATGACCCCAATGAAGTCTTTACCCCTATGCCCACTCAAGATATTAAGAAGGCGCCAATTATAGTAGGGATTGTAATATCAAGTCCTTTAAACTTAACTTAAGGGTGCCACCATTACAGTATACTTTCCTCTTACATTTGACCTCCCAACGTGTATAATTGCCCGAATTAAACTCAATTAGCCATTCCTCAGCCCATTCCTTCAAATGATCTATATTCTGTTGTATTGTTTGACAACCTTCCTCACAGATCGCAATTCCACCAATTTTTGTGTCATCTGCAACATGTTCAGCCGAGTCGTTTATATATGAGAAACAGATCCCCAACATTGAATCCTTGGAACATCACTGTTTACTGACTCTCAACCAGAATGACTGTTCCACCACCACCCCATCTTCTATGAGTAAGCCAATTCTGAACGCAAACTACCAAGTTAATGTGGATCCCATGCATCTTAATCTTCTGGATCAGCCAACCTTGAGGGACTTTATCAAATGCCTTAAGGTTCATGTAGACAACATACACTGCCATGTGCGCAATCACCTTCATCAGCTCCTCACAAAACTAGAAAAATATGACCTAACCCACTCAAAGCCTTGCCGTCTCTGATTAGACTATTCTTATCAAAATGTGAGTACATTTTATCCCTAAGAATCCTCTTCGATTCTGTTGTTATTCTCCCTACAACTGTTCACATCACCCATGGAAAAAATGAAATTACTTCCAGTTTTGGAGATTTCATCTCAATATGCCAAAAGTTTTAACGACTTGTTTAACATTCTTCAGTTCCAAATAACAAAGCTGAATGAGATTAACTAACCTTTTATCAGGATTATTAACTCGCTTAGCAAAGGGTCAGAAAGAAAATCAAAATTGCTCCAAACTGCTGGAATACCCAATAATATTTGGGTATTAGTCTGGGAAACCATTAAGTACATACACTTAACAGTTCAAGTCTGAAGAGTTAATAATTGTAAATTTACTCATGGTGAATATTGCTTTAATCTCAGCACTAAATTGTAGTGCCTGGCATCTCTGACAGAACACTGAAACGGGATAGAACATTCACCTGGGCCGTGGCTTCTTATCACATTGCAATCCCAAAGGCGATCAACAGGGACTGGCAAAACAATTGTTGAAGGCTATGTAAATCCTGCCCAAAATAGAGCCAAAATAAAGCAGAGGATTCATGCATTTACAAGGCCTGTTAGCCCTTTCTGTGTAAGAAGCCTCAGGCTGCAAGCTGGTGCCGGGAAGTCTAGGTCCCAGATCAATACCTCAGATAAGGAAGGTCCAAATGTCTTTGCAATTGATGGTATGTATGAGAACTTTGGAGAGAAACTCTAAGGTATTGTAAATACATGAGTTTGATTGGGTTACTGCAAAGGAATTGAAATAATGTAAATAATGTAGCAAGCCAGTTACCCTGCTGTTTGTTGATTGGCCAGAGTGTGAAGCCCTGGCTGAATTGTTTATGTTCCAGGGTAAATGTTGCATTATTCAGTTAAACTGAGTCACTTCCAGAAGCTTCTGTCAGAAACATTGTTTGGGATTCTTTGTAATTGGGTTGGGGAACTGTCAATAATACTTTGATGTAATTGACATTGGTTTGTAAGGGGAACCACCACTATGTAATTCGGCCCCTGAAGGTTAGTTGACCTATGAAAGGTAGCCCCCCATTTAGATCGGTGTAAATCTTCTGGAAAGGCGCTTGGGACTGCGTAACCTTTTGGTAGTGTCAGCTTGCACAAGGCTGAAAGGCTTGGCACAAGGCTGAAAGGCTTGGCCAGGCAGAGACAAGGATCAAACCCGCGGTGGTTTAGGTGTCATTTAGGGGGATTTGTTGTTCGACCAAAAATAAAGTTTAGTTGTTCCAGTGCTTGACTCAGTGTTTTATCTGAACTAGACCAAGGGGGGGGGGGGTAAGCTTTAGGAGCGTATTTACAGCTACAGGAAAGTAGACCACAAGCTTGCTACCCAGCACCAATGTTACAATAAAAACATTTATGGGCACCTCAGTTTTCAGCAATGGATGAATTTGATGGTAAAGTAGTTTATGGACAATTATTAACTCTTCAGACTTGAACTGTTAAGTGTATGTACTTAATGGTTTCCCAGACAGTTTACACTGTCAACAGATCTTTTGACACTAAACATACCACTATAATTCAACTTCAATTGTGTAATAACTCTGCAGTTTACCACTTTACCATTTATTTACAAACGAGCAGTGAGGTAAGGAAAATGTCGAGAACCACCATTCTGCAACTTGCACCAAAACATAGATAGCCATGGGTATAGTCAAAAGATATATAATGATGTCTTTACCAATAACTTGGTCTGATCAGTTGATTCAATGTCTCTGTTTCCAGTCTGGAGCTTTGTGGCATCAGCAAGTCTCCTGTTTAGCACCTTAATCTGTTCTTCATACAACTCTTTTTGATCATTTATCTGATTACTGCATTGAGTACTAAATGGTCAAATAAAAAGAAAATCATTAATTTTACTTGTAGTAATTACCAAATTCTATTTAAGTAATATTTTCCCTTGGAAATAAATCTATACATAACTAAAACTCTGATCTTGTGCTCTTCCTGTTTGTGCGGATTTTCTATTTGCGCAAAAACGGTACGCGATAGCGCTACGATTTTTCGCAAGCTCACTCACCATTCTCCAGTGCTGCAAGTGCAACAAGTTTTGTTCCGATCGGTGGAATATTGTAAAAGTTAGCGTGGTTTAAAAATCTTTAAAACTGCGCGTGCACAGATCGATCTCTTCTCCTGCCAGTCAGCTCCGCACAGATTGGTCCCTTCTCCTGTTACTCCCCGGAACTGTCCACCCCTTCCTGTGCCATCACGTCTTTACTGGAGCTGAGGGACACTATGGATAGCCAGCAGAGGTCCCCAACCAGACACAATCTTCGGAGGGAACAGAGTGGCACGGCGCGGAGTTGGAGATATCGCCAAACAGAGAGTCTGAGGAGAATGACCAGTGCCCGCTGCAAGTCCCCATCACACCACCAGCTCCAGCCCCTTCACCTCGGGTCAATATTAATATTGACCAGAGGCCAGCTTCCCCCCCCCCGCCCCCACACCCCTCTCCCCACAACCCAACCCAATACCCCCAACACACAACCCCCCCATCCATCCCCCCACAACCTGCCCCGATAACCCTCCCCCCACACCCACCCGATGGGTCCCACTTAGTCTAATAATCCCTAATTTTATTGGGCCATACATCATACTTCCAAGATAATAAGCACCATTTATAACTTTGGGTATGGTAGGGGTAAAAGTGAGAGGTACATCTGCAAAGGTGCTTTATATTTTATATTTCTTCAGTGTTTGGGGGATCATTCCATAATTTTGAACAAAACTGTGCTTTTTCTGTGTGCATCATTAGCGTGCTTAATGCAGCATATAGCAAGCACCAAAATCAACAAAGGAGCAAACAACAAGGCCAATTAAAGTCGCACGTCAATTTCCCATCAGCTTTTTATATAGAGATTCAGGACAGTATCCACACTTAAGATAGTACACAAATGTTTTTGATTTTGCTGTTTCATCACAATATATTTTTGTGCTAGAGGATTTATATACTTACATATCATAAGTTAACTTTTTCTGCAGATCCTGCAACTTTTGATTTAGTTGGCTATACCCCCTTTGCAATTGTTGAAATTGTTCTTGGATGAAAAACAGTTATCAAAAGTGAGTTAACAGTTCCCCTTACAGGTATATTTTCTTGCACACATCCATAAATTTAAGTAAACAATGGGATCATTAAATAGTAGATAACTTAATCCAATATTAATAAAGGCACAATGACTGCTTTAGTAAGGACTTCAACCAATGTATATTGATTTAAAACTATGCAGCAGACCTATTCAAAGCTGTTCTGATGGGAATGATTAATTACAAACTTTACGTACAAATGATAACTCAAAGCCAGAGACTTCTTCCCTGGTCAAAGTGCCAAAGTTCACCAAAAAATAGCTAAATCACAAACTTCCAACTTTTTGAAATTGTTGCAAACTATGTATGACAGGTGTTTCACCTTGCGCCCTAATAATTGAATATAAAACTCTTTTAATCAGTATAATAAAAGAACACAGAACAACTTATCGAATTAAGCAGCTCAGACTATAAAATAACTCTTCATTGGGCAGCTCATTGACAAATCAGAAAAGGTTACATTTTGAAAAAGTTATGTATTATTACCTACATTTCTTGTAAAATTGCTTATTTATTCGTCGTAAATTTGAGCATTTTTCGTGTTTTGAAGTACATGATGTTCACCCACTTAATTAGCTTTGCTGCTACCTAGCAACACAATCCATTTAAAATACACCTAAAAATGTATTTCAACCATAAAATCCTAACACTACTAATTAGATGGCAGACAGCACTCACGTCAGCTTCAAACAACTGAACATTTTTTTCTATAAAGTTATTACTTTGTCCCCGATTGTTTGATTATGTTTTTCATTCAGAATTTACATACAAGAAATAGATTTACCTTGCAGTGTTTGTATAATCTTTGTGCTACTCGTAATGTTCTTATTCAGATTCTCCTTTTTAAGAAAAAGAGTCAAAAATTAGATATTTGAAATGCCATTTGTTATTCGTCATTTAAATTAACACAAAAGTCTGTTCATTCCGATCTCATTCTAAAATTGTGAAGTGGGAGGAAGAGGACAATATTCCACCTATCAAATCTCTGCTGGTCACCAAAACAATCCCATCAATCAAATTTCCCTGTATTCTATTCTCTCACATGCTCATCATCTCCACCCCAGTTCTCCTACCACCCGCCCACATCAGGGGCAAATATTTACAGTAGCCAGGGTGGCACAGTGGTTAGTCGTAGAGTTGCTGAATTACAGCACCAGAGGCCCAGGTTTGACCCTGACTATAGGTACTGTCAGTACAGAGTTTGCACATTCTCCACATGGGTTTTCTCCGGGTGCTCCAGTTCTCTCCCACATTCCATCGACATACATGTTTGTAGGTTAATTGGCTTTGGTAAAAAAAATGTAAATTGTCCCTCATGTGTAGGATAGTGCTAGTGTATGGGGTGATCGCTGGTGGACGTGGATTCAGTGGGCCAAAAAGCCCGTTTCCACGCTGTATCTCTAAAGTCTGAAAAAGAGTAAAAGTCTAACTTTCCAACCATCATATCTTGGGATATGGGAGGAAACTGAAGCACTTGGGAGAAAAACAACATGGTCACAGTGAGAACATACAAGGTCCACACAGACAGCACTGGAAGTCAGGAAGACAGGAAGTCAAGAACCTGAGTCATTGCATCTGCTGCAACACTGTTGCTCTACATCAGCATTTCTCAACCGGGGTTCCCTGGAACACTAGGGTTCCACCAGAGGTCGCTAGGGGTCCCGCGAGAAATAGTGATAAACTAGACCAGGAGTGTCAAACTACTGGCCCACGAGCTGGATGTGGCCCGCAAAGGGGTCCAATCCGGCCCACGGGATGATATCCCCAATGCCAGAGCTGTCCGCAGTGCCGGATCGGGCGGCAGATGGCCCCGGTGCCGGGGCGTCCGGGCTCCCCGAGCCGCTGCTCGTGGGTGTGACCGCCTCCCTAATCAGCCGCGCGCTCCTCATATGGCGTGAGAGGCCGCGGCTGCGCGCTGCCAGAATTGTGACGACTCCTTGACTGACACCCGACCCAACCAATCAAACTGCAGATGCCGCTCAGGGGGCGGGTCCGAACGCAGCAAGAGCCAGGCAAACGGGCTGGCCGTCTGACCCCAGGCTGGCCCAATACGAGAAGGGACTGCCATCTGGGCAGTCAGCTATGGCCAATGAGGGAAGGGACAGGCGGTGAGCGGGGTTAGGTTGTGTGGTGCGGAGCGGTTGGGTGCTGGGTTTGAATAAGTGAGTCTGCTATTCCGACTGCGCATGCCCAGGTCAAAGGTCACTATGCATAAACATTGCTGGAAAGCAGTGGAGCTGCATACATACACCCTCCAATTTGTCCAGCTTTGATTCTTCTAGGTAAGTAAATACTGTTTTCAATCTATGAAATAGTTGTATTATTGTACCTTTGATAAAAGCTAAGATTATTTTGTTGTTTTTATTGCTTTATGCTTTGGTAAGTGAGTGAGATCAGGCACGGGTTTGATGGCGCTGTTGAGTTGCTGCTGGGCCGTCCCCTCACGGGTGTCCGGTCCCTATCGGTCGGAGGTGTTGGGCCGAGCTTGCAGCTGGCACGGGGAGAAGACTGAGTTGTTGCAGCACTTTGTGTGTATGGCTGGTGCTCAGCTTTCACCAGCGCCGGGGGGGGGGGGGGGGGGTGGCTGGCGGTCCCCGGCCTGTCAGGGAGCGAGGTTGGGCTGGAGTTGGCACTTCCTCTCTGCGCTGGCTGTGGGCCTGGGGCCGCTGGTGTCGTCCGTCCGGGGCTGTCGGTTGGCCCGGCTGGGGTTAGCTGGAGAATTCCATTGCCTTGAAATTAGTGAAATTCGACTCATTGTTGTGTTCCAGTCTGGAATACATTAATTTTCCTATAATGTGACTACATGGTACCCCGTTCCTCAGATTAAATATATTTTTACACATAAATTATGAATAAAGATAAGAATTTATACACAGTTTCTTCAGCCAGCGCTTCATTCGCTTTTTCTTCATGATGAATGACCTTTGACAAATCCCATGATTCCTTGCGTTTATCGGAATACCAAACTCACTTATGCTGTGAGGAAAAACAAACATTATAGCGGTGCGGGCTGTGTGGTGGATACTTTTCTCTTTACACTGTGTGGAGCAGCATGGGGGAGGAGAGAGCTCAGCAGATCGCAAAGCGTCTCAACTTATCAATTATTTCATTGGATGCAAAAAAGCATTTGACCAAGTAGCATGGGAATACCTCTTCAAAGTACTCCAAAAATTTCAAATGGGAGAGAATTTTATTTCATGGATAAAATTACTATACGACCGGCTATGTCTGCTAGAATATTGACCAACCACATACTTTCACCAAAATTTCACCTATACAGGGGCAATAGACAGGGTTGTGTATTATCACCCCTGCTATTTGCTCTTGCAATAGAGCCCTTAGCGGAAAGTATAAGAAGGCATCCGAATATTCACGGATATAATACTAAACATTCCAATAATAAAATATCATTATATGCAGATGACGTATTATACTATATATTACAAAATCGCAAGTTAGTATACCAAATACATTCAATCTAATAGAGGAATTTGGATCTTTCTCAGGATATAGAATAAACTGGAACTAAAGTGAAATCATGGCGATAAACCCCAAGAGTTGGCACACTTTTTAAAATTCCCTTTTAGAATTGCTGCAGAAAAATGTAAATACTTGGGTATCTAAGTAACCAGAAACTATAATTCTTTATTCAATGTAAAGTTCCTGCCTTTAGTTACTAAATTAAATGCTTTGATTCAATTCTGGAAAACACTTCCGATGTCTCTAATAGGCAGAATAAATGCAATAAAAATGTTTTTTCTCCCACAAATTCTCTACTTAATTTCAAGAAATACCGATATATCTACCTAAAATTTGTTTTTAAAAACTTGACTCCAACATCACAACTATTATTTGGGATTATAAATCGCACAGAATTCATAGACGACATTTATGTAAACCCAAAGAATTTTGTGGACTGGCACTTCCCAATTTCTTGTACTATTACTAGGCAGTGAATATTAAAAATGTAATTTACTGGTTGGACAATTCAGCCCAACAGGTAGAGTGGTTAATAATGGAGAGAGGGGATTGTTCGCCTTTTAACATAGGCGCGATCCTTCTCTCCCCAATAAGGTTGAAGAATACAATATACAAGAAAAATCAGATTATTCATTGCACCTTACGAATTTGGATACAAGTAAAACTTACTCTTAAATTAAGAAATTTATCTATTTTCTCCTATAGCTAATAATCCGTTGCTTGAACCATCTATTATAGATAAAACGTTTACTCACTGGGAAAGACTAGGAATAAAAAAGATTGGAGATTTGTACGAAATGGGAAACCTTTTATCATTTCAGAAATTACAATTCAAATACAATCTGAGGGGTAATCAACATTTTAGATATCTTCAAATTCAAGATTATTTGAAAAAATATACACACGAATATCAAACTCTGATGCCAGATATATTAGATGGTATGAATAGAATCGCAGAGTCAAATAATTTATTATCATACTTGTATATCAATCTAAATATAGAAATTCCATCCTCAGATGCAATTAGAAGAGAGTGGGAACAGGAATTAAATTTAAAAATTCCCAAAGACAGATGGGATAAATATCTTCTATATGTACATAACTGTTCGATTAATGTAAGACATATTCTAATCCAATTTAAAATATTACATAGACTATATTACTCGAAAACTAAACTGAACAAAATGTTTCCAAATGTGACAAATGTTTATCTCACAAAGCAACTATAACACACTCCTTCGCCTCCTGCATAAAACTCCATAAATTTTGGAAAGAAATCTTTGAAATCTTCACAAAATTATTAAAAACAAAACTGGACCCCCATACAGAATTGATTATTTTTGGAACAGGTGCCTGCTTTGAGTTATCAACATTTCAAAGACATTTCCTTAACTACGGCCTGTTAATGACAAAAAACGTATACTTAAATTTTGGAAAAAAGCATCCACCCCGACGCTTAAAATGTGGATCACAAGCATGTCTGAGACGCTACATCTTGAAGATATGAGACTCGTCTTAGCAGAAAAATCAGAACAGTTTTTAAGGACATGGTCTCATTTTATTGATTAATTACAAGTATTGTATGGTGCAACACAACTCTTGCAAATAAACCGATTCACGAACTGGGTGATGGGTGTGGTGAGATATGAAGCAGGTATATCCACATATAAGGGTCCCTTTTTTTTCTTTATTTTTCTTTTTTCATTATTTTATGGGTTTTTGCCTTTATATTTCTATAGGCTATCACTTGTTCACCCCTGGACTGCACATCTGGTACTCTAGGGGTTTACACATCACTACTTCCTTCACTCTTTTTCTCAAATCACACACAAATCAAACACAGCAGAAAACACTGTTGAAATAAGACAGCACAAAATGCATTTAGAAAGTAAGTCCAAGTCCTTGCTAATCCAGGCAGCATTATGGTAAACCTCTTCTGTATACACTCCAAGGCTTCCACATCCTTGCTTCAAATGTACGACCAGAACTGCGCACGATACTCCAAATGAAGCCTCATCAAAATTCTTTATAAGGTGAAACATGATTTCCTGGCTCTTGTATTCAGGGGCCCAACTGATCAGGGCGAGCGTACCATACAACTTTTTTACTACTTTATCTACTAGTGTTGCAACTTTCAGGAAGCTATGGACTTTAATTCCAAGGCCCCCCTTGTACCAGGAAGTTGCTAAGGCTGATGCCACTAACTGTACAGTACCCCTTTACATTTGAGTTCCCAATGTGCAACACCTCTCCCATGCTCAGATTAAACTCAATCTGCGATTTCTCCATGCATATCTGTAACTGATCTATATCCTTTGACAGCCTTCTTCACTGTCCACAATGCCATTAACTTTTGTGTCGATTGCAAACTTATTAACCTACTCATCTACATTTATGTTCAAGTCATTTGTTTATATCACAAAAAAGAGAGGTTTGCAGGACAGATACCTGTGGAACTCCACTGAATAATACACTACCGTCTGACTTCTATGGGTAAGCTAGTTCTGAAGACAAACTACAAAGTCACCATGGATCCTGTGCATCTTAGTCTTCTGGATCACTGTACTTTAATTGGTACATGTGACAATAAAAGACCTTTGAGACCTTTGAAACCCTAGCATAAAGTAATTTGCCAAATGCCTTAAAATCCATGCAGACAACATCTACTACCCTCAATCAATAGACAATAGACAATAGGTGCAGGAGTAGGCCATTCGGCCCTTTGAGCCAGCATCGCCATTCAAAGTGATCATGGCTGATCATCCCCAATCAGTGCCCCGTTCCTGCCTTCTCCCCATATCCCCCGAGTCCGCTATTTTTAAGAGCCCTAACATGCTCTCTTGAAAGCATCCAGAGAACCTGGCTCCACTGCCCTGTGAGACAGATAATTCCACAGACTCACCGCTCTCTGTGAGAAAAGTGTTCTCTCATCTCCGTTCTGAATGGCTTACTCCTTATTCTTAACCTGTGGCCCCTGGTTCTGGACTCCCCCAACATCGGGAACATGTTTCCTGCCTCTAGCGTGTCCAAGCCCTTAACAACCATCTTGGTCACCTCAAAACAAACTAATTCTAGTGCCCAAGACACAATTTGCTCGGCAAAAAACAATGGGCCCCATTCACGTGTGTGACCAAATATATGAAAAATTGTGGAATACATCTCTTCTAATTCTGAAAGCATTACAGGTATATTGTTTTGTATTGTATATATGATTCATATTTTTTCAAAGTTTGTCAAGTGAAATGTTTGTTATGCTGACAATGTTTGTTTAGGGTCAGAGGTCAAATATGACTGGCACGTGTGTGACCTCCCACAGAAGCATTTCTTTCATAATTCAGTTTTATGTTACAAACTGTGAATTTTAAAAAGCTAGAATCTTCATATATTTAGCAGATGCATTATAGTTCTGTGGGTAGGAAAATAGCAATGAACAAGATTAATCTCTTACAATAATTTTTTTATGCATTACTTCATGTGATGACATCTGGTCACGTGTGACATTTTGGTTAGCTTTCCAAAGATTGGCCCTATACTGACTCTCTAATTAACTCTTTGTCTTCCTCTTTTAACGTTAAACAGTAAGTTGTCCTTGTTTTCTATCCTAAACAATCTACAATAGCCATTACATTTTCATATCCAAACATCTTTGACATGGGCTGCAACCAAAATGTCCAGAAGAAACTGAGACAGTCAGAATTAAAAGTTCAAAATAGGAGAAGGGTCTCGACCCGAAACGTCGCCTATCTCCTTCGCTCCTTAGATGCTGCTGCACCCGCTGAGTTTCTCCAGCTTTTTGTGTAACAGTTAGAATTAAACCTGGGTTGCTGGAGCTGCATGGTACAGCTGTACCATGCCACTGTGCTGCTCATCCCCCAAATTGAGGAAAATATTTGTACACATTTTATGATTGGGATTTGAATGGGGCCTTTTTCTCAATATTACATAATCAAAGAAATGCAATATTTCCAGCTGTTCTAATTAACATCTAACCTTGGGTCAACAACAATGAAAGCATGCACAAATGCACAGGGCAGCACGATGGTGCAGCAGTAGTTGCTGCCTTACAGCGCTTGCAGTACCGGAGACACGGGTTTGATCCCGAGTACAGGTGCTGTCTGTACGGAGTTTGTACATTCTCCCAGTGACCGCATGGGTTTTCTCCGAGACTCCAAAGACATACAGGTATGTAGGTAAATTGGCTTGGTATAAGTGTAAATTGTCCCTAGAGTGTGTAGGATAGTGTTAATGTGCGGGGATCACTGGTCGGTGCGGACTCGGTGGGCCGAAGGGCCCCGTTTCAAAACTAAACTAAAATTGCTTGTTTGTACTACAATAATTACCAGACATAGAAACATAGAAAACAGATGCAGGAGTAGACCATTCGGCCCTCAGCCAGCACCGCCATTCAATATGATAGAAACATAGTAAATAGGTGCAGGAGGAGGCCATGCTGCCCTTCGAGCCAGCACAGCCGCCATTCATTGTGATCATGGCTGATTGTCCCCTATCAAGAACCCGTGCCTGCTTTCTCCCCATATCCCTTCACTCCACTAGCCCCTAGAGCTCTATCTAACTCTCTCTTAAATCCATCCAGTGACTTGGCCTCCACTGCCCTCTGTGGCAAGGTTTTTTTCTCACCTTAGTCTTAAATGACCTCCCCTTTATTCTAAGACTAAAGGGGCTAGACTAAAGACTAATGCCCCATCCAAATCCCTGGTTCTGGACTCGCCCCACATTGGGAACATTTTTCCTGCATCTAGCTTGTCCAGTTCTTTTATAATTTTATATGTTTCTATAAGATGCCCCCTCATCCTTCTAAACTCGAGTGAATACATAGAAACATAGAAATTAGGTGCAGGAGTAGGCCATTCGGCCCTTCGAGCCTGCACCGCCATTCAATATGATTATGGCTGATCATCCAACTCAGTATCCCGTACCTGCCTTCTCTCCATACCCTCTGATCCCCATAGCCACAAGGGCCACATCTAACTCCCTCTTAAATATAGCCAATGAACTGGCCTCAACTACCCCCTGTGGCAGAGTGTTCAAGAGACCCACCACTCTCTGTGTGAAAAAAGTCCTTCTCATCTCGGTCCTAAAGGATTTCTCCCTTATCCTCAAGCTGTGACCCCTTGTCCTGGATCTCCCCAACATCGGGAACAATCTTCCTGCATCTAGCCTGTCCAACCCCTTAAGAATTTTGTAAGTTTCTATAAGATCCCCTCGCAATCTCCTAAATTCTAGAGAGTATAAACCAAGTGTATACAGCCTTTCTTCATAAGACAGTCCTGACATCCCAGGAATCCCAGGAATCAGTCTGGTGAACCTTCTCTGCACTCCCTCTATGGCAATAATGTCCTTCCTCAGATTTGGATACCAGAACTGTAGGCAATACTCCAGGTGTGGTCTCACCAAGACCCTATACAACTGAAGTAGAACCTCCCTGCTCCTATACTCAAATCCTTTTGCTATGAAAGCTAACATACCATTCGCTTTCTTCACTGCCTGCTGCACCTGCATGCCTACTTTCAATGACTGGTGTACCATGACACCCAGGTCGCGCTACATCTCCCCTTTTCCTAATCGGCCACCATTTAGATAATAGTCTGCTTTCCTATTTTTGCCAACAAAGTGGATAACCTCACATTTATCCACATTATACTGCATCTGCTAAACATTTGCCCACTCATCCAGCCTATCCAAGTCACCTTGCAGTCTCCTAGCATCCTCCTCACAGCTAACACTGCCCCCCAGCTTAGTGTCATCCGCAAACTTGGAGATATTGCCTTCAATTCCCTCATCCAGATCATTAATGGATATTGTAAATAGCTGGGGACCCAGCACTGAGCCTTGCGGTACCCCACTAGTCACTGCCTGCCATTGTGAAAAGGACCCGTTTACTCTTACTCTTTGCTTCCTGTTTGCCAGCCAGTTCTCTATCCACATCAATACTGAACCCCCAATGCCATATGCTTTAAGTTTGTATACTAATCTCTTACGTGGGACCTTGTCGAACGCCTTCTGGAAGTCCAGGTACACCACATCCACTGGTTCTCCCCTATCCACGCTACTAGTTACATCCTAGAAAAATTCCACAAGATTCGTCAGACATGATTTACCTTTCGTAAATCCATGCTGACTTTGTCCAATGATTTCACCACTTTCCAAATGTGCTGCTATCCCATCTTTAATAACTGACTAACAGTTTCCCCACTACCGATGTTAGACTAACTGGTCTGTAATTCCCCGTTTTCTCTCTCCCTCCCTTCTTAAAAAGAGGGGTTACGTTTGCTACCCGCCAATCCTCAGGAACTACTCCAGAATCTAAAGAGTTTTGAAAGATAATCGCTAATGGATCCACTATTTCCGGAGCTACTTCCTTAAGTACTCTGGGATGCAGCCTATCTGGCTCTGGGTATTTATCGGCCTACAAGCCTAGTCTTTTCAATCTTTACTTATACGACAGTCCCACCATCCCAGGGATCAATCTTGTGAACCTACGCTGCACTGCCTCAATCACAAGGATGTCCTTCCTCAAATTAGGAAACCAAAACTGTACACAATACTCCAGATGTGGTCTCAGCAGAGCCCTATACAACTGCAGAAGAACCTCTTTTCTCCTATACTGAAATCCTCTTGTATTGAAGGCCAACATTCCATTAGTTTTCTTCACTGCCTGCTGTCCCTGTAAGCCAACTGTCAGTGACCGGTGTACAAGGACACCCAGGTCTTGCAGCACCTGCCCATTACCTAACCTAACCCCATTGAGATAATAATCTACCTCCTTGTTTACCTCCGTCTACCTCCTTGCAGCACTCCACTCGCCACTGCCTGCCATTCTGAAAAGGACCCGTTCACTCCTACTCTTTGCTTCTGGTCTGCCAACCAATTTTCTATCCATGGCAACACCCTACCCCCAATACCATGTGCTCTAATGTTAGTCACCAGTCTCCCATGCGCTGATCATCTAAAATCAATACAATACCATTTATTTTCATTTGAACCTCATTGAGGTTCAAACGAAATTTAGTTTCTGCAGTCATACAAACAAGAAAAGAACCAAGACACAACACAATTGACACAAACATCCATCGCAGTGAATCTCCTCCTCGCTGTGATGGAAGGCAAAGTCTTATCTCGTCCCTGCACTCCCCATTCTTCTCCCGATGTCAGAGTCAAAGCCCCCGGCGGGCGATGGTAAATAAATAAGTCCCACGGCCATTAAGGCCACGCCGGGCGATGCAAGGCCCCGCTCCGGGTCTTAATGTTGGAGCCCCCGGCAGGCGCTAGCAAGTCCCGCGGCCATTAAAGCCGCGACGGGCGATGCAAGGCCCCGCTCCAGGTCATTTTCAACCCCGCATCTCGGGCGGGAGAAGTTGCTGCCGTGGGAGCTCCGAAAAGCGGTCTCCCACTAGGGACCCGCAAGCTCCCGGTGTTACCATCCACCGGCCTGCAGCTGGAGCATTTGAATCTCCTGGGTCGGGCAGCAGCAGCAGCACGCCACCACAGCTCCTCCCGTTCCTAACTCGGCCAGCTCCACGATGGTGAGTAGTCTGCATGCTCCGCGACTGGAGCCCCAGGTCCGGTTGGAGGTCGCTTCACGGTGCTAGGCCCCAACGACAACGGAGACCTGACAGAGGAAAGGTCGGGTCCTCCATACAGGGAAAATATTTTTAAAGTTTCCCCCACCCCGCCCCCCACACATATCCAGCAAATAGAAACACTAACTACACTCAAACGGGACAAAAAATTAAAAAAAGGCAGACAGACTAGATATCCCTTGATTCCCTTAGCCCTAAGAGCTAAATCTAACTCTCCCTTGAAAACATCCAGTGAATTGGCCTCCACTGCCTTCTGTGGCAGAGAATTACACAGATTCATAACTCTCTGTGTGAAAAAATGTTTCCTCATCTCAGTCCTGACATAGGGATCGTGCATGTATTTGGTTGGTTATGTACACTTTACGATGGTTTTAAGATTAGAACGATGCAACATATATCTATTATGCACTTCTACCATGTTCTACCACGTATATATTGGGTGCAATTCTGAGTTTCTGATTAACTTACCAACCCTTCAACCCTTTGGAAATGGGAGACTCAGAGAGAATCCAGCCAGTCACAGGAAGACGTGTGAACTCCACATATACAGCACCAGAGGTTAGGGCTGAACCCAGTTCACTGTTGCTGAAGAACAGCATGTCAATTCTCTGAGGGCAACATTTATTAACTGCTTCCTTGACAAAAGCTTTCAAGATGTTCTGGGAGCAAAAAGTCAGAAATCAAGAGGAAGTTGAGCAATGGTTAGCTATCTTGTTCAGGACTGTCATGGGATTGCACAATCAATTGAGTTTGTTTAAAAAATATTTTTAGAGCACTATTTCGGTTACATTGCCATCTTGAGTAAAGACCAACTTTGCGAAGATGTCCTGGAAAACAAGTCCAACCCTCTATTTATGTTCAGTTACGCACTGAATTCCACAGATTCGTAGGTCATTGTTTTACAGGGTGTGGTGCATTTATATTAGGCCATTGTATGATACATTAGATACAAGGTCTAATCCTCATTTACAAAAAAGAACAAAATGCTGAAGATACTCAGGAGGTCAGGCAGCATCTCCAGAGGATATGAATAGGCAACATTTCGGGTCAGAAGAACCCTGACAAAAAATGTCCATATCGCTGGAATTTAGAAGATTGAGGGGGGATCTTATAGAGACTTACAAAATTCTTAAGGGGTTGGACAGGTTAGATGCAGGAAGATTGTTCCCGATGTTGGGGAAGTCCAGAACAAGGGGTCACAGTTTAAGGATATGGGGGAAGTCTTTTAGGACCGAGATGAGAAAATCATTTTTCACACAGAGTGGTGAATCTGTGGAATTCTCTGCCACAGAAGGTAGTTGAGGCCAGTTCATTGGTTATATTTAAGAGGGAGTTAGATGTGGCCGTTGTGGCTAAAGGGATCAGGGGGTATGGAGAGAAGGCAGTTACAGGATACTGAGTTGAATGATCAGCCATGACCATATTGAATGGCGGTGCAGGCTCGAAGGGCCGACTCCTGTACCTATTTTCTATGTTTCTATCCATGTCCGCCAGAGATGCTGCCTCACCTGCAGAGTTATTCCAGCACCTGTGTACTTTTTAAAATCATAATACATTATTATTATTGATACACAGCAACAAAAATACTTTCACCAGCAATAACAATACAGTACTAACCATTAGATATCTATCATTTGTAATTCAGGTTAGACATGAATATTAATAGACGATGCCCCACCTAGACAATGTACTAAAATGACATTTAGGAAGTCATCAACAGATATTAGGAAAAGATGCAAATGTTTTGACTATCCAGAGTTAACCAATGAGTAACAAATGACCAAAAACAAAGATCTGAAGAAGGGTCTCGACCCGAAACGTCGCCTATCTCCTTCGCTCCTTAGATGCTGCAGCACCCGCTGAGTTTCTCCAGCTTTTTGTGTAACCAACAAAGATTAGCACCAGATTAAAGGGCCTGTCCTACAAGCATGCAACTCTATGCGATGAACGCGATCAAACTAGAAGCGGGGGCGCGCGGAGGTCGGGTGATCCCCTGTACAGGGCTGTTCCCACCATCATGCGCCTGCATGCGGCAAGCGCGACCAAACTGGCAGCAGGGGCCGTGCGGAGGTCGGGTGAGTGGCGCAACGCGGCGCAAAGTGAGGCGAACTTGGAGTGAAGTCTAAGGTAAGTTCGCCAGGACAGAGAGGGGCACAGAGGCGCACACACACACACACACACAGGGCCATGGAGCCACACACATAGAGGGTCACGGAGGTACCTACACATAGGTTCACGGAGGCACGATGTCGGGGCGGTGTGTAATGCGTCGAGGCGACTGCAAGCCGACAAGCCGTTGCCGCGCGGAATTTTTGAACATAGTCAGTTTTTCGGAGCCCCGCACGATGTCGGGACGAACTCCGCACAATTCCGCACGGCTCCGGCGATCGAAGTGGGACCGGCCCCGCGACGCCGGACGGCTCAAGCGACCACGTTAGGTCACGCTAATCGCATAGAGTTGCATGCGTGTAGGACAGGCCCTTAACTCTCCAAAGCTAGGATGGGCAGTTGCGTTCACGTCAGGGCAATTTTTTTTTTAATCGTCCAAGTAGTGATAAATAGTAAGATTTAAATATACAAAATTTTGTGACGATTTCATTAGCAAATTATATTGAAATTATGCACAAAAATCTGCCCATTTTGTTAACTATAATTTACACCAAGATAGTTTGAAGTTTTATAAATAACATTTAATCCTGGAAACACTTATTTTTGACAGCATCTGCAGAAAGAGAAACAGAGTAATCATTTCAGGCCAAATTCTATTTATTGGAACGGGACCATTATACATACCCAGAATCACAATTGCACGTCAGGAATGTTTAATTGTCCCGTCCCCCAACGTGGGGGGTGGGGGGGGGGGGGGGTGCGGCGTCACAGGGGGGGCTGGTCACCGAACGCAATATTTCATCACTTACCACTCCCTAGAGAGGGGGGGGTAGAGGGAGAGGGGTGGTAAAGAGGGAGGGGGGGGTAGAGACAGAGAGGGAGGGGGTATAGAGGGAGAGGAGTAGAGAGGGAGGGGGGTAGAGAGGGAGAGGGGGGGTAGAGAGGGAGAGGGAGTAGAGAGGGAGGGTAGAGGGAAGGAAGGGGAGTAGAGAGAGGGAGAGGGGGTAGAGATAGACAGGGGCAGAGAGGGATGGGGGTAGAGACCCTACCCCATCTCCATCATCCTAATTTCCCTCCTCCCCTCACTCCCATTCACTGCCCCAGGTCGTAGAGCAGCGCCAGGGCCTGGAACTCGGCCAGGTTCTCTTACTCGACCCAGCCCTGGTTGTAGACCCAGGCTCGTCCTTGGTACCAGCGGCAGCCTCCAGCCGTCAGCTCGGCCGTCGCCTGGGCTCCAGTGCAGGTTCTGACTTCACCGTCCCTGACCCTGGACCCAGGCTCATCCTTGTTTTCACCGGCGGCTTCTTTCTCGGCCCAGGTCCCGGCCCTCACTCCAGCACCACCCTCCCCGTTGGACGTTGTCAGCCACCGCCTCACGAGCGCTGGAGTGCCCCTCCCTCCGGGAGTGTCCCATCCTGCCTTGCGAGTGCATTGTGACATCACTCAGGTTTTTTTCCCGAAATGGGTGAGTTTTCGGGCTGATTTTAAAACTTTAAATGATTAAAAAGGTCAGAGATATAGGTAGGAATGCGACAGGCAGATGTTTATCGCCTCGACTGGAAAATATTGAATAGAATGTGTGAAATAGGAAAGCTGTGGCGTAGCGTTTGGTAGAAAATTGGAAAACAGGAAAATTAACCAAATTGACACACACAGCCACAAACAAGACAAAGAGTGTTAGTATTATAGAGATATGTACCAAAAGGAAAGAATGAAATACTGCATTACGCCAGCACTTTGTTTTGATCAAACTTAAATTTCAGGAAGTCATCAACAGATATTCATTTTCTGTTTTCATTCATTAACATTCGTGACGTTTACTTCCCTTTTCTCCTTCCAAACCTTTAGTCCCACAAATAATCAATCAAGGGCCTTGAGTAAAACACAAAGTACTGGAGTAACTCAGCGAGTCAGGCAACACCTCTGAAGGTTATGGAAAGGCAACATTGCGGGTCCGAATGCTTCAAGAGTCTGAGGAAGACACGAAACATCGCTTATCTATGTTCTCCAGAAATGCTGTCTAATGCGGTCTGTAGTGTCTCGACACTTCACCAGTTCCCTTTCTCCAGGGATGCTACCTAACCCGCCGAGTTACTCCAACACCTTGGATCTATCTTCTATGTTGCCTGACCCACTGAGTTTCTCCAGCGCTTTGTGTCCTTTTGAGCCTTACCTTTGCATCATGACAAGCGCGGATCTCTGACTGGAGATACTGCTGGTGCAGCTGCGCTTGCCGCTCCGCCTCCTCCCGCTGGCCCTGCAGCTGCACCTGTAGCTGGTACTTCGCTAGCTCGGCGACGCCGACATCAGTCGCCACGCGACGCATCTCGGTGTTGAGGACGGCGACGCGCGCCTGCAGCTCGGCGCTACGCGCGCTCGACAGCCAGTAGCTGAGCACGAGGAAGGCCAGGCACGCACTCAGTGCCAGCAGCAGCAACAGCAGCAACGGCGGCGTGGAGCGCGCGCTGCGCCGCCCGCTGCCCAGGCCCAGCATCAGCCGCCGGTGGCGCCTCCAGCACCGGGGGAAGCTTGGCAACGGGGTCTGGCCAAAGGTAAGAGAAATGTAATGAAATGATACCGAAATATATTTGAACAGTAAATCTTAGATAAAATGGATCGGAGCTGGCAGCCACCGGAAAGAAAGTGAAGCACGGCTGGCTGGCAACAGCGGTGAAGACCAGTGTCGAGTGAAACGACGAGCGCGCTCCGAGGCGGATATCTGCGGAGTGAAGGCGGATGCGAACCGTGCACCTGCGTTCCGTCGCCCCGCCCCGCGTCATGGCACTCATCGCCTCCTGAGTGGAGATGCGCCACAACAAGTTGTTTCTGCTGTCAAAGAGTCGCGGAAAAGGGATATTTCCCTTCAAAAATATAAACACGAAAACAGGAATTGATAAACTAAGTGGAAACTATGTATAAATCAAATGCATTAAGAGCCGATCCTACCAGCATGCGCCGAGCGCGACCAAACTGGAAGCGGGGGCCGCGCGGAGGTCGGGTTTGTGGCGCGAAGTTGGAGCGAAGTCGCAAGGTAAGTTCGCAAGGACAGAGAGGGTCACAGAGGCACGACGTCGAGGCGGTGCGTAAAGGGCCTGTCCCACCAGCATGCAACTCCATGCGATTAGCGCGACCTAACGTGGTCGCTTGAGTCGTGCCTCCGTGACCCTCTCTGTGTGTGGCTCCGTGACCCTCTATGTGTGTGGCTCCGTGGCCCTCTGTGTGTGTGTGTCTCTGTGCCCCTCTCTGTGTGTCCCTCTCTGTCCTGGCGAACTTACCATGAAGACTTCGCTCCAAGTTCGCCTCACTTTGCGCCGCGTTGCACCACTCACCCGACCTCTGCGCGGCCCACGCTGCCGGTTTGGTCGCGCTTGCCGCATGCAGGCGCATGCTGGTGGGAACGGCCCTGTACAGGGGATCACCCGACCTCCGCGCGGCCCCCGCTGCCGGTTTGGTCGCGCTCACCGCATGGAATCGCGCGCTGGTGGGAACGGCCCTGTACAGGGATCACCCGACCTTCGCGCGGCCCCCGATGCCGGTTTGGTCGCGCTTGCCGCATGCAGGCGCATGCTGGTGGGACAGGCCCTTTATGCGTCGAGGTGGCTGCGGGCCGACAGGCCGTTGCCGCGCGGAATTTTTGAACACGGTCAGTTTTTCGTAGACCCGCGCAATGTCGGGACCAGCTCAGCACAACTCCGGCGATCGAAGTGGGACCGGCCCCGAGAGGCCGGACGGCTCAAGCGACCACGTTAGGTCGCGCTAACCGCATGGAGTCGCATGCTGGTAGGACAGGCCCTTAAAGGCCCAGCATGCAACTCTATGCGATGAACGCGATCAAACTAGAAGCGGGGGCCGCGTGGAGGTCGGGTGATCCCCTGTACAGAGCCGTTCCCACCAGCATGCGCCTGTATGCGGCAAGTGCAACCAAACCGGCAGTAGGGGCCGCGCGGAGGTCGGGTGAGTGGCACAACGGCGCAAAGTGAGGCGAACTTGGAGCGAAGTCTAAGGTAAGTTCGCCAGGACAGAGAGGGGCACCGAGGCACACACACACACATATAGGGTTACGGAGGCATTTACAGATAGGTTCACGGAGGCACGATGTCGGGGCGGTGTGTAAACGTCGAGGCGACTGCGAGCCGACAAGCCGTTGCCGCGCGGAATTTTTGGACATAGTCAGTTTTTCGGAGCCCCGCGTGGTGTCGGGACGAATTCCGCACGGCTCCGGCGATCGAAGTGGGACCGGCCCCGCGATGCCGGACGGCTCAGGCGACCACGTTAGGTCCCGCTAATCGCATGGAGTTGCATGCTGGTGGGACAGGCCCTTTACAGTCCACCCACTTCAGTACTTAATATCATGAACAAGTTCTGATAGTGGGTTACTCCATGTCTAAAATAGTTCTAAATGCAACTAAAGTTTAAGACTGACATTAATTTTGCTGACGAGTGACTAGGGGCAGTTTTCCAGATGGGATTGGATTGACATTAATCCAATATTATCTAAAAAATGTAATTGTAGTTAATTTATTAGCAAAGTATGTAAAAACATACAAGAAATTTGATTTGCCGGTCATTCCAAAAAAGCACAAGACACACAACTACATAAAAATTAACATAAACATAAACATGCACTGTGATGGAAGGCAATAACGTATTATCTTCTTCCCTCCTTTTCTCCTGGGTCGGTGTAAAGAACATGCGCGTACACAGAGAAATCTTTACTACGACTTTATTAATTAAACACACACATCACTGCCCTAGCTGTACGTGGTCTGTCACGAACACTAGAGAGAGAGCTAAGGGTGGGAAGGTCACAGTTATACTCGATGATGGGGGAGTGGTTAGCAAGGGCTACGTCACTACTGTTAAAAGTGTACACACATATCATCTACATCCTTCCTCTATAAAAACAAAACAAGGAACAGTGACAAGGCAACCACGTCTTATGCGCTAAAGGAGAGTAAACAGCAGTAATGCAGGAACATAGGATCACACGTAATCACCATAACAGTCTGGTGGCTTGACAAGGCGACCAGACCGGGTCCGAACCTCGCCATCACATCCTTCCCCAAGGGGAACGAGAGGGATCGGCGCACGGGCAGGAGGGGAGCCCTTGACAGGAGAACCCCTGGGCGACGGAGGCAGCGGAGAGGGGGGAGACGGGAAAGCTGGAGAACCAGGGAGCACGGCGGGAAGATGCACCGGGGAGGGCCGAGAGAGAGGAGGACTGGGCAAGGTGGGCACGGGACGACGCGGCAAGGTCGGCACGGGAGGCATACGGAGCAGCCGGAGGGGGATGAGGCTCGTTCACAAGCCGGAGGTGTTGACGAGACCTCCGGTAGATCGTACCATCGTGGTTGATCAGGTATGAACGAGGGGAACCAGCAGAACCGACAACAATGGCGAGTCTGGAGTGGCCGGAGGCCGATCGCATGCGGACGACCTGGCCAGGAAAGAGAGGACGGAGGACACGGCAGGACTTGTCCTGGGAGTGCTTCTGGATACGGTGTTTGTGGGCGATGCGCTTCCGGACCGTGGCAGGTTTAAGGACAGAGGGAGCAAGCCACTACTGTGTCACAGGGATCGGAGGCCGCATAACACGGGACATGAGGCGCTGAGCTGGGGAACCCAAGGTATGATCGCGGGAGATGTTGCGGAGGTTCAGGAGGGCAAGGTAAATATCTGAGCGAGACAAGCGACAACGTTCCAGCAATCCTTTAGCACTGCGGATTGCGCGCTCAGCCAGGCTGTTGCTCTGCGGGTACTCTGGGCTGCTGGTGTAGTGACGGAAATTCCAGCGATCAGCAAAAGCACGGAACTCAGCACTGGTGAATTGACTGCCGTTGTCCGACTGCAAGCTTGCCGGGGACCCAAAAGTAGCGAAGTGGCGGCGCAGCTTCTCGATGACAGCAGATGAAGATAGAGAGTGAAGCTGGTCAACCTCAAACCAGCTGGAGTAAGAGTCGACAAGCACCAGATAATGCTTGCCGCGCCATTTGAAAATGTCAGTCGCCAGCGCAGACCAGGGAAGGTTGGGAGCAGGCTGCTGCAAGAGGGGCTGCCGTTGCTGTTGCGGGGCGAGGCTGTTGCAAGTAGGGCACGAGGAGACCCTATCAAATCGGACGCCTCGTAGGGGTGACGAGTGGTGGATGCGAGAGGCACCCGAGACAGCGTGTCAGCAACAAACGTCCTTGCCTTTGCGATAAACCACAGTAAAAGTAAACTGTTGTAGCTGAAGCATCATGCGCTAAGCTGAGAATTCTTTACTACTACTTTATTAATTAAACACACACATCACTGCCCTAGCTGTACGTGGTCTATCACAAACACTAGAGAGAGAGCTAAGGGTGGGAAGGTCACAGTTATACTCGATGATGGGGGAGCGGTTAGCAAGGGTAACGTCACTACTGTTAAAGGTGTACACACATATCATCTACAGTCGGGGCAGTCGAACCATCTGCAGTCAAGACGATCGTAGCTCCTGCAGCCAGCAATCGAAGCTCCCGCATCGGGGCGATCGATGCTCCTGCCCTAACCAAGGGACCACAAGCTTCACAATTAACATTGTTAATTAAAGAAAAAGTTTTTTTAATTGACGGGCCCACCAGACATGGTCAACCTGCAACAAACCTCCTCCATTGGTGTTCAAAAAACTGGCCAGCTATCACATCCTGAGCATGATTAAGGGTAGCAAACATAAAATGAGATTGAGATATTGTTTTGAAGCTAAAGGCGAATCAATGCAAATCACACAGGAACAGGGCATTTCACAATCTACTGGATCTCTTGCATTCCCAATTATTTTTATTGAGATCAGACCTTTCAGGTTACCCTGGAGATCTGTGAACATTGGTGTTGGCATTAGTTTATCATTGTCCCTGGAAACAGTGGAAAACCTTTGGTCCACTTAGATATCTGTCCATTTGTGATATGTATAACTGACTTGGATGAAAATGTGTTTCAGGAGCAACAGCACATGCTGGAAAATCAAAGGTAGACAAAAATGCTGGAGAAACTCAGCAGGTGAGGCAGCATCTATGGAGCGAAGGGAAGTCTGAAGAAGGGTCTCAACCCAAAACGTTGCCTATTTCCTTCGCTCCATAGAAGCTGCCTCACCCGCTGAGTTTCACCAGCATTTTTGTCTACCTTGGATGAAAATGTGGATGGGTTGATATGATACCACAAATTGGGGTTGCGGACAATGAAGATGGCTGTCAAAGGATACAGCAGGATATAAATCAGTTGCAGATGTGAGGAGAAATAGCAAATAACTTTAAACTCAGCAAGTGTGAAGTTTTGCACTTTGGGCAGTCAGACATAAGAACTCTCAACAGTCATGAGTATTTAATTGCCACTTGCACCAGCAACAGAACAATAACATTCTTACTCTGCAGATTTACACGCACATTTATGCAACACACAATAAATGAATATACAATAATCAATTATAAATTATCAGTATTAAAAGGCAAGCAGACCATTATAGTGCAAGCCAAAATATGCATTGCAACCTATAGCATGTCGACAGCAGATCATTGCAGAGATAGGGTTGTGCCGTATGGTTCAAGAGCCTGATGGTTGATGAGAAGAACCTGGAGAACATGGTTTTTAAGCTCCTGGATCTTCTTCCTGATAGTAGCAGTGAGATGAATGTGGCCAGGATAATGATATTAGGTGTCTTTTTGAGATAATGCTTCCAATATATAGTATACAGTTAATGGCAGGAACAGGGAGTAATCCTAAAATGATGACCCCAGATGTCATGCTCCTACCTCCTACCTAAACTCAGTCTGCAGGACTCTTTCTGCCTCATCCCTCTTTTTACCTGTCACCTGTCACCACATACTCCAACCTGGGTGGTGGACATGGAACAATCTGTCAGAAGAGGAAGTTGGGACAGGTACTATAACAACATTTAAGACATTTGGACAAGGTCATGGATCAGAAAGGGTATTACCCAAATGTGGGCAGGTGGGAATATTGTAAATGGGGTATCTTGGTCGATATGGGCACGTTGGGCCGAAGATATATTTAATATCTTCTTACATAGCAAGCCTGCCTCCGCTTGGACCAGTTTAGTGCTTCTTTGAAGCCTTCCATTTCCATCAAACACATAATTTCTTCAGTAAGGTGATCAAAATAGTCCACATGCTCCAGGTGTGCTTTCACTGAGCCCTTAACCTCCTTACTCCTGTAATAAAACCTCTCTGGTAATAAAGGTTAACTAATTGCTCACCTAATTGCTTGCTGGACTTGCAAGCTGACTATCAGTGGCATGTAAACATATACGCAGGTCCTTTTGAATTTAAACATTACCAATTTCTCATCTACTAAAAACCGCACTCCTCTTGTGTGGATGATCTCACAATTTTCTATGTTATATTTGATTTGCCATGTTCTTGCACATTCATTCAGTTTGTCAATGTCACCTTGAAGCCACTTTACATCTGTATTTTCAATCCCACCTAAATTGGCATCATCAGCAAACTTGAAAGAATTACATTTCATACCCGCAGCAACATAATTGATACAATTCTTGAATAACTGGGGCCCAGCTCTCAGTGTAATCGCAGCATTCCAATCCAAAAAAGATTTATTAACACTCTTTGTTTTTCTATCTAATAGCCAATTCGTGAAGATAAATGTAGGTCCTTTACAATCAGCGACAGGTGAAAATGGCAGAACAATGAAATGAGTACTTTGTTTGTGTCTTCCTTAATGAAGACAGAACCAATCTCCCAGAAATACTAGGGGACCGAGGATCTAGTGGGGGGGGGGGGGCGAAACTGAAGGGAATCCACATTAGTCATGAAATGGTGTTAGGTAAACTGTTGAGACTGAAGACAGATAAACACCCAGGGTCTGATGGTCTGCATCTCAGAGTACTCAAGGAGGTGGCCCTAGTGGATGCATTGGTGATCATTTTACAATGTTCTATAGACTGGACTGGAGGGTAGCTAACGTGATCACATTTTAAGAAAGGAGGGAGAGAGAAAACAGGGAATTATGGACCATTTAGCCTTACATCGATAGTGGAGAAGATGCTTGAGTCGATTATTAAAGATGTCACAGCAGCGCAGTTGGAAAGGATTGGTCAATAGACAATAGGTGCAGGAGTAGGCCATTCAGCCTTTCTAGCCAGTACTGCCATTCAACGAAATCATGGCTGATCATCCACAATCAGTACCCCGTTCCTGCCTTCTCCCCATATCCCCTGACTCCGCTATCTTCTAGCTCTCTCGTGAAAGTATCCAGAGAACCAGCCTCCCCCGCCCTCCGAGGCAGAGAATTCCACAGACTCACAACTCTGTGCGAAAAAGTGTTTCCTCTTCTCCGTTCTAAATGGCTTCCCCTTATTCTTAAAAAGTGGCCCTTTGTTCTGGACTACCCCAACATCGAGAACATGTTTCCTGCCTCTAGCGTGTCCAAACCCTTAATAACCTTATATGTTTCAATAAGATCCCCTCTCACCTTCTAAATTCCAGAGAGTACAAGCCCAAATGCTGCATTCTCTCAGCATATGACAGTCCCGCCATCCCGGGAATTAACCTTGTGAACCTATGCTGCACTCCCTCAATAGCAAGAATGTCCTTCCTCAAATTTGGAGACCAAAACTGCACACAGTACTCCAGGTGTGGTCTCACTAGGGCTCTGTACAACTGCAGAAGGACCTCTTTGCTCGTATACTCTTCTTGTTATGAAGGCCAACATGTCATTCGCTTTCTTCACTGCCTGCTGTACCTGCATGCTTACTTTCATTGACTGATGAGCAAAGACCTTCAGATCCTGTTGTACTTACCCTTTTCCCAATTTGACACCATTTAGATAATAATCTGCCTTCCTGTTTTTGCTACCAAAGTGGATAACCTCACATTTATCCACATTAAACTGCGTCTGTCAGGCATCTGCCCACTCACCCAACCTGTCCAAGTCACCCTGCATTCTCATAGCATCCTCCTCACAGTTCACACTGCCTACCAGCTTTGTGTCATCTGCAAATGTGTTAATGTTATTTGTAATCTCATCATCTATATCATTAACATATATCGTAAATACCTGCAGTCCCAGCACTGAGCCTTGCAGTACACCACTAGTCACTGCCTGCCATTCTGAAAGGGACCTGTTAATCCCTACTCTTTGTTTCCTGTCTGCCAATCAATTTTCTATCCATGTCAGCACTCTACCCCTGATACCTTTTAATATCTGCCCACTAATCTATGTGAGACATTATCGAATGCTTTCTGAAAGTCCAGGTACACAACATCCACTGGCGCTCCCTTGTCCATTTTCCTAGTTACAGACTCAAACAATTACAAAAGATTTGTCAAGCATGATTTCCTCTTCGTAAATCCATGCTGACTCGGACCAATCCTGTTCCTGCTATCCAAATCGCTATTTCATCTTTTATGATTGACTCCAGCATCTTCCCCACCACCGATGTTAGGCTAACTGGTCTATAATTCACTGTTTTCTCTCTCCCGCCTTTCTTAAAAAGTGGCATAACCTTAACTACCCTCCAATCCACAGGAACTGATCCTGAATCTATAGAACATTGGAAATTGATCACCAATGCGTCCACGGTTTCTAGAGCCACTTCCTTCAGTACCCTGGGATGCAGACCATCAGGCCTTGGGGATTTATCAGCCTTCAGTCCCATCAGTATACCCAACACCATTTCCTGCCTAATGTGGATTTCCTTCAGTTCCTCCGTCACCCCAGATCCTTTGGCCACTAGTACATCAGGAAGATTGTTTGTGTCTTCCTTAGTGAAGACGGATCCAAAGTACCTGTTCATCTCATCTGTCATTTCCTTGATCCCCATAATAAATTCACCCTTTTCAGTCTTCAAGGGTCCAACTTTGGACTTAACTAATTTTTTCGTCGTCACATACCTAAAGAAGCTTTTACTATCCTCCTTTGTATTCTTGGCTAGCTTACCTTAGTACCTCATCTTTTCTCCCTGTATTGCCTCTTTAGTTATCTTCTGGTGCTCTTTAAATGTTACCAAATCCTCTGGCTTCCCACTCATCTTTGTTATGTTGTACTTCTCTTTTATTTTTATACTGTCCCTGACTTCCCTTATCAGCCACGGTCGCCCCTTACTCCCGTTGGAATTTTTCTTCCTCCGAGGAATGAACTGATCCTGCACCTGTATTATTCCCAGAAATACCTGCCATTGTCATTCCACTGTCATCCCTGCTAGGGTATCTTTCCAGTCAACTTTGGCCAGCTCCCACCTCATGGCTCCATAGTCCCCTTTGTTCAACTGTAATACTGATAGCTCCGATTTACCCTTCTCCCTCTCAAATTGTAATTGTACTCCCTCCTAATGGCTCCTTAACCTCAAGTTCCCTTTATCAAATCTGGTTCATTACACAACACTAAATCCAGAATTGCCTTCTCCCTGGTAGGCTCCAGTGCAAGCTGCTCTGAGAATCCATCATGGAGGCACTCCACAAACTCCCTTTCTTGGGGTCCATTACCAACCTAATTTACCCAGTCTACCTGCATGTTGAAATCCCCCATAACAACTGTAGTATTATCTTTACGACATGCCAATTTTAACTCCTGATTCAATTTGCACCATATATCCAGGCTACTGTTTGAAGGCCTGTAGACAATTCCTCAGTTCTATCCATACTAACTCTACATCTCCTGATTCTATGTCACCCCTCGCAAGGGACTGAATTTCATTCCTCACCAACAGAGCTAACCTACCGCCTCTGCCGACCTGCCTGTCTTTTCGAAAGGACGTATACCCTTGAATATTCAGTTCCCAGCCCTGGTCCTCATGCAGCCACGTCTCTGTAATTCCGACATCATCATACTTGCCAATTTCTAACTGAGCCTCAAGCTCATCCACTTTATTTCTTATACTTCGCGCATTCATACACAACACTTTAACTTCGGTATTCACCTCCTCTCACTATTGGCCCTGACTTTACTCTCTTATTCCTTCTCGAACTTTCCTTCCCATTAATTCGGGAGTCTTTTGTAACTTTTCCTGTACTTGCTCTCCCTTTAACTCTATCAGTTGGCATGGATTTATGAGGGGAAATCATGCATTTTGAAGGGGAAATAAGGGGAAGAGCAAGGTGATGTGCCTCAATGACTATCGACCAGTGGCACTAACGTCGGTGGTGATGAAGTGCTTTGAGAGGTTGATCATGGCACAAATCAACTCCTACCTCGACAAAAACCTGGACCTAATGCAGTTCGCCTACCGCCACAACAGATCAATGGTGGATGCAATCTCACTGGCTCTCCACTCCGCTCTGGACCACTCAGACAACAAAAACTCATATGTCAGGCTGTTATTCATTGATTACAGCTCGACATGTAATACAATCATCCCCTCCAAGCTGGTTACCAAACTCCCAGAACTCGGTCTCTACGCATCCCTCTGCAATTGGATCCTCAACTTCCTCATTCACAGACCACAGACTGTTCGAATTGGTGGGAAGGTGTCAGCCTTGATAACAATCAGCACGGGAGCACCTCAAGGCTGCGTGCTCAGCCCCCTGCTGTACTCACTCTATACTCATGACTGCATAGCCGGTCGTAGTGCGAACTCCATCATCAAGTTGTGGGACGTATCACTGATGGGGATGAGTCAGAGTATAGAAGCCAGCACAATAACCTGGCCCTCAACACCAGCAAAACCAAGGAACTAATTGTGAAGTTTGGAAGAGGTAGGATGGGGACCCACAGTCCCATTTATATCAATGGGTCGATGGTGGAAAGGGCAAGAGCTTTAAATTCCTGGACGTGCACATCTCTGAAGATTTCTCCTGGTCCGAGTACACTGATGCAATTATAAAGAAAGCACATCAGCGCCTCGACTTCCTGAGAAGATTACGGAGAGTCGGTAAGTCAAGGAAGAATCTCTCTAACATCTACAGGTGCACAGTAGAGAGCATGCTGACCGGTTGCATTGTGGCTTGGTATGGCAACTTGAGCGCCCAGGAGCGGAAAAGAATACAAAAAGTAGTAAACATTGCCCAGTCCATCATCGGCTCTGACCTCCCTAACATCAAGGGGATCTATCGCAGTCGCTGCCTCAAAAAGGCCGGCAGCATCATCAAGGACCCACACCATCCTGGCCACACACTCATCTCCCGCTACCTTCAGGTAGAGGTACAGGAGCCTGAAGACTGCAACGTCCAGTTTCAGGAATAGCAACTTCCCCACAGCCATCAGGCTATTAAACTCAACTAGAAGAAAACTCTGAACATTAATAGCCCATTATCTGTTTATTTGCACTTTATCTGTTTATTCATGTGTGTACATATTTATATAATGGTATATGGACACACTGATCTGTTCTGTATTCATGCTTACTATATTCTGTTGTACTGAAGCAAAGCAAGAATTGCATTGTCCTATCTGGGACACATGACAATAAACTCTCTTGAATCTTGAATCAAGTTTGACAAATCATCTGTAATTCTTTGAGGATGTAACAAGTAGAATGGATAAGAGAGCCAGTGGATGTGGTGTATCTCAACTTTCA
Source organism: Raja brachyura (assembly GCA_963514005.1). The sequence continues at coordinate 63,089,346 of OY740783.1, forward strand.
AAAAGCCTTGGACAAGGTCCCACACGAGATTAGTGTGCAGAATTGGCGCATATGGTATTGGGGGTTGGGAATGGATAGGGAACTGGTTGGAAGACAGGAAGCAAAGAGTAGGAATTAACAGGTCCTTTTCAGAATGGCAGGCAGTGACTTGTGGGGTGCCACAAGGCTCAGTGCTGGGACCCCAGTTATTTACAAAATATATTAAGGATTTAGACGAGGGAATTAAATGTAATATCTCCAAGTTTGTGGATGACATAGCTGGGTGGCAGTGTGAGATGCGAGGAGGATGCTATGAGGCTGCAGGGCGACTTGGATAGATTGAGTGAGTGGGCAGATGCATGGCAGATGCAGTATAATGTGGATAAATGTGAGGTTATACTCTTTGGTGGCAAGAACAGGAAGGCAGATTATTATCTGAATGGTGTCAGATTAGGAAACGGGGAGTATGTATGTTACAAACCTTACCTTCAGCGGCGCTGCAGTTCTGTCACTGGCCTTGTGCGCGACTTAGGAGCCTTTGAGAGGGGGGCGGGTTTAAAATGCGATTTTTCTCCAGCCTGTTCAAATCAAATTTGAACAGGCTGTTTAGCTGCTGAAGAATAATCGCTCCGACATTGGTTTTATTAATTTTTTTTTAACTGCACTAGACAATTTAATCGCTGGAATAAATTAAAAAGCATCTTCTAAAGCCGACAACGGGGACGGATTTCATGTACGGTACAGGTAATTGAAAGCCATTTATTTTACATATAAACTTGCTTCTTAGGATGCCTTTAATCAAAATTTCACGTTGCGAAAAGGTGATTATGTAAATATAACTGACGGTATTTTTCCTGCCGATATGGGGTTTAAATTCACCGCAACCGCAACGTACCAAACGATTGCGTTCTACAAAATCCCACTCGCAAGATGATTTAAATGGCCATTAATTTACGGGAATTAAACACTAAATTCCTACCATTTGGTCTATAAATGCATGACAATGAGATTTAAAAATCATGTTATATTGTGAACTCTTGTGTGAATGTTATTTGCACACTTAGGCTATTTAAAAATGTTAACCTTTTCTTAAGAAATTGATAGATGTTTAGATCTAGTAATTGAATTTTGTAATTAGCTACAATTAGGTAACTAACTAATTATATGCTTTAATTTCAGGTCATCCAAGTAAGATTGTTTCATATTTGTTTCAGAATGCTTCAATCTATAATAACTGAAAATTACATTCTTAAGAAGGTTATGGGCTTTTGACTATCCTTGATTACACCTTTTGAGTTAAGTCAATGGAAAAGCAATAGGGAACAAGATGCTAATTTCCGAGTATGAAAATGGCCATAGCTTTTTTATTACTGAAGATATAAAAGTGAATTAGGTGTTAAATTAAACTTCTTTTTATGCTTTATCTGATGGGATAAATTACAGACTTGATTTTTAAAATCTCAAAATGTTGTAACATTGCTACGAGACCTGGGTGGCCTTGTACATCAGTCACTGAAAGTAAGCATGCAGGTACTGCAGGCTGTGAAGAAAGGTAATGGCTTGTTGGCCTTCATTGCGAGAGGATTTGAGTCAAGAGCAAGGAGGTCCTGTTAAAGTTCTATCCCCGCTATCAGACAACAAACCACATTAGTCACTTTGAGAATGTAACAATTCCTCTTTATTAAGCATGCGGCAGTGGGAGATCAACCCTGAGTATGGTTGCATACTCGATGACCCTCGTGGTGCCATTAAAAGGTCCGACACAAAAGCCACACCTATATACCCGTAGGGAGGTTACATTCCATCATCATCAGCACGTTTAAAGCAAAGGTTCTTCTCATGCCTGGAACAGGCTTGTTTTTCACTGCAGTTTTACTTGGTAATTGGGCAACTTATCCTGTTTCCACATATTTCTTGCAAGAGCTACTCCTCTGCCCATACACCCTTAGCCCTTTCATTTCTAAAACTCTTTCAGTCCTACTGCAGTTGCACAGGGCCGGGAGGGCGGGACTGACATATGATGAAACAATGGGTCAACTGTGCTTGTATCCACTGGAATTTAGAAGGATGAGAGGGGTTCCTATAGAAACATATAACATTCTTAAGGATTGGACAGGTTAGTTGCAGGAAAAATGTTCCCCATGTTGGGGGAGTCCAAAACCAGGGGTCACAGTTTACGAATAAGGGGTAGGCCTTTTAGGACTGAGATAAGGAAAAACCTTTTCACCCAGAGAGTTGTGGAATTCTCTGCCACAAAAGGCAGTGGAGGCCAATTCACTGGATATTTTCAAGAGAGAGTTAGATTTAGCTTTTAGGGCTAAAATAGTCAAGGGATATGGGGAAAATCAGGAACGAGGTACTGAATTTAGATTATCATATTGAATGGCTCGAAGGGCCGAATGGCCTACTGCACCTAGTTTTTCTATGTTTCTGTAGGAGGCATTTATGCTTAGTTAGTTACTGTTAGTATATTATAGCCATGTCTAGATATTTCTAGTTTTATCTTGTATGCTTGTAGATGGGATTTGATATGTAGAGGGCTGTGTCTACATCTGAGGAGGCTAGCGCAGACACATAGATTGGGAGTTTAGTTTTTAGCCTCGAGGCATGGTGAAGACAACAGTTTCTTACCACACGCCCACAAGACACACGATTATTGCTACAAGACTCATTTGTATTCGACACGACATGGATGAAAACAGTAAGAACGAAAAGTTACATGAATCATTTCTTTGTACTACTTCAATAAAAGACCAATTGTTCAAGAAACAACGACTGGAAGATTCGTTTTTGCTATCTGCTTGTGCGTAAGCTATATTTCCACCACATCCCTGAGTATTAATGGTTATCAAATTGGACATTGAGAAAGTTATGAAATTGCCAGTACAGTTTCTATGTTCCTTAATCATATCTATACATCACCCCCCCAATTCAGAAACCAGCGAAAGGAAAGAGAATATATCTTCTCTATCCTATTATTTGTTTCAAAGTGTTCTGTTGGCATCCTTCATTACAGATTCCAGAATATTATTTCAGAACAGTGGTTCAAATCTCGGGCTTCTACCAGTTTACAAATGGTCCAGATTTGAGATTAGCAAAATGAGCTGCTGACCAATGAAAGCTGCTCACAATCTCCATGGAGTGGGGAAACCATTTCCTATTAATCATTGCAGCCATTCATCAGATAAACAGGATCTCAGACTGACCACAAATGCATGATCAGGATTACTAGCGCAGTTCATACAGTAGGCCACTGTGCTTAATCCAAAACTACAATAAAAGTTGTGGAAGGACTGTAAAACCATAAATCTACAGTTATATTATGTTACATGGAGAGACAGGGAAGGTTTCTGCTTAGAGTATTGTATTTTACTCAATGTGACTCTTCACATTAGGTATGTTACAATTCCTACCTTTAGCAGCGCTGCAGTTCTGCCGCTCCCCGTGTGCGTGACTGGCACCTTTCAGAGGGCGGCATGTTTAAAATGCCCTTTTCCCCTAGACAGTCCAAATCGATCCATGTCGGGCGATTTCGTCACTAAAGAGAAATCGCTCCGACATTTCATTCATGAAGCTATTTTTAAACTACGCTAGATTATTTATTAACTAGAGTAGTTTAAAAATCATCTTCAAAAGCTCTGAATGCCGACAGTAGAACGGACCTAACGTAGGGGAGAAAATAAAGTGCACAGTTTACTTTTACATTAAAACTTGGTTTTTAGGAAGCCTTTAATCACATTTTCATGTTGCGAAATGGGGACAAAAAAAATGTATGAACCGGCAGAGTTTTTCATGCCGACTTCACCGCAAACCAATCCACCGCATTCCACTAAAACCCACTCGCAAGTTGATTTAAATGGCCATTAATTTACAGCAATTAAACACTAAATTCCTTCCATTTGGCCTATAAATTCATGAAAATGAGATTTAAAAATCATGTTCTATTGTGGATTATTGTGTGAATGTTATTTGGACACTTAGGGAATTTAAAAATGTTTATCATTTCTTAAGAAGTGGATAGATGTTTAGATCTAGTCATTGAATTTTGTAATTAGCTACAATTAGATAACTAATTATATGCTTTAATTTCAGGTCATCCAAGTAAGAGTGTTTCATATTTGTTTCAGAATGCTTCAATCTATAATAACTGAAAATTTCATTGAGTTCTCTTAATTTTTAAGAAGGTTATGGGCTTTTGACTGTCCTCAATCACAACTTTTGTGTTAAGTCAATGAAAAGGCAATGGGGAACAAGATGCTAATTTCCGAGTATGAAAATGGCCATAACTTTTTTAATACTGGAGATATGAAAGTGAATTAGGTGTCAAATTAAACTTCATTTTATGCTTTATCTGATGGGATAAATTGCAGACTTGATTTTTTAAATCTCAAAACGTTGTAACATTGCTATATACATGTTACCTTAGAACAATGTTTAAAATGCAGTCCTTATCTGGATAGTCCCAGGATAAAATATTTCATAATGATAATACACAGACTATAGGTATGTGAAATGTTCCTTAGGTTAACATAATTTAAAAAATACAACAGACATTTCAGATCTCCAAACATCCATAATTTATTGTCCGATCCAAAATTGAAAGATCAGGTCAGACTTGTACTCTAGAACATTTCTATATACTTATTACCTTTACAAATCAATGGAATAGGAAGTTCGCCTTTATCTTGACTTCCTATTGGGATGGGTTGTGCTATACATTTGTACTTTTCTGTTACTACTTTAGAAACTCGCTTGCTCGTAGATCTTTTGTACATCTTCAACTGCAAATCTTGTAGATCGATGAAGGGTTCATGGCGCAGAGCCCCTGAAAGTAAACATAAACACCAGAGATTAGGGAATAACTCGGGGAATTTCCTCCATGTATCTTTATATTGCATGTAATAATTTGGCTAAACGTTCAATTGAAAGGCTCTTTATGCGTTTCCAACTTTCCTACAATCTTCTGTTGAAGTTATGTCTGCCAATTGACAAACATACAACTCCAAATGCCACTCAACACCACCCCGTCCCCCAGAGGTTCCTAAAGGAAATGCCCAAAGTAGCCTATGATAATTAATTGTTCTGACATGGAATTTCCCAGACCATCTCTGTGTAAGAATAGCTTTAAGTTATAGACTGCACCACTGGCCTTGAGGAAAATGGTGAACCCTATTTGCATAATATTTAAGCCAAACTATCACGACATGGAATTTTGCTTGATCAGTGCTTTCATGACAGGCAGTTGCTTATTTACAGTGTACATCTCGCATATTAAATAGTTTACCAGAGTTTCCTGCCATAGCACCAGTTCACCCTGCTCAAATTTATGTACGGCAAGATCAATTAGTGTTGCTCCATTTTTTAGATCTTTTAAGGGAAGGGGCACTTCTATAACGACTACAGGCACATCTTTGTTGCAGATCTAGTGCAGAATTAAATTGGCATAACTGTTTAATTTCATTAAGGACCACACCATCCTGGCCACACACTCATCTCTCCACTGCCATCAGGTAGAAGGTACAAGAGCCTGAAATCTGGTACATCCAGGTTCAGGACCAGTTGCTTCACCACAGCCATCAGGCTATTAAACTCCCCATCAAACAAACTGAACTATAACAGCCTATTGCTCTTTATCTGTTTACTTATGTGTATATATACAGTGGCTTGCAAAAGTATTCGTACCCCTTGAACTTTTCCACGTTTTGTCACGTTACAACCACAAACGTAAATGTATTTTATTAGGATTTTGTGTGATAGACCAACACAAAGTGGTGATACATGGTTTCCAAATTTTATTACAAATAAAAAACTGAAAAGTGTGTTGTGAAAATGTATTCAGCCCCCCTGAGTCAATACTTTGAAGAACCACCTTTCACTGCAATTACAGCTGCAAGTATTTTGGGGTAAGTCTCTACCAGCTTTGCACATCTAGAGACTGAAATTTTTGCCCATTCTTCTTTGAAAAATAGGTCAAGCTCAGTCAGATTGGATGGAAAGCGTCTGTGAACAGCAATTTAAGTCTTGCCAGAGATTCTCAATTGGATTTAGGTCTGGACTTTGACTGGGCCATTCTAACACATGAATATGCTTTGATCTAAACCTTTCCATTGTAGCTCTGGCTGTATGTTTAGGGTCGTTGTCCCTGCTGAAGAAAAGCATCCCCACAGCATGATGCTGCCACCACTATGTTTCACTGTGGGGATGGTGTGTTCAGGGTGATATGCAGTGTTAGTTTTCTGCCACACATGGCGTTTTGCATTTAGGCCAAAAACTTCAATTTTGGTCTCTTCAGACCAGAGCACCTTCCTCCACATGTTTGCTGTGTCCCCCACATGGCTTATGGCAAACTGCAAATGGGACTTCTTATGGCTTTGTTTCAACAATGGCTTTCTTCTTGCCACTCTTCCATAAAGGCAGGATTTGTGGTGTGCACGACTAATAGTTGTCCTGTGGACAGATTCTCCCACCTGAGCTGTGGATCTCTGCAGCTCCTCCAGAGTTACCATGGGCCTCTTGGCTGCTTCTCTGATCAATGCTCTCCTTGCCCGGCCTGTCAGTTTAGGTGGACGGCCATGTCTTGGTAGGTTTGCAGTTGTGCCATACTCTGAATTTTTGGATGATGGATTGAACAGTGCTCCGTGAGATGTTCAAAGCTTGCGATATTTTTTAATAACCTAACCCTGCTTTAAACCTCTCCACAACTTTATCCCTGACCATTCTGGTGTGTTCCTTGGGCTTCATGATGCTGTTTGTTCACTATTGTTCTCCAACAAACCTCTGAGGCCTTCACAGAGCAGCTGTATTTATACTGAGATTAGATTACACACAAATGGACTCTATTTACTAGTTAGGTGACTTCTGAAGGCAATTGGTTACACTGGATTTTATTTAGGGTTATCAGTGTAAAGGGGGCTGAATACTTTTGCACGCCACACTTTTCAGTTTTTTTATTTGTAAAAAAATTTGAAAACACAATTACACTTATTCCTAAAACAGATAAAGATCCAGAAGACCCAGGATCATATAGAGCAATAGCTCTTTTAAATACAGATCAAAAAATATTAACAAAAATTTTATCTCAAAGGTTAAGTTTAATGATCAATAAATTAATACATCATGATCAAACAGGTTTTATTCCTAAACGATACTCCACTTATAATTTAAGACGTCTATTTAATATCATTTACTCGAAAAGAGTGAATGATATTGAATTAGCAATTATATCCCTGGATGCGGAGAAGGCGTTAGACCAGGTTGAATAGCCTTACTTATTTAGGATAATGCAGAAATTTCAACTGGGAGAAGGATTTTGCAAATGGGTTAGAATTTTATACTCTGGTCCAACAGCAAGAATCCTAACAAATCAAATGTTATCAGCAAAATTTAATCTTTCTAGAGGTTGTAGACAAGGTTGTCCGTTATCACCCTTGTTATCACCACTGTGTGATAAATGTCAGCACATAGAAGCTGATTTAACTCATAGTTTTGTAATATGTACAAAACTTAATAGTTATTGGATTGAGATTTTCAAAATTATTTCCATAGTTTTAAAGACTACATTAATTCCTGACCCAAAATTAATTATATTTGGTGTTTCAGATTCAAACCAAACTTTAACAGCAAATCAAATAAATTTTCTGGATTATTGTTTAATAACTGGAAAAAAATTAATATTAAAATTTTGGAAGGGACCATTATCCCCTACAATTAAAATGTGGACAGTGGAAATGTTGGAGACGTTGCAATTGGAGAGAATTAGGTTTATCCTAATGGATAAACATGAGCTTTTTGAACAAATATGGTCTCCATTCACTGATTATATGAAGGGGTAGCTGGGCTCAGCATTGAATAATAAGTACCCGGTGGTAAGATCAAATAAAAATGTTTAATCTGAGATTTATATACTTGTCTCCATATATTATAATTAGAAATTGTTCCATTCATTGATAAGATGCATACTGTTTTTTTTTCTTAAGTATAATAATTGTTTATTAGTTATATGGTTTTTTTTTAGTTTTTTATTTATTTATTTTTTATTTATTTTTTTCCCCTTCTAATCAAGTATAATCATATTCTTTAAATTACTCACTATACTTTATAATTTTTTCTTTTTCTCTTTTTCATACTATTAAAAAAAATTGAGGCCTATATACATGGCTTGGTAATATTTATATAATTTTGGAAAGATGTAATAAGTATATCTGAAAAAATTATTATATTATTTGTAATATGTATGGCCTCTAATAAAAATATATTAAAAAAAAAAAAAAATTGAAAACCATGTATCATTTTCCTTCCACTTCACAATTATGCGGCACTTTGTGTTGGTCTATCACATAAAATCCCAATAAAACACATTTACGTTTGTGGTTGTAACATGACAAAATGTGGAAAAGTTCAAAGGGTATGAATACTTTTGCAAGCCACTGTATATGGTCTATGCTATATAGACACACTGAACCGTTCCGTATTTATGCTTACAATACTCTGTTGTGCTACAGCAAGCAAGAATTTCATTGTCCTATCTGGGACACATGACAATAAACACTCTTGACTGGAAGGATTGTAGTCATCAAGTTATATTTTGTAATGTTTTTATGGAGTTTCATACTACATTAGCTTGAACATTTCTGAATTGGAGAGTAATACTTTAGGTGGAAGAGAATTTGCAATATCCTGTTGAAGACTGGCCAACAGACTTTAGAAAGTTGTTAAAACCTGAGACAGCATGCAAAGATTTAAAAGGAAGACAACAGAACTGCAGGATTCAGTAATGTGAAGATTGCAGACGCTTGGGTTGTTCTTACAATAAAGAAAAGATTGGATAAAGTTATTCAAACCCATAAATCAGGTAGTTCATGTTTTGTCCATTGCATTTGTCTGAAGCTTGATTAATGGGAGGGAGAAAGGAAAAGTAATCCTGTGCGTACCTGCTAACGTTGACCGTTGAATGTGTAGACGAAATGGAGCTAATTTGATACTCAAAAAAGGGCTTCGCACTGGCTGTGTTTTGTCAAGAGAGTGCCTTTTTTTCTTCTTTTTTTGGGTCGGTGCTGTGAGAAACTGGGGTAAATGTTCATGCAATGGATTAATGATAGGCATTTTCTTTTGTGGTTTAATCATCTTCTCAAATCGTTGATCCACATTAGATTTTGCGATCCAATTACATATCAGTTTTGATCTTCGTGTAGCCTGAGGATTTGTATACATTTTATGTGCATTCATTTTGCATTCAAAAGTGCTTCGTTTAGGGCACTTTATAAATGTAGTTATTTTGGGCGAGCCAGATCTAATAGTTGTGTTTTCCAGTGATCTTTCATCTTTGATAAGCTGAGTCTGATTAGTAGTTTGTTTCTCCGAATTGAGTAACAGAGTCTTCTCTGCTTTTGCTATTCTTCCCACGTGTTTCTGTTCACTACCAGGCTTTGATTGTCCTGTAGTTAACCGTTCAATGGCAAGTAATAACTCAGATACCTAAAGAAAATAAATTAGGAAGAATAAACAAGGTTTCCATTAATTGAAATCTTGGAGAGCAATTTTCCTGATAGTGTAATTCACGTTTACCAACATAACTATCGTGTAATAATTGATTGATGTTTTTTAAAGTTATCTGGCAACTATCTCAACTGCAACATAGATGAAATTTCATACTAAATGCCTACGCGTGAGGACTTGCATTTGGGTAGTATACACATTCTGCATTTTACTCCCAAACTCTGGAATTTGTACCTTAAAACTCATTGATTAATTATTCTTCTATGCCCTGCAACCTGCTGTGGTTTGATGTTAAATGTTGCTTGATTAAGCTCTTGACTGGAACAAGAGTGCAACATGGTAAAAATGTAATGTTCTTTGCTATATATATACACGTGATTACGCATATCACAATACAACAGGACTTTAGCAGCCCAGTTCAGTGAGAACATTAGCTTTCCTGAAGAGCTTTGACTTTTTTTTTGTGAGGTGCTATGTTAGACTGGTAATATTACCCCTTCCCAGCCCTCACACCCACTTAGACATTTCTATTTTATGCAATGTCAACAAAGTGGAGGAAAACACAGGGGCATCTCACTACTTGTGTGACCTCTGCACATATTTGGAGTATATATATTTATCAATGTCAGCATATATGCTCTGATTCTGGATCATTTTTAATACTTGGATTTATAAGAATCACATTAAAAATGTTTGTTCAACAACATAGTCAAATTCAGTTCCAAGATCAAATTTGGCTAATACAAATAAAGCTAAAATATCTTGCTTGTAATAGAAAATAAGCCATTAAAAAGTCCTGAAAATGGCATATTAAGGGGGAAGTAGATATTGGCCTAGAAATCTGGTAATGTCTGAGAAACAATGTGAAGTTAACGTTTGATCCTTGTTAGAATAACACTGATAAAAAAAATAAATCAAAGAAATATCTGTCAGCTGTTTGCTAAAATATTAAAGATTTATTTACTATCATATACATTGTGATCATCTATACCTTTAATCTTTAATTTTATTTTGGTAGTCACGTGAGTGACTACGTGAAGACCCCGCCAGCACGCATGCGCGACATATCGTCGTACGCATGCGGAAGCGACGGTCGGGAGGAGCGGGGCTCCTCCAGCGTAAGTTTAAATAGCTTACGCCAGGTAAGTCTCACCGGAGGAGTGAGTCGACGACATAGACTATGGAATCACGGAAATCTAAAAGGGCTACGGCCAAAGCAGCTGCCAAGGAGAGCAGCCAGCTACAGGCCGCCTCTACCTGCAGCTCCCGACTTCTCGCCCATAGGGGCCGTTGGGACGCCACGGTCGGGCGGTAGAGCCACCCAGAAGTCGGACGGGGCCGCCGACTCAGCGGAGTCCGGTCCCGAGGACACCCCGTTCGCAGATAGCGACGGAGGTCGTCTAACCCGCATGGAGCGGATGATGGAGCAATTGCTCCAACGTGACCTGCTAATGCAGGGGCAGAGTCACAGTGGGCCTTTTAACAGGCCCATGGCAGGTTCCTACCGAGGACTGCCTAATATCTCACCCTCCTTGCAGGGGAGCATTGAGGGTCAGAACTGGGCTGACCCAGAAGAAGGGGAGCTGGCTGAACAACCATCTGTGTCAGGGGTGTGTGAAGACTACATGGATATGGTAAGCAAACATGCAATGCCCAACCAGAAGGGCCTACTAATCCACCCAAAGCTGGCTGCCAGCATTAACTACATGGCAACTAACCAGTTGCAGGAACAGGCCATTAATGCAACTGCAGACAGATATATGGCACCTGAAAACTGCAACTCGCTAAATGTCCCTGCGGTAAACAACCCTATATGGGGGAACATGAGCCCCTCGAGCAGAGGGCAGGAGATAAAACTTCAAAGGATCCTGAAGCTCCTAACCGCCGGGATTACGGCAGTGGCCAGAACTGCAGTGGGTATTGAGATGCCGGAAGAACTGCAAGATGCCTTGGCTCTACTGTGCAATACCCAGTATGAGATCAATAATTTCAGAAAAAGCATCATAAAGCCGGCGCTTAACCCCAAGTTTGCGGGGTTGTGTAAGCCTGGGAAGACTCAGCCTCCAAGCCTGCTGTTCGGGGATGATCTCCCCAAGCAGGTTAAAGACCTTGATGAGGAGGCCAAGGCCTTAGGCCTGATCAAGGTTCCTGGCTACACCAAGCCTCACTACCCACAAAGACAGCACCCCTACACACCCACCGGACAGAGTTACCATAACAGGTCTGCCGGTGGTGAAAGCTCGAAGGCCGGCAATCCTGCACAGCGGTCTTTTTTAGGCCATGGCCCAGCCCGGCCTTCTTGGAAGATGCGCCACTCCTACAACACAACGAACCAACCAAGGAAACAAGGACAGAAACCACAACACCGGCAGTAACCATGGAGGTAGGTGGGTCTGGGTTCCCCAGAAACACATCTTGCCTAAATTCACTTTATGTAGGGGGCCGGTTGCACATGTTCTACGAGAATTGGTTCACTTTTACCTCTGATCCTTACATACTCAGGAGTATTCAGGGCTACAAAATTAAATTTATTCACAAACTCCCTACCCCGGTCCAGCATTCACCTAGCCGAAAATTCATCCTCTCTCAAAAAGAGAGGGCAGCAGGGCATGCTGAGCTTCACAGGTTAATAGGAAAAGGGGTAATTGAGAAAGCCATTAAAGAACCTCAGGAGTTCGTGTCTAATATATTCACCAAAAATAAAAAAGATGGCGGTTGCCGCATTATCATAGATTTGACCGAACTGAATACTTCTGTCCAGTATGTTCATTTCAAAATGGACACCTTCGACACTGCTATACAGTTAATAGCCGATGGGTACTACATGGCATGCATTGACCTCAAAGATGCATACTATTCAGTACCAATACACAAGGATCATAGGAAATACTTAAAATTTATCTGGATGGGACAATTATGGCAATACAAAGCCTTACCTAATGGGTTATCGTCAGCACCCAGATTGTTTACCAAGATATTAAAACCAGCTTTGGCCTACTTAAGGAAACAGAAACATACTGTTATGGCCTATCTTGATGACATCCTCATTGTGGGGGAAAATTTGGAAATGGCTACATTGGCAGTTACAGCCACGAAACATCTCTTTCAGAAGCTGGGTTTCATTATACATCCAGATAAATCAATATTAGAACCCTCTACCACCATGAAATACCTAGGGTTCATTATTGACTCAGTGCAAATGTCTATCACGTTGCCACCAAGCAAGGTGGAGGACTTGATAGAGGCTTGCAGGAGCCTCATTGGCATTAAGGACCCATCCATTCGGCAGGTGGCCAGGGTGATTGGGAAGATAGTGGCTGCATTTCCTGCAGCACAATTTGGGCCTTTACATTACCAAAACTTACAAAGAGCCAAAATTACAGCGCTCAGAAGTCATGCAGGCCATTTCGATAGGCCTATGAAAATACTGGAAAAGGCGAAAGCCGAATTATATTGGTGGATGGGTAATGCCCAAAATTGTTCTAAACCGATCACTATCATCAATCCCTCGATCATCTTACAAACGGATGCCAGTGCCAAAGGGTGGGGAGCTACTAACACTACCTCTAGTTGTGGAGGTAGATGGAGTGCACCAGAGTTAACCCAATTCAAAAACTTGGGGATTAACTATTCAGAAATGCTGGCAGCATTTCACGGCCTTAAAGCATACTGCACAAATATGCTCAAAGTCCATGTTAGAATACAAATTGACAACACCACGGTGGTGGCCTATATTAACCACATGGGCGGTATAAAGTCGATATCGTGTGATGAATTGGCTAACAATATCTGGCACTGGTGTCTGCAAAGGGAAATTTGGATTTCAGCCACTTACCTTCCAGGTAAGCTAAACATAGTGGCAGACACCAGGTCACGCAAATTCAACGACAACATAGAATGGATGTTGGATCGGAATGTGTTTTCAGATATTGTAGAACGTTATGGGACACCAGATATCGACCTTTTCGCGTCTAGGTTAAATCACCAACTACCAACATATGTTGCTTGGGAACCAGACCCGGGGGCAGTAGCGATGGATGCCTTCACGCTACATTGGGGGGATTTGTTTTGCTATGCATTTCCCCCTTTCTGCCTCATCAGTCGGGTCTTGCAGAAAATAAAACAAGATTCCGCATCGGGGATTTTGGTGGTGCCCGACTGGCCTACCCAACCATGGTTCCCTATGGTACAGAAGATGGCCACAGAACCTTGCATCTGGGTCAATAAAAGACCAAGTCTGCTCATTCACCCCGTAACAGGAGAACATCACCCATGTCATGACCGCATGGACCTGTTAATTTGCAGATTTTAAAACGGCCTCTTTGCGGACTCGGACTCACCAAAAGGACCAAAGACACCATCACAGCAGCTTGCAGAGAGTCCACAAGGAAGCAGTACCTGACCTACATCAGGAAATGGGAAGGATTCTGCATCACAGCCAACACCACATATGAAACCGCCACCATAACGGAAGAGCTGGAATTCTTGGCTACCCTTCACTTCGATGAGGGATTGAGCTACAGTGCCATAAACAGTGCCAGGAGTGCCCTATCATCCTACTTGGGCCGGGGGAGTGACCAATTGGGAATTGGATCACACCCTTTAGTATCAAAACGTATGAGGGGAATATTCAATTCCAATCCCCCCAGGGCCAGATATAGCCATACTTGGGATATCAGCACAGTCTTGACTATGCTGAGAGGATGGACACCTAACTCGGGACTCACTCTGGCAAAACTCACTTACAAAATGGTAATGATCATGGCACTTATCACGGCACAACGGGTCCAGTCCCTGCACAAACTTAATCTGGATGCTATGACAATCACCAATGACAAAATCATTTTTTATGTGCAGGGACTGTTGAAACAAGATCGACCCGGAGTGTCTGGTCATACTTTGGAATTTCTGGCTTATCCAGCAGACTCTCGTCTCTGTATCGTCACGTTAATTTCACGATACATCACAGTCACCAAAAATCTAAGTGGCACGGAGACAGCATTGCTCATTAGTCACAAGAAGCCCCATCATAAAGTCACGGTGCAAACCATTTCTAGATGGTTAAGGGTGGTACTGGATGCGGCGGGGGTGGACACTAACATATTCAAATCTCACTCCACCAGGGCGGCATCCACCTCGGCGGCTAGGAGGATGGAAGTACCATTGGACCACATCCTGGCCACAGCGGGTTGGAGTAACGAAAAGACTTTTCACCGCTTTTACTATAAACCCGTGACCTCCCCTGACACTTATGCAGGGAGGATTTTGAGTGCTGCCAGATAGTTTACCCTTATGGGACACTATATTGTTTTGGTATGAATAAATACCTATTTTTGTTTTTCAGCCAGTGTCTTGTCTGAACTACGTTCATCCTCTTATCCCAACTTTAGCGGTGTGTGAGCATGGAGCTTCCAGGGCATGAAATCAGAGCTGAAATCTTCACGTAGTCACTCACGTGACTACCGAAATAAAATAGTAAGATTAAACGAGAACTTACCAGTTTGAAGTTTGATCTTTATTTTATGAGGAGTTACGATGAGGGATTACGTGCCCTCCGCTCCCAACCCTCTAACATAAAGATCACCTGGTATGAAAGTTCTCTCTTATCTTACTATATTAGTCATTGTGACTGTCTGTGATTTTACACCACTGCTTTGAAGAATGTCGCGCATGCGTGCTGGCGGGGTCTTCACGTAATCCCTCATCGTAACTCCTCATAAAATAAAGATCAAACTTCAAACTGGTAAGTTCTCGTTTAATCTTACTTTTAAAAAGATTATTTCCTTATTCTAACTTTCCAGTCTTTTGATAAGTGTCATAAACCAAAGTATGATTTTGTGCTTTGACTAAATTTTTCTTTCTTGAATAATGCCAAATAATACAAACAGTTTTCCAGAGGAAAACACTAGCTATAAATTAATTTAATATTTCCACATTCCTTTTTCATTTCATGCAAAAGCTGGAACATCTCTCAAATCAATTTTTACTCTTTTAAACATAGACAGGGACATGCGTGGTCAAATGTTTAAAATTATACATCCCTCTACATCTGGCCAATGCTTCAAAAACATCATCTTATCATGCAGCATTAATAAGTTTACAGTTATGGAGATCTATCCACATTTTATCAAAATGTCAAAAGCTGACAAAATGGGGTTTTAATGCTTAACTATGATAGAGCCATATGTTATGCAGCACAGAAACATGCCCTTCAGCTCAACTCGTTCATGCCAACCAAGTTGCCTACATTTGGCCTATAGCTATCATGAACCATTCCTATCCATGCACCTTCTGCAAATGTCTTTTAAGTGTTACTTTGTATCATTACGTTTTGATTAACTTCCCAAATTGACACTTATTATGACTTGGTGTTTCTTTTTCATGGCAGCACTGCCACTTGAATTGATTTAGCGGTGCTTCAAAATAGCTTTCAGTGTACAAACTTTCTGCAGATAAACTTCATTGGCCTTTGTCTTTACACAGAGCCATAGGAGTAGCAAAACCTCCGGCATTTTCTGTACCTCCAACGGGATCCCACCATTAGCCACATCTTACCATCTCCTCCCATTTCCACTTTGCACAGAAACCGTTCCCTCCGCAACTCCCTGGTCAACTCGTCCCTTCCCATACAAATCACCCTCTCCCCAGCTACTTTCTCCTGCAACCGCAGGAAATGCAACACCTGTCCCTATACCTCCCCCCTCGACTCTGTCCAAGGACCCCAACAGTGTTTTCAGGTGAGGCAGAGGTTCACTTGCACCTCCTCCAAGCTCATCTACTGTATCCGCTGTTCCAGGTGTGGACTACTGTATATTGGCAAGACCAAGCGCAAGCTCGGCGATCGTTTCGCTGAACACCTCCGCTCAGTCTGCCGAAACCTACCTAATCTCCCAGTTGCTAAACACTTTAACTCCCCCTCCCATTCCCACACTGACCTTTTTGTGCTGGGCCTCCTTTTACAGAGTGAGGCCCAGCGGAAATTGGAGGAACAGCACCTCATATTTCGCTTGGGCAACATTCACTCCAGCGGTTTGAACATTGACCTCTCTAACTTAAAGTAACCCTTGCTTTCCCGCTCTCGCCATCCCCTCCCCCTTCTCTGGCCAGTCTTACCGTCTCCGACTACATTTTATCTGTTTGCTTTGTTGTTACCTTTTCTCAACTAACTATGATCTATTCTACATTTTCCTTGAACCCCATTCCCTTTGTGCTGTTTTCACACCTTTCACTTCCTTATCTATACACTTCCTTATCAATGTACCTCCCACTCCCCCGACATCAAGCTGAAAAAGGGTCTTGACCCGAAATGTCACCCATTCGTTCTCTCCAGAGGTGCTGGCTGTCCCGCTGAGTTACTCCAGCATTTTGTGTCTATCTATAGAAGGACTAAGTTGAATTACATCCCAAGGCTTGTAAAGACACAATTTGCTGGAGTAATTCAGTGGTTTGGGCAGAATCTCTGGTGAACATGAATAGCTGATAGGTAGATGAACTGGGCACAAGTAAATAGAACTTGCTTGGTTCGGCAATATTTTCGAGTCGGACCAAAGGGTGATTGCATGGGGGTTCTATTACTCTCTGACTCTAGCTTTGTAGATCATTTTTTCTCCTGTTCACCGGATGGGCTGGTGACCCCTTCCTGAGGGGATGTTCCAGGTATGTATAATTTGTGCATTATATTGTGGGTAATGACCTGGATTTTTTTTGTGTAAGTGCTGCTTAGTAGGCCTCATCTAAACCTGGTTTTCACCTGGGGCAATCAAATATTGCAAATTGTGTTTCCAACTACCATTAAAGCTCTTATCTGGAGATACAAATAGTTGAATATTTATTTCAGATATGCAGTACCCTCCATAATGTTTGGACAAAGACCCATCATTTATTTATTTGCCTCTGTACTCCACAATTTGAGATTTGTAATAGTAAAAAAATCACATGTGGTTAAAGTGCACATCATCAGATTTTATTAACATTTCAGGGCACCATAATATTTGGGACACATGGCTTCACAGGTGTGAGTAGTTGCTCAGGTGTGTTTAAATGCTTCCTTAATGCAGGTATAAGAGAGCTCTCAGCAGCTAGTCTTTCCCGCAGTCTTTCCATCACATTTGAAAACCTTTATTGCTGTTTATCAACATGAAGACCAAAGTTGTGCCATTGAAAGTCAAAGAAGTTGCACAGGGTTTTGGTGAGGCCACACCTGGAGTATTGCGTACAGTTTTGGTCTCCAAATCTGAGGAAAGACATCCTTGCCATAGAGGGGGTACAGAGAAGATTCACCAGACTGATTCCTGGGATGTCAGGACTTTCATATGAGGAAAGATTGGATAGACTCGGCTTGTACTCGCTGGAATTTCGAAGATTGAGGGGGGATCTTATAGAAACTTACAAAATTCTTAAGGGGTTGGACAAGCTAGATGCTGGAAGATTGTTCCCGATGTTGGGGGAGTCCAGAACAAGGGGTCACAGTCTAAGGATAAGGGGGAATTCCTTTAGGACCGAAATGAGGAAAACATTCTTTACACAGAGAGTGGTGAGTCTCTGGAATTCTCTGCCACAGAAGGTAGTTGAGGCCAGTTCATTGGCTATATTTAAGAGGGAGTTAGATGTGGCACTTGTGGCTAAAGGGATCAGGGGGAATGGAGAGAAGGCAGGTACGGGATACTGAGTTGGATGATCAGCCATGATCACATTGAATGGCGGTGCAGGCTCGAAGGGCCGAATGGCCTACTCCTGCACCTATTTTCTATGTTTCTAAGCCATTATGAGAAGCAAGAATAAAACTGTTAGAGAAATCAGCCAAACCTTACCAAAATCAACTATTTGGAACATCATTAAGAAGAAAGAGAGCACTGGTGAGCTTAGTAATTGCAAAGGGACTGGCAGGCCAAGGAAGACATCCACAGCTGATGATAGAAGAATTCTCTCTATAATAAAGAAAAATCCCCAAACACCTGTCCAACAGATCAGAAACACTCTTCAGGAGTCACATGTGGATTTATCAATGACCACTGTCCGCAGAAGACTTAATGAACATAGATACAGAGGTTACACTGCAAGATGCAAACCACTGGTTAGCCGCAAAAAATGAATGAGTGAATGAAGTTAATTGGCCAAGCATGTACACATACAAGGAATTGGTGATCCGCTCACAAATAACACGACATACAGTAACATTTAAGAATGACACATAAAACATTAATAATAAAACATTATAGTTTAAACCTGTGAATGAAATAAAATATCAAAGCAAAAAGGGGGCTACTGACTTTTGTTTATTGAGTAGAGCTACTGCTCATGGATAAAAGCTGTTTTTATGTCTGGCTGTGGCGACTTTGACAGACCGGAGTAGTCTTCCAGAGGGAAGTGCTTCAAATAGTTTGTGGCCAGGGTGAAAGGGGTCAGAGGTGATCTTACCCCGCTCACCTCCTGGCCCATGCAGTGTACAGTTCGTCAATGGAGGGAAGGTTACAGCCAATAACCTTCTCAGCTGATCGGACGATTCACTGCAGCCTCCGGATGTTGTGCTTGCTGGCTGAGCCAAACCAGACCGTAATGGAGAAGGTGAGGACAGATTCTACAATGGAATTGTAAAATTGGACCATCATTGCCTGTGGCAGATTGTGTTTCCTCAGCTGCCGCAGGATGTACATCCTCTGTTGGGCTTTTTGACTGTGGAGTCAATGGTGGCCCCTAATTTTAGGTCCTTGGAGATGGTTCCCAGGAACTTAAAAGACTCCACAGATGTGACTCTGGTATTGTTGATGGTGTGGCAGGAGATCTCCTAAAGTCTACTGTTAATTCCACTATCTTAAGACCATTGAGCTCCAGGTTGTCATGAAGGCACCAGGACGCCAGCTGTGTCACTTCCTGTCTGTAGGCAGATTCCTCCCCATCCTGGATCAGTCCAATCAGGGCTGCGTCGTCCGCAAACTTGAGAAGCTTGACAGAGGAGTCTGTGGTGCAGTCGTTTGTGTAGAGAGAGTGAAGGAGAGAGTACGCAGCATTGCTGATGATCCAAGATGTGTTTTCCCAGCCTCGCATGCCGCTTCCTGACGTCAGGAAATTGGTGATCCACTGACAGAGGGGTTCAGGCACAATCAACTTGGAGAGTTTGGAGTGTAGTAGCTCTGGCACAATGGTGTTGAATGCAGAGCTAAAATCAACAAACAAAATCCTTGCATAGGTCCCCTGGCGGTCTAGGTGCTGGAGGATGAAGTGCAGGCCTAGGTTGACTGTGTCATCCACTGATTTATTGGCCCGGTACGCAAACAGCGAGGGTCCAAAAGGGGGTTTGTGATATTTTTCAGCTGGGACAGCACAATTCTTTCAAGGGTCTTCATGACTACAGAGGTCAGTGAGACAGCCCTGTAATCATCAAGACCAGTAATCCTTGTCTTTTTGGGTACAGGGACAATAGTGGAGACTTTACCAGTTGTTTGGCACAGAGCTTGAGGATAGAGGGGGAAACATTGTATGGTCCTGGAGATTTCTGGCTTTGCCGTCTTCTGAATACCCTCTCCAACTCAATTTCTATTGTTGGCGATGGAGAAGTGGCCAGACTGATGTTGGACAGCAAGGAGGGGGTGGGTAGTGGATGAGGGCCCAGTCTTTGTAGACTGGAGTCGGGCTGTGAATAGGTGTGAATTGTTGGTTAGGGGGGGGGGGGGGGGAGGGGGTACCAGGGTTAAGTTTCTGTTTATCGAACCTGCAGTAGAACTCCTTCAGGTCGTTGGTCAGCTGACAATTGTCCAAGGAGCGGGGGATGTTCCTCTTGTAGCTGGTGATTTCTTGCAAGCCCTTACAAACTGAAAAAAGAGTCCTTAGCTGAGAACTTGCTCCTCAACTTCTCCGAGTACCTTTCCTTGGCAGTTCTGATTCATCTTCTCAGCTTGTATTTGGCCTGCCTGTAGAGGTCTGCATCCCCGCTCCTGTTGACCTCATCTTTAGACTGGTGGAGCTGTTCTGCTGTAAACCAGGGCTTGTCATTGTTGAACCAGATCAGGGTCCTAGTGGGAATACAACTGTCCTCACAAAAGCTGACATATGATGTCACAGTGTCTGTATACTCATCGAGGCTTGTGGTTGCTTCCCTGAGCACATTCCAATCAGTGCAGTCAAAGCAGGACTGTAGGTTTTCTATGCCCTCGCTTGTCCACCTTTTCATTGTTCTGACCACAGGCTCAGCAGATTTTAGTTTCTGCCTGTAGGTCGGAATGAGGTGAACTAAATAATGATCAGAGAGACCTAGAGCCACCCGGGGAACAGAGCGATATGCGTTTTTGTGCAACAGTGATCGAGTGTTCTCTGCCCTCTGGTGGGACAGGTAACATGAAATCTGTAGTTTGGAAGGTCTCGGCTGATGTTAACCTTGTTAAAGTCCCCCAAAACAATGACAATGGAGTTCGGGAAGTCACTCTAAGCCCTCATTACCTGATCAGCAAGTTGAGTTTGCGCCCCACATAAGCAGGCTTGGGGGGGGGGGGGGGGGGGGATGTAAATTCCAGCGAGAATAAAGAGGTAAACTCCCTCAGAGAATAAAACGGTTTGCAGTTTGTAAAAAAGGATTCTAGATTCGGAGAACAAAAGTTAGACAGTACCGTGATGTCGCTGCATCAGTCCTGGTTAGTATAGAAGCATATTCCACTGCCTCTTGATTTTCGTGCTGCCTCCGCCTCACCGTCCAGTTGCAGCGCATTGTCCAGGGTCGACACACAGCCAGGTCTCGGTGAAGCACAGGGCAGCGACTCATGTGAAATCCTTGTTTGTCTGGTGCAGGAGTTGCAGTTCGTCCACTTTGGTGTTCAAAGAACGTAGATTTGCAAGGAATATACTCGGGAGTGGTGTGCATAATCTTTGTCGTTGAAGTCGGTTGAGTGTTCCAGAGCACTTCCCATGGGTCCTCCTCCGTCTCAAGACCTTGAACACAGCCATAGCCCCATCGATGAGCATGTCCAAATAATCCAGCGAGTGAGAGAAATCCGGAATGATGTTTGGAGGTACCGTATGTCTGATGTTAATGAGTACCTCTCTCATGAAAGTGATCTTTGTGTGGTTTCCACAGATGACACAAACGAACAAACACATACAAAACAGCAAGGAGCAATACACCTTGGCAGCCATCGTCAGCCGGAATTGAGTTAGCCGTGTTACAATTTGTTAAGAATAGGATGGCCATGTTACAGTTTGCCAAAAAGTACTTAAAAGAGCAACCACAGTTCTGGAAAAAGATCTTGTGGATAGATGAGACGAATATTAACATATCAGAGTGATGGCAAGAGCAAAGTATGGCGGAGCGAAGGAACTGGCCAAGATCCAAAGCATACCACCTCACCTGTGAAACACGGTGATGGGGGTGTTATAGCCTGGGTATGTATGGCTGCTGAAGATGCTGGCTCACTTATCTTCATTGATGATACAACTGCTGATGAATTCAAAATGAATTCTGAAGTGTGTAGACACATCCTATCTGCTCAAGTTCAAAAAAATGCCTCAAACCTCATTGGCCAGCAGTCAATTCTACAGCAAGACAATGATCCCAAACATACTGACAAAGCAACAAAGGAGTTTTTCAAAGCTTAAAAAAAAAAGGTAAATCCTTGAATGGCCATCAACACTCGATCTGAACCCAATTGAGCATGCCTTTTCAATTACAAATCTCAAATTGTGGAGTAAATAAATTATTGTGGAGTAAATAAATAAATGATGGATCTTTGGCCCAAACATTATGGAGGGCATTGTATGGCTTAGCCACACATTTTTGTTTATACACAGCTAAAATGTTGGTGATTTGTAATGAGTGTGCTATTGTTATTAGCTGTACAATGGAAGCAATACACAAAGCATAATACCAACACATTTCTAGGCCAGAATTATTTAGCTAACTAGATGGGTGGATAATCTTTCTCACAACTTTACCCATTTGATTGTTATCCAACAAGGCAATACTTGGTGTCGGAATGCAGCATTTACATTTACTGGTGTTGTGTTGGTTATTTTGAAAGTTGCTGTGAAACTAGTTTCCCTGGGTTATATTGACTCTTCCCACTTTACAACACAACTGCTGTTAGAGACAGGGTTATAAGTTAGAGGCATAGGCATATGCGTACTAAGCCCGTCATAATCTTATAGTATGCACAAACAATATGCACTCATACAAAACTGAAGAGCAAGACTTATCAATTATGTCATTGGACGCAGAAAAAGCATTCGATCAAGTGGCATGGGATTACCTCGTTAAAGTATTGCAAAAATTTCAAATGGGAGAGAATTTCATATAATGGGTAAAACTATTATGTGACAAGCCGACTGCTAGAATATTAACTAATAACATGCTGTCTCCAAAATTTCAATTATCCAGGGGCAATAGACAGGGATGTTCATTATCACCTCTGCTATTTGCTCTTGTAATAGAACCCCTAGCTGAAAACATAAGAACACATCCAAATATCCATGGTTATAATACAAAATACTCAAATAATAAAATATCATTATACGCAGATGTACTACTGTATATTACAAAATCATAAATCAGCATACCAAATATATTAGACCTAAGAGAGGAATTTGGATCCTTCTCATGATATAGAATAAATTGGAATAAAAGTGAAATTATGATGATAAAACCTCAAGACTCGATACGCCTGTTAAAATTCCCTTTTAAAATTGCTACAGAAAAATTTAAATACTTGGGAATCAAAATCACCGGAAAATATAAATCTTTATTCAATGCAAATTATATGCCCCTACTTACTAAACTAAATGCCCTGATTAAATTTTGGGAAACTCTTCCGATGTCCTTATTAGGCTGAATAAATGCTATAAAAATTATCTTCCTGTAGATGGTTTATGCATGCAACCAATAATATAGCTACCTCAGTACCATTAACCCCGCATTAGTTAACATCAATTATAACGCTTTCCCCTCCCTGGGTGTAGTTCAGTAGTAGAATGTAATCAGTGCTTGCTGACGTGTCTTATACCTAGTGCTATCATTAAAGGATGTTATACACTTCAAGAGTATGTGAATTGCTTATTTACATGGTGTCAGAAGCTGGAAGATACCTGCGTCTCCTGTCTATCGGGTTTCATTTCTTTCTTTTGATTCTGTGCCTATCTGTGCTCAATCTCTCTGGCCATGGCGTCTTCTTGCAGAAAGCCCGCGCAGCTTGTCTTTGATGTTGACACATCTGAGCGCTGGGCCACGTTTGAATTTGATTTCACCCACTTTGACAACGTCATGCACCACGCCGAACCTGACTCTGTTAAAGCCTCCCTCCTCCTCAACCTTGTCGGACCTGATGCCATGAGGAGAGCCAGAACTTTCACCTATGCTCCAGAATTCCTGGACGCGAATAACGTGGTGATTAGTCCTGCAGAATCAGACAGTGACCCCACTTGCCTGCTACGTAAATTCAGGGAGATTTGTGACCTGCCCTCGAACTGCATTCTAGAGAGGGCACGTTTTTCTACAAGGAAACAGTTGCCGGATGAACCTGTTGAATGTTTTATTGCTGATTTGCGTTATCTGGCCCAGCGGTGCCGTTTTGGTGACATGACAGACCAGCTCACTGGAGACATTTTAGTAACTGGCATGCGTGACCAGAAGTTGCGTTGTGAGCTTCTAAGGGATTCAGATCTAATGTTAGTCAAAGCTATGCATGCCTGCAGAATGAGGTAGTTGAACTGCCAGCCGACCAACGTGATTCAGGCACTAAATCTATCAACCTGGCTGGCTTTAAGAGACCACAGCCTCGGATGGGAAATACTGCCTTCCTGCCGCGTGCCAACCCAGGTCCTGGTGAAATTCCCCCCAAGAGGTGCCCGAACTGTAACTACATGCACCACAGACTGTCGACGTGCCCCGCCTATGGTAAGACCTGCAATTTTTGAAAAAGGTTAAACCGTTTCGCTGCTGTCTGTCGCTCCCGTGGGAAAGCTGCACAGACCTAATCTAAACAGGCTGACACAATCTGATAACTGCTACGGCTCACACCCTTCCATTGCAGAATCATACGATGAGGAACCAACTAGTTCTCCAGAGGAATCGAGCATGTTTACCCTCCTCCACGCACCTGGCCAGCGTAACGATCCTACTGTATCAATAACTGTCAATGGTTCGACCTTCCTCGCTAAGTTAGACACGGGGGCGAAAGTGAATGTTTTGTCAATAAACCTTTTCAACAAGATAAGGAATAATGAGGCCTTGATTGCTGACCGTTCAACTCTGCATGCCTATGGAGGAGAGATTCTAAGGCCAGTGGGGAGGGCCACTTGTGTGCTGCAAAAGGCCACGCGAAACCTGTTTTTTTACATTTTGAACTCTGACTGTGTGACTCTGCTGGGCAGCCATGCGTGCCAGGACCTCGGCCTGGTGTCCTTCGACTGCACGGTCCATAAAGTGCAACTGTCATTTGACCCAGTAGCAGAATACCCAGACCTGTTCAACGACGACCTGGGAAAGTTACCACTGACTTACCGTATTTCCATTGACCCAAATGTGATGCCCTTGGTCCACGTACCTCACAGGGTGTCTCACACCATGAAAAACAACTTGGTCGAAATGGGGGTGCTAGAAGCGGTTAGCAAGCCCACCGATTGGGTCTCCACCATGGTTGCCACGCTAAAGAAAGACAAGAATGAAATATGTGTGTGCATCAACCCGAAGGATTTAAACCTTGCCATCAGGAGACCCCACTACCCCATGCGGTTCGTTGAGGACATGGCGGCTCAGGTCGGGCAAGCCACCGTCTTTTCGGTCCTGGACTAAGAACTCATTTTGGCAGATTCCATTGGACAAAGTGTCTTCTGACCTGACGACCTTCTCCACACCGTTTGGCAGATTCAAGTTCCTGCGAATGCCATTCGGCATCAATTCCGCTAGCGAGTTGTTCCAGCGAATGACGGAGCAGATATTCTCAGACCTGCCATGTGCCATCATCGTGGATGATATCCTGGTTTATGGGAAGAACATTGCTGAGCACGACCAGAACCTCCGCCGCGTCCTGGATCGGGTGCGAAAGGCCAACCTGAAACTGAACCCCAAGAAATGCCGGTTTTGTGTCTCAGAAGTCACGTATGTTGGACATGTTTTCACCTCTAACGGACCAAAACCCGACCCTTTGAAGGTAGCTGCCATCTCCGAGATGGTAGCCCCTACCGACGTGCCAGGTCTGCAACGCTTCCTGGGCATGGCGAATTACCTTGGGAAGTTTATACCAAATCTCAGTGAGCTGAGTGCACCCCTGCGGCAGTTGACAAAAAAGGATATCGCCTGGGTCTGGCTCCCACAGCATCAGCAGGCTTTCGACTGTCTCAAGTCCAGACTGATTAGCACACCGACATTGAGGTTCTTCGACTTGAGCCGCCCTATCACCGTCACCTGTGACGCTTCCAAGTTCGGTCTGGGCGCGGCCTGCCTTCAGTCTGTCGATGGATCGTTACATCCTGTTTCCTATGCCTCCCGCACCATGGTGGACACCGAGCAGCGGTACGCTCAGATCGAGAAGGAGCTGCTCACGGTAGTGTTCGCCTGATCCAAGTTCAGAGACTTCCTGTTTGGCAGCAAATTCACGGTCGAAACCGACCACCAGCCACTGGTGACAATTCTGAACAAACCGATTCATGCTGCCCCTGCCAGGCTGCAGCATATGATGCTGCAGCTCAGGCGTTTCGACTTTGATATCGTCTATAAGAAGGGCACAGAGATGCATATTGCGGACACCTTGTCCCGCGCCCCTCCTGTGCCCGCCACCCCTACGAAACAGAAGACTTGCTAGTATTGGGTGTTGACTTTATTCCCACCACGCAGTTACAGCTTTTAGCCGAGCACACTGCTACCGATCCAATTTTGCAGCGGCTTGCCTTAGTGATTAAATTGGGGTGGCCAACGAAGCGCTCCAGCGCGCCAACTGAAATACAGCCTTTCTTCCTGGTCCGCGATGAACTGGTGCTACAGAATGTCGTTATCATCAAGGGACATAAAGTTATAGTCCCGTCCTCCCCATTTGATTCCTACTATCGCGCAGCCCATAGCGGACACCCCGGGGTCGATGCAACACTCGCCCATGCTCAGTGCCAGTTCTACTGGCCTGGAATGGCCAAGTATATCCGGGACCGCGTTTCTGCCTGCTCCACATGCAACAGTCTTGCACCACACCAGCAGCGACAGCCCCTGCAGCAACAACCTGCTCTTGCCTTGGACTGGTCCTCGCTGGCTGCCGACATCTTCGAGTGGCGTGGTAACCACTACCTTGTCCTGGTCGACTAGTACTCAAACTGGTTCGAGGTGGATTTGCTGACATCCCTCATGTCGGAGATGGTTATCCGTAAGCTGCGGAAACACTTCTCCACCTTGGGTCTCCTGTCCGGTTGCAGACTGACAATGGAAGGCAGTTCACCAGCCGAGAATTCAAGGTTTTTGCCGACAAGTGGAACTCTGTGCATTTCACCAGCAGCCCAGAGTACCCACAGAGCAACGGCCTTGCTGAACGGGCCGTCCGCAGCGCCAAGCTTTTGATGGAACAGGCGAGACTGTCTCACTCTGATTTGTATTTGGATCTCCTGAACCTCAGGAATGTTTCCAGAGATCCGACCATGGGGTCCCCTGCTCAGCATCTGATGTCCAGAACAACCAGACCCACTATCCCGATTGCTCAGCGCCAGCTGCAACCTCGGGTGCTGGAGCCTGCCTCCGTGCAGAGGCGCATTCAGGAGAAACATGACAGCCAGCAGCGTTCCCATGATTGGTCATGCAGACCACTCGATCCTCTGTTGCCTGGACAGGTTGTTCGGTTGCAAACCGCCAGTGGTTACTCCCGTCGGCTACTGTAGTTGGGGTGGCTGATTCACCTCGTTCGTATCTGGTCGACTTTGAGGGAACTATCTACCGACAAAGCCGTCAACACCTGCTTGCGGTGAACGAACCGAAGCCGCAGCCTCCGGGCCCCTATGCCCTGCCTCTCTCATACCAACAGCCGGCTGCCATCCCAGCCAGTGTTCCCTGCATGCCTCGGTCCCCATCTCGCGCACCCCGTTCCCCTCTGCGCGGGTCACCTGTTGCCGCTCGCATTCGCGGTTCTGACTCTCCTGCTTCTCCCACCCCGCAGCCCTTCTCTGGTTCCCCAGCTGTTTCACAACCTCTTGTTCCTTCTGACCTTTCGGGGGAAGGGGGGGGAGAGGCGTACGCGCTCGGGTCGGAATAGTAGGCCACCTGTCCGTTATGGCGATTATGTCTAATTCTGTTGTCATGGCTTCCAATCTGTTTTGATTTTCTAAGGGGAAGGATGTAGATGGTTTATGCATGCAACCAATAATATAGCTACCTCAGTACCATTAACCCCGCCTTAGTTAACATCAATCTTAACGCTTTCCCCTCCCTGGGTATAGTTCAGTAGAAGAATGTAACCAGTGCTTGCTGACGTGTGTTACACCCTGTGCTATAATTAAAGGATGTTATACACTTCAAGAGTATGGGAATTGCTTATTTACACTTCCTACCACAAATTTTATATTTATTCCAATCAATACCAATATACTTACCTAGAAGGTTTTTCAAAACATTGGATTCTGATATCACAAATTTTATATGGGACTATAAATCCCATAGAATTCAAAGAAGACATTTGTGTAAACCTAAAGAATTTGGTGGATTAACACTCCCTAATTTTTTGTATTATTATTGGGCAGCAAATGGCAAAAATGTAATTCACCTGTTGGACAATTCTGCCCAGCGTGTGGATTGGATAGTAATGAAGAGAGAGGATTGTTCCCCTTTTAATATAGGAGCGATCCTTCACTCACCAATAAAACTGAATAATACAATATACAAGAAAAATGCAATTATTCATAGTACTATTAGAATTTGGAAACAAATAAAATTAACCCTTAAATTTAGAAACGTATCGCTTCTCTCTCCCATAGTTAATAATCTGTCATTTAAACCATCCATTATTGATAAATCACTTACACATTGGGAAAGAATACGAATTAAAACATTTGGAGACATGTATGAAACTGGAATTGTTTTATCATTCCAACAACTACAACTTAAATACAATCTGAGAAGTAATCAATATTTTAAATATTTTCAAATTATTTGAAAAAATATACACAAGAATACCAAAATTTGACTCCAGACCTATTAGATGAAGCTATGAATAGAAAGGCGGACTCAACTAACCTAATATCATCCTTAATATAGAAATACCATCATCAGATAGAATTAGAAGAGATTGGGAACAAGAACTATCTATAAAAATCTCAAAAGAGAGTTGGGATAAACACTTGCTATATGTGCATAAATGCTTGATCAATGTAAGACATATTCTAATCCAATTTAAAATCCTACACAGATTATATTCGAATACTAAAATATGTAAAATCTTTCCAAATATTTCCTCTACTTGTGATAAATGTCTCTCAAGATGCGAAATATTACACCTCGAAGACATGAGATTCGTCCTAGCAGGCAAATCAGACACATTCTTAAAGATTTGGTCTCCATTTGTCAACTTATTACAAGCATAGGGAGCAACATAACTTTGGAAATAAATGGTTTCAGGTCCTGGTCAGGGGTGTGTAAAGAGATGAAGTGGGTACATCCCTTTTATCTTATATTTTCCTTTTAATTTTTTTTATTTTCTCGCATTCTACGTCTTTACGGGCTCTTTCTTTTCACTTTCTCACGCACTTACTATCTTATCTATTTTTCTTTCTTCTGTAGTGTTCCTATTACTAAAGTTTAAAACAAGAAGTGGTACATGAAATGTATTATGTTATTTTTGGCTTATACTACTGTACATTACTTCACGTAAAAAGAAATTAAAAAAATAAAATAATAACTTTATACTATGCACAAACAATAAGTTCACGTTACATTAATATACTACCTTTCCTATTCATTTTCTTACCCTAAAAGAGGAATATTCAGTTTCTGTATTCTCTTTGTTGCACTCTTCCTCTTCATTTCCCTTCATTTCAAAATTCTGCAAGTATTCAGCAAGCTAACAAAATAAGTGTGACATGAAGTACAAACTCCCCCCACCCCCCCACCCCATCATTGGACAAAGTCAGCATGGATTTATGAAAGGTAAATCATGTCTGACGAATCTTATAGAATTTTTCGAGGATGCAACTAGTAGAATGGATAAGGGAGAACCTGTGGATGTGTTATATCTGGATTTTCAGAAGGCTTTTGACATGGTCCCAATAGCAGGGGACCATAGGGTCAAATGAGATGGAGGAACTGAGTGAATTGGCCAAGATAGACTGGCAAGTGATTCTTAAAGGGTTGATGGTGGATATGCAATGGAAGGCATTTAAAGACTGCATGGATGAACTACAACAATTGTTCATCCTAGTTTGGCATAAGAATAAATCAGGGAAGGTAGTGCATCCATGGATAACAAGGGAAATCAGGGATAGTATCAAAACAAAAGATGAAGCATACAAATTAGCCAGAAAAAGCAGCCTACCAGAGGACTGGGATAAATTCAGAGTCCAGCAGAGGAGGACAAAGGGCTTAATTAAGAAAGGGAAAATAGATTATGAAAGAAAACTAGAGAGGAACTAAGGAGCAAACTGAAAAAGGAAATCAGAAGGGCAAAAAGGGGCCAGGAGATAGCTCTGGTGGGTAGCATTAAGGACAATCCCAAAATATTTTATAAATACATAAGGAGGAAAAGGGTAACTAGAGAGAGAGTGAGACCTCTCAGGAATCAAAGCGGACACCTCTATGTGGAGCCACAGGAGATGGGCAAGGTCCTCAATTGAGTATTTCTCCTCTGTATTTACTGAAGAGAAAGACAGTAGGACGGAGGAACTTGAGTCAATGAAAGTGTCTTGCGAGCAGTCAATGTTACCGTTGAAGAAATACTAAAGGTACTAGCATGTATTAAGGTAGACAAATCTCCGGGGCCTGATCAGATATATCCAAGGACATTGTGGGAAACCAGAGAGGAAATTGCGGGAGCCCTGGTTGAAATTTCCGAGTTGTCCTTAATAGAGGAGAGGTGCCGGAAGACTGGAATGTGGCAAATTTTGTGCCTCTTTTCAAGAAGGGCTGCAGGGAACATGCTGGGGACTATAGGCCAGTGATCTGAACATCTTTTGGTTGGTAAGTTACTCAAGAGTATTCTGAGGGATAGGTTATACAGGCATTTGGACGGGCATAGGCTGACTAGGGATAGTCAGCATGGTTTTGTATGTGGGAGGTCGTGTCCCATAAATCCGATTTATTTTTTTGAAGGCGGGAACAAAAAGGTCGATGAGGGCAGAGCTGCAGATGTTGTATACATGGATTTCAGTAAGGCATTTTACAAGGTTTTGCATGGTAGGCTGCTCTGGAAGGTTAAATCACATGGGATCCAAGGGGAGATAGCTGAATGGATAGCAAATTGGCTTCATGGAAGGAAGCAGAGGGTGATGGTGGAAGGTTGCTTCTTGGCCGGAGGCCTGTGACTAGCGGTGTGCCTCAGGGTTTGATGCTGGGCCCATTACTGTTTTTCATCTACATCAATGATTTGGAGGAGAACATACAGGGCAAGATACAAAAGTGGGTGATTTTCCAGATAGTGAAGATGGTTGTGAAAGATTGCAGCAGGATCTGGATCGATTGGTCAGATGGGCTGAGGAATGGTTGATGGAATTTTATACAGGTGTTGCATTTGGAATTTTATACAGGTGTTGCATTTTGAGACGTCTAACAAGGCAGGACCTACACAGTGAATGGTAGGTCTCTGGGGAGTGTTGCAGAGCAGAGGAATCTAGGAGTGCAGATGTAAGGTTCCTTGAAGGTCGAGTCGTAGGTAGATAAGGTAGTCAAAAAGGCGTTTGGCACATTGTCTTTCATCAGTCAGAGTTTTGAGTATAGAAGTTGGGAGGTTATGTTGCAGTTGGTGAGACCGCATTTA
The DNA here is from genome assembly GCA_963514005.1 of Raja brachyura. The sequence goes on from OY740783.1 coordinate 63,120,731, forward strand.
GAATATTGTGTTCAGTTCTGGGCACCATGCTATAGGAAAGATATTGTCAAGCTTGAAAGGGTTCAGAAAAGATTTGCGTGGATGTTGCCAGGACTAGAGGGTGTGAGCTATAGGGAAAGGTTGAGTAGGACAAGAGGATGAGGGGTCATCTTATAGACGTATATAAAATCATGAGAGGAATAGATCAGGTAGATGCACAGAGTCTCTTGCCCAGAGTAGGGCAATCGCAGACCAGATGACATAGGTTCAAGGTGAAGGGGAAAAGATTTAATAGGAACCTGAGGCCTAACTTTTTCACACAAAGGATGGTGGGTGTATGGAACAAGTTGCCAAAGGAGGTAGTTGAGGCTGGGACTATCCCAACATTTAAGAAACAGTTAGATAGGTACATGGATGGGACAGGTTTGGAGGGATATGGACCAAGCAAGTGCAGGTGGGACTAATGTAGCTGGGACATGTTGGCTGGTGTGGGCAAGTTGGTTCCACACTATCACTCTATGATGCTATGTTACATTATTCCTTGATCTGTTTACATATCAACAGGAACCAGAAATGTTCACCATGGGATGGAATAAGAGGATTACTCGGGAGCCGGGCATCAGAAGCGATGTTTGGTCAGATGATAAAAACATAGAAATTTGGTGCAGGAGTAGGCCATTTGAGCCTGCACCGCCATTCAATATGATCATGGCTGATCATCCAACTCAGTATCCCGTACCTGCCTTCTCTCCATACCCTCTGTTCCCCTTAGCCACAAGGGTCACATCTAACTCCCTCTTAAATATAGCCAATGAGCTGGCCTCAACTACCCTCTGTGGCAGAGAGTTCCAGAGACTCACCACTCTCTGTGTGAAAAATGTTTTTCTCATCTCGGTCTTAAAGGATTTCCCCCTTATCCTTAAGCTGTGACCCCTTGTCCTCGACTTCCCCAACATCGGGAACAATCTTCCTGCACATAGCCTGTCCAACCCCTTAAGAATTTTGTAAGTTTCTGTAAGATCCCCTCTCAATCTCCTAAATTCTAGAGAGTATAAACCGGGTCTATCCAGTCTTTCTTCATAAGACAGTCCTGGCATCCCAGGAATCAGTCTTGTGAACCTTCTCTGCACTCCCTCTATGGCAATAATGTCCTTCCTCAGATTTGGAGACCAAAACTGTATGCAATACTCCGGGTGTGGTCTCACCAAGACCCTGTATAACTGAAGTAGAACCTCGCTGCTCCTATACACAAATCCTTTTGCTATGAAAGCTAACATACCATTCGCTTTCTTCACTGCCTGCTGCACCTGCATGCCTACTTTCAATGACTGGTGTACCATGACACCCAGGTCGCGCTGCATCTCTCCTTTTCCTAATCAACCACCATTTAGATAATAGTCTGCTTTCCTGTTTTTGCCACCAAAGTGGATAACCTCACATTTATCCACATTATACTGCATCTGCCAAACATTTGCCCACTCACCCAGCCTATCCAAGTCATCTTCCAGTCTCCTAGCATCCTCCTCACAGCTAACACTGCCCCCCAGCTTGGTGTCATCCACTGGAGACATTGCCTTCAATTCCCTCATCCAGATCATTAATATATATTGTAAATAGCTGGGGTCCCAGCACTGAGCCTTGTGGTACCCCACTAGTCACTGCCTGCCATTGTGAAAAGGACCCGCTTATTCCTACTCTTTGCTTCCTGTTTGCCAGCCAGTTCTCTATCCACATCAATACTGAACCCCCAATGCCATATGCTTTAAGTTTGTATACTAATCTCTTATGTGGGACCTTGTCAAAAGCCTTCTGGAAGTCCAGATACACATCCACTGGTTCTCCCTCATCCACGCTACTAGTTACATCCTCGAAATATTCCACAAGATTCGTCAGACATGATTTACCTTTCGTAAATCCATGCTGACTTTGTCCAATGATTTCACCACTTTCCAAATGTTCTGCTATCCCATCTTTAATAACTGACTCTAGCAGTTTCCCCACTACCGATGTTAGACTAACTGGTCTGTAATTCCCCGTTTTCTCTCTCCCTCCCTTCTTAAAAAGAGGGGTTACGTTTGCTACCCACCAATCCTCAGGAACTACTCCAGAATCTAAAGAGTTTTGAAAGATAATCACTAATGCATCCACTATTTCCGGAGCTATTTCCTCAAGTACTCTGGGATGCAGCCTATCTGGCCCTGGGAATTTATCGGCCTTTAATCCATTCAATTTATCCAACACCTCTTCCCGACTAACCTGGATTTCACTCAATTCCTCCTTTGACCCGCGGTCCCCTGCTATTTCCGGCAGATTATTTATGTCTTCCTTAGTGAAGACGGAACCAAAGTAGTTATTCAATTGGTCCACCATATCCTTGTTCCCCATGATCAACTCACCTGTTTCTGACTGCAAGGGACCTACATTTGTTTTAACTAATCTCTTTCTCTTCACATATCTATAAAAACTTTTGCAGTCAGTTTTTATGTTCCCTGCCAGTTTTCTTTCATAATCTACTTTTCCTTTCCTAATTAAGCCCTTTGTCCTCCTCTGCTGGTCTCTGAATTTCTCCCAGTCCTCTGGTATGCTGCTTTTTCTGGCTACTTTGTACGCATCATCCTTTGCTTTGATACTATCCCTGATTTCCCTTGTTATCCACGGATGCACTACCTTCCCTGATTTATTCTTTTGCCAAACTGGGATGAACAATTTTTGTAGTTCATCCATGCAGTCTTTAAATGTCTTACATTGCATATCCACCGTCAACACTTTTAGCATTAATTGCCAGTCAATCTTGGGCAATTCACGTCTCATACCCTCAAAGTTACATTTCTTTAAGTTCAGAACCATTGTTTCTGAATGAACAATGTCACTCTCCATCCTAATGAAGAACTCAACCATATTATGGTCACTCTTGCCCAAGGGGGCACGTACAACAAGACTGCTAACTACCCTTCCTCATTACTCAAAACCCAGTCTAAAATAGCCTGCTCTCTCGTTGGTTCCTCTACATGTTGATTTAGATAGCTATCCCGCATACATTCCAAAAAATCCTCTTCCTCAGCACCCCTGCCAATTTTATTCACCCAATCTATATGTAGATTGAAGTCACCCATTATAACTGTTTTGCCTTTGTCGCACGCATTTCTAATTTCCTGTTTGATACCATCCACAACTTCACTACTACTGTTAGGTGGCCTGTACACAACACCCACCAGCGTTTTCTGCCCCTTAGTGTTTTGCAGCTCTACTCATACCAATTCCACATCGTCCAAGCTAATGTCCTTACTTTCCATTACGTTAATCTACTCTCTAACCAGCAACGCTACCCCACCTCCTTTTCCTTTCTCTCTATCCCTCCTGAATATTGAATATCCTTGGATGTTCAGCTCCCAGCCTACGTCACCATGGAGCCATGTCTCCGTGATCCCAACTATATCATAATCATTAATAGCTATCTGCACGTTCAACTCATCCACCTTATTACGAATACTCCTTGCATTGAGGCACAAAGACTTCAGGTTTGTTTTTACAATGCTCTTACCCCTTATACAATTATGTTGAAAAGTGGCCCTTTTTGATTTTTGCCCTGGTTTTGTCTGCCTGCCACTTTTACTTTTCACCTTGCTACCTGATGAGGGAGGGTTGAGGGTTAGCCAGATCATAAATGCAGTGACTGGGTAAAGAAAGGATAGTCAGGAGACCTGGCTGAATACAACCCTGAAATTATTGGGTTATATGCAGAATTATCTTGTATGGAGTTTCCAACTCTGATGTAGCATAATTGATCCGAAAGGTCGATTCTGTTCCTCTGGTGAAGGACTACTGCTGCTGACCTGCTTGAGCAGGGCATTCCAGGGTTTAGATATGTTATAAATTATATTAGATTTACCTCTTCCCTCAGACTAATGCTATCTACTGCTGTTTTGCTTCAAATAGTTTGAATTGTGAGGAATATGAAAAGCTTCTCGACCAGTGTTTTTTTTAATTGAGTTAGAAGGTGCTAACATTCTATAAGTAGAAGATAAATTCGAGAAGCTTGTAAAGAGGGGTGTAGAATACTGTAGAAAGAAGTACAAGCGGAAGACAAAGGTAACAGCAAGCTGAACATTCAGGAGTAAAAGGTAAACCATATTCTTCGGCACACGATTTCACAGTACACCTTAAATTCCCATCTTACCGGTTTCTGTTCGTCTCTCCAGCCAAAGGGACAATTGTCCTTCCGGGTAGGGGAGCGCTGGTCCAATCAACGCAAATGGTCCGTCACAAAACAATACCCGTCACAAAGCAAGTCAGCCTTGGCATCCCCCCACCCCCCATCCCCCACCGAGCGTTGTGTGTTCTCCAGATACCAGCCCCAGGTTCCCGCTTGCGTTTACTATTCAGTTACATCACCTTCATTGCTGAGGGACTAGTTATGAATAGCCATCTGCAACGTGGTCTTTCCTCTACGATTACGGGGTTGCAATTCAATGATTCATTCAATGTAAATTACTCTAATCAATTTCAGTGGCGGCAATTATTCGGAATTTGGCCGATAATCCTTTGTTGATCGCCTCGTTAGAGATTCTGCATGGGACGATAGACTTTTCAACAGCTGCAGTCTCGTAAAAATAATTGAAGAACGCTCCAATTAGTCGTATTTGCTAATATAAATATTACATTAAATTGGAAATTGTTAAAATAAAATTGCCATTTTTTTATTGTGCCGTGTTAGATTAACTGATAAATCGATATGTTATAATTGTATTCATTAATTGAAACTGTACAGGGTCTCGTTTCAAAGGACACATGTAAAAATCAAAGCACTGGCATTGGGGAACATTTGTCCAGCCTGAAGTTCTGAAATTGACTCTTTAAAGGGAGATGCAATCGAACTGAGTCCAGCAGGAGGGTACACAAAAGGCTGGAGAAACTCAGCGGTTGCAGCAGCATCTAAGGAGCGAAGGAGATAGGCGACCCTATCGAGACCCTTCTTCACCTGAAGAAGGGTCTCGACCCGAAACGTCGCCTATCTCCTTCGCTCCTTAGATGCTGCTGCAACCGCTGAGTTTCTCCAGCCTTTTGTGTACCCTCGATTCTCCAGCATCTGCAGTTCCTTCTTTAACACTGAGCCCAGCAGGAAATGTTCTGAAAGGTAAAACAAAAAATCGCTTTAAAAAGATCCATAAAGGTCTCAAATGCCTGGAGGGGTGCTGGAAGAACAAGTGCATGCCAGCGCAGAACTGACATATAAGGGCGCAGCGGTAGAGTCGATGCCTACCAGGATCTTTGATGCCTACCCAGGTTCGATCCCAACTACGGTCTGTAGGAGTTTATGTTTTATACATTTTTCCATGTTTCATTTGAAACAAGATCTTTTACACTTGATCCCCTGACCGCGTGGGTTTTCTCCGAGATCTCCAGTTTTCTCCCACACTCCAAAGACGTACAGGTTTGTAGGCTGATTGGCTAATATTGGTATCATTGTAAATGTTCCCCTAGTGTGTGTAGAATAGTTAAGGGCCTGTCCTACCAGCATGCAACTCTATGCGACGAGCGCGACCTAACGTGGTCGCTTGAGCCGTCCGGCGTCGTGGGGCCGGTCCCACTTCGATCGCCGGAGCCGTGCGGAATTGTGCGGAGTTCGTCCTGACATTGCACGGGGCTCCGAAAAACTGACTGTTCAAAAATTCCACGCAGCAACGGCTTGTCGGCTCGCAGTCACCACGACGTATGACACACCGCCTTGACATCGTGCCTCCGTGAACCTATCTGTAGGTGCCTCCGTGACCCTCCGTGTGTGTGCCTCTGTGCCCCTCTCTCTGTCCTGTCGAACTTACCTTAAGACTTCGCTCCAAGTTCGCCTCACTTTGCGCCGCGTTGCGCCACTCACCCAACCTCCGCGCGGCCCTCGCTGCCGGTTTGGTTGTGCTTGCCGCATGCAGGCGCATGCTGGTGGGAACGGCCCTGTACAGGGGATCACCTGACCTCCGCACGGCCCCTGCTTCTAGTTTGATCCGCGCTCATCGCATGGAGTCGGATGCTGGTAGGACAGGCCCTTTAATGTGCGGGGATCGCTGGCCAGTGCGGACTCGGTGGACTGAAGGGCCTGTTTCAGCACTTTATCTCTAAACATAAACGTATATTACGAATCTATCTACATCACGAAGAACTTATTCAATCATCTCAGAGATCGAAGCCATTTTGTTATCCTCACGCCAAAAGCTCCATGACACATAATCTGTTAATAAATAAAACTGCAAAATTGTAAATCAAAAATTAAGAGGTCAGGTATTTTTTTACACCAAATCCTCTTCACTTTCTGGTGATAAATGTTTCACGTGGTGAAAGTTTGTGGGCATTATTCAAGCAATACTCGGTGTACTCGGTACACACACGACTGCAGATGATGTAACCTGGAACAAACAAAAAATAAACTGCTGGGAGGGGCAGCGAGTCAGTTGCGGACGGAAATTAACAGTCATCGGTTTGGGTCGAGGTCCTTTGAACTGGACGAGTGGTGGAAATTATAGACAGTGCAAAGAGGAAAAGGGAGAGGGCGAAGAGGTGCGTTGGTTGATGCAGTCAGGTGGGAGAGAAAGGAGTTGAAATAACCAAAGCAGGATTATGATAGGAGGAAGTAACCAGGAGTCGAAGATGAGAAAGGGAGATGGACGATGGGGTGGGCATATAAGCAGAGTAGGGGAAGGGACTGGCCAAACAAAATGTGTGAGTAACAGATAGATGCCATTGTGTAGGAAGGAACTGCAGATGCTGGTTTACACCAAAGACAGGCACAAAATGCTGGAGTAATTCAGTGGGACAGGCAGCATCTCTGGATGGAAGGAATAGGCGACGTTTCGGGTCGAGACCCTTCTTTGGACTGAGAGTCAGGGAGAGGCAGACACAGAGATAAGGAAGTGTAAGGTGCGAAAACGATACATCAAACGGGTATCAAGGAAAATGTAGAATTAATCATTGTTAACAAAGCATACAGAGATAAATCTTAATCAGGGAGACAGTCAGTCAGACTGGTCGGAGAAGTAAGAAGGGGAAGGGAAGGAGAGCTAGGAAAAGCAAGGGTAACTTGAAGTTAGAGAAGCCAATAATCATACTGCTGGGGTGCATGCTGCCCAGGCGAATTATGAGCTACTGTTTCTTCAATTTGCGCTGAGCCTTACTCTGACAAGAGGCCCAGGACAAAGGTCCGCCCAACCTACCTGATCTCCCTGTTGCTAAACACTTCAACCCCTGCTCCCATTCCCATCCCCCTAACTTAGGGGGCGCTGTCCAGTTGGGTATGGCTGCCCAGCCTGCAGCTGTCTGTCTTTTAACTTATTTCTTTTATTTTTAGTGTGTAAAAAAGTGTTTTGTTTGGAGTCTATCCTTTTTTATGTGAGGGGTGGGGGGGGGGGGGGGAGGTGAAACAGCTTTTCCTGGTCCCTACCTAGTCGGAGAGGCGGCTTTTCTCCGGGCTGCATCTTGCCTTGCTCTGGCGGCGTTTCCTGATGTGACCGGCCAGAGCATCGGCTTCGGCGGCGGCACAGTGCTGGAGCGCTATCGCGGAGTGGGCCATGCCTTGCCCGGGTCGCCGCGCTGGGACTCTGGTATGCTGAGACCGCCGATAAAAGCATCGCGGATCTGCGGGTGGCAGCACTGAACTTTACATCGGGAGCCTAGGATCTCTCGCCGAGATCATCGGTGGTAGGGCTCCGTCCAGTGCGGCCTGTCGGCTTCCGAAGCCACGGACTTCAGTAAGGAAGCAGCTGTTCCAGGTGTCCCAAGCCGCTGAGAGGATTCTCCCGACGCCGGAGCACCATCACCTGGCAAGAAGGGCCTGAAACATTGGGCCCGAAACATCGGGTCCCGTAGTGGCGACTGCGGAGGACTCAATAGGCCCGACTATGGGAGGACATGGAGATGGGGATGGGGACTGGATTTTGTGCCTTCCCTCACAGTGGGAACCATTGTTGGGGGATGTTTTTATGTTTATTGTTAAATTCTTCAATGTTGTGTGTTATCTTTTTTGTATGCTGCAAGGCAAGTCAAATTTCACTACACCAATTGGTGTATGTGATAATAAATGTCCTTTGTATCCTTGTATACTGACCTTTCTGTCCTATGTTTATTTTATTTATAGTTCTATGTTGCTGTGGGAAGTTATGAATCACTCATCCCAAGTCATCTCTGGATAACTAAAATACTTTCAAACATCAGGCTCTCCTTTCTGATAAAATTGTTTAAATGAAGCACTGTGATCTCAGATAAAAATAGATATTGATTGTAATTTTATACAACAGGATCCTATTCATTGTTCTGATAACAGGTCATTGTATTCATTGATTGACCTATGTTAGAAAATAATATAGTGAAATTACAATTCAATGTTCTATTTTCCTTCGTAAAATATTTAATTTATGTAAGATTGAATGACATTTGTAATTAGAATAAATTCTAACGTGAAGAAAATCAATGGAACTTGATGATATGTCTAATCTTTATTTCAGTAGAAAATAAATCAATGCCATTTTCTGTAAAATACCACTGAAGTCATTTCAAGACGTGGGTAGCCAAAAATACTGGAGAAACTCAGCGGGTGAGGCAGTATGTATGGAGCGAAGGAATAGATGACGTTTCGGGTCGAGACCTTCTTTTCAAGACGTGGGGCTTCCTTATCATCTAAACAAATGTTATAGAAATTCAAAACTTCCATGTGAAATAACAGCAAAACATTTGCCACAGAAATTGAAATTCGTGTTCACAAAGATAAATTCAAAGGACTGAAAAATTACAAATTTTAATATTTGAATGTTTAAGTGGTTTGCACTGTAAAGATGAAAAGTAGACAGTCATCCCTAAATAATTAACTAAAAATCCATCATAAAGGCCTTAAATGCTGATATTTAATCTGTTTTCTAATTTAACAAAAAGGTGTTTAAAATATGGATCAAAGAACACAAGAAATACAAATGTATGTGATAATGAAGGTTTACTATGAGACAATGAGATAGAAACATAGAAAATAGGTGCAAGAGTAGGCCATTCAGCCCTTCAAGCCAGCACCGCCATTCAAAATGATTATGGCTGATCATCCAAAATCAGTACCCCGTTCCTGCTTTCTCCTCATATCCCTCGAATCCGTCAGCCCGAAGAGAGCTATATCTCTCTTGAAAACATCAAGTGAATTGGCCTCCACTGCCTCTGTGGCAGAGAATTCCACTGATGAGGCAGTAGTTGATCAAATGAGAATGAAGCATATCTCCAAGAAAAAGAAAAACACATTTTCTTTCTAAGGAATCAAATTTAGCAGGAAGATAATTTTGTGTAAATTATTTCAACACATGCGCAATGTATTTATTGAGTAGTTCATTTAAGAATACATTATTGTTTTTAACTGCTGTTAATAACATACAATTTTTGCAGAATTACAACCATGTAATTTAACTGTGAAACAAAACAATCAATTTTGATGAAGCTGCCAAAAACACAAAATCCCAAATTTTGCAACAATACTGAACGTCATTCGACCCACTGAATCAATGTCAACGTTCAAGGCAATCACATCAGTTCCATGCCGCAGTGAGTGAAATTAAAACAAAACTGCAGATGCTGGAAGTCTGAAAGCAAAACCAGAAAATACATGCAGCATGTGGAATGGGTAACTATTTTGGTCCAGTGAACTTTGTCAGAACTGGGAAAGAGAAAAAACAAGATAGTTTTCAGTTGCAGAGAAGTTGGCGGAAAGATGGGTAGAACAAAAACATATCTGTTGGGGTGAGACCAAATTAGTAAATGTGATAAATAGCAGATTATGATTTGTCTGTATTATGCTAATGGTAAGGCAGTTTGACATGCACAACAGGACAGAATATATATTTTTTAAAGAGCCAAAATGATAACAGGCAGAAATGGACAATTCTGATAGATAGTTAGAATGAATTGCTTATTCTCATGGGATCATTCAATTTTGAATGTGCAATGTGCCCAGACAAAAGCCTGCAGTGGATCCCATTGTAAGTGCAAGAGGACACGGGTTGAAAGGCCAAAGTGGGATGGTGAATTAAAGTAGCAATTTCTGCAGACTAGTCCTTCCAAAGCACCAGGCCAACTACAATGAGCTGCAGAGTTTCAAACTATAATTTCTGATTCTATGGTTTTACCTCTATCTTACTTGTTGATCACTTCATTAACATTTTGCTTTGGCCTGCTTCCAATATTATCTGCCGTTTTACAAACCAGAACATTGCATTCTTCCTTGTTATTGTGGACTGCCATACTGATGACACCAGCATATTTTGGAATTGTTTGCAGTACTAATTTGAATTGAATGAATTAATGAATTGCCTTTATTGTCTTTCGGACCTTTCGGTAATTTCCTGGTATCAATCTCAAATTTGACTTTTACTGCTTCAATTAGTTTGGATCAACTTAAAAAAATATATATAAACAATTTTCGCTTTATCTTATGATGTTGACTGATTTGGTATCTCACATATCAAAATAGACTATCAATCCTCTTATTTTTTTGTGTTAACTAACTTTTTCTGAAAAACTCATGCTTTAATTTACTGTTAGACAATAGGTGCAGGGGTAGGCCATTCAGCCCTTCGAGCCAGCTGTTACAAGATGTTTGAAGATCATATCTTCAACCCCAGCACAATTTACATAACTGACTGCAGCAGCCATCTCAAGGCACTGGAGAGATACCACCAACACAATATTCTCCAAATCAATTGTCAGAATTAAGAGTTAAGAGTCAAGAGTATTTTATTGTTACATACCCCAGATAGGACAATTAAATTCTTGTAAACATAGTACATAACAGGAGAAAAAAAGTTCAGTGTGTGTATATACACACATACTCAATAAATAAACAGATATATTTCAATAATAATAATAGTCTGTTGTAGTTCAGAGCTTATTTGCTGTCGTGTTTAATAGCTTGATGGCTGTAGCGAAGAAGCTCTTCCTGAACCTGGATGTTACAGTTTTCAGACTCCTGTACCTTTTTCCCCAATGGCAATGGTGAAATGAGTGTGTGGCCAGGATGGTGTGGGTCTTTGATGATGTTGGCCGCATTTTTGAGTTAGCGACTTTGATAGATCCCTTCGATGGTGGGGAGGTCAGAGCCAGTGATGGACTGGGCGGTGTTCACAACTTTTTGCAGTCTTTTCCGCTCCTGGATGTTCAAGTTGCCCAACCAGGCCACGATTCAGCCAGTCAGTATGCTCTCTACTGTGCACCTGGAGAAGTTCAAGAGATTCTTCTTTGACATACCGAATCGCCGTAGTCTTCTCAGGAAGTAGAGGTGCCGATGTGCCTTCTTTATAATTGCATCAGTGTGCTGGGTCCAGGAAAGATCTTCGGAAATATGCACGCCCAGGAATTTGAGGTTTTTGACCCTCCCCACCATCGACCCATTGATATAAACAGGATTGTGGGTCCTCATCCTTCCCCTTGCAACGTCCACAATCAGTTCCTTGCTTTTACTGATGTTGAGAGCCAGGTTGTTGTGCTGGCAGCATTTGGTCAATCGGTTTATCTCATTTCTATACTCTGACTCATCACCATCTGTAATTCATCCAAGAACAGTGGCGTCGTCGGCAAACTTAATGATGGAGTTCGCACTATATCCGGCTACACAGTCATGGGTATGGAGTGAGCAAAGCAGGGGGCTGAGCACGCAGCCTTGGGGGGGGGGGGGGGGGGGGGCTGAGCAGGCAGCCTTGAGGTGCTCCCGTACTGATTATTATTGAGGATGAAGCATTGCTGCCAATTCAAACAGACTGTGGACTGGATGAGGAAGTCGAGGATCAAATTGCGGAGGGATGTGCAGAGACCCAGTTCTGTAAGCTTGGTAACCAGCTTATTTTTGTATCAAAAAATAAATTTATTTAATTTCAACACGATGCAAAAACCAAAAAGAGCCAAATCCATGGTGACATACCCACCACCATGTTACAAATTCATCAAACTATTTTACAAATATTCTAATAACTACTGTACAAGCGGCAAGCGCCCAACTCCGGCAAAGCCATCTTCTGCCTGGTGCCATGACTTGCGGATGGCCAGCTTGGCCAAGCCTAGGAGCAACCCAACCAGGACATCTTCAGCCCTGCCTACTTCCTAAATCCCGTCACCAGTCTTCGGTCACTGACAGCAGAGCCACTCCTCCCCTTGCGGACCCTTGGTGGAGTGGCGGTGCTCCTTGCCCTCTGGACCCTGGCTACAAGGGACACTCTACTGGTCCCTCTACCCTCAACAGGAACGATGCTGCTCTTGGTCTTGGCCTCCTTCTCCAGGTCGCCCAAGAAGGACCGGAGCTGACGCCGGCTATTCCCTTTCACCCCCTTGCCCCTCCCCCTCCTTCTGAGGATGTGGTTCAGCGAGCTGGTGAGCCAGTGTAGGTTTGGCCACTGGAGGGAGGCCAGTTTGGGCCGATGTTGGGCTCCTTCGGTGACCTGGATGAACTCGCGTATTTCCTCCACTGGAATGAGTGGGGTAGCGTTGGGGAGAGCGAGAACATCCATTGATTAATTGTCCGAAAAGTCCCCTTCCACCTGCTCACTGCAGATGGAGACACCAACCCCGGACATACCCTTAATGCTCCATACTCCCGCCTCAGCCTGTGCAGTGGTTGCCCCCCCCCGGTGGTCTCTCCTCCACCTCAGTCCCAACCCTGGGGCCAGTGGTAGTGACTGAGGAGTCAAGATCAGTGACAGTGGGGGGCAACTATCCCTCCCCTAGTTGGGCCCAGAGTGAATTCTGGTGCACCAGACTCAGGGAGTCCCTCTGGATGTAGGTCATGAGGAAGAAGGGCTGGTTTCCTCAACCCCCTCCCCGCCTACAGTCTCTACCTCCAGAGGCGTGCTCTGTACCTCATCCTAGGTGGGCTTCCTCAGGTGCCTGATGCGGGATTCCCTCCCCAACAGGAATCTCTCCCTGTTCCATATCACCCGAGTGGTCCCCATCGCGACCCTCCCCAGAGATGTCCTGGTTGGGTTGCTCCTTGGCCTTGTCGAGAGAAAGGAGGCTTAGTCTTCAGCTCCAGATTCCAAGGCCGCTGAAAGAGATCGAGACGGTGCAGGTGCAGAAATCCTCCCACACCATACGAAAGCCAGACCTGCCCAGTCAGCACCGACGAGGCAGTAAGGGGGGTTGTTCTGGACGCAGGTGTAAAAGTCCAGAAAGATTTTCTCCTCCCTTTTGGTGAGCCGCAGTTCCTGGCAGGTTGCCAGCCAGGTGTGGGAGTTCGACAGTTAGTTGATAAGACTGCTCGCAGTCCCAAAAACAAGCAGAAACTTTAAAACAAGTCTCTGCAACATCGCAGTGATAAACAAAGATGTTTAAAGTATCGCTTTATCTCCTCCGAATTCCGTAAATATGATAAAACACACGAGTTCTTGTGTCTGGACGGGAGCTCCTAATCACACCTCCTCACGTAACCAGCTTTTTTTTTTAAATCAAAAAATGTATTCAATTATTAAAAAATAATATTTACACTACAATAAAACAAGCCAGAACCCACCACCATAATACAATACAAACATATATCCATAATAAACTACTATACAACTATAACAATCCTTACTGAGGATACATTCAACACACTGCGGAGCCCAGCGGTCCCGGAACTCCCTCAGGTTTTCTGGGGTTACGCCCGTGCCGTAACCCCACCCGGGCACAGACGCAACCCCGGAAAAGGGGCAGGCGCCTTGACTCGCGGATGGCCAGCTTGGCCAGGCCCAGTAGCAACCCAACCAGGACATCTTCAGCCCTACCCTCTCCCCTACGCACAGGGTGTCTAAAGATGAGGATGGTGGGTGAAAAATGCAGCCAGAAGGCAAGGAGCAGCCCCGTTAGGTAGTCAAATAGTGGCTGCAGCCTCACGCACTCCATGTACACGTGGTACACAGACTCTTTCAGCCCGCAAAAGTGGCAGGCAGCTGGTGAGTCTGTGAACCAGGTTCCAGGGAAACAGGTTCCAGGGAACACCTCGGTGCAATACCCTTCACCCCAGGTCCCCAAAGGAGTGGAGAGCCAGTGAGATTGCATCCTCCGTTGACCTGTTGTGGCGATAGGCGAACTGTAGTGGGTCGAGGTTCTTGTCCAGGTAGGAGTTGATATGTCCCATAACCAATCTTTCAACACACTTCATCACCACAGACGTTAGTGCCACTGGTCGATAGACATTGAGGCACGACACCTTACTCTTCTTGGGCATTGGTATTATTGATGCCCTCTTAAAGCAGGTGGGAACCTCAGACCTCAGAAGTGAGAGGTTGAAAATGTCCACAAATACTCCAGCCAGTTGGTCTGCACAGGTTTTGAGAATTCTACCGGGTATGCCATCAGGTTCAGGCACTTTCCGAGGGTTCACCCCACTGAAGGATCTTCTGACGTCGGCCTCTGTGACTGTGATACCATTAGGCCTTATCAAAGCGTGACTAAAACACATGGGGCTTGTCAGGGAATGATGCTTCGCTGTCGTTTGAGCTACCTCCTGATTTTGCCTTGTAGGTGATGGCATACAAGCTCCTGCCACAGTTGTCGAACATCCGCCTCATCCTCCAGCTTACAGCAGAAGTCCCTTTTGATGGCCTTGTCAAGGTCGTATCTGGACTTCTTATAGACCTCTGCGTCACCAGACCTGAATGCCCAGGATCTGGTTTTAAGCAGAATGAGGATCTCATGGTTCATTCAAGGCTTCTGGTTAGGAAACACTCAGAAGGTTTTGTTGGAACACAGTCCTTCACACATTTCCTTATGAAGTCTGTAACGACTGTGGCAAATTATTTCAGGTCCTTTGCCGAGTCCTTAAAGATTGCCAGGTCTACGGACTCCAAGCAGTCCTGTGGTTATTCCTCTGCCTCCCCAGACCAGTTCCCTGCATTCCTCACCACCGGGGCGCTCGCTTCAGTTGCTATCTATATGCAGGAAACAGCAGCACCACTGAATGGTCGGATCTTCCGAAGTGAGGACAAGGGATAGAGCGATAGGCATCTGATGGTCGTATAGCAGTGGTCAATAGTGTTTAATCCTCTGGTGGTGCAGGAGACATTTTGATGGAAGTTTGGGAGTGATTCTCCTTAGTGTATCTCTTCCAGGTAAACATTTACAGCATTGAGACTCTAATTATACTCCAATTATCTGAGTCAGCTCCATTGTCAGCCAGAGTCATCCTCACATGCCTGACACCAGATTCCCAAAAGACAGACACTTTTCTAATATGTGGCACTATCAAGAATACATGGCAAAGCATTGATGCATGTGCTCAAAACATCCTTGGAAACATGTGCACCAAACTCATTGATCCCTGGGAAACCCTGGCCCATAGATGGACACAAAATGCTGGAGTAACTCAGCGGGACAGACACCATCTCTGGAGAAAAGAATGGGTGACATTTCAGGTCCATACCATTCTTCAGACACTGGCCCAAAATGGCTCAAAGGTTGAAAGGAGCAATCCAAATGGCACTGAGATCCTCAAGCCTCTGCGTTGGTTCTTAGAGGTTCATCAAAAACTGTGGAATCAGTTCACTGGTTAACAAACTACGAAACCTATTAATCGCCTCAAACACTTCCCACCTCATCTAAAAGTGTCTGCAAGACCTACATTGGCTTTATCAGACTCTCCAAAATCCAGCAAATTGGAGTGGACGTTATTTATTCCCAATTCTGAGGCACCATCTAAGAGCATGAATTCTGACAGCTTCTAGACGATTTCTAATCACCCTTTGGGTTTCTCAGTTTCAACTTGTGGTTCGGTTTCTACAGCAGTATAACTCTTCATTCAGGGCAGATCATGCTGCAGTCATCCTCATCACTTGTGCATGACCAGCAACATAAATGATTATCTCTGTCCATCTGTGTGAAAGCAGTTTGCATACTCAGTTTATAACACAATAGTTGAATATCTCATCTTTGCAGATCCAGCTAGTAAAGGAGCTATAAATAAAATCAACATGAAAAACTATTTTCCATCAAACAAAACATTAAACATGAACTAACCATGAGTTAGTAGTAATTTAACCCAATTGTGAAGTACAGTGCCCTCCATAATGTTTGGGCCAAAGACACATCATTTATTTATTTGCCTCTGTATCCACAATTTGAGATTTGTAATAGAAAAAATTACAATTTAAAATTACTTTAACCACATGTGCACATGTGGCTAAAGTGCACATTGTCAGATTTTATTAAAGACCATTTTTATACATTTTGGTTTCATCATGTAGAAATTACAGCTGTGTTTATACATAGTCCCCCCATTTCAGGGCACCATAATTTTTGGGCCACAAGGCTTCACAAGCGTTTGTAATTGCTCAGGTGTGTTTAATTGCCTCCTTAATGCATGTATAGAGCGCTCTCAGTACCTTGTCTTTCCCCCAGTCTTTCCATCACCTCTGAAGAAGGGTCTCGACCCGAAACTTCGCCCATCTCCTTCGCTCCTTAGATGCTGCTGCACCCGCTGAGTTTCTCCAGCCTTTTGTGTACCTTTGAATGAATGTTTATTGGCCAAGTATTCACATACAAGGAATTTGCCTTGATGCTCCGCCCGCAAGTGAAAACATGACATCCAGTGACAGTTAGGAATAACACATAAAACATTAATAATAAAACATTATCAATTAAACGCAAATTAACTAAAATATCAGAGCAAATGGAGGCTACAGATTTTTGGTTATTGAGTAGAGCTACTACTCATGGAAAAAAGCTGTTTTTATGACTGGCTGTGGCAGCTTTGATATTCCGGAGTCACCTTCCAGAGGGAATTGGTTCAAAGAGTTTGTGGCCAGAGTGAGAAGGGTCAGAGATGATCTTACCCACTCACTTCCTGGCCCTTGCAATGTACAGCTCACCAATGGAGGGAAGGTTGCAGTCAATAACTCACTAGAATTTAGAAATACGAGGGGGGATCTCATAGAAACCTACAACATTTTTAAGGGGTTGGACAGGCTAGATGCAGGAAGATTGTTCCCGATGTTGGGGAAGTCCAGAGCAAGGGGTCACAGTTTAAGGATAAGGGGGAAGTCTTTTAGGACAGAGATGAAAAAAACATTTTTCACACAGGGAGTGGTGAATCTCTGGAATTCTCTGCCACAGAAGGTAGTCGAGGCCAGTTCATTGGCTATATTTAAGAGGAAGTTTGATGTGGCCCTTGTGGCTAAGGGGATCAGGGGGTATGGAGAGAAGGCAGGTATGGGATACTGAGTTGGATGATCAGCCATGATCATATTGAATGGCGGTGCAGGCTCGAAGGGCCGAATGGCCTACTCCTGCACCGATTTTTTATGTTTCTATAACCTTCTCAGCTGATCGGACGCTTCACTGCAACCTCCGGATGTCGTGCTTGGTGGCCGAACCAAACCAGACCATGATGGAGAAGGTGAGGACAGACTCTACGATGGCCGTATAGAATTGGACCATCATTGCCTGTGGCAGATTGTGCTTCCCCAGCTGCGCAGAAAGTACATCTTCTGAGCCTTTTTGACTGTGGAGTCAATGGTGCCTTTCCCATTTAAGGTTCTTGGAGATTATGGTTCCCAGGAACTTTTTTGACTCCACAGATATGACTGTGTTGTGAATGGTAGGTGGGGTGAGGGGAGGGGGAGCTCTCCTAAAGTCTACAATCAATTCCACTGACTTAAGAGCATTGAGCTCCAGGTTGTTGCGATGACATCAGGACGTCAGCGGTGTCACTTCCTGTCTGTACACAGATTCCTCCCCATCCTGGATCAGTCCAATCAGGGTTGTGTCATCCGCAAACTTGAGAAGCTTGACAGTGGAGGTGCAGTCATTGGTGTAGAGAGAATAGAGACGGGAGAGTACATAGCCTTGCTGAGGGTCGGCGGATCAGAGATGTGCTTACCCAGCCTCACATGCTGCTTCCTGTCTGTCAGGAAGCTGGTGATCCACCGACAGAGGAGTTCAGGCACAGACAACTTGGAAATTTTGGAGTGTAGTAGCTCTGGCTTTGGAAACTTTTATTGTTGTTTATCAACATGAGGACCAAAGTAGTGCCAATGAAAGTCAAATAAGCCATTATGAGACTGAGAAACAAGAATAAAACTGTTAGAGACATCAGCCAAACCTTAGGCATACCAAATTCAACTGTTTGGAACATCATTAAAAGAAAGAGAGCACTGGTGAGCTTACTAATTGCAAAGGGACTGGCAGACCAAGGAAGACCTCCACAGCTGATGACAGAAGAATTCTCTCTATAATAAAGAAAAATCCCCAAACAACTGTCCGACAGATCAGAAACAATCTTCAGGAGTCAGGTGTGGATTTGTCAATGACCACTGTCTGCAAAAGATTTCATGAACAGACATACAGAGGCTACACTGCAAGGTGCAAACCACTGGTTGGCCACAAAATTAAGATGGTCAGGTTAGTTTGCCAAGAAGTACTTAAAAGAGCAACCACAGTTCTGGAAAAAATGTCTTGTCGACAGATGAGAGGCAGATTAAACTTCATTGAACGAGATACTGCACACAATGCTTTTAATAGAATACTTAAATTAAAAATCCAAATTGGGAACTAAAGTAATAAAAGGAAATCTGAATCAACATTTTACAGAGAGTCTGTAAATTATATTGTGCGTATAAAGGTACAAAGTGATTAAATATCCAAGTATTTAAAATACACCTTATACAAGTAATTAGTGAAAGTACATCTATATAATTAAATTAGCTACAGCTACACTGGAGCGAAACAATAGTTAAAAGCTGCGCATAAAAATTCTTGATATATATTGGAGAAATTTAAGATCTCTAGTCAGTGGAACAGAATTTATGGACCTTCTTGGTCATGAGGTATAAATAAGCAAACAGCTAGATTTATTGCAACAACCACATGAAGTGCATTTTTACCTGATTTTAAAAAAAATCTGGAAACAGAGGTTCTGAACAATTCTGACATCTTCCAGGAACAATTTGGTAGTGATGTAGCTTGTTGTGCTGGCAAGGTATTACATTGATACGACATTTGGATTCCAGTGTCAGTTTTAACTTCATAGCATATTTGGTGGTTGATAGTGGAGAGAAAACTCCTAAATCCCCGTAACAATCTCGAGACCCTTATAGCAACATCTTCAAAAAATCTTTATGCTTTATTGCCAAATTAAGTTCCCTTTAAAGATTATTGTTTTGTGGAGCTTGAAAATGAAATGACAAAGTGGTGCAAGTTGCAGTTGGCAAATATTTTTGAATCCAACGTCAATATAGCTCAAATAATAAACCAATTCTGGTTCCAAAGATCTGACTTTGACAAAG
Source organism: Raja brachyura (assembly GCA_963514005.1). The sequence continues at coordinate 63,139,966 of OY740783.1, forward strand.
TGTGTATTTGAAATTACTAAATGCAAAAATAATTTCCAGATGCAAAATGGTTGTATTTATCCTATCCAGTCACACATTCATTCAATGCACCAGTTTACAATTCATAACCTTAGCATTATCCACTGTTTGACAATTGAACAGGAAAAAAGAAACTAGATTTAACACAACCTAGTGCAAAATTCCCCATCAGGAGAAAGATCCATTGTTAGTAGCTAAAACCAATACGGATGTGATTTCGGTTTCTTCTTGGAAATCAAAATAAAAATTCAGCTACACTCAATGGTCTAAAAAGGAATATCAGTGCTTCACCACACAATGCCCACAATAGTGTTCACAATACATTGTTGGCTTTGGTTAAACATGAAAACTTTCTCCACAGCCACAGGTTCCTTTGATGTTGGGATTGTGAAAGACAAATTCACTTGCAAGTTTATTTTCAGTGTAGTCCATTTCTGTTCCAAGAAGTGTCAACTGTGCTTTCTTTTGAATGAATATTCGAACACCTGAAAGAGAAAATTAACAGCATTATGTCTATCAAAGTCAAAGGCAGCATTAAACTGAAAGAGAAAGCATATAATATTGCAAGGATTAGTGGGAAGCAGGTGCAATTTGCTTGGATGACCGAGCTCAATATCAAGTTGAACTAGGAGGAATTTATTCCCCCACCTCAAACATGTTCTGTCACCAATTTTGTCATTTAATGTCTTTGGAGTCAGACAGTAAAAAAACAGGCCTTTCGATCCAATTTGTCCATGTTGACCAAGATTTCTTCCAGAGCTAGATCTGTTTACCTGCATTTAGCCTACAGCTCTGTGCAACCTTGCTATGTTGTACCAATACGTCATCTGTTTTTATCCTATCATAGACATCCTTTTGGTACTTTCCCTCGTTCTCTTATTTTGGCGCTTACGACTTATTTTCACCATTTTTTTTACAATTGAGCTAGTAGGTCACTGGCTCGAATCATTAACTTTCTCTCTCCATAAGTTTCAGTTATTACTACATTTTCTTTCTTTTTTTGTATTTATCCTACATGTGGCTGAATTCTCTCCTCACCTAATTTATACTCAAATTCAGTAATAATTCTATTTTTTTCCCATCAGGGTTTAAAATCTAGCCAATTCCCATTCTACTCAGTTATACAGCACTGAATAAACCATTCATGGTGCAGTACCGTATTTCTGCTGCGCAATTATCATTGGACTAGATTCCAGCTAAATTGTAGCAGTCATTTCAGTAGCTGTGATTTTTTGTTGATTGGTGTGGATGGGGAAAAAGTAAAAATAAGATTACTTGCCATCCTGGATTACTTCTTCATCTGAATCTCTTTTCTCCTTAGTGTATTCCAAGGTATAAGACAGACCATTGCACCCTCTAGTTCGGACTCCAATTGTCATCCCAATCTATCACAGAAAATAATCATTTTTTAATTTTTATTTTCTACATTTTATGTTCTATAAAAAATCTAAACAACATGCTTCAGCATATCATTTCAATCAATCAGATCCCAGTACGTTACTATACATGGGCTAATAAAAATTCAGCCCAAGGCAATTTCCCCTTCAAATAAATAACATTTCTAAAAACATATTTGTTAGTTTAACTCCATTTTCAATTAAATCTTCAATTGGTTATTCATAGAACATGGAGCTATATGAATATAATGTATATTTATTCCAAATAACAAGTAGATAAAAACAATTGTAATTGTAACATGTATATGTTTCTCTGAAAATCAATTATCAAAAGCAGTGTCAAAATGAATTAAGATATTAGAAAAACGTTTAAAATATGTTGTAATATACAGTGTCATTACGCATCTGAAGAAAAGATTTCTTGAATCCGCAATCAATTTTCATCTTTGAAACAGTACCTTTCTTTTATTGTTTGTTAGAGAGATAGTGTACTTAGTGTTACTTACATATTCAGGCTTTTCCCAAAGCAGTTGCTTAATTTTATGAACAGCCACAGGAGTCTAGGCAAGGAGAAAAAAAAAACTGAATGTAATTTCAATTTTAATGCCTTCTCCATACAATTCAAAAACTCCATTACTATGTACTCTCTCAAATTAACAATTATCTACTTTTCGTGTTCTTTTTGAATTCTGGATATTTCTCATAGTTTCATGATCAAGTTCATATCTGTTCAACCAGAGCTTTGTTTTATGCAACTATTTCGCAAATGAGAGGTGCCAAATCTGTAATCACTGTTTATTTTAAGAACACTAAGAGGTAACAGGATACAAACATCATTTATAGATGGCGAGCTTTCCTTTTATCGTGTTATGTAGATGTGTGAAAACCCATCACTATACGTATGTGCTGAAAAGGCAACCACAGAATTACAAATTTTTGTCTAAAAATAGTTCAGTACTCTCAGCAAGACATTGGTAGAACCAATGATTTTGAAACTAATAGGAGTGTAATTGGCACCAATGAAATTCCAACTCCAGTTGAGTACACTATGCTTCCAAATGCTTGCCCAACTTCTTGCTGGGCTATTTGTTTGCTGCATTGTTTGGTCTCAAGCAGAAACAGTTCTGGTCTCCACTGATTGCTTTATCGCTTATTTTTTGTGTAATTCATTCTTACTAGTCAAATTACTAACAGCATCTTGCAGTAAGGCAGATTTCTCAGATTGAAGTTATCAAGTTATTCATTTGCCATCAAAGACAAATAACCGTTTCAAACTTCCCTACAGATGGGCTTTTGTAGCCAATTAAGATTAACTATGAAGATTTGCTACAAAAAACAAGGTACTGGATGAATTCAGCAGGTCAGGCAACATCTGTGGAGAGAGTGGACAGATGACATTCTGGGTCATGATCATTCTTCAGACTGATGGTAGAGAAATCTGGAAATGAGAGGCAAGGATGGGACAAAGCCTGGCAGGCAGGTGGATACTGGTGAAGGGGTTGACTGACAGACAGTTAGAGTGACAAAGGCTAGAAGTGAAATAGGGGGCAAGAGTTTCAGATAAGGAAAGAGGAGCGACAAATTAGGGATATAGGTTGTAGAGGGCACAGAGGGGGGGAAAAAGGGGGGGGATAAAAGGGAAATATTAGACACGGGGATTGGAGAAGAACGTACTGAGTAGAAAGAAGCTGAGTGACTGATTTGGTGGGAGGAATAAGAGAAATATGTCTGCTGACAAGATTATTACATGAAATTGGTAAATTCGATATTCATACCGTTACGCTACTAGCTAACCAAACCAAAGATGAAGTGCCATTCTTCCAGTTCCCAGAGTGACCTCATTCTGACAACAGAGGAAGCCAAGGATAGAAATATTGGTATGTCACTCCTGGTGGCAGCATGCTGTAAAGGTTGTAACGTTGTTTGCTCCATTAACTTTTAATTCTGTTCAGTCCATTTTTTTTAACTCTTTAAGGAGCGGAGTTATTTGATATTAACATCTACGGAAGTTAACATGAATTAGACCACCATGGAGTGGCATTCACTAGCAGCATGTCTTTATGCTGCAATTTCTGTTGTCTTTTATTTCACCATTCAGTTTTTCTACGAGATAATTTATCTATTCTTGTTAATGCACTTTCTTCTGGGAGATACCTTCTTGGAGATACCTGAGATAGGAACAGGGCTCACCCACCCAGCAACTAAAAGCTTCATTTTAAATATTGTGTTGGACCATTTGCAACAAAGGAAACAACGTAAGCTTTAAAATGCAAGACAATGCCACTAGGAAGATTGGAGGAATTACATTTTGTAGTTGGAATGCCAGGGGCGTTACTGAGCCAATTAAAAGGGGTAAGGTTTTAGTATCTATTAATACTGATATAATATTTTTACAGGAGACACATCTTAAAGATGGAGCTCATAGCAGGCTGAAGGCTAACTGGATTGGTCAATTATATCACTCTACCTTCTTTCTAAAGCAAGAGGTACTGCAATTCTAATTCGTAAAGGTACACCATCGAAACACAAATCCACTACAGTCGATAAGGAAGGTAGGTATATTATAGTATCTGGGGAGCTACACTCAACCCCACTTACTGTGGTGAATATCTATGCTCCAAACTTTTATAACCCACAATTTTTAAATAAAATAATCAATATAATTTCAGACTCCAGTCAGCAAAATCTGATAATTGGAGGAGACTTTAATTGTGTATTGGATCCATATTTGGATAAATCTTCACAGCAAAGGAGAAACACTCAAAATCAAAATCCAGTGAACTTTTAAATACTTACATAAAAAACACAAACATAACCGATGTATGGAGGATTGCCAACCCATCCGGAAGAGAATACTCTTTTTATTCAAGCGTTCACAAAACGTATACACAAATTGATTATTTCCTGGTGGACGCAAAACTGATCCCTTTTACAATCAATCCTAAATATCATAATAACATAATTTCTGACCATTGTCCATTAACCTTCTCCTTAAAACTAGAAGGAATGCACAACAAAAAGACGTTTTTGAGATTTAATCCACAAATATTAACTGAGCCAGGTTGCTGTGATTACCTGAAGCAACAGATGGAATTATTTTATGAGACAACTTACACACCTGGTATTTCGGCTACTTTATTGTGGGAATCTTTTAAGGCCTTTATCAGAGGCTCCATTATTTAATATCAAGCTTTATCAAAACAAAAAACAGATTAAACAGCTTGATTCAGAAAATACGATTGATCCATCTACTGTTAAACATAATAAGATAGCACATTAAAATTCAAGTTAAATCAGATCCTCTCCGCAAAAGTTGTTAAGTTATTTCAATACACCAATCCAAAAAAAAATAGAATTTGGTGATAAACCACACAAATGTCTGGCACGCCAGCTGAGAACAATGGAAAACGATCACACTATTCAAAAATTCAGATCAGAAAAAGGCGAGCTGCTTACACTTCCTAACGATATTAATGAAAGATTCCTAAAATTCTATCAAAATTTATATGCATCCAAAACTTCAGCCGACTTTGCAAAGATAAAAAACTTTCTTGACAATTGCAACCTCCCATCACTTAATGAGGTGGAACGAGAAGAATTATAAGCTGAGATTACAGTAAAAGATATTGAAGAGACTATCAAATCACTGAATAATGGGAAAACGGCAGGTCCAGATGGGTTCAGTAATGAATTCTATAAAAAATGTAATGACTTAATTTCCCCACGCCTACGAGCCCTTTATATACATGCTTTTAAAGAACAGACGTTACCACAAACCCTAGCCGAATCAAACATTACATTGATATCTAAAAAAGACAAAAATCTTGAAGAGCTTGGATCATATAGAGCAATAGCTCTCCTAAATACAGATCAGAAAATATTAGCTAAGACTTTCGCAAGAAGACTAAGTTCATACATGAGTAAATAGCTCCATTCAGACCAAACTGAGTTTATACCTAAGTGACATTTGTTTCATAATTTGAGACGCCTGTTTAATATAATGTATTCACGCAGAACGATAAATGAAGACTTAACAATTATTTCTTTAGACGCAGAAAAAGCATTTGACCAAGTAGAATGGGCCTATCTCTTTACAGTGTTGGAAAAATTCCAACTAGGAGAACATTTTATCTTATGGATAAAGCTGTTATATAACAATCCGACTGCCAGAATATTGACTAATCAAATTCTGTCACCTAAATTCCAATTATCCAGGGGTAATAGATAGGGATGTGCTCTTTCACCAATGTTATTTGCCTTAGCCACAGAACCTTTAGCAGAAAGCAGAAAAGTACATCCGGGCATTCACGGATATAATACTAAACATACCAATAACAAGATTTTGTTATATGCAGACAATGTAGGCAATATATTATCAACTCTCAAGTCAGTATCCCAAATATATTAAATCTTATAGAACAATTTGGTTCCTTCTCAGGGTACAGAATAAACTGGAATAAAAGTGAAATTATGCCAATAAAACCTAAAGACCCTTCGCATCTCCAAAAATATCCCTTCAGAATTGTCACTGAAAAACTTACATACCGTGGAGTCTATGTGACTAGAAAATATACCTCTCTATTTCAAGCAAATTTCCCACCATTAATTACTAAATTAAATGCCCTCATTCAATTTTGGAAAACACCCTATTTCCCTTTTTGGTAGAGTAAATGCCATAAAGATGATTTTCCTTCCACAACTCCTATAACTATTTCAATCAATACCGATTTATCTCGCTAAAAGTTTAAAAAAAAAACTTGACTCTTATCACAAAGTTCATTTGGGATTATAAAACACATAGAATTCACAAACGACATTTATGTAAATCTAAAGAAAATGGAGGATTAGCACTCTCCAATTATATTTTCTATTACTGGGCGACTAATATTAAAAACCTAATCTACTGGATGGATGATACATGTCAACAGGTAAACTGGTTAAAAATGGAGAGGGAAGACTGTTCATCTTTTAATATAGGCGCGATTCTTCTTTCTCCAATACATCTGAATAAATCATCGTATGAGCAAAAACCCTACATAGCACTCTATGAATTTGGAAACAGTTGAAATCAAGTCTCAAACTGAGAAATTTCTCTCTCCTTTTACCAATCGCTAACAATCCCTTGTTTAAACCATCTACATTAGATAAGGCGTTTGCATAATCGAAAAACTCAGGAATTAAAACACTGGGAGATCTTTACAAGAAGGGGATTTTCCTCTTGTTTCAAGAATTACAGGAGAAATATCATTTGAAAGCAAGTCATTTTTTACGATATCTTCAAATCCGAGACTATGTGAAAACACATACACAAGACTGTCATTCTATGGGCCCAGATATATTAAGACGAATGCATGAATAGACAGCCGGATACAAGTTAATATCCTACATTTACAATACCTTTTTAACTGTGCACATCCCATCTTTCAAAATGCTTAGGCGAGTATGGGAAGATGAATTGGGTTTATTATTCCTTCTATACATACATTACTGCTGTCTTAATGTTAGGCACTCCCTGATACAATTTAAAATACTGCACAGACTCTACTATTCAAAGTCCAAATTGAACAAGATCTTCCCAAATGTCTCTCCTATTTGTGATAAATGTCTCCTCCAAGAAGCGACTGCAACCCATTCTTTCGCTTCCTGTATAAAGTTACAAAACTTCTGGAGGGGAATATTTGATACCTTCTCCGAAATACTTAAAATTAAATTGGAACCAGATATAAAACTGATTGCATTAGGTATGTCAGAGTCCTGCTCTAAGCTAACGATATTTCAAATATGTTTCCTCAATTATGGCCTAATAACGGCACAAAAACAAATACTCAAATTTTGGAAACAGACAACAATCCCTACAATGAAGATGTGGATTACGGATATGTCTGAGACACTACATTTTGAAAACATTAGGCTTGGTTTGGCGGAAAAACCAGATCAATTACTTCAGACATGGTTATCTTTTACTTAATTTCTCCAACAACAGAATGGCTAAACACAAATGTATATTTAAATCTGATGCCAGGGATGGGTGATGGGGGGGGGGGGGGGGGGAGGTGTATCTCCATTTTTTATTTTCTTAATTCTTTTCTTTTCTCCTGCACGTCTTTGGTAGCTTAGGAGTCTTTTTCCTGCTCTTTTGTATTTTACTTTTTTTTTCATTCTTTTCTTTTTTGTTTAAAAAAAAAATTAGGTTATAAGGTTAAAATGAAGCTGTACATTAATTGTATAACTGTTATGCTGATCATCTTATCCTTGTACAATTGCCTCTAATAAAAATACATAAATAAATTTGATTCCTTGCTTACCACTCTTTCAATGTTACTTGTTATTACTTGATTTCAAGACACGGTCTAACCTTTTTTAAAGTGTTGATAATACTTTTATACGCTTCAATCATGTAAAGGATGGAGACAAGCAAAAAAAGCTTCTCCAAGGAAGGAGCATGGGGAAGGTGCAGCCTCTGACTGGTACAGAAGCAATAACGAAAATGAACGGAGAGATGAACACAAGATTCTGCGGTTTGGAAGAAATGATGAAGGGAATTTAGAGCAAATTGAAGAAAGTTCAAGACAAGCTGATTATGTTACAAGATGAATCTCGTGAACAGAAGGAACAAATTGATAACTTGCGAACCTTGGGTCAGCAATGAGATTTGAAGATTGAAATACTGGAAATAACGGAAAATAAATGAAACTACTCGAGCACTCGAGCAATACGTGACTAAAAACGTGGATCTGGAAAACAGAAGCCGTCGACTGAATCTGCAAATTGTTGGTTTGCCTGAAGGTCAAGAAGGGGATAATGTTATAAAATATGTATCTAAAATGATAAAGGAGACTTTCAACACTGAGCAGTATGAAAATCTTCCAATTTTGGACAACGCACACAGAGTCGGGAAAAAAAGCTTGTTTCAAAGATAAACCGAGACATCTGATCTTTCGGTTTCACTTTCTGCAGATGAAGGCGAATATCCTCCGAGCAGCAAAGAAGTTGGGCATGGTTGAATTTGAAGGATGCAAGTTTCGGTTTGTTCCTGATTACAGCCGTGAACTTATGGGACTGAGAATGTCTTTTCATAATGTAATGTCTGAGTTGTTTAAGAAACAACTGCGCCCTGCCTTGCTCTATCCAGCTACACTGTGTATACGACTCCCTAATGGTAACAACCGATTTTTTAACAATCCGCAAGAAGCTTCCAGATTTCTGGAGGCTTATGGGGATGAGGCCGCGACGGGGAGTTATTGATAGCCGACCGAGTTGAATTAGAGATTGTTATTGTTCCTATTTTGACAATATATCACTCTGTAAGTGATTAAGAATTTAATTGGATGAGTTATTTTCTAATTACTTTTTAGAATGTTAGTATGATGGTATCAAACCATAACTTTTACGTTCTCTAAGATACTGTTAATTTAATGTAATGGTATTATATATTAACTTTTAAGATCTTCTTTGTTAGCTCTTCTACTTTTGAAATGGCCACCAAAGGATCTTTCCTCCTGTTTTTAGACAAACAAAGTGAAGCAGTTCTTGTTTTTCATAGTTTGCACGTAATTTGACCGTGGATAACCAATATGAAGTAGTTATTGTTTTTCACAGTTAGCTTGTACTTTTTAACCATAATATTAATTGTTTTGGCTATTGAGTGGTAAATATACCTTCATTTTACGTTGGGAGCTGTCATTAGAAGTGATGCGGGTAGGGGAGGGATTAGGTAGAGTACTGACAGTTTACTGGTCAGTTTTGGGCTTTGCATGGGTGGGGAGGGGCGGGTACTTTTGCTCTAGTTTTTTTCTATCTGGGCAGAATTTGAACTACAAAATTGTCTGAAATGTTGTTACTTCTGGCTCCGCCTTAGATTTTTCTGCTTCCAGTATCATGAACTGCCATGGTCTACGAAATTAACCCTTTACATTCCACATGATTTTTACAAATATGGATAAAGTTATTAACTTCCTTTCATGGAATGTTAATAGTCTGAACCATCCCATTAAGAGGAATTTTCTTCACAACCAAAAAGTTGTTATGTTGAATGTTTATGCACCTAATATTGATCACCCTGAGTTTTTTTAAACAGATAATCACATCCTTTCCTAATTTGAATGAACATTTTTTGATAATGGGTGGAGATTTTAACTGCTGTTTGAACCCCTCGAGGGACAGATCTGCATCTGATCACGCGCTTCCAAATAAATCAGCTAGTTTTATCAAATCTTTTTTACATGACTCTGGAATGCTAGAAGTCTGGAGATTCCTGCACCCAAATGACAAATCATTTTCTTTTTTCTCTCATGTATATCATAGTTACTCTAGGATTGACTACTTTATAATAGATTCTCAGCTAGTTTCATCGGTCACTGCGTGCGAGTATGATGCAATTGCTATTTCTGAAATCTGCACCATTGAAACTATCAATCAAACTACCTGATTCCAAGTTTAGGGCTAAACAATAGCGATTTAATACTACTTTGCTTCAAGATCTAAATTTTGTTAATTTTATAAAATATCAGATTGCTTTCTTCTTCTTAACAAACTCTACTGAAGAAATATCCAATGGTGTAGTTTGGGATGCTTTTAGGGCATATATTAGTGGACAAATTATTTCATACTCCGTGGGATTAAAAAAACAAATTAAAAATGAAATATACGTATATTGGCTGATGAGATTAACGAAATTGATGAAAAATATTCAAATGCTCCTAGTCTAGAGCTCTATAAGAATAGAGTTGAACTTCAACTGAGACATGATTTGTTATTAGTATTACCGATTGAGAATCAGCTACTTAAAACCAAAAGTCAATTTTATATACATGGTGATAAATCTGGCAAATTACTCGCTAATCAGTTGAAAGCTGTGTCAGCCAAACGTCAGATTATTAAAGTGAGTAAACGGGATGGTACATTGACAGTAGACCATGATGAAATTAATAAATCCTTCCAGGAATTTTATACCCCCCCCTATACCAATCAGAATTTCCTACTGATCCCAATATAATGCACAAGTTTTTTTAAAGAAACGGAACTTGCCAAATTTACCACATAATACTCTGTTGTTAGATGAACCCATTACGGAGGAAGAAATACAGAAACCAATCCTTTCGATTAATTCTGGTAAAGGTCCCAGTTTGGATGGGTTTACAGTGGAATTTTAGAATATTTTTCAAGTCTACTGTCACTCTGGCTGTGCAAGGTTTTTAAAGAAGCCCTTTTAATGAATATATTACCACAATCCTTTTATGAAGCATCTATTTCTTTACTTCTCAAAAAAGATAAAGACCCTACTGAAGTAACATCATATAGACCTATATCAGTTAAATGTAGATTCCAAAATTCTTTCAAAAATATTAGCTATGAGATCGGAAAATATTTTACCGCAAATTTCTGAAGATCAGACAGGTTTTATTAAAAATCGTAACTCATATTTTAATGTTAGGAGATTAATGAATATTGTATGTAAAGCGTCAAATTAAACTCCAGAATGTGCCATTTCACTTGATGCTGAGAAGGTATTTCATAGATAGATTGGGAATACTTATTCAAAACACTTGAAAATGTTAAGATTGGTCCAATTTGTTTCTCTTGGATCAAGCTGATATATCCTATACGTCAAGCTTCTGCACTTACCAATAATCAGAGATCCCCTTTTTTCAGGCTCTTTCGAGATACTAGACAGGGCTGTCCAAGTCCTTTATTGTTTGATACTATAGCGGCACCAAACGTGGTGAATAAGGCCATACGTCAGGCAGGTTCAAACAGTGATTTTATTCAGGTGTTACATGTTAAGTTGGTCTGCTAACGTAATTGTAATTGCTTCTGTAGCTGAGCGAGGTTGTTCTCTAGGGCTCAGCTACCCGTTGACTCCCTAGGTTTTGAGGTGAGATACGCTTAAGTAGCAGGACACTCACCCTAGCCCATGACATCACGTGCCAGCCCTCGTAGCTACTGACGAGGGTTTGACCATAAGTGGTCTGTGTATCAGCTGACGCCACAGGACCCCCCCCCCCCCCCCCAGAACTGGAGGAAGGAATAGAATGGTCGCAGGCGGCTCCTGCATGTGGGTCAGGGACATCATGGGCGTGGGTTGGGATGGAGGGGACCGCGGGCGCAGTTGACGCTCCCCGTGGGCAATCCCGAGGTACCGAGGGTGCAAGGAGACAGATGCAAAAGACGCTGGATGGAAGAGACACAGCGCATCTCATCGACCAGCTAAGGGACCACGTCTTGAGAAATACGGCCCCCAGCGCTGCTGCCAGTGGTCAGGCTACAGGGATGGCATTGTCAGGCAGGTTCAAACAGTAGCCTGAAGATGGCGCTGTGGACGGCGGTCAGGCAGTTGATCTGTCGGTGGTGCTGTTGTCGGTGGTCATGCTGCAGTGACGGCATCAGGCCGGAAGGTGGTGCTGTGGACGGTGGTCGCACTGCAGTGACGGCAGTCGATCTGACGGTGGCCAGTGGTCAGGCTGCAGTAATGGCATCTGGCCGGAAGGTGGCGCTGTGGACAGCGATCAGGGAAGGTCGAGCTTCTCTTCTGGCTGGCCGCGGCGGCCACTTTGCCGAATAGCTGAGGCGGCCTTCAACAATTTCGGGGCGCCGGTGAGGAGCAGAAGGGCGTCTTCAGCAGTCGCCCCAGGTAAGCCCGCCCTATCGGGTGGTTAGGCCCTGGGCAACAGCCGACGGGGCCTGGTGCGGTGAGGCCGGATCCGGTGCAGGGCCTGGAGCCGTGTCCGCGGTGAGGCCGGAGCCAGTGCAGGGCCTGGGGCAGTGAGGGCCGGTGCAGTGCAGGGCCTGGAGCCGTGTCCGCGGGTTTGTTTTGAAAGCGCGGTTAGCTGGTTTACACGCAGAGGCCGTTATCAGGCCGGGCAGGGTGCGAGAAGGGGAGGAGATGGAGCCACTGTCGCGACCGCTGCTGCCGCTGTGCGAAGCACGTCATTCGCTCTGACTCGTCTAAAGCAGCTGAACTAAACAACTTATAGCTATAGGATTTCTGAGCACCGATCGGCCCACACCTTGCTGTTGGCTGGCTGATGGAGGGAGGCGGTGGCGACGATTTCCTAACGGCCAAGGCAGCGGGACAAAGTTGTCCGAGGAGCACTGACTTCTCCCTCTCTCTTCCCCCGCCCCCATTATCCTGGGACCTCTCCTCTCCATCCCGCACTAATCCCCATTCCCGCCTCTATTCAGTCCTTACTGACATCCCCTGTGCTCCCCTCCCGATCCACCCCCCCCCCCATATCTATTCATCCTGCACTGATCACCCTATCCACCCCGCATTGATTCTCCTGCCACCATCCATCCTACACTGGTTCCCCAATTCACCCTGTACTTACCCCTTTCTCATCCATCCTGCACTTCTCCTCCATCTATCCTGTACTTATCCCCCATCCATCCTGTGCTAATCCACGCATTCATCCCGTACTGACCCACGCTCCATTTACCCTGCACCTGCCCCTCATTCATCCTGTAGTGAACTCCTCATTCATCCTGCACAGACCCTCCATTCAACAATGTACTGACCCCCCCCCCCCTCCATTTATCCTGCGTTGATCCTCCTATTCAAAAAGAATGGGGCGAACAGTCTGAAGAAGGGTCTCGACCCAAAACGTTGCCTATTTCCATCGTTCCATAGATGCTGCCTCACCCGCTGAGTTTCTCCAGCACTTTTGTCTAACCCCATCCATCCCGTACTGAACCCCCCAATTCAACACCACAGAATGCAATCAAATGTGTTTTAATTCCCAATGTTATTATTTGTTTTAATCCATAAAGATGGATTTTTCAGGGTTAGAGATAAATAATTGGGGGGAGGGACTCAAATAGAGAAAGCCAGTAGACAGGGTCTGAGGCAGGAGGCAGAGAAGGGAAGCACTCAGACCCAACATGTAGGGGGGGAAAGAAGAAAACAATTATTAAAAGAGAATAAGAGGTGGTGGATTTCCAAGACAAAAATCAAAAGGGGACACTTGTCAACATAATTGTATAAGGAGTAAGGGTGTTGTAAAAACAAGCCTGAAGGCGTTGTGTCTCAATAAAAGGAGCATTCGTAATAAGGTGGACGAGTTGCACTCGTGCAGATAGCTATTAATGACTATGCTATAGTTTGGATCACGGAGACGAGGCTTCAGGGGGACCAAGGCTGGGATCTGAACATTCAGGGATATTCCATATTCAGGAGGGATAGACAGAAAGGAAAGGGAGGTGGGGTAACGTTGCTGGTGAGAGAGGAGATTAATGCAATAGAAAGGAAGGACATTAGCTTGGAGGGTGTGGAATCGATATGGGTAGAGCTGCAAAACTCTAAGGGGCAGAAAACGCTAGTGGGAGTTGTGTACAGGCCACCTAACAGTAGTAGTGGAGTTGGGGGTGGCATCAAACAGGAAATTAGAAATGCGTGCAACAAGGGTAAAACAGTTATAATAGGTGACTTCAATCTACATATAGATTGGGTGAATCAAATGGGCAGGGGTGCTGAGGAAGAGGATTTCTTGGAACGTGTGCGGAATAGTTTTCTAAACTAACATGTAGAGAGAGCAGGCTATTCTAGACTGGGTATTGAGTAATAAGGAATGGTTAGTTAGCAGACTTGTTGTGCGGGGCCCCTTGGGCAAGAGTGACCATAATACGTTTGAGTTTCTTCATTAGGATGGAGAGTGGCATAATTAAGTCAGAAACAAGGCTTCTGAACTTAAACAAAGGTAACTTTGAAGGTACGAGAAGTGAATTGGCCAAGATAGACTGGCAAGTGATTCTTAAAGGGTTGACAGTGGATGTGCAATGGAAAGTATTTAAAGACTGCATGGATGAACTACAAAAAATGTTCATCCCAGTTTGGCAAAAGAATAAATCAGGGCAGGTAGTGCATCCATGGATAACAAGGGAAATCAGGGATAGTAGAAAAACAAAAGATGAAGCATACAAATTATCAGAAAAAGCAGCCTACCAGAGGACTGGGAGATATTCAGAGTTCAGCAGAGGAGGACAAAGGGCTTAATTAGGAAAGGGAAAATAGATTATGAAAGAAAACTGGCAGGGAACATACAAACTGACTGCAAAAGCTTTTATAGATATGTGAAGAGAAAGAGATTAGTTAAAACAAATGTAGGTCCCTTGCAGTCAGAAACAGGTGAATTGATCATGGGGAACAAGGACATGGCAGACCAATTGAATAACTACTTTGGTTCTGTCTTCACTAAGGAAGACATAAATAATCTGCCGGAAATAGCAGGGGACCGGCGGTCAAATAAGGTGGAGGAACTGAGTGAAATCCAAGTTAGCCGGGAAGTGGTGTTGGGTAAATTGAATGGATTAAAGGCCGATAAATCCCCAGGGCCAGATAGTCTGCATCCCAGAGTACTCAAGGAAGTAGCCACAGAAATAGTGGATGCATTAGTGATAATTTTTCAAAACTCTTTGGAGCGTAGCTAATGTAACCCTACTTTTTAAAAGAGAGAGAGAGAGAGAAAATGGGGGAAATTACAGACCAGTTAGTCTAACATCGGTAGTGGGGAAACTGCTAGAGTCAGTTATTAAAGTGGGATAGCAGTACATTTGGAAAGTGGTGAAATCATTAGAAGTCAGCATCGATTTACGAAAGGTAAATCATGTCTGACGAATCTTATAGAATTTTTCGAGGATGTAACTAGCAGAGTTGATAAGGGAGAACCAGTGGATGTGTTATATCTAGACTTTCAGAAGGCTTTCGACAAGGTCCCACATAAGAGATTAGTATACAAACTTAAAGCACACGGTATTAGGGGTTCAGTATTGATGTGGATAGAGAACTGGCTGGCAGACAGGAAGCAAAGGGTAGGAGTAAACGGGTCCTTTTCAGAATGGCAGGCAGTGACTAGTGGGGTACCGCAAGGCTCAGTGCTGGGACCACAGCTATTTACAATATATATGAATGATTTGGACGAGGGAATTAAATGCAACATCTCCAAGTTTGCGGATGACACTGACCTGGGGGGTAGTGTTAGGTGTGAGGAGGATGCTAGGAGGCTGCAAGGTGACTTGGATAGGCTGGGTGAGTGGACAAATGCATGGCAGATGCAGTATAATGTGGATAAATGTGAGGTTATCCACTTTCGTGGCAAAAACAGGAGGGTAAACTATTATCTTAATGGTGGCTAATTAGGAAAAGGGGAGATGCAACGAGACCCGATTGTCATGGTACACCAATCATTGAAAGTAGGCATGCAGGTGCAGAAGGCCGTGAAGAAATCAAATGGTATGTTAGCATTCATAGCGAAAGGATGAGTATAGGAGCAGGGAGGTTCTATTGCAGTTGTACAGGGTTTTGGTGAGACCACACCTGGAGTATTGCGTACAGTTTTGGTCTCCAAATCTGAGAAAATACATTCTTGCCATCGAGGGGGTACAGAGAAGGTTCACCAGACTGATTCCTGGGATGTCGGGACTTTCATATGAGGAAAGACTGGATAAACTTGGCTTGTACGCGCTAGAATTTAGAAGACTGAGGAGGGATCTTATAGAAACTTACAAAATTCTTAAGGGTATAGGCTAGATGCAGGAAGATTGTTCCCGATGTTGGGGTGGTCCAGAACAAGGGGTCACAGTCTAAAGAAAAGGGGGAATTCCTTTAGGACCAAGATGAGGAAAACATTTTTCACACAGAGAGTGGTGAGTCTCTGGAATTTTCTGCCACAGAAGGTAGTTGAGGCCAGTTCATTGGCTATATTTAAGAGGGAGTTAGATGTGGCCCTTGTGGCTAAATGGATCAGGGGGTATGGAGAGAAAGCAGGTATAGGATACTGAGTTGGATGGTCAGCCATGATCATATTGAATGGCGGTGCAGGCTCTAAGGGCCGGACGGCCTACTCGTGCACCTATTTTCTATGTTTCTATTCCTGCAATAGTAACACTACTTAATCAATTTAGTAGTTTTTCTGGTTATAAACTAAATCTTAGTAAAAGTGAGCTTTTTCCATTAAACAATCAAATTACGAATTATGGACAGTTTCCATTTAGATTGACTACCAACTGTTTTATTTATTTAGGCATTAAGATTACCAAGAAACACAAGGATCTATTTGAAGCCAATTTTACGCCCCAATTGACCACATCAGACAACAGTTTACTAAATGGTCACCAATGTCCTTATCTCTAATCGGCTGAATCAATGCTATTAAAATGTTTATCCTACCTAAATTTTTGTATTTATTTCAGATTATACCAATTTTTATTGCTAAATCTTCCTTTGATATTATTGACTCAAAAATCTCTTCATATATATGGCAGAATAAAAATCCCAGACTAAGTAAAAAATACTTCCAGAAATCAAAGAAAGATTTGGCACTGCCGAACCTTAGATTTTACTATTGGGCAGTTAATGCTCGCTATTTATCGTTTTGGACAAAAGATTTAGAAGATGCCCAATGAAAGTAGAAATGCCCAGTAGAAATAGTGGACGCATTGGTGATCATTTTCCAATGTTCAATAGATTCAGGATCAGTTCCTGTGGATTGGAAGATAGCTAATGTTATCCCACATTTCAAGAAAGGAGCGAGAGAAAAAACGGGAAATTACAGACCAGTTAGCCTGACTTCGGTGGTGGGAAAGATGTTGGAGTCAATTATTAAAGTGGTAATAATGGGGCGTTTGGATAGCAGTAAAAGGATTAGTCCAAGTCAACATGGATTTATGAAAGGGAAATCATGCTTGACTAATCTTCTGGAATTTTTTTGAGGATGTGACAAGTAAAATGGATGAAAGGGTGCCAGTGGATGTAGTGTATCTAGATTTTCAGAAAGCCTTTGATAAGGGCCCGCACGGGAGACTGGTGACTAAAATTAGAGCACATGGTATTGGGGGTAGGGTGTTGACATGGATAGAAAATTGGTTGCAGACCGGAAGCAAAGAGTAGGAGTGAACGGGTCCTTTTCAGAATGGCAGGCAATGGCGAGTGGAGTGCCGCAAGGCTCGGTGTTGGGGCCGCAACACCATATATATCAATGATTTGGAAGAGGGAATTAGGAGCAACACTAGCAAGTTTGCGGATGACACAAAGCTGGGTGGCAGTGTGAACTGTGAAGA
Source organism: Raja brachyura (assembly GCA_963514005.1). Next base: position 63,157,431 of record OY740783.1, read on the forward strand.
GGATGCTGAGAGGTTGCAGGGTGACCTGGACAGGTTGAGTGAGTGGGCAGATGCAGTATAATATAGATATATGTGAGGTGTTCCACTTTGGCGGCAAAAACAAGGGGGCAGATTATCTCAATGGGGTTATGGGTTTTGGAATTCCCTGCCACAGAGGGCAGTGGAGGTCAAGTCACTGGATGGATATAAGAGAGCGTTCTATAGAGCTCGAGGGGCTAGTGGAGTCAATGGATATGGGGAGAAGGCAGGCACGGGTTATTGATAGGGGAAGATCAGCCATAATCACAATGAATGGCGGTGCTGGCTCGAAGGGCCGAATGGCCTCCTCCTGCACCTATTTTCTATGTTTCTATGGGAAAGCTTTATTCACCATTTTCACACAATATAAATTGTCCCCTCTAAAAATAAATCTTTTACCTTTATACGGTGGAACGGACTTGACAACAAACAGGGACTTGCTTTTTTTTTAGGGGTTTTGTTTTTTCTCTTTTTGCTCCTTTTGTCTTTTTTTCTCCTTTTCTCTTTTTGTTTTTTTTATATATACAGGTTCTCTTTTAAACACTTAACTATATTTACATAGAGACCGGGAGGTTTATACCCAATGCGTATTTTGACACTGGACTCATACTTAGGTTATACTTGTTATTAATGTAATCCTGATCCCTATGTATCAATATCGCTGTTATGTTTATCATTATTTGTTTTTTTTCTGTTGTTTTGTTTTTGTTTTTGAAAAAAATTAATAAAAAGATTTCAAAAGAAAGAAAGATTGGTATGGAAATGGGTCGGGGAGTCAAAATGATTAGCAGCCAGGAGCTCCAGCAGGCCTTGGTGGAAGAACAAGCGTTCGGAGAAATGGTGGCCTGGTCGACACTTTGTCTCACTGAAATAAATGCGGCCATATTGGGATCACTGAATGCAATAGACAAGGTTGGAAGAGTTGCTACATTTGCATGGGCCCCAGATATGCCAGTATTTTTTTCTTTTTCATTTTTTTTTTTAAATAGATAGAAGGGGGAGAGAGAGAGAAGAAAAAAATAGGATAAATTACCAATAATACAATTTTGGAGATAGGTCCGTAAATTATAAAGTGTAACTATTCATCCAATCCTGAGTTCAAGTTTCAGTCAAGTTTCCGTGCTGGACCAATTTACCCTTTCAAAAATTCAATAAATGGAGACCATATTCTAGCAAATAATTTTGGTTTGTCAATTAAGACAAGTCTAATTTTTTCCAAGTGTATGGTCTCAGAGTATGCCAGTATTTTTGTTGGTTACATTGAACATTCCATGTTCCAAGGCCCGGCACCATTCCTTAACTCTTTCTCTGCCAAATCGACGACTGCATTGGTGCTGACTCCCACACCCATGCAGTTACAAGTTCCTCTGTATGCTTCATAATTCATACCTCTATCCTTGTCTCACACCTTTTGTGTTTTCATCTCTGGCCTTTGCCAAACCATCTGCACATCAAAAACCTTGTCACTTATCACTCGCCGAGCTTTGTCTTGCCCCTTCCCTCTTTCTCCCCCATCCCCACCACAATCAGTCTAAAGAAGGGTCCAGACCTGAAACATCACCCATCCATGTTCTCCAGAGATGCTTCCTAACCTGCCGAGTTACTCCAGCACTTTGTCCCACACCTCTTGTATCTTTGGTTCTGATGGACGGGGTGGAGTGGTAGATTTATGTGTGGGATACAGAGTTAGAAGCAGAAAACCTGTATACCTCATTATTAAAGATTCTAAACTGTTTTATTAATCACATTATGTGATTCTTGGAGACAGCCTAAAGTAACATGATTGTATAGCACTGACATTTCTGTATGCTTCATTTTGACCTGGGCAACTTTCTGTATAGTAAATTAACAATCACATTCCAGCGAATCTTAGTGCAGATCGGTAGTTGCAAGAATTTAGGAACACTTGCATGCACAACTAAGACTAGTTTAAATCAATAATAAATACACAACGAAATGAATATTGGTATACAAAAAAAGGGACAAACTCTGCCCACACCTCCGCCAGAAGTATACTCGCACCATGCCCCCCCTACCACCACCACTCCCAAGCACCCACTACTCATCATAATACCCCACCATCTGTCATTTCATGGCAAGAACACATATCCAAAAATACTTTCATCCCTCTGCAATATTCACCCTAATGCAGAAAAAGGACTGTCATCGGAAAATCTATTGTCCAGGGGAGTACAAAATGCACAAGAATTGTAAAACGTCATGGCCTGTGAACGGCTAGAAGGCTTTATGAAGAATATACCAGGACAAGGGCCCGAGTTATTTGGAGAGGTTGGGCAGGTTGGTCTTTATTTCTTGGCGGCTGAAGGGTGATATTAGGTGTATAAATGCATGAGGGTAAGAGATAGGATGAATGCCCAAAGTATTTTATAGGGGGGTTGCACGTAAGGTCATTGAGTAAAAGGGCTTGACGCACGGAGCAGCTCAATCCTTCTGGAGGACATGGCAGCCTCCCGCATACACTGTTAACACACGAAACGTGTACTTTCTTACCTGTTAAAAACCACCAAAATGGCACATTTTTGCGCTGTAAATAATTGTGGAGGGTGTCTGAGCTCTCTGAACCAAATGTTCTGGTATCTTTGCTCTGAACCCGAGCACCAAGTTGTAAGCGGCTGAAGGAGCTCATCCCCTGGGATAGCCCCTATTCTCCCCCTGGGGTCAGAGCTGTCCAGCCAAGGCCGCTCTCCGACCTGTCTCCCCCTGTGGGCCGCACTGTCACGGGCTGTGGGTCGGCAGCGTCCACACATGGGGCCGGGTGGAGCGGGGCCACGGCTCTGGGCAGTGGACACACGGGGATGAAAACCCTGCAACATCCCCGTCAGCTGCAGCAGAGTTGGGGACAGTCTGGTCCGTCCCAGGGCTCGAAATTAGCGGTTTCCCAGGTGTCATTGACCACAGAATATTGGTTTATACCAATAGACGCAAAAAACTGGAGTAACTCCGCGGGTCAGGCAGCATCTCTGCAGCATATAAATTGATGTCTCATGTCGACTGTATTCCTCTAGTATCTTTGATTTAGGTATGTTACAAAACTTACCTTGAGCAGCGCTGCAGTTCTGCCGCTCCCCGTGTGCGCGACTTTGGCGCCTTTCAGAGGGGGGGGCGGGCTTAAAGTGCCGTTTTTCCACAGGCAGGGCAAATCGATCAATGTCGGGCGATTTCGTTGCGGAAGAAAAATCGCTCCGACATTTCATGAATTAAGGTATTTTTAAAGTACTCTAAATTATTTATTAACTAGAGTAATTTAAGAATCACCTTCAAAAGCCGTGAGCGCCGACAACCGGAAGGATTTTGCGTAGGGGAGAAAAAAAGGTAAACAGTTTCTTTTATATTAAAAGTTGGTTTTTCGGGAGGCTTTAATAATATTTTCATGTTGCGAAATGGGGTCCAAAAAAAATGTATGAACAAACAGTATTTTTCCTCCCGACTTCACCGCTAACCGCAACGTTCCAATTCACCGCATTCCACTAAAACCCACTCGCTAGTTGATTTAAATGGCCATTAATTTACAGGAATTAAACATTAAATTCCTTCCATTTGGCCCAGAAATTCATGAAAATGAGATTTAAAAATTATGTTATATTGTGGATTATTGTGTGAATGTTATTTGGACACTTAGGCAATTAAAAAAAAGTTTATCTTTTCTTAAGAAATGGATAGATGTTTACTCATTGAATTTTGTAATTAGCTACAATTAGATAACTAACTAATTATATGCTTTAATTTCAGGTCATCCAAGTAAGATTGTTTCATATTTGTTTCAGAATGCTTCAATCTATAATAACTGAAAATTTCATTTTTATGCTTTATCTGATGGGATAAATCGCAGACTTGATTTTTAAAATCACAAAATTTTGTAACATTGCTATTTGATTGCGGGGCAAATATACTAGGAGTGGGGTGACCAAGGATCGGGGCGAATGACGGGCCCCGAACAGTGGCAAAAGCGGCTCCACCACCTCCTCCTCCGGCACCCCGCCCGGCGGAACGAGGCTTCCCTCTCCATCCCTCCTCCTGGCCTCGGCGAGCGAGAGAGGTTGTTTTGAAAGTGCACTGGTGGATTTGCATGCAGCAGCCACTATCGCCCTGATAACGGCGCTTTCAAAACAACCCTTCTCGCACGCCGAGGGCCAGGGGAGGGAGGGAAGGAAAGGGAGCGAGGGAGAGGGAGGTCTCCTTCCGCCGTCTGAACAAGCTGCACCAAAGGTCCTATAGCTATAGGATCTTTGAGCTGCACCGCTCGGCCCCGCACTTTGCTGTCGGCTGGCGGAGGAGGGGAGGCAGTGGCGAGGAGGCGGCGGCACTTTGGCGTTGGACAGGGACCGCCAAGGCAGCGGGGGCGATGTTGCCGAGGAGCGCTGACCTTCCTTCCTCCCCACCTCCCTCTCTCCCTCCCTCTCTCCCTCGTACGCCCCCCTCCACCCCTCCTCTCCATCCTGCACTGATCCCATTCCCTCCTCTATTCAGTCCTCACTGACATCCTCTGTGCTCCCCTCCCCATCTACCTCCCCCTCCCCAATCTATTCATAATCCTACCCACTTCACATTGATTCTCCTGCCACCCCCCCCCCCCCATCCATCCTACACTGGTCCCCCAATTCATCCTGCACTGACCCCCCCTTCCCATCCATCCTGCACTTCTCCCCCATTCATACTGCACTGTACCTCCCATTCATCCTGTACTGACCCACCCTCCATTTACCCTGCACTGATCCTCCCATCCATCCTGTAGTGATCTCCCCATTCATCTTTTACTGATCCCCCATTCACCCTGTATATCCCCTGATGCACCCTGTACTGATCCCCTCAAGCATCCTGTACTGATCCCCTCATTCATCCCGTACTGATCCCCCATTCATCCTATACTGATCCCCTCATTCATCCTGCATAGACCCTCCAATCCACACTGTCGTGACCCCCCATATTCATCCTGATTCTCCCCATTCCTGTGCTGATTTCCCCCCCCCCCCCCCCCCATCCATCCTGTACTGATAACCCCATTCATGGGGGGAACAGTCTGAAGAAGGGTCTCAACCCTAAACGTTGCCTATTTCCTTAGCTCCATAGATGCTACCTCGCCCGCTGAATTACTGGACCCCCATTCATCCTATACTGATCCCCCCCCCCTCCATCTATCCCGTACTGATCTCCCCCCATTCAACACCAATGACGTCCCCTGTGCTCTCCCCTCACAATTTTACATACTCCAACCAACACGTACTAATTCACCTGCCTCAATCCATCCATTCCGCACTGGTTGCCTTCTCAACCCCCCCTCCATCTATCCACCCCGCACTGATTCCCCCTGACCCAAATGTGCTTCATGGTCTTCAGAGCGAACATTGATTATGTTTGATAACGGAATGTAATCAAATGTGTTTTAATTCCCAATTATTATTTGTTTTGTCACCTTTAAACATATTCCAAAAGAATATTTGCAGCAGTTATGTTCTTTGGCCATCTCTTGTCAGTTAATGTAATGTTGAACCTGTCAGATGGGTATAGTCGGTTTTAACAGCTATTATCATAAAATGCAATTAGAAATTTCCTTGCAACCTCTATATTTTGCTATGGATAAATTATGTGGGAAGCCAGAGTGTTTCTGTGCCAATAGCAATAACAACCCATGCTATGGCCATGTCATGCCATGTCATTTCCGTCCTTCGCAGAAAACATGCTTGTATCAATCTGTAGTATGTATGGTTAAGCATATATGTTACCATGGTCCAGGATTTATTGACACAGGTTAATCATATGCTGAATAATCCAACCACATTTTTGTTTGGAAGTGGAAAGAACTAATAGAAATTGCATTAATTGCAATGTGTAAAAAGAGTTGAGATATTGTATTATAATTTTGCTGCATGTCATTATGGTATATATGTCTTGATTGGTTAATATGTTTAGTTTGTGAGTTATTTGAAGCAGAAATAATATGTGAATGTTGACAAAACTGCTGGAGAAACTCAGCAGATGCGGCAGCATCTATGGAGCGAGGGAAATAGGCAATGTTTCGGGCCAAAACCCTTCTTCAGACTGATGGGTTTCAGCCTGAAACGTTGCCCATTTCCTTCGCTCTATAGATGCTGTTGCACCCGCTGAGTTTCCCCTGCACTTTTGTCTACCTTTGATTTTCCAGCATCTGCAGTTCCTTCTTGAACATAATATGTGAATGCTTCATTGAGCATAATTCCGACTAGTAACTACTGACCCACCCTCCATTTATCCTGTTAAAGAAGGAACTGCAGATGCTGGAGAATCGAGGGTTACACAAAAAGCTGGAGAAACTCAGCGGGTGCAGCAGCATCTAAGGAGTGAAGGAGATAGGCGACGTTTCGGGTCGAGACCCTTCTTCAGACTGGTCAGGGATCAGGGAAACGAGAGATATAAACAGTGATATGGAGAGATAAAGCAAGAACAATGAGTGAAAGATATGCAAAAAAGTATTGGTGATAAGGAAAGCAGGCCATTGTAAGCTGTTTCTGGTGTGAAAATGAGAAGCTAGTGCGACTTTGGGGGGGGGGGGGGGGAGATGGAGAAGGAATGTCAGGGCCCGAGTAAGATAGCTTTTTTCCTACTCACACTTACATTAGTTTTCGCCCGGAGCACTCGAGCGAAGACTCTGTACGGCCGTCAGGAGCTACTGGAGCTCGGCCGTCTCTTCGGAACGGGCACCAGAAGCCACAACTTTAAACTGCCGCCGGAGATCACCAGGACACCGTGGTCTAGCGGACCCGCTCTCCCGACAGGAAGGGTCCGGAGGCGGCGCAGGGACCGCAAACAGCGAAGTGGGAAACGCGGAGGCCACCGGGCTAGGCTGAGATCAGACCCGCACCAGCCAGCTCTGCCCAGTATGGAGGAGTACCCATACCCCGCAACACTGCCCTCTCTCCCCATTCCCCCACTCACAACAAGGGCCGAGTCCCCCTGGTCCTCACCTTTCACCCCACCAGCCAGCGCATACAACAGATAGTCCTCCGCCAGTTTCGCCACCTCCAACGTGACCCCTCCACTCGCCACATCTTCCCATCTCCCCCCCTATCTGCCTTCCGCAAAGACCGCTCCCTCCGCAACTCCTTCGTCAATTCTTCCCTTCCCTCCTGCTCCACTCCTTCCCCGGGCACTTTCCCTTGCAACCGCAAGAGATGCTACACTTGTTCCTTCACCTCCCCCATCCACTCCTTTCAGGGACCCAAGCAGTCATTCCAAGTCCGACAGAGGTTCACCTGCACCTCCTCCAACCTCGTCTACTGCATCCGTTGCTCCAGATGCCAGCTAATCTACATCGGTGAGACCAAGCGGAGGCTAGGCGATCGTTTCGCCGAACACCTCCGCTCGGTCCGCAATAACCAACCCGACCTCCCGGTGGCTCAGCACTTCAACTCCCCCTCCCACTCCGTATCCGACCTCTCGGTCCTGGGCCTCCTCCATGGCCAGAGTGAACAACACCGCAAGTTTGAGGAACAACATCTCATATTCCGCTTGGGGAGTCTGCATCCTCTGGGCTTAAACATTGAATTTTCTCAATTCTGTTAACCCAGACTGCTCCTTTCCCCCCACCCCCCCACCTCTCCCTCAGTTCAATTCAATTCAATTCAATTCAATTCAAGTTTAATGTCATTGCACAAATACAAGTATAGGTACAACGAAATGCAGTTTAGCGTCATTCTTAGTGATAGCGATATGAAAAAATAAATACAGAGTGCAGTGGTAGCAGTACGGAAATAAATAAATACAGGGTACAGACAAGTCTATCAGCTGGGCTCCGAATTCAGCAGTCTGATGGTGTAGTTGAAGAAGCTGTTCTTCGTCCTACTGGTGCGGGACCTGAGGCTCCTGTACCGCCTCCCTGATGGGAGGAGGGCAAACAGTCCATGGTTAGGGTGTGAGGGGTCCTTGATGATCTTCCCGGCCCGCTTCAGGCACCGTTTTCGGTGGAGGGCATCCATGGCAGGGAGCGGGGCACCGATGATGTACTGGGCGGTTTTCACCACCCGTTGTAGTGCCTTCCTGTCTGCCACGGTGCAACCATACCGTAAAGCAGGTGGTCAGGATGCTTTCAATGGTGCAGCGGTAGAAGTTCGTCAGGATCCGGGGGGACAGGTGGGCTTTTTTGAGCCTCCTCAGAAAGTAAAGGCGCTGCTGTGCCTTTTTGATCAGCTTTGAGGTGTTGAGGGACCAGGACAGATCCTCCGAGATGTGTACCCCGAGGAATTTGTAGTTGGAGACCCTCTCCACCTCAGTCCCGTTTATATGGATGGGGGTGTGTCTGCCCCCTCTGTTCTTCCGAAAGTCAACAATTATTTCCTTCGTCTTCTGGGAGTTGAGGACGAGGTTATTGTTGGCACACCAGGTGGCCAGGAGCTGGACCTCCTCCCTGTAGGCTGATTCGTCATTATCACTAATCAGTCCTACCACCGTGGTGTCATCGGCAAATTTTATAATGGCGTTGGAGCCATACTTGGGGATGCAGTCATGCGTGAAGAGGGAGTAGAGGAGAGGGCTGAGCACACAGCCCTGTGGCACGCCGGTGTTCAGTGTTATAGTTGAGGAGGTGAGGTTGTTGACCCTAACAGACTGTGGTCTGTTAGTGAGGAAATCCAGTGTCCAATTGCAGTTTTCACCACCCGTTGTAGTGCCTTCCTGTCTGCCACGGTGCTACCATACCGTAAAGCAGGTGGTCAGGATGCTTTCAATGGTGCAGCGGTAGAAGTTCGTCAGGATCCGGGGGGACAGGTGGGCTTTTTTGAGCCTCCTCAGAAAGTAAAGGCGCTGCTGTGCCTTTTTAATCAGCTTTGAGGTGTTGAGGGACCAGGACAGATCCTCCGAGATGTGTACCCCGAGGAATTTGTAGTTGGAGACCCTCTCCACCTCAGTCCCGTTTATATGGATGGGGGTGTGTCTGCCCCCTCTGTTCTTCCGAAAGTCAACAATTATTTCCTTCGTCTTCTGGGAGTTGAGGACGAGGTTATTGTTGGCACACCAGGTGGCCAGGAGCTGGACCTCCTCCCTGTAGGCTGATTCGTCATTATCACTAATCAGTCCTACCACCGTGGTGTCATCGGCAAATTTTATAATGGCGTTGGAGCCATACTTGGGGATGCAGTCATGCGTGAAGAGGGAGTAGAGGAGAGGGCTGAGCACACAGCCCTGTGGCACGCCGGTGTTCAGTGTTATAGTTGAGGAGGTGAGGTTGTTGACCCTAACAGACTGTGGTCTGTTAGTGAGGAAATCCAGTGTCCAATTGCAGAGGGAGGTGGGGATGCCAAGACCGCTAAGTTTGGTGATCAAGCTAGCGGGTATGACAGTGTTAAAGGCGGAGCTGAAGTCAATAAACAGCAGCCTGATGTAGGTGTTGTTGCTGTCCAGGTGGGTCAGGGCAGAGTGTAGGGCCGCCGATATGGCGTCCTCTGTAGACCTGTTTGTCCGGTAGGCGAATTGGTGGGAGTCCAATGTGGGGGGGAGGCTGGCTTTGAGGTGAGCCAGGATCAGCCGCTCAAAGCACTTAGCGATGACAGGGGTGAGTGCCACTGGCCGGTAGTCATTGAGGCTCCCTGTCGCTGAGTGTTTGGGCACTGGCACAATGGTAGATGTCTTGAGGCAGGTGGGGACGACACCCTGGGCCAGTGACAGATTGAAAATGTCAGTGAAGACCAGGGATAGTTGTCCAGCACATGCCCTGAGCACCCGCCCGGGGATGCCATCGGGGCCGGCAGCTTTGTGCTCATTCACCTTGCTCAGTGCGTCTTGTACAGCAGAGGTGGAGAGGCTGAGGGGTTGTTCATTCGGGGGTGGAGCAACTTTAATGGCTGGAGTTTTGTTGTCCCGGTCAAAGCGAGCATAGAAGTGGTTTAGCTCGTTAGGGAGGGAGGCGTTGTCTGGGGGGGGGGGTGTTGATTTTATGGTAGTCGGCCATGGACTTAATACCTTGCCACATGCGCCTAGGGTCGGAGTTGTCTCGGAAATGCTCCTCAATCCGCTGTTTGTGATTGAGTCTGGCAATCCTAATTCCCTTTTTCAGATTGGCCCTGGATGAGCTGTATCCCTCAGCGTCGCCAGATTTAAAAGCGGCGTCTCGAGCCTTCAGCAGGAGTCTGACCTCCCTGCTCATCCACGGCTTCTGATTAGGGAAGGTCTTTATCACTTTATGGGTGGTGACGTTATCAGTGCAGAATTTTATGTAGTCCAGGACGGTTGAGGTGTATGAATTTATGTCCACATGGGAGTTAAAGGTGGCCTGGGTGGCAAACACACTCCAGTCTGTTTGCTGAAACTGTTCCTGTAAGACAGAGACAGCCCCCTCAGGCCAGACCTTCACTGTCCTCACGGTAGGTTTCACACGTCTGATCAGAAGTGTGTATTTGGGGAGCAGGAACAGAGAGAGGTGATCAGACTGTCCCAGGTGGGGGAGGGGAAGGGCTTTGTATGCTTCAGTAATATTAGTATATACAAGGTCCAAAATATTATTACCTCTGGTTGGGCAGGAGACATGTTGGTGGAATCTGGGGAGCACAGTTTTTAGGTTGGAGTGGTTAAAATCGCCAGCAACAATAAAAGCCCCCTCTGGGTGGGCAGTTAGTTGTTTGCTGATAGCAGCTTGCAGCTCTTCCATTGCAAGCCTGGCATTAGCGTCCGGGGATACATAGACTGCAGTGATGACAGTCGATGTAAATTCCCTGGGCAGATAGAAGGGCCTGCACTTTAACATCAGGTATTCTAGGTCAGCAGAGCAGTGGCTACCAATCCTGACAGCGTCTGTGCACCATGAGTTGTTCACATAGATGCACAGTCCGCCACCCTTGGTCTTACCGGATTCCTCCGCAGATCTGTCGGCCCTGAAGACCGTGCGCCCCTCCAGCTCGACGGCGTTGTCCGGAATGCTGTCAGTGAGCCATGTCCCGGTGAAGACCATGGCGTTGCAGTCGGCGATCCGTCTGTGTGTGGTGATGCGCAGCCGAAGTTCGTCGGTTTTACTCACCAGGGACCGGACATTTGCGAGGAAGATGCTGGGCAGAGCTGGCTGGTGCGGGTCTGATCTCAGCCTAGCCCGGTGGCCTCCGCGTTTCCCACTTCGCTGTTTGCGGTCCCTGCGCCGCCTCCGGACCCTTCCTGTCGGGAGAGCGGGTCCGCTAGACCACGGTGTCCTGGTGATCTCCGGCGGCAGTTTAAAGTTGTGGCTTCTGGTGCCCGTTCCGAAGAGACGGCCGAGCTCCAGTAGCTCCTGACGGCCGTACAGAGTCTTCGCTCGAGTGCTCCGGGCGAAAACTAATGTAAGTGTGAGTAGGAAAAAAGCTATCTTACTCGGGCCCTGACATTCCTTCTCCATCTCCCCCCCCCCCCCCCCCAAGTCGCACTAGCTTCTCATTTTCACACCAGAAACAGCTTACAATGGCCTGCTTTCCTTATCACCAATACTTTTTTGCATATCTTTCACTCATTGTTCTTGCTTTATCTCTCCATATCACTGTTTATATCTCTCGTTTCCCTGATCCCTGACCAGTCTGAAGAAGGGTCTCGACCCGAAACGTCGCCTATCTCCTTCACTCCTTAGATGCTGCTGCACCCGCTGAGTTTCTCCAGCTTTTTGTGTAACCCTCCATTTATCCTGCACTGATCCTCCCATCCATCCTGTAGTGATCTCCCCATTCATCTTTTACTGGCAGTACCAGCTGGCAACATGAAAAAAAAGTTAAGCGAGAGCCCTGCTTCCGCCCGCAGTCATTGACCGCGCTGCGCCGCCCCCCCCCCCCCCCCCCCACGACCCCCGACCCCTCCCCCCACGGGCTGCGAGGACAGGCGGCCCGTGAGTGTGGAACCAGTCAGCGTGGAGTCCGGGTGCTGGGACAGAAGACGGGCCAATCGCGTGTACTGCAGAAGGCGTTGCGTGGCAACAGTGCGGGTCATGGGTCGTGACCTCGACTGCCGTGCAACCTCCCAATCCAGGGTAAACATCCAGTAGCAAGCAAGATAGATCACTCGACGAAAAGACGTAGTACGGTCATGGGCAGAAGAAGTCTGAAGAAGGGTCTCGACCCGAAACGTCGCCTATCTCCTTCGCTCCTTAGATGCTGCTGCAACCGCTGAGTTTCTCCAGCTTTTTGTGTAACCCATGGGCAGATTCATGGGTAATTGTCGGCCCCATTTCCGTAACCGGCTTCCGTCTCCGCACCAGTATCTTTGCTCCGCTTTGGGATCTTTGGTGCGGAGACGGAAGCCTCCTCGTAAAAATAAAAGTTATTTGGTAAAAATCTTCTCCTCATTTTCCGAATTATAATTTATTAACACAAACGGTTCCCCCGCAACGTTGACAACACTAGTCGGGTCGGGTTACTGAAATGGATGAAAAAAAGGCCCACGTTCCGCTCCGTTGCGCACTGCACGTCAGCCCATTGCATTTAGAAGGAGTGGTCTATCTTGCTTGCTATAGGATCTTCGATACAGGGTAGGCGAGGGCTCACACAGAGGGTGGAACAAGCTGTCAGATGAGACAGCTACGATAACATTTGAAATACATTTGGACAGTTACATGGATAAGAAAGGTTTAGAGGAAAATGGGCCAAATGCGGGAAGGTGGAACTAGCCTAGATGGGGCATCTTGGTCGGCATAGACAAGATAGTATGGAGGCAGGCCCTTGCCCTTCGGCCTGAGCCGCTTTCGCTGTAAACAACTAGCCGCGATGACCAACAGCAAATAATCTGCAACCAGCAGCATTAGCCCCCGTTTACACCACGCCCGTCGCACTACAGCACAACCACTCAAGCTCCGTCCGTCTTCCCGCCGTATCTGCCCCACACCCTATGTATGCACACCCGAGCATCGACCATCAGTTGACCCCTGGCCTCTCACCAACAGGCTTCCACTCAAGTCCAGCCACCGCGGCCCGGACTCCGGCCTGTTGTCCACGACCGACCCCTCGCACCCCGGCCCCGGACTCAACCTGCGCCAAGGGACAGTTGCTGAAAAAGGGGCAGATTTAAAACCAGTCTTCAGTTTCCCAACTCACCAGAGTTAGCGCCGCTCTGGTCGGGATCAGCCGCCTCCTGGCACTCACGGCTCTGATGGACGCTCTGAGTATGGAGCCGGACATGCTGCCGGTGCGCCCGGGGGGGGGGGGGGGGGGGGGGGAGGCGGGTCCGGAGGGGGAGAGGAGGAGCGGGTCGGGAGGGGGAGAGGAGGAGCGGGTCGGGAGGGGAAGAGGGGGAGCGGGTCAGGGAGGGGGAGAGGAGGAGCGGGTCGGGAGGGGAAGAGGGGGAGCGGGTCAGGGAGGGGGAGAGGGGGAGCGGGTCAGGGAGGGGGAGAGGGGGAGCGGGTCAGGGAGGGGGAGAGGAGGAGCGGGTCTGAGAGGGGGAGCGGGTCTGAGAGGGGGAGAGGGGGAGCGGGTCTGAGAGGGGGAGTGGGTCTGAGAGGGGGAGCGGGTCTGAGAGGGGGAGCGGGTCTGGGAGATACGAGGCGCAGGGCCCCGATCCCGAAGCATCCGGCAGTCTGATTGGCAGCGCTGATAATCACCCTCAAGCGGGACCAATGAGGAGGAGCGACAGGAGCACGTGTGTTGTCAAAGTGACAGGGGCCGGACGGTGAACCGCCGGCGGCGCCGCTCCGGGTGTCTGCCTTCAAAGCGCAGCGGCTGGACACGGACCTGGACCTGGACCGGTGCCACTCCGGGTGTCGACCAGGCGCAGCGGCTGGACACGGACCTGGACCTGGACCTGGACCTGGACCGGGACCTGGACCGGTGCCGCTCCGGGTGTCGACCGGGCGCAGGCTTGGCGCCGCTTAAACGTAAAGTTACCGGTACCACGTTCGAAGGAAATCAAGTCTTGCCACGACTTGATCAAGACTCAGTCAAGAGGTTGGGCAGGCGAGGACTTTATTTCTTGGAGTGCAAGAGGTCGAAGGATAATCTTATCGAGGTGTATGTATAACACCATGCGGGCAATAGATAAGGTGAATTTACATGCTTTAGTTTAGAAATAGTGCGGAAAAAGGCACTTTGGTCCACGGAGTCCACATCGACCAGCGATCCCCGTACACTAACATTATCTTACACAATAGGAACAATTTACAACTTTTACCGAAGCCAATTAACCTACATACCTGAGATAGACATAAAATGCTGAAGTAACTCAACGGGATAGGCAGATTCCTTCTATTCAGAGATGCTGCCTGTCCCACTGAGTTACTTCAGCATTTTGTATCTATGTTCAGTTTAAACCAGCATCAGTAGTTCCTTCCTATAACCTACAAACCTGTACGTCTTTGGAGTGTGGGAAGAAACCCCCGCAAATCACGGGGAGAACGTACAAAATCTGGACAGAGAGCACCCGTAGTCAGGATCGAACCCTGGTTTCAAGCGCTGCTACGCCCCATAGGTAGAGGTTGGACAGGCTAAGGCTCCATTCCTTGGAGCGCAAGGGGATGAGGGTTAATCTTATATAAGTGTATTACACCATGAGGGGAGTAGATAAGGTGAATGCACAGACTCTGAGTTTAAAGGTATTATTACACTTGTTTTCAAGCTCAGGACACCATTAATACAGCTGATAAATAATTTCCCATCAGTATTTAGGGACAATCAGCATAGATTTGTCCAGGGCAGGTCATAACTTACACTTTAAATTTTAGAGCAAATTAAGGTGATTGATGCACAGGATCCACAGTGACTCAGTTTAGTCAAACTATAGAAGATAGAGGGTATAGAAACATATAAAATAGGTGCAGGAGTAGGTCATTCAGCCCCTCGAGCCAGCACCGCCATTTGATATGGTCATGGCTGATCATCCAAAATCAGTACCCCGTTTCTGCCTTTTCCCCATATCCCTTGATTCCCTTAGCCCTAAGAGCTAAATCAAACTCTCTTGAAAACATCCAATGAATTGGCCTCCACTGCCTTCTGTGGCAGAGAATTCCACAGGTTCACAACTATGGCTGAAAAAAGTTTTTCCTCATCTCAGTCCTAAATGGCCTACCCATTATTCTTAAAATGTGACCCCTGGTTCTTGACTCCCCCAATATCGGGAACATTTTTCCTGCATCTACCCTGTCCAATCCTCTAAAAATTTTACAGTGCCCTCCATAATGTTTGGGACAAAGGCCCACCATTTATTTATTTGCCTCAGTATTCCACAATTTGAGATTTTAAATAGAAAAAAGCACATGTGGTTAAAGTGCACGTTATCTGATTTTATTAAAGGCCATTTTTATACATTTTGGTTTCACCACGTAGAAATTACAACAGTGTTTATACATAGAAACATAGAAAAATAGGTGCAGGAGTAGGCCATTCGGCCCTTTGAGCCTCCACCGCCATTCAGTGTGATCATGCCTGATCATCCAACTCAGTATCCCGTACCTGCCTTCTCTCCATACCCCCTGATCCCTTTAGCCACAAGTGCCACATCTAACGCCCTCTTAAATATAGCCAATGAACTGGCCTCAACTACCTTCTGTGGCAGAGAATTCCAGAGACTCACCACTCTCTGTGTAAAGAATGTTTTCCTCATCTCGGTCCTAAAGGAATTCCCCCTTATCCTTAGACTGTGACCCCTTGTTCTGGACTCCCCCAACATCGGGAACAATCTTCCAGCATCTAGCTTGTCCAACCCCTTAAGAATTTTGTAAGTTTCTATAAGATCCCCCTCAATCTTCTAAATTCCAGCGAGTACAAGCCGAGTCTATTCAATCTTTCCTCATATGAAAGTCCTGACATCCCAGGAATCAGTCTGGTGAATCTTCTCTGTACCCCCTCTATGGTAAGGATGTCTTTCCTCAGATTCGGAGACCAAAACTGTACGCAATACTCCAGGTGTGGCCTCACCAAAACCCTGTACAACTGCAGTAGAACCTCCCTGCTCCTATACTCAAATCTTTTCGCTATGAATGCTAACATACCATTTGCTTTCTTCACTGCCTGCTGCACCTGCATGCCTACTTTCAATGACTGGTGTACCATGACACCCAGGTCTCGTTGCATCTCCCCTTTTCCTAATCTGCCACCATTCAGATAATAGTCTACCCTCATGTTTTTGCCACCAAAGTGGATAACCTCACATTTATCCACATTACACTGCATCTGCCCATTCACTCAGCCCATCCAAATCACCCTGCAGCCTCCTAGCATCCTCCTCACACCTAACACTAACCCCCAGCTTCGTGTCATCTGCAAATTTGGAGATGTTGCATTGAATTCCCTCGTCCAAATCATTAATATATATTGTAAATAGCTGGGGTCCCAGCACTGAGCCTTGCGGTACCCCACTAGTCACTACCTGCCATTCTGAAAAGGACCCGTTTACTCCTACCCTTTGCCTCCTGTCTGCTAGCCAGTTCTCTATCCACATCAATACTGAACCCCCAATCCCATGTGCTTTAAGTTTATATGCTAATCTCTTATGCGGGACCTTGTCGAAAGCCTTTTGAAAGTCTAGATATCACACATCCACTGGTTCTCCCTATCCACTCTACTAGTTACATCCTCGAAAAATTCTATCAGATTTGTCAGACATGATTTACCTTTCATAAATCCATGCTGACTTTGTCCAATGATTTCACCACTTTCCAAATGCGCTGCTATCCCATCTTTAATAACTGACTCTAGCAATTTCCCCACCACCGATGTTAGACTAACTGGTCTGTAATTCCCCGGTGTCAGCAGGATACTGACCCGTCTTGGTCTCTGCCCCCAAGAGGGAGACCTGAAGCAGCTCTGTCAACTGGCGCTGCTGGTGCGGCCTGCAGAGATGGAACGTCTGGCTCAACCTTACCATCAGAGTCGGGGTCAGATCTAAGATGACCCCTGGCTCGCGCCTCATCATCCATGAGGGTGCTATCAATCAGCTCTCTACTAGGTGCTGCTGGCGCCTTTTTGTTCAGGGTGGTGCTGACACTCCTCCTGCTGGCGTGTGCCCTGCTGTAGCACTGTATGAAATAGGTGCTGCATTTGGGATAGTCGTTCAAACGTACTATCCAGCCCCGGTGAGGAATCATCCCCCGACTCCGTGGGCCTATTATTTTGCTATCCAGCCCCGGTGGGGAATCTTCCCCCGACTCCATGTGCCTAGCAGACTTATGTGTTACCTTGAACAACCTTGTCCCAGGCGTTGCCGGCGCCGCCTCTCGTAGAGGCCGACGCTTTTTGACATGAAACAGCCCTGTCCCAGGCGCTGCTGGCGCGGCTCCCCCGTAGGCCGGCGTTTTCATACATGAAGCAGCCCTACCAGGCGCTGCTGGCGCGGCCTGTCCCATAGGCCCGCGTTATTACAGTGTAGGCTCACCAATTCAAATTTTTAGTGTAGAGCTTCACCTGTGAAGGGTTAAAGCAATTTTAACCCTTCACAGCAACTTGTGCTAAGCAAAGAAAGAATGTCATTCTCAGTGACACATGACAATAAACTCTTTTGACTTTTGACTTTAAAAACTATAGTATACATGCAAACTTTATTATTAGAGAAAAAGCCTTGCAGCCCGACTCGCCCGAGTCCAATAGGGCTGAACGAGTCCTTTCTTCCACCAATTTTACTCCCTGCCTGGGGACCAACGCGTGTGAGCCGCTGACCGCACTGTCAGCTTCTCTGGCATTACTTACTTGCCACTCCACGGCATCCCTGCAGGCTGGAAAGCCACTGACTGCCTTGTCAGCGGCTGCTTATCTCACAACCCGCTTTTGCCGGTTATCCGCTTCAGCAGTCGGACCGGGGTTTCCC
This sequence comes from Raja brachyura, assembly GCA_963514005.1. Next base: position 63,175,170 of record OY740783.1, read on the forward strand.
CATAGTCCATAGCTGGCTCACTCGTCGGGCTGTGAATCTGGCAGGAAGACCTCTGTGAAGAGAGGCTCCTGCTCAAAAAAACCCTGGTAAGTACAAAGAACTCACCTTCTAGGTTTAACTTACCGCCGGCAGGAGCGCTGCCCTGCCAGTCCGGTGCTTGCGCCAATGCGGCTGACGTATTGACGCGCATGCGAACTGGCGGGGTTCTTCACTGAATCACTCACGTGACTCTGAAGTAAAATTGTTATTGAACAAATTTTACAATCTACCACTTTATATGTATATTGTTTGAGAACACAAAACATGTCTATACGTGAATAACTTTGAAAATAAACTATAATCCCTTCCCTTTGGATTTTTATATCTCCATGTGTCTACTAATCCTAACTCCCCTAGCATTTTATTTAATATTTTGGGGTTTTTTTGTTTGGTTGTACTCATCTGGTAATCTATCCAGCCTCCGATCAATGACCGCGTTGAAATCAACACCTAGTATTATCATACCTTTGGCATTTTCTGCAATTATATTTGCAATGTCTCTAAAGAAAATCATCTTCCGTTGGTGCATAGAATCGATACTACCATCCCACTTATTGTACCAATTACCATTGTATATCTCCCCAATGTATCTTGGAGTACTTTTTCCACAGAGAAAACTACATTTCTATTGAAAAGGATACCCACCTCTCCTTTTCCCATATGAGGCACTAAATACCTCACCAACCCACTCTCTTCTGAGCTTTTTATGTTCAGTTTCCACCAGATGTGTTTCCTGAATCAATGCAACTCCACATCCTAAATTTTTGAGTTGGCTCAGAATTTTCTCCTCTTTATGGGGCGATTTAAACCGTGGACGTTATAACTTACTATCTTTAAATTAGTCATTATCCCACGTTGTGTAATCTACTAGTTGCTTTCTATACCATTTTTGTTTCTTGGTCTGGTTAGCCTGTGAATATCCGCTATACTCAAAATACAATTTACTAGAGTGCGATGTAACAATACAAAACATTTGCCAAACTAACAAATCATTAAATCAATATACAATAAAACTTTACAACATATATATAAAGAAAAAAGGGACTTCCTACCTAACAAACCCATCTGGACTCCCTGAACTAACTCCTCGTAAAAAGGCGAAGAGATGTGACTAGGTCTCTCCTGGGTAGCCCACTTATGTGTGGTTGCAACTACAGTAAGGTTGCTCTAAACCCCACTTAGGGACTTTTGAATTATAATTATAAACAAAAATAAATGGCAGGTAACTTCCCCCCCCCCCCCCACCCAAGAGAATCCCCCTAGGTCCCTCTCTTTGATAGTACATTTAAATCAATTAGAAAATATAATACATTACAAAGCCAGCCGTATATACACTGCAAAACGTGGCATAATTACACTTCATCAAGACAACAAAACAAAACCAGAGAGTATATGTACAAGGGTTACACAAAAAGCTGGAGAAACTCAGCGGGTGCAGCAGCATCTAAGGAGCGAAGGAGATAGGCGACGTTTCGGGTCGAGACCCTTCTTCAGACTGGTCAGGGATCAGGGAAACGAGAGATATAAACAGTGATGTGGAGAGATAAGGAACAATGAGTGAAAGATATGCAAAAAAGTATTGGTGACAAAGGAAGCAGGCCATTGTAAGCTGTTTGTGGTGTGAAAATGAGAAGCTAGTGCGACTGGGGAGAGGGGGGGGGGGGGGAGATGGAGAAGGAATGTCAGGGCCAGAGGGCTGAGGGAGAGGTGGGGGGGAGGCAGTCTGGGTTAACAGAATTGAGAAAATTCAATGTTTAAGCCCAGAGGATGCAGACTCCCCAAGCGGAATATGAGGTGCTGTTCCTCCAACTTGCGGTGTTGATCACTCTGGCCGTGGAGGAGGCCCAGGACCGAGAGGTCGGATACGCAGTGGGAGGGGGAGTTGAAGTGCTGAGCCACCGGGAGGTCGGGTTGGTTATTGCGGACCGAGCGGAGGTGTTCGGCAAAACGATCGCCCAGCCTCCGCTTGGTCTCACCGATGTAGATCAGCTGGCATCTGGAGCAACGGATGCAGTAGATGAGGTTACAGGAGGTGCAGGTGAACCTCTGTCGGACTTGGAATGACTGCTTGGGTCCCTGAAAGGAGTGGATGGGGGAGGTGAAGGGACAAGTGTAGCATCTCTTGCGGTTGCAAGGGAAAGTGCCCGGGGAAGGAGTGGAGCGGGAGGGAAGGGAAGAATTGACGAAGGAGTTGCGGAGGGAGCGGTCTTTGCGGAAGGCAGACAGGGGGGGAGATGGGAAGATGTGGCGAGTGGAGGGGTCACGTTGGTGGTGACGAAACTGGCGGAGGACTATCTGTTGTATGCGCTGGCTGGTGGGGTGAAAGGTGAGGACCAGGGGGACTCGGCCCTTGTTGTGAGTGGGGGAATGGGGAGAGAGGGCAGTGTTGCGGGGTATGGAGGAGACCCTGGTGCGAGCCTCATCTATAGTGGGGGAGGGGAAACCCCGTTCTCTGAAGAACGAGGACATTTGCGATGACCTGGTGTGGAACACGTCATCCTGGGAGCAGATGCGGCGTAGACGGAGGAATTGGGAATAGGGGATGGAGTCCTTACAGGAAGCAGGGTGGGAGGAAGAGTAGTCCAGGTAGCTGTGGGAGTCAGTTGGTTTGTAGTGGATGTCAGTCAGGAGTGTATCACCTGCAATAGAGATGGTGAGGTCAAGGATATGTACAAACTATTTACATATTATTTGTCTCATCTTATACTATTATCTGATCGTATAGATGTTAATTGTCCACTTCATTAACTCAATGGTCTCTTTCAGACATTTTACCATTTGCACATATGACCCACGTTTCTGTGGTTATTTCAAACCTGTCTATAATCCATCTCCTATGATACCCAGTATGGTGCGAAGATCTTTCTCTGACAGATCTGCCAATCCTCTCTGGCTGCTTGCTTTATTCGTCCCCCCTGACCAGTAGTCTCGCAGCAGTTCTCTAATCAACACATTTCTGAAATCCGATCTGATGTAAATCTCCATCTTCTCCAGTGTAGGTACTGCCTCAGTCAATGTCCTGAAGGATTTAACTCCAGAATCTAGGAAGATCTTGAGCTGTGCCGGAAATGGAGACTTGGCTTTAATATTTTTCTCCCGCAGTTGCTTAATCACCTGTCGTACCTCCTTACGCTTTCTCTGGACTTCTGGCGAGTAGTCTTGATCAAAATACACTCCGTCCCCATCATATATTATCTTTTGCTGCTTTCAAGCCTGTTGCAACACGAGATCTTTTGTATAATAGTCTAAAAATCTGACTATTATAGATCTTGGTGGGGCTAGCTCTGCACTCGGTCTAGCTGCGAGGGACCTATGTGCACTCTCTATATTAATAGTTAAATCTTCCGGGAGTTCTAGGGAATTCCTCAACAGTTCATTTACAAACTGGAACATGTCCTTTTTTCCCTTTCCCTCTGTGACTCCATATATCCGCACATTTTTACGCCTCGCTCGATTTTCCAGGTCCAGGCATTTCTCTGCTAACTTAGCTTCTCTCTGTAATAGGTAGTTAATCACTCTCTCGTGTCTCATTTCCTTATCTTCTGTTGAACTTTCTCTGACCTCCATTTCCTTCAATTTTCCTTCCAGCTTTTCCATTCGAGCTGTTAAATGCTTCATTTTATCCTCCACTCTCGTTAATCTCTGTTTTGGATCTTCTGAGGCATCTTTATGTTCTTTTCTCAACTCGGAGAGAATTAACGGACTTTCCTTGTCAGACTCGGCGTCTGTCGGTTTCTGACCTTCATTCTTTCCTTTTCCTCCGCACTCGGATGCCTTGTTCAGACAGCTGTTAGCACTCCTTTCTCCCCGTAAATCAGTAGGTCGATTACACAGCCTTCACTGTCATGGCGTCACCGGAAGTGATACTGATGTGTTCTGATGAAACCTTGTTATGGAATATCACATCATGAATATATTGTGTCAATGGGAAAATGGAATTAGGAGCTAAAATTTCAAACTTGCAATAAGTTATTTTTCCTTGCAGGATTTTAAAAAAAGTTTTTTAATAGCTATGTTTATATTTGTTACTGCAAGCTAAAAAATGTTTAATGGAGTATCATTGTAAAAGCTTCAATAGAAGCGATTGGTTGTCAGTTTCAATGGCCAGCTGAAGTGAAACTGACAGTTTTTAAAGAGTCAATGGTGTCTGATCACAGCAGGGAATTTATATGGAAATACTTTTTTCCCTTTAGTAGAGTATTTATGCTAGAAATAATTTGTCTGTGCATAAACTGTTCATTATAGTTTAAATCATGCTTATGTCAAAAGTGAATCAATTTCAAAGTTACATCTCATCTTTTCTTTCAGAAATTCTGAGTTTAAATTTTTCTAAGAATTTTATTTTTTCTCACAAGACTTTACGCACAGCAGTTGAGATTTTGAATGTACATTTACCACATATGTACAAATACAAGGTACTTGTCCACATTTTCTTTATACAACCATCATTGTTTAAAACATCTCAGTAATTAAAGCAGCAAATCCTCAAAAACATATCTATTCAAAAGCAACAAATCACAAATATCACAATCAAACAGTTTCAAGCAGATTCCAGATTCCTTTTTTCTGATATACCACTTCAGTGGATTACACAAAACATGTCACTGTGTAGTTTTCTTCAGACAATATTCCCCGCCCCTCTTCCCCCAATCCAACAGCACAAAAATATCACTGATACAATAATTCAAATTATTTATTTTTGGCTCTAATTTCAAGTTGAATAAATGGGAATCTATCAATTTGGTCTTGCTAAATGAGCAAGATTGTTTATTAATAATATCAATGGAGCACCTATTCTGTTTTGCAAATCCATTGCAATTAAAGAACGATTGAGTTGTGATATTTGTGTTTTTATAAATGTACCAAAATGACTTTTTGTATAAACTCTCCCTCCTTCCCCCTTACTAAGATATGCAAATATGGCACACCAAAAGAAAAACAAAATAAAATGTTGAAAATTTAATGTTTTCCATGGAATAAAATGCATATTTACCTGAACTATGCTATTACATTAATTGCGCCTAAATAATTTTACAGTTAAGGTGCCACCTTATCTATTTCATTTGAACAATGATTAGTAAAGTTGATTTACACAAGGCATTAGGTCAATCAAAAATTAAAATACACAAAATTTATGCTTAACATCACAACAAAGTATTTTAAACACGGAACACGTTCTAATTAAAATCATTTAAACTCAGTAAGATCAGGGACCCCTGTGTGACAACATTTCATGGAACATAAAATCATACTATTCTTTCAAGAACAAGCATAAAACATTTACTAGGCTGCCTTAACTGAGGGAGAATTGAGGAGGATTTGCACAAAGGTGACAATTTATTATCAAACTGAAATACAATTAATCATTTTTTTCAGCATCCTTTCAGATTCCTTCTGATTGCATCTTTTTCTGTGGAGATCTTCCCTGAGTTGAATTTGCTGAGACTTTACTACCGAGACCTGAAAGTAAATTTACTTTTAATAGAAATATGATAATACACACAAAAATAACATATAACAATTACAGCACGGAAACAGGCCATCTCGGCCCTTCAAGTCCGTGCCGAATGACTTTTTTCCCTTAGTCCCACCTGCCTGCACTCATACCATAACCCTCCATACCCTTCTCATCCATATGCCTATCCAATTTATTTTTAAATGATACCAACGAACCTGCCGCCACCACTTCCACTGGAAGCTCATTCCACACCGCTACCACTCTCTGAGTAAAGTTCCCCCTCATGTTACCCCTAAACTTCTGTCCCTTAATTCTAAAGTCATGTCCTCTTGTAAGATTGCAAGAAAATTGCAAGAAAACTTATCCTAAGGAAAATCCAGTAGTGGTGCTGAATGAAGAATGGGTACATTGTCACCAGTGTACAACCAATGTACATGGACAAGGTTGCTGTGGAAGGATGTAGATTACAAACTTTTAAAATACAAATTCTGAAATATAAATGTGGGCATTTCAGCTGAGTGAAAGAAAATCACAACTCAAACTGCAGTTACAGCTGTCCAGTAAGGCTGGCAAACCAGAGCCAGAGACACACTCTCAAAAATATACATCCAGGAATAATGGGTGTTTTTAATAAAACTCAGTAGTACACTCTTTCTGCCTTCTGATGTCACGTGTTTTGCCATATTAATACTGTCAAAGGTCACGTTATCAATTCTCTTAAAGTACATTATGTGAACATAACAATAACTTGCGTAACATAGCATCTTTAATGCACACACGCACAAAAAAAAACCATACAAGGTGAAATGAAACAGAAAGAGAAAATCCTGGAAACACAAAAGGTCAGGCAATATCTATAGAAAGAGTACAAAGTTAACATTTCAGGTTGAAGACTTTTTAAATATCAGAGCTGGGAAAGGGGAAAAAAAAAATGCAAAGAAATCTGAAAGAAGGGCCGGGCAATAGGAATATTTGTGATCGGGTGAGGCCAGCCCAAATGTATTTATAGGACGGTTAAATGTTTATGCATCTTTGTTTGTCTTATGTTTTGATAATTACTGTAAGGCATGACCTTTAACTGAAAAGAGGGGACCACAGTCAAGTAGCATAATGATTGATTTGGTGGACTTTCATTCGAAAGCTTGGACAATTACTGTAGAAACACAAGTTTGAATCTCACCATCAAATAAATCTGGAACAAAAGTTAATGGACCATAAAAGAAAACATAGTTTCCAAGTATTCTTCAGGTAAGAGTCAACCACTGACCAGACATGGTGGTTGACTTTTAAATTATCTGTGATGTGCCCTCGTAAGCCACACGATTGAAGGGGCAATGATGGATGGTTTTGGACGTGCCATCCACATCCTGAGAAGAATGTTAAGGGCCTGTCCCACCAGCATGCAAATCTATGCAATGAACGCGATCAAACCGGCAGCGGGGGCCGTGCGGAGATCGGGTGATCCCCTGTACAGGGCTGTTCCCACCAGCATGCGCCTGCATGCGGCAAGCGCAACTAAACCGGCAGCAGGGGCCGCGCGGAGGTTGGGTGAGTGGCGCAACGCGGCGCAAAGCGAGGCAAACTTGGAGCAAATCCAAGGTAAGTTCGCCAGGACTTAGAGGGGCACACAGAGAGGGGCACCGAGGCACACACGCATACAGGGCCACGGAGCCACACACATAGAGGGTCACGGAGGCACTTACAAATAGGTTCACGGAGGCACGATGTCTGGGCGGTGTGTAAATGTGGAGGCGACTGCGAGCCGACAAGCCGTTGCCGCGCGGAATTTTTGGACATGGTCAGTTTTTCGGAGCCCCACACGGTGTCGGGACGAACTCCGCACAATTCCGCACGGCTCCGGCGATCGAAGTGGGACCGGCCCCGCGACGCCGGACGGCTCAAGCGACCACGTTAGGTCGCGCTAATCGCATAGAGTTGCATGCTGGTGGGACAGGCCCTTTAGTTATTGTACGTGATTAAAAGGGGAGTTAGTTTAGTGGGAATAGTGTCTTGGGAATAGGAGATAGAATTCATGTATGAGACATACACGTAACCTAGGAAATGAAGGAAGATGCAGGCTTACGTCCATGGTAGAGAACATGTTGAGAGAAGGCCTGGTTTGTTGAGCAATAGGAAGGATAGAGTACTGTCAGATTCAAGAGGTTTATTTCCCACTGTCTTGTACTTTTCTTATTTGCACTTTCTCTGTAACTAACATTATAAAGCTATACTCTTGTATATTCTGCACTCATTATTTTTCTCTTATTGCATACAGTAAGTATACCAGGTGTGGTCTTATCAACATGCTGTACACAAGGCATCACTATTGTATTCAATTTTTTTAGCAGAAAACTGTAACATCATTAAGTTAACTTAATATACCTATTGCGTCTACATAGTCACCTTTCACAAATCTGGAACTAGGATACCCAAATCTTTCTGCATATCAGAGTTCTACAATATCTGACTGTTTAGATAAAGTGCTTTATTATTTTTCCTTCCTTAATAGACAATTTCACATTTTCTCACTATATTCTTTGGACAACATATTGAAATTATAGAAGCAGGATTATAGAAGCAATTATAGAAACCCTACAAACAGCTTACAATAGCCTGCTTCCTTTATCATCGTTACTTTTTTGCATATATTTCATTCATTGTTCTTTATCTCTCCACATCAGCGTCTACAACTCTCATTTCCCTTATCCCTAACCAGTCTGAAGAAGGGTCCCATTCATTCTCTCCAGAGATGCTGCCTGTCCCGCTGAGTTACTCCAGCTTTTTGTGTCTATCTTTGCTTAAGAAAATGTTTGTCAATGAAAAACAGCCACCAATGAATTACACACCCCCAACCAATGATCATCGTGGAGCATTGGGCAATTTTGGAACAGAAAATGGCAACGCTCATTATATTGGGTACCATACTATGTCTTTAACTATGCAGAGCATGTGAAATTTTTAAGATTGATACAATGTTATTACATATTTTGTTGCACTTTATTTAGTAACAAAAAAAATGTCCTAACCTGATTGGGAATTTCCCCGCTGTCTTTTCTTCTTCTGCAATGAGTTTACAAAAACACAAGTTAATGGACAGTCGTTTTCTTTCTAAGCTTCAACAATCAAAGGACAAAGGACAATTATTGTCACATACACCAATTGGTGCAGTGAAATTTGAGTTCCATGCAGCACACAAATGAGATAAACACAACACTTTAGAATTTAACATTAAACATAAAAAACATCCCACCACAGTGGAATCAATGTTTCCCACTGTGAGGGAAGGCACCAAAGTTCAGTCCTCTTCCTCAGTTCACCCGTGGTTGAGGCCTATTTGAGGCCTCCATAGTCGCCGATACGGGCCCAATGTTTCAGGCCCTCGAACGGAAGAACACTCTCAGCAGCCCAGAGCCTCCGAATTGGCCACTTCCTACCGGAGACCGCGGCTTCCAAAGTGCACAGGCCGAGCTGGGTGGAGATTCAACGCTAGTGACCTCGGCGAGAGATCCCAGAGCTTTGCGATGTTAAAGTTAGCGCCGCCCACGGCTGGAAGCTCCGCAGACCACAGCTTTACGGTATCAAAGTCGGTAGTCCCAGCACTCCGGAGCTCCAACACGACGACCCCGGTAAGGCATCGCTCGCTCCGCGGTGGAATTCAGTGCTGCGCCGCCGCTGCTGAAGCTCTGGCCGGTCTCCGGCAGGAAAGGCCATGCCAATCCAGGTGGTAGGCGGGGGTGAGGATGCTGCTCGGAGAATAGTCGCATCCTCGACCAGGAAGTGACTTAGAAAACAGTGCCCCCCTCCCCCCCACATATAAAAGACTAAAAGACCTCCAAAAACAAACTTTAAAACAGACTAAAAAATAACAAAAAACAATAACAAAATAACACCCCTTTCTTAAGTTGGTATTTTGAACACAAAATTGTTTGGTATTAAATGACAGCTTAATTTTTCTACAGTTAATCCATTATCCAGCATTTGTTCTGTCCCTTACCACATTTCCTTTGGTGTTCTCATTCCCAATGTTGGATGTTGAGGAGGATGCCCATGCAGCAATTTCAGCACTTTTTTCTCCTACAGCAAAGCAGAACAATTCATCAGTCAAATACAAGGACAATAGTTCTGGGAAATGGCATTGTTAAAAGCAAGTCATGAATGTAAGTTTCCCCCCATTAATTAATTACCATGAGACCAAAGAGAAATTACTCTAAATAGGTTGTAAAACTATTTCAAATAAGCCGAGTGACAATGCTGCCAATACCATTGAGACTGCGTCATTTACTCTTGAAATGCAGTGACCCACCTTGAAGCGAATTACCACAGTGCTATAAATAGCCACATGCATGGGCAGTAGAAACACCCGTGAGAAGTTTTCTAACATTCGGTCAACTTAGTAGCTAAGCCTTCCATTATGAATAACATGTAGATTCATCACCATTAGATAGGAAAGGTTGAGATGTAATCTATAACTTTAGAAATGAATATGAAAGTGTTGTTAATCTTATACTGCATTCTTACCGAATCTCATTGGTGCAGCAGTATTTTGGTTATCTTGCTGAACTAGTGGAATCACTAATGAGACAGGCATTCAAATTTCTCATGACTGCCAGGGAATCTGTATTGTTAATTAAATAAATATGGAATTAAATCACTACAGTGAAAGTGACCCTGAAACTACCAGGTTATTGCAAAATAAAGGAATTTGATTAATTAATACCCTTTGAGAAAGGAAATCTGCCATATGAGTGGCATTCAGCTATTTTTGCTCATTATCCTTCCCATGCAGCAGCCCTAATGTCTTCCAAAAGTTAAACCCAGCAGGACTTACAAAGTAAATGGTAGGGCGCCAAAGGGTATTGTTGAATAGGGATACTTAGGGTTGCAGGTGCAGTGCCCTCCATAATGTACAGCAGGTACAGTGCCCTCCATAATGCCCTCCAGACAAAAACCCAATTTGAGATTTGTAATAGAAAAAAAAATCACATGTAGTTAAAGTGCACATTGTGAGAATTTATTAAGGGCCATTTTTATATATTTTGGTTTCACTGCGTAGAAATTACAGCTGTATTTATACATAGTCCCCCCCATTTCAGGGCACCATAATGTTTGGGACACAGGGCTTCATAGGCATTTGCAATTGCTCAGGTGTGTTTAAATGCTTCCTTAATGCAGGTACATAGAGAGCTTTCAGCAACTAGTCTTTCCTCCAATCTTTCCATCACCTTTGGAAACTTTTATTGCTGTTGATCAACATGAGGACCAAAGTTGTGTCAATGAAAGTCAAATAAGCCATTTTGAGACTGAGAAAAGAGTTTTACTGTTAGAGACATCAACCAAACCTTAGGCTTACCAAAATCAACTGTTTGGAACATCATTAAGAAGAAAGAGAGCACTGGTGAGCTTACTAATCGCAAAGGAACTGGCAGGCCAAGAAAGACCCCCACAGCTGATGACAGAATTCCTTCTATAATAAAGAACCCCCCCCCCCCCCCCCCCCCCCAATCTGTCCGACAGATCAGGAAGTCAGGAGTCAGGTGTGGATTTGTCAATGACAACTGTCCTCAGAAGATTTCATGAACAGAAATACAGAGGCTACACTGCAAGATGCAAACCACTGGTTAGCCGCAAAATAGGATGCCCAGGTTACAGTTTACCAAGAAGTACTTAAAAGAGCAACCACTGTTCTGGAAAAAGGTCTTGTGGACAGATGAGACAAAAATTAACAAGTCAGAGTGATGGCAAGAGCAAAGTATGGAGGAGAGGAGGAACTGCCTAAGATCCAAAGCATACCACCTCATCTGTGAAACACAGTGGTGGGGGTGTTATGGCCTGGACATGTCTGGCTGCTGAAGGTACTGGCTCACCAATCTTAATTGATTATATAACTGCTGACGGTAGTTGATCAAATTGTGGAGTACAGAGGCAAATAAATAAATGATGGGTCTTTGTCCCAAACATTATGGAGGGCACTGTGTATAGTTCCCTGAATGTGGCGACAAAGGTAGACAGAGCGGTGAAGAAAGCATTTTGTACAGTTTCCTTCATCTGTCACGGCACTGAAAACAGATGTTGGGATGTTATGTTGCAACTGTACAAGTCGTCGGTGACACCACATTTGGAAGTATTGTAGGTAGTTCTAGTCACCCAGCTATAGGAACAATGACAATAAGCTGGAAACAGTGCAGAAAAGATTCACACAGATGTTACCAGGACTGGAGGCCTTGAGTTAGGAGAGGCTGGATAGGTTGTAGCTTTTCTCCTGGAATTTAAGTTGTTGAGGGGTTATTTTTATTTTTTATTTTTTTATTTAACCAGGAGAAGTCTCATTGAGATTAAAAATCTCTTTTACAAGAGAGTCCTGGCCAAGACAGGCAGTAGCACAGTTCCCCAGTTACAGACAATAATTTAAAAACAACGGAGAACATATAAATAGAGTCACAGTCATAACATCATCAAACAAAGCATGTACAGACAGAAGAGCCCGCTTCAACATAATTAAGAAGAGATTTAAATCTGTTTATGGAAACCAGCTCCTTAAGTTTCAGTTCATTCTGCAGCTGTTTCCTTGCGAAGGGAGCAGCATAACTAAATGCCCTTTTCCCCAGTTCAGTACGGACATTAGGTACAGTTAGTAAGAACAAGTCCTCAGAGCGGAGCTGATAAGTTCCTGTGTTTTTTCAAATTACATACTTCTGCAGGTATGAAGGAAGAACACCGAGGATAGTCTTATAAATAAGGACATGCCAATGATGGAGTCTGCGGGTGGACAGGGCAAACCATCCAACTTGAGCATACAAAGAGCAGTGGTGCGTGAGGTTTTTAAAATTAGTAACAAATCTCAGTGCTCTGTGGTTGACCGTGTCCAAAGACTGTAGGCATTTTGAAGATGCATTCATATATAAAACATCACCATAGTCCAACACAGACATAAACGTTGGCTTTTTTTGGCTTCAAAAGAAAAACAAGATTTGTTTCTAAAGTAAAAACCTAATTTTATCTTTAGTTTTTTCACAAGTTGCTGGATATGAGATTTAAAAGCGAGAGAATCATCAATTATAATTCCCAGATATTTATATTGCGACACAGATTCAACCACAGAGCCCTGCAAAGTGGTGATAGAAGGGAGGTCCGAGGGCTTTGATTTAGCTTTAGTGAACAGCATTAGCTTTGTCTTGTCAGCATTTAAAACAAGTTTTAAATCACACAGGTTACATTGCACAGTGTTAAAAGCAGTTTGGAGCTGACAGAGAGCCTGATTTGGGGTAGACGCAGAGCAATATATCACTGTCGTCAGCATAAAAGTGAAAATTTGCGTTCTCTGCTTTATGATCTAGACTATTAATATAAATAGTAAATAATAAAGGTGCTAGAACCGATCCCTGTGGCACACCCTTGGATACATTAAGAGAGCTAGAAGTAATACCTTCTGCTCGCACACACTGGGATCTGCCTGATAGATAGTTTTTAAACCAACAGACAGCTTGATCAGACAAACCGATGCTTCATAGTCTTTGTAACAATAAGGCATGATCCACAGTATCGAAAGCCTTTGATAGGTCAATGAAAAAGGCTGCACAGTGTTGCTTATTGTCTAAAAATTCAATAAAATAATTTACTACTTTTAAAGCAGCTGTTGACGTACTATATTTTTTCCTAAAACCAGATTGAAATTCAGATAAAATACTGTTAGTTGATAAAAAGTCCATCAGCTGTTGGTTTACAATGGATTCCAGCACCTTACTTAAAGCAGACAGTTTGGAGATGGGCCTATAGTTGTTAAGCACAGTGGGGTCCCCCCCTTTAATAGGTATGTTACAAAACTTACCTTGAGCAGCGCTGCAGTTCTGCCACTCCCCGTGTGCGTGACTTTGGTGCCTTTCAGAGGGGGGCGGGCTTAAAGTGCCGTTTTTCTGCAGGCTGGGATAATCGATCCATGTCGGGCGATTTCGTTGCGGAAGAAAAATCGCTCCGACATTTCATTCATGAAGGTATTTTTAAATTACGCTAGATCATTTATTAACTAGAGTAATTTAAAAATCACCTTCAAAAGCCGTGAGCGCCGACAACCGGAAGGATTTTGCATTAGGAGAAAAAAAAAGGTACACCGTTTATTTTTATATTAAAAGTGGGTTTTTAGGGAGGCTTTAATAACATTTTCATGTTGCGAAATGGGGTCCAAAAAAATGTATGAACCAACAGTATTTTTCCTCCCGACTTCACCGCAAACCGCAACGTTCCAATCCACCGCATTCCACTAAAACCCACTCGCTAGTTGATTTAAATGGCCATTAATTTACAGGCATTAAACACTAAATTCGTTCCATTTGGCTTAGAAATTCATGAAAATGAGATTTAAAAATTATGTTATATTGTGGATTATTGTGTGAATGTTATTTGGACACTTAGACAATTAAAAAAAGTTTATCTTTTCTTAAGAAATGGATAGATGTTTAGATCCACTCATTGAATTTTGTAATTAGCTACAATTAGATAACTAACTAATTATATGCTTTAATTTCAGGTCATCCAAGTTAGATTGTTTCATATTTGTTTCAGAATGCTTCAATCTATAATAACTGAAAATTTCATTGAGTTCTCTTAATTTTTAAGAAAGTTATGGGCTTTTAACTGTTCTAGATCACACCTTTTGAGTTAAGTCAATTGAAAGGCAATGGGGAACAAGATGCTAATTTCCGAGTATGAAAATGGTCATAACGTTCTTAATACTGACGATATGAAAGTGAATTAGGTGTCAAATTAAGCTTCTTTTTATGCTTTACCTGATGGGATAAATTGCAGACTTGATTTTTAAAATCTCAAAATTTTGTAACATTGCTACCTTTAAACAGTGGGAGAACAAAGGCAGATTTCCAAATAAGGGGAATTTTGTTTGTCTCCAGGGATAGATTAAAAAGATAGGTCAGAGGCAATGCAATAAAATCAGCGGCTAACTTTAGGAAATAAGGCTCAAGGTTGTCGGGACATGCCGATTTTTTTGTGTCTAAACATCTCAGGGCCTTATGCACCTCTGAAAGTGTAACAGCGTCAAAAGTAAAGTGTTTGTCCCTCAAAAAAACAACTACCATCAGAGCAAGCAGAGGAGCCTTGAGCTGTGTTTTGAGAGTTAAAAAGTGAACCAGAGGCAAGTAAATGCTCATTAAAACAACCAAGCATGTCAGCCTTTTCATAAATTTGGGTAGAGTCTTTGACAATGCATGGAGGTCGCTCAATAACATTTTTATTTCCAGTTATTGATTTAATGGTTTTTCAGAATTTCAACGGATTGTTTAGGTTATTTGAAGTTTCAGTAAGGAAATGATCAGCTTTGGCTTTTCTAATTGCAACTGTGCTTGCATTTCGCAGCTGCCTAAAGAGCAACCAGTCTGATCCAAGACCAGTATTCCTGGCTTTAGACCATGCCGCATTGCGCTCATGGAGTAAATTGGATAACTCTGATGTGAACCATGCATTATCCCTGTCCTTTATTCTATACTTCCTAAAAGGAGCTTGCTTGTTAACAATTTCAATAAAACCATCATAAAATAATTTCCAGGCATTTTCAACATCAGGAATTACATTAATTTTCTCCCAGCCAAAGAGAAACAGGTCATGAAAAAATGCTTGCTCCACAAAATGTTTCATGTCCCGCTTTATGATGTCACGCTGTTTGGTTTTAGGAACTTTTGTATTTCTTACTGTTGCAATGACACAGTGGTCACTGATGTCATTGGCAAAAACAGAAGCAGCAGAATATTTATGAGGAACATTAGTTAAGATAAGATCAATTAAAGAAGATTTTTCCGGACATTTCAGATTAGGTCTAGTAGGACTGTCAACAATCTGAAAGAAATTAAACGAATCACAAAATGCTTTAAAATCATCTGATGCTGGTAGCAGCCAGTTCCAGTTTAAGTCACCAATAAGGACAATTTCATTAAAGTTCAACCCGGATAAAAGCTCCATTAAAGATGGTAAGGTGCAGCTGATAGCTGAAGGTGGCCTATAGCAACCGACGACAGTGATGTGGAGAGTTTTTGAGATTTCCATGTCAAGAGCCAGAAGTTCAAATTGCTTACTCACTGATGTAGAGAGATGGATCTTCACATGAAACTTAGATTTTACATAGACTGCGACCCCTCCGCCCTTCTTGGGTCGGTCAGTCCTATACACATTGTAGCCGTCAATGTTGATATCCTTGTTTAAAACTGCTTTGTTCAGCCAAGTTTCAGATATGACAATAACATCAGCATCAGTTGAATGAGCCCAGGTACGAATCATATCCATTTTAGCAATCATACTGCGCACATTCAAATGGATGAAACCAAGTCCAGCAGGGGTGTTAAAATTAACAGCAGACTCAGCAGAGCCTGGGCCTGGGTTAGGTTGAACATTCCCTGAAATCAGCAGCAACAGAACAATTATACACCTATAATCAGACCTTATAGATTTGCTTGATTGATCTTTTTTAATCTTTAAAAATATAAAAAAGTCACAAAGGCAACGAAGGAATAATAAAGTTGTCTTGTAAGGCCATCAAGCTGACCAGATGGGCCAAGTCCATAGATGCGGGGGGCAGAAGAGTCATAGGTGACAAACTAATGCCCAGTGGACTGCCAGAAGCGCACGTCCCCCGGCATGGTAAAACTGGTGTAGAGTTAACTGGACTGGAGTTTTCAGTCCCGTGTGGGCTTCCCCCGGTGCCGCTCCAAATTAATAGGAAAAGAGCAGCCACGAGCAGCGACATTGTACGTTGAGATCCCGAAAATCGAGGAGAAAAACAGCCAGACTATCTCGCCTCAACCAACGACGCCACACGTTAGTGCAGGGAGAGTCCTAAAAAAATCCGTTCCGTGGTTTCCCGGCGGAATGATAATTCGAATGATAATGCTCGCAGATGACTTACAGAAAAATCACTCAGTCACTCAGTCATATTTGTAAAACAAATATGTAAAACAAACAGACACAGTTAGAGACAGGAGGAGACGTGTGCTGCCACCTTGGATATAGGAAGGAGATTCAAACTCCACGGCCTGGGGTGGTCACCACTGCCGCTGCTACAGCTCGGAGGCAGAGTCAGGTCGGGTCGCTGCTGCCGCTACAGCCACGAGGCCGAGTCGGGTTGGGTCGCTGCTGCTGCCGGACAGGTTACCGGACAGGTTCCACTTCAACAAGCTTCACAGATGTTATCATGTATATCATACACTAAATGGCTCGATTGTAATCATGTCCTTCCACATTGTCCTTCCGCTGACTGGTTAGCAAGTAACGACAACTTTTCACTATACCTCAGTACACGTAACAATAGACTGAACTGAACCATGAGGGGATGACTATTGTCTTTTTCCCAGTGCAGGAGAGTCTAAAACTAGAGGGGCAGATTTGTGGTGAAAGGGGAAAGATTTAAAAGGGACCCGAGGGTCAATATTTTCACACTGAGGGTAGTGGGTGTATGGAATGAGTTGCCAGAGAAAGCTTTAGCGTCGAGTACAAATACAATGTTTCGAAGGAATTTGTACAGGTGCATAGATAGAAAACATTAGAGCGTATGGGCCAAGTGCAGACAATTGGTATTAGCTCAGATCGATATCTTGGTTGGCATGGACAAGCTGGGTCAAAGGGCATGTTTCTGTGTTATAGAACTCTATAACTCATTTCCTGACTCCTCAAAATAGTTCCACAGTCCAAATGCTATAAACCAGGAATGGAATTGAAAACTAGCCTGGAGGAAAACAGCTCCAACAATATCCATCGAACTTGATACCAACCATCAGCCCCCATTAATTATTTCTTTCCACCATTTACGCATGGCTGATGTGTACACCATCTACAAGATGAACTTTACTAATGGCTTCTTCTACACCATCTCACAAACCAGTGTACCCCCCCACCAAGGACAAGAGCAACAGGAGGAACTGAGTTCCCTTCTTAAATCATATATCATTCAGGCAAGTAAATAACCATGACTTGGGTCAAAATCCTGGAACTTATCATCTAACAGATGAGTTAGTACCGAAAGTACCGTTAGTGTGTTAACATGCTGGTCAATTAGCCCTTATTACACAACCGCAATGCAAAGAAAGCAATTTGAATCAATCAATATCAAATAATAACAGCTAAAAATCCACCTTAATATCACATTGCACCTTTGTATCGAGGACATTCTTTTTTGATGTGGCCTTCCTTCCCGCAGATAAAACAACGTTTATCTCTCTCGTCTTGCTTCTTCCTTTGTTCAGGATACTGCCTGGAAGTTCTGTCCCTGAACATTTCATTTGCTGCTCTATCGTCCTTTGACTTCCTCGGTGTTCGAACATCTGGATATAACTCTCCTTCTAGTACTGGAGCATCTTTTAAACCTTGCCGTTGTGGCTTCGGCACTTCCTTTTTTTGAGAAACTATCTCAATAATCCTTCTTCCCTTTTCCAAATATTTTTCATATTTGCCATCAAGTAATAAATGAGTTTGAAAATCATCGATATTATGTCGCTGCCTTGCTTTGCTGCCGATATTAAAGAACATAAGGAAACAATTATTTTTGGCAATTGCATGATATTTTTACAGAATCGGTGGTAAGCCAGTCTTTTATCTTCGAGCAATGCAAAGATTAACAACTACTAACACAAACCAGATTATAAGGGGTTTTAGTAAAAAGCAAAATTTCTAATGAAGGGTCTCGACCCGAAACGTCACCCATTCATTCTCTCCAGAGATGCTGTCTGTCCCACTGAGTTACTCCAGCTTTTTGTGTCTGTTATTGGTTTAAACCAACATCTACAGTTTCTTCCTACACATTCCAACTGAAGAAAAGGTCAGTAACCAGAGAATAACATATTTAGCTAACAGCAAATGAATGAGCTAAGAGAAAAGATTTGTTTCCCCCTAAAGCAAATATTTGAAACGGTGGTGGATGCACACAGAAAAAACATTTAAAATACTCCAAAGAAGAAATTTGCACAGCAGCAGTACAAAAAAAAGTCTACTGCATTCAGAAAAGATCCAAGCTATGTATCCTTTCCCCTAAGTATGACATTTAGATAGCTTATTTTCCATGGCTTCCTATCTTGGGACAAGTGTTGCGAATTAGCTTTGGCTAAAGACACTATGATGCATACATCGGATGACTGTTTCAAGTGTATCTATGCTTTTGTATCCGTCCCTATTTAAATAAACCTTAAAAAAAATATATATATTTTTTTTTAATTGTGCCTTTGGATCCTGTTGGTAACATGGCTGACTTTATCTACAGAGCACTTTAAATATGGTCTCTTCAAGATTCAACAAATACAACCTCTCCATATTTCAATTCTACCCTTCTAGAATTAAACAGCAGTGCTGTTGTTATGGCATTATTTGTCTGCAAGAGATTTCTGTGGTTCGTTTGTTTGAATTCCCAGATTCTCGTGATCTTACACTATTTTAGATTTTGATTTTCTCTTGCACTTGTAACGCTCACTGAGTGCTAGTGAGCATTACAAGTTGGGCTGCAGCTTAAATAAGGCTCAGTTTTGTATCTGAGTTTTAAACGATGTCACAGATATGGAATATATATAAACAATATCTAGGTGGTACAGCTAATAGTTGCAGCTCCAGCATCCTGGGTTCAATCCTAATCACCGATGTTATGCATGTGGAGTTTTCACTTCCTCCCTGTGATTGCAAGGAGTCCCTCCCGTGGACTAAAGACATGCAGGTCAATAGGTTAACTGACCCCTTTAAATTGTCCCTGGCATGAAGGCGAACAGGAGTATTTAGAGGATGTTGATAAATCACGATTTAAGCCTCCTCCAAACAATAGAGGCCGTGAATCTTGGACGTCCACATGTGGGGAATGAATTTTTAAAAATGAGTTTCAATCAGTTTCTCTTTGTTGTTGTTGATGGGAATGTGAGATAAAGTAAAATTAGTAGATTCATGTAAATAGCTTCTTGATGGTCGGCAGAGTCGGTACTGGGCCTATTTCTATGCCGTTGTATCTGTGGCATTATTGAGGATGCTTAAAACAGGACTTTTAGTTGTGAATACAGACAGGGAATCAGAACAGTTACAGTTAACACAGGAAATGGGTGAATAGTTTTTTATGTTTCCTATACTAGAAGTTGAGGCCTGGATGAATCCAGTAAACACAAATTCAAGTTTGTCATAGTAGATTTGAAATCAGTTCAAAAGTTATTCCGGAAAGAATAAGCAGGCATCAGTAAAAAATGAACAAGACATTTTTGGATTTTGAATAAAACATTTTGGATTTGAGTGAAAAAAACATGATATCTCTCCAACATTCAATATTCACTTCCAATTCATCAATAATGTATTTAACTCTTAATTGTCCAGAACGGAGGCCTAACAAATCATTACATTCATTACAACACAATTTGTTCAAGTAAATGTTTAAGAAGGAACTGCAGATGCTGGAAAATCGAAGGTAGACAAAAGTGCTGGAGAAACTCAGTGGGTGCGGCAGCATCTATGGAGCGAAGGAAATAGGCAATATTTCGGGCCGAAACCATTCTTCAGACTGATTAAAGTAAATAACCATTTATGCCTACTCAGAACAGAGGTCATGAAACTTGTACTTGTCCACATTTGAGGAATGATTTTTTTAAAATTTAGTTTCAATCAGTTTCTCTTTGTTCTTGTTAACTGAAATATTTGCAAATAATCACCATAAAAAGTGAAGAGAAACATTAAATATCTTTAAACAGAAAAATGTTATATATATTAATTATTCTAGAAAATAGTAGCAGAAGCTCGATATGTTGACAAGTATCATATGTTTTCCCTAAAATGAAAAAAAATCAATATTTCAGTGGACAGGACCAACTTCAGTAGCATGATGGGCCAAAGGGTCATTTTTCTGACAAATCATTGATTTGTATAGGCAGCCACTAATTCTAACGTATTTAAAAGTAGTTAATAAAACAAGAATTGGGATTCTGGAAAAAACTCCACTGCAAATTGGCACATTTATCAACTCCACGGAAAGCAACATAAATTGTTTATCTCTTACCCTCTCCGCATTGGACAATCTTTCATAAAATGTCCAATTTTACCACAAATTCGACAGCATCTGTCATTTGGAGCTCCCTTGCCCTCAGTCAGAATTTCTGGATCAAAGAAATACTCCTTCAATTAAAAGAAAATAAGTGAGTTACACATACTAACAATCGCATCATCTACAAAACTGGCAGTATTTTTAAGAAATAATATTTTTGGTGAAAAAGAAAATGAAACTCCTTATAAATTGAACTGAACTGAAAATGTCAAATACTTTCCTGAATATCAGATAGGCTCTTCTGTGTTAAAAAAAATCCAAATTTTTCATAATGCTAAGATCTGTCGAAAACCTGAATATACCTCTAATATTTGAGAACCCTTCTAACTCTTCACCTGGAATAGACAATAGGTGCAGGAGTAGGCCATTCTGTCCTTCGAGCCAGCACCGCCATTCAATGTAATCATGGCTGATCATCCCCAATCAGTACCCCGTTCCTGTCTTCTCCCCATATCCCCTGACTTCGCTATCTTTAAGAGCCCTATCTAGTTCTCTCTTGAAACTATCCAGAGAACCGGCCTCCACCACCCTCTGAGGCAGAGAATTCCACAGACTCACAACTCTCTGTGAGAAAAAGTGTTTCCTCGTCTCTGTTTTAAATGGCTTACCCCTTATTCTTCAACTGTAGCCCCTGGTTCTGGACTCCCCCCACATCTGGAACATGTTTCCTGCCTCTAGCGTGTCCAAACCTTTAATTATCTTTTATGTTTCAATAAGATCCCCTCTCATCCTTCTAAACTCCAGAGTATACAGGCCCAGCCGCTCCATTCTCTCAGCATATGACAGTCCCGCCATCCTTACTCCTTATTCTTAAACTGTGGCCCTTGGTTCAGGACTCCCCAACATCGGGAACATGTTTCCTGCCTCTAGCGTGTCCAAACCCTTAACAATCTTACATGTTTCAATGAGATTCCCTCTCATCCTTCTAAACTCCAGAGTGTACAAGGCCAGCTGCTCCATTCTCTCAGCATATGACAGTCCCGCCTTCCCAGGAATTAACCTTGTAAACCTACACTGCACTCCCTCAATAGCAAGAATGTCCTTCCTCAAATGAGGGGACTAAAACTGCACACAATACTCCAGGTGTGGTCTCACTAGGGGTCTGTACAACTGCAGAAGGACCTCTTTGCTCCTATATTCCTCTTGTTATAAAGATCAACATGCCATTTGCTTTCTTCACTGCCTGCTGTACCTGCATACTTACTTTCATAGACTGATGTACAAGGACCCCCAGATCCCATTGTACTTCCCCTTTTCCCAACTTGAAACCATTTAGATAGTAATCTGCCTTCCTGTTTTTGCTACCAAAGTGGATAACCTCACATTTATCCGCATTAAATTGCATCTGCCCTGCATCTGCCCACTCACCCAACCTGTCCAAGTCACCCTGCATTCTCATAGCATCCTCCTCACAGTTCACACTGCCATCCTGCTTTGTGTCATCTGCACATTTACTAATGTTATTTTGAATCCCTTTATCTAAATCATTGATGTATATTGTAAATAGCTGCGGTCCCAGCACCGAGCCTTGCGGTACCCCACTAGTCACTGCCTGCCATTCTGAAAGGGACCCGTTAATCCCTACTCTTTGTTTCCTGTCTGCCAAACAATTTTCTATCCATTAAAGCACTCTACTCCCAATGCCATGTGCCCTAATTTTGCCACTAATCTCCTATGTGGGACCTTATCAAATGCTTTCTGAAAGTCCAGGTACACTACATCCACTGGTTCTCCCTTGTCCATTTTTCTAGTTGCATCCTCAAAAAAATCCAGAAGATTAGTCAAGCATGATTTCCCCTTCGTAAATCCATGCTGACTCGGACAGATCCTGTTATTGTTCTCCAAATGTGCCGCTATTTCATCTTTTATAATTGACTCCAGCATCTTCCCCACCACCAACGTCAGGCTAAAAAGTTAGATAACATTAGCTACCCTCCAATCCACAGGAACTGATTCTGAATTATCCCCAATGCATCCATGATTTCTAGAGCCACTTGCTTGAGTAGCCTGGGATGTAGGCCATCAGGCCCTGGGGATTTATCAGCCTTCAGTCCCATCAGTCTACCCAGCACCATTTCCTGCCTAATATGGATTTCCTTCAGTTCCTTCGTCATCCCAGATCCTCTGGCCACTAGTATATCAGGAAGATTGTTTGTGTCCTCCTTAATGAAGATGGATCCATTGGATCTTAGGTAGTTCCTTCTCCCCTGCATACTTTGCTCTTGTCATCACTCTGATATGTTAATCTTCGTCCCATCTCTCCACAAGACCTTTTTCCAGAACTCTGGTTGTTCTTTTATCCACACCCGACTCCAGAAGAGTGTTTCTGATCTGCTGGGCAGGTGTTGGGGGATTTTTCTTTATTATAGAGAGAAATCGTCTGTCATGAGCTGTGGGGGTCTTCCTTGGCCTGCCATTCCCTTTGCAATTAGTAAGCTCACCAGTGCTCTCTTTCTTCTTAATGATGTTCCAAACAGTTGATTTTGGTAAATCTAAGGTTTGGCTGATGTCTTTAACAGTTTTATTCTTGTTTTTCAGTCTTATAATGGCTTCTTTGACTTTCATTGGCACAACATTGGTCTTCATGTTGATAAACAGCAATAAAAGGTGATGGAAAGACTGCAAGAATGACTAGGTGCTGAGAGCTCTCTTATTCCTGAATTAAGGAGGCATTTAAACACACCTGAGCAATTACAAGCACCTATGAAGCCCTGTGTCCCAAACATTATAGTGCCCTGAAATGGGGTGACTATGTAAAAACACAGCTGTAATTTCTACACGGTGAAACCAAAATGTATAAAAATGGCCTTTAATTAAATATGGCAATGTGCACTTTAATTTTTTTTTCTATTACAAATCTCAAATTGTGGATTACAGAGGCAAATAAATAAATGATGGGTCTTTCTCCCAAATATTATGAAGGGCACTTTTTACTTATTCTCGGGTTTGAAAGATTCCTTTATTTACACAATTACATAGCTTTTTTTTTCTCTCATTTCTGCTTGAAATGTTATGACAATTATTAAATTCGAACATCAATTCAATCCAAACCTACTGTACTTCTGAGCATGATCTCTGCTTCCGCTCCCCTATTTCTGAAGTTGCTTCTTATTATCTTCCTATTTCATTAGTATCTTTTGTGTTCATTGCAGTTCCTCATCTTACCGTTTGTTTTTATTATTATCAGATTTCTGATCAGATAAATCCAAGGACACCCTGACTAGATATATCTGGGGACACTGTGGGAAGCTTGAGAAGAAATTACGAGTGCCCAAGCTGAAATATATGAATCATCATTCGACACAGGCGAGGTGCCGGAAGGTTGGAAGCTGGCTAATGTTGTGCCTCTTTTTAAAAATGGCTCTATGAAAAAGACTGGGAACTAATGACCAGTGAGCCTAACATCTGTAGTAGGTAAGTTACTAGGATTCTGAGGGATGAGATATATATCCATTTGGATAGACAAGGGCTGATTAGGGATAGTCAGCAAGGGTTTGTACGAGACAAAATTGTGTCTTACAAATTAGTTTTTTGAAGACGTAATCATAAAGATTGACTAGGGCAAAGCCATAGTCAATATGGACTTCCGTAGGGCATTTGATAAAGTACCACATGATAGGCTGCTCTGGAAGATCGCATGGGATCCAGTGAGAGCTAGCTGACTGGATAGAGAATTGGCTTAATGGAAGGAAGTAGAGAATTTTTCAGACTGGAGACCTGTGATTAGTGGTGTGCCTCAGGAACATTAATAAAACTGGATGCATATGATGGCTTTCAACGGCTTATAAATCTTTGCATTTCTTATGATACCAATGATAAATTCTTGTCTGGAGGTTTGGGATAGGATTTCTAAGATTGGGAGATGAATGTTCATACAATCATGTTTTGAAATTAAATAAGATTGCTTTTGAAATTTCTTCCCTTTTCCAAAATAAAACCATTTATTATTTTTAAAAATACAAGACTATTATCTTACCTGTACTAAGATCACTAAATATGGAATTAGCCTACTCAATAACAAAAACGTAAGTGGTTCAGAATATAACGTATGTATATGAATTAGCAGACACAAATACATAACATACCATAATTGTGGGATATTGCACTGGGATGCATTTAATCGGTGTTCCAAAAACTTTTCTCCCATTGATGAAAGCTTTCATGATAAAATTTGTCACTGAAAAAAACAGAACAATTCACTTTCAACCAGAACCATGTCACTAATGGTGAAAAATTGTTGGATAAAGTTTAAAGGAAACTTACTCTTTCGGGACAGCCCAGCTCCAAGGTTATGGTTGAGGTCAAAAGGATCTATTTCAAACAAAATCTATTATTTACACTTCAAGAAAATTACTTAAAACAAACTATCGATTTAAAAAAATCAGTAATTATATGCTCACGAACTATTCAAGTAAATTGTGAGAAGATAAAAAACATGGAATAGCAGAATTAAATAAGGAGCAAATGAAGGACATGCAACTAGTCTCAGAACGAACAATAACATGGCACTTTTAATACACTAAAAAGCCCCCAAGGTGCATGTCAGGAGCATCCTTAAATTAAACGGAAATGGAGATGCTAAAAAAATGTTGAATTTCCTTAGCAAGTTAGACAGTATCTGCAAACACATGGAGAAACAAATTGTTTCCCACTTTCTCTGCACAAGTGCTGTGTGACAAGCTAAGCATCTCTAGCATTTCCTTTCAACAAACTCAATCGAGGCTCGGTGCAGGACCGCAGCTATTTACAATATACATCAATGATTTGGATGAAGGGATTCAAAGTAACATTAGCAAATTTAAAGATGACACAAAGCTGGGTGAACTGTGAGGAGGATGCTATGAGAATGCAGTGTGACTTGGACAGGTTGGGGGAGTGGGCAGATGCAGTTTAATGTGGATAAATGTGACATTATCCACTTTGGTAGCAAAAACAGGAAGACAGATTATTATCTAAATGGCGTCAAGTTGGGAAAAGGGGAAGTACAACGGGATCTGGGGGTCCTTGTACATCAGTCTATGAAAGTAAGCATGCAGGTACAGCAGACAGTGAATAGAGCAAATGGCATGTTGGCCTTTATAACAAGAGGAATCGAATACAGGAGCAAATAGGTCCTTCTGCAGTTGTACAGAGCCCTAGTAAGACCACACCTGGAGTATTGTGAGCAGTTTTAGTCCCCTCATTTGAGGAAGGACATTCTTGCTATTGAGGGAGTGCAGCGTAGGTTTACAAGGTTAATTCCCGGGAAAGCGGGACTATCATATGCTGAGAGAATGGAGCAGCTGACCTTGTACACTCTGGAGTTTAGAAGGATGAGAGGGGATCTCATTGAAACATATAAGATTGTTAAGGGTTTGGACACGCTAGAGGCAGGAAACATGTTCCTGATGTTGGGGTAGTCTAGAACCAGGGGCCACAGTTTAAGAATAAGGAGTAAGCCATTTAGAACGGAGACGAGGAAACATTTTTTCTCACGGAGAGTGGCGAGTCTGTAGAATTCTCTGCCTCAGAGGGCGGTGGAGGCGGGTTCTCTGGATGCTTGCAAGAGAGAGATAGATAGGGCTCTTAAAAATAGCGGAGTCAGGGGATATGGGGAGAAGGCAGGAACGGGTTACTGATTGGATGGTGGTGCTGGCTCAAAGGGCCGAATGGCCTACTCCTGCATATATTGTCTATTTGAACCATGTAAAGATATGAGAGAATTGAACAAAGATTTAGTCAAAGAATGTGGTTCGAAAGGAGGACCATAAAGGAAGAGAAACAAAAAAACACAGACGGGAAACTAAGCAGTAGAGAACCTGCAGGGAGACTTGAAGTCAGTATAGAAGTCAATGACAGCAAGTTCAGTGGACTTCAGAGTGGCATCAACCGTCTTGACTTCTCTACTCCCCTTACCTACTCCAATTTGAGCCCCTCTGAACGCACAGTGCTCTGCTCACTCAGCAACAATCCCATTATTGTTAAACCTGTTAAAGCTATTGGGCAAGACTTTTGGGGCCAACAATCACAGTTCCATTAGATTTAAACTGGTCCTCAAGTTGAAGTGCTAAATTATGGCAAGGTCAACTTTCATGGTATTCGGCAGCAACTTGCAAAATTAGATTGGGGAAGTTTTTTTGTAGGCAACGGAACATCCTGAAAGTGCGATTTTTTCAAAAGGATGACATTGACAGTTCAAGGTGTATGTATATCTTATTAGGACGCAGGGCAAGGTAGGGAACCCTGAATGATGAGAGAGATTGAGGCTCTGGTTAGGATAAAGGAGGCAGCATGGGTCAGCAGCACAGGCAGCTGGATAAAGTGTATCCCTGAAGGAGTATAGGGGATGCTTCTTCTTGTGTATGGCGTGCACAGCCTAAAGTTGTAGATCAAGGGTAGAGATCCAGGCCAGGGCAGCATCAGTTACTGGGTGGATGGCTTTGATGCCCCCAGGGAAAAGCCTCAGTGGGCAGTCATTCACGATGTATGGGATGGTCTGGTCTGAATGTCCACAGTCGCAAGCAGGGCTGTCTGTCATCCCCCACTTATGCAGTGATGGGCTATTCTTGCATGGAGGGTGCGGATTCTGTTCAGGGTTAGCCATTGCTTGCGATGGAGGTCATAACCAGGAAGTTTCACTGTGGGGTCTGTGATGACCTCTCCATTGTTGGTGTTGGCATCTTTCCAGGCTCTGCACCACACAGTCTTGGAGTCAAAGTCACCCAGGGATTTAACGTAAGACTAGAAGGGTTTGCGGGACTTCAGGCGCATGTTGGGCAGATTGTTCAAGATAGCATGGATGGGAAGGTCAGGTTTAACCTCGATGGTGCACCAATCTTTCAACATCCTCTCCCTGGGAGTATGCAGGGAGCGGCGATATAAGAGAGGATAGGAAGCCACTGCAGGGGTGTTGACTTAAGCGTTCCTGTGATGACCCGCATTGCAGAGTTAAGTTCAGTGTCAACTCGTTTGGTGCGGCAGCTATTAGCCCAAGCTGTTGAGCAAAACCAGACTGTTCAGTAGAACAGTAAAAGACATTGCGGAATCAATCAGATAGTTGAAAAATGGAAAAGCTGCTGGCCCTGATGGCCTAAGTGCTGAATTTTATAAGAAGTTTCACGACTTGATTTCCCCACGTTTACAAACAATATATAAATATGCTTACAAACAAGGAAAGTTACCAGAAACTCTAAATGAGTCTACAATCACACTCATTCCTAAAGTAGATAAGGATCTGGAAGATCCTGGATCATATAGAGCAATTGCTCTTCTAAATACTGATCAAAAAATATTAACTAAAATTTTATCTCAAAGGTTAAGTCTAGTGATTAATAAACTAATACATCATGATCAAACAGACTTTATTCCCAGATGTTATTCCACTTATAACTTGAGATGATTATTCAATATCAAAAAGAATTAATGATATTGAATTAGCTGTAATTTCACTAGATGCGGAAAAAAGCATTCGACCAGGTTGAATGGCCTTACTTATTTAAGATAATGCAGAAATTTCAACTGGGGGATAGATTTTGTAAATGGGTTAAAATTTTATACTCTAACCCAACAGCAAGAATACTAACAAATCAGTCAGTCTCAGTTCACTCAGTCTTCCCGTGGATTTTGAAGCAACAGCAACAAAGAGAAGCAGGAGAAAGCACTGATTGGCTCTAGCCCAAGTGGGAGGAGAGTTCTCAGTGAGTCAGAGGGGGAGAGCAGTTAAAAAGGAGAGGCAAAGCACAGGCAGACTTCACTCAGTCTTCCCGTGGATTTTGAAGCAACAGCAACAAAGAGAAGCAGGAGAAAGCACTGATTGGCTCTAGCCCAAGTGGGAGGAGAGTTCTCAGTGAGTCAGAGGGGGAGAGCAGTTAAAAAGGAGAGGCAAAGCACAGGCAGACTTCACTCAGTCTTCCCCTGGATTTTGAAGCAACAGCAACAAAGAGAAGCAGGAGAAAGCACTGATTGGCTCTAGCCCAAGTGGGAGGAGAGTTCTCAGTGAGTCAGAGGGGGAGAGCAGTTAAAAAGGAGAGGCAAAGCACAGGCAGACTTCACTCAGTCTTCCCGTGGATTTTGAAGCAACAGCAACAAAGAGAAGCAGGAGAAAGCACTGATTGGCTCTAGCCCAAGTGGGAGGAGAGTTCTCAGTGAGTCAGAGGGGGAAAGCAGTTCCTCAAAACTGAGGAATTTGGTTTGTAAATTAGGCAATTGAACAGTCAATATAAGCAAGGCAGCTCTTGGGGAGCGGCAGTGAGGGAAGTGCCCTGTGAGTAAAGTGTGAGTCTTTGGCTCGAGAGTCTTCGGCGAGGAGGCTGCGCAAAATACTGGATAGGGCGAGACCGAGGCAAAAGAAGATGTCAAGCAAGCTGATGCAGTGTGATGCTTGCAGTATGTGGGAGGTCAAGGACACTGCTGGTGCCTCTGGATGCTACAAATGTGAGAAGTGCATCCAGGTACAGCTCCTGAGGGACCGTGTTGGGGAACTGGAGAAACAAGTGGATGACCTCAGGTTCATTCGAGAAACTGAGTCGTTTCTCGACAAGTCCTTCAGTGAGATTGTTACACCCAAGGCACTAGAAGAGAGAAGGTGGGTGACGGTGAGAAAGGGAGGAAAACATGGGATGCAAAGGTCCCCGGGTGTTGTACCTCTTGTGAACAGGTTCACCCACGTGGAAGCTGCCGGGACAGAAGACGGTATCCCACTGAGCGGCGGACTGGCTTGCCAAACAAAAAGGGCTGATGAGCCAAACCCACAGAGGCCAAAGTCGGGCAACGCCATTGTAGTTGGAGACTCCATTGTGAGAGGTACGGACGGGGGTTTTTGCGGCAACAGACGGGATTCCAGGATGGTGTGCTGCCTTCCTGGTGCCAGGATCCAGGATGTTACGGACAGAGTGCAGACAATCCTCAAGGGCGAAGGTGACCAGCCGGAAGTGGTCGTGCATGTTGGCACAAATGATGTTGGAAAGAAGGAGATGAATTTTTTGCAGCGGGACTTCAGAGAGCTCGGAAAAATGCTGAAAAGCAGGACTTCCAGGGTTGTTATCTCCGGTTTGCTTCCAGTTCCTCGTGCTGGCGAGAGCAGGAACAGGGAGATATGGGACCTGAATGTGTGGCTGAGGAACTGGTGCAGGGGGCAGAGATTTAGATTCTTAGATCATTGGGATTTTTTTTATAGTAAGGGGGAACTGTACAAAAGGGACGGATTGCATCTTAACAGGTGGGGGACCAGCATTCTGGCCGGCAGGTTTCCCACTGCTACACGGATGGTTTTAAACTGAATAAGGGGGGTGGGGTATCAAATGGGATAGTCGAGGACGGAGTTAGAGGGAAAGAGAGTAAAGCGATGGTTAATGACCCCAGAATTAACGGGAAAGAAAGCTCACAAAGGGATAGGAGAGTATGGCCAAGTGTAATAGGGATCGATGTGAAAGGGGCCACTTGTCAACATAATTGTATAAGGAGTAAGAGTGTTGTAAAAACAAGCCTGAAGGCTTTGTGTCTCAATGCGAGGAGCATTCGTAATAAGGTGGATGAGTTGAAGGTGCAGATAGCGATTAATGACTATGCTATAGTTGGAATCACGGAGACTTGGCTCCAGGATGACCAAGGCTGGGAGCTGAACATCCAGGGATATTCAATATTCAGGAGGGATAGACGAAAAGGAAAAGGAGGTGGGGTAGCGTTGCTGGTGAGAGAGGAGATTAATGCAATAGAAAGGAAGGACATTAGCGTGGAGGATGTGGAATCGATATGGGTAGAGCTGCGAAACTCTAAGGGGCAGAAAACGCTAGTGGGAACTGTGTACAGGCCACCTAACAGTAGTATTGGAGTTGGGGATGGCATCAAACAGGAAATTAGAAATGCGTGCAACAAGGGTAACACGGTTATAATGGGTGACTTCAATCTGCATGTAGATTGGGTGAATCAAATTGGCAGGGGTGCTGAGGAAGAGGATTTCCTGGAATGTATGCGGGATAGTTTTCTCAACCAACATGTGGAGGAACCAACGAGAGAGCAGGCTATTCTAGACTGGGTATTGAGTAATGAGGAAGGGTTAGTTAGCAGTCTTGTTGTGCGTGGCCCCTTGGGCAAGAGTGACCATAATATGGTTGAGTTCTTCATTAGGATGGAGAGTGACAAAATTAAGTCAGAAACAAGGGTTCTGAACTTGAACAAAGGTAACTTTGAAGGTATGAGATGTGAATTGGCCAAGATAGACTGGCAGGTGATTCTTAAAGGGTTGACAGTGGATGTGCAATGGAAGGTATTTAAAGACTGCATGGATGAAGTACAAAAGTTGTTCATACCAGTTTGGCAAAAGAATAAATCGGGGAAGGTGGTGCATCCAGGGATAACAAGGGAAATCAGGGATAGTATAAAAACAAAAGATGAGGCATACAAATTTGCCAGAAAAAGCAGCCTACCGGAGGACTGGGAGAAATTCAGAATCCAGCAGAGGAGGACAAAGGGCTTAATTAGGAAAGGGAAAATAGATTATGAAAGGAAACTGGCAGGGAACATAAAAACTGACTGCAAAAGTTTTTATAGATATGTAAAGAGAAAGAGACTAGTTAAAACAAATGTTGGTCCCATGCAGTCAGAAACAGGTGAATTGATCATGGGGAACAAGGACATGGCAGACCAATTGAATAACTACTTTGGTTCTGTCTTCACTAAGGAAGACATAAATAATCTGCCGGAAATAGCAGTGGAACGGGGGTCAAATAAGATGGAGGAACTGAGTGAAATCCAGGTTAGCCGGGAGGTGGTGTTGGGTAAATTGAACGGATTGAAGGCCGATAAATCCCCAGGGCCAGATAGTTTGCATCCCAGAGTACTCAAGGAGGTAGCCACAGAAATAGTGGATGCATTAGTGATCATTTTTCAAAATTCCTTAGATTCTGGAGTAGTTCCTGAGGATTGGAGGGTAGCTAATGTAACCCCACTTTTTAAAAAAGGAGGGAGAGAGAAAGCGGGGAATTACAGACCAGTTAGTCTAACATCGGTAGTGGGGAAACTGCTAGAGTCAGTTATTAAAGATGGGATAGCAGCGCATTTGGAAAGTGGTGAAATCATTGGACAAAGTCAGCATGGATTTACGAAAGGTAAATCATGTCTGACAAATCTGATAGAATTTTTCGAGGATGTAACTAGTAGAGTGGATAAGGGAGAACCAGTGGACGTGTTATATCTAGACTTTCAGAAGGCTTTCGACAAGGTCCCGCATAAGAGATTAGCATACAAACTTAAAGCACACGGTATTGGGGGTTCAGTATTGATGTGGATAGAGAACTGGCTAGCAGACAGGAGGCAAAGGGTAGGAGTAAACGGGTCCTTTTCAGAATGGCAGGCAGTGACTAGTGGGGTGCCGCAAGGCTCAGTGCTGGGACCCCAGCTATTTACAATATATATTAATGATTTGGACGAGGGAATTCAATGCAACATCTCCAAATTTGCAGATGATACCAAGCTGGGGGGTATAGTTAGGTGTGAGGAGGATGCTTGGAGGCTGCAGGGTGATTTGGATAGGCTGAGTGAATGGGCAGATGCATGGCAGATGCAGTACAATGTGGATAAATGTGAGGTTATCCACTTTGGTGGCAAAAACATGAGGGTAGACTATTATCTGAATGGTGGCAGATTAGGTAAGGGGGAGATGCAACGAGACCTGGGTGTCATGGTACACCAGTCATTGAAAGTAGGCATGCAGGTGCAGCAGGCAGTGAAGAAAGCAAATGGTATGTTAGCATTCATAGCAAAAGGATTTGAGTATAGGAGCAGGGAGGTTCTACTGCAGTTGTACAGGGTTTTGGTGAGGCCACACCTGGAGTACTGCGTACAGTTTTGGTCTCCAAATCTGAGGAAAGACATCCTTGCCATAGAGGGGGTACAGAGAAGATTCACCAGACTGATTCCTGGGATGTCAGGACTTTCATATGAGGAAAGATTGGATAGACTCGATTTGTACTCGATGGAATTTAGAAGATTGAGGGGGGATCTTATAGAAACCTACAAAATTCTTAAGGGGTTGGACAAGCTAGATGCTGGAAGATTGTTCCCGATGTTGGGGGAGTCCAGAACAAGGGGTCACAGTCTAAGGATAAGGGGGAATTCCTTTAGGACCGAAATGAGGAAAACATTCTTTACACAGAGAGTGGTGAGTCTCTGGAATTCTCTGCCACAGAAGGTAGTTGAGGCCAGTTCATTGGCTATATTTAAGAGGGCGTTAGATGTGGCACTTGTGGCTAAAGGGATCAGGGGGTATGGAGAGAAGGCAGGTACGGGATACTGAGTTGGATGATCAGCCATGATCACATTGAATGGCGGTGCAGGCTCGAAGGGCCGAATGGCCTACTCCTGCACCTATTTTCTATGTTTCTATGTTTCTAAATCAAATGTTATCCGCCAAATGTAATCTCTTTAGGGGTTGTCAACAAGGATGCCCGTTATCACCCTTATTATTTGCTCTTGCAATAGAACCATTAGCCGAAAGGATTAGAAGAGACCCAGAAATATATGGATACAATACCAATAACACAACGAATAAAATATCTTTATATGCAGACGATGTCTTAATATATATCACAAAACCGGAGATTAGTATTCCTAATCTACTTAACGTTATAACTAAGTTTGGTACATTTTCAGGATATAGAATTCATTGGAATAAAAGTGAAATTATGCCTATAACTGGAATAAAATCAAATATATTACAACAATTCCCGTTTAAAATAGTTACGGACAAATTTAAATATCTAGGAATTAATGTATCCAATCTTATAATTTTTTATTCAAATTAAATTAGCCTCCGTTATTGAATAAACTAAAAAAGACTATTTTATACTGGAATAAACCAATATCAATGATTGGCAGAATAAATGCTATAAAAATGATCTTTTTACCACAATTATTATATTTATTTCAAGCTATCCCTTTATACCTCCCTAAAACTTTTTTTTTTTTTTTTTTTTTTTTTTTTTTTTTTAAATCGATTCTATTATTAACAGCTTTATTTGGGATTATAAAGATCACAGAATAAGTAAAAAACACTTATGTAAATCCAAGATAAATGGAGGATTAGCGTTACCTAATTTTTTATACTAATTTTGGGCGGTTCAGATTAAGAATATGAATTTTTGGTTGGTGAAAATGGATCAGGAACCAGTTTGGCTAAAGATGGAAAAGGAAGACTGTTTACCGTTTGATATAAGTTCGATTCTTCTTGCTCCAAGTGAAGTACAAAAAAAAACTTACGGGGAAAACCCTATAATTTATAGCAATAGACGTATTTGGAAACAAATAGTTAAGACTTTACATTTGGATAATATGTCACTTTGTTTACCAATTATGAATAATCCCTTATTTAAACCTTCTATACTGGATAAGGGGTTTAGACACTGAAAAAACTTAGGAATTATAAGGATAGAACACCTTTACAGGAAAGGAAAATTTATCTCATTTCAAGAGTTAAAAGATATCTATGGATTGCACCCAAATAACTTGTTTAGGTATTTACAAATTAGAGACTATATCAAGTCAAACATGCAAGACTATAAGAATAGAGAACCAGGATTACTGGATGAATGGCTTAACAAGCATCCAAATACAGAAAAACTAATAGCGTACATATATAATACTCTTTTGGATAGGGAAGTCCCCACAACAGAATCATACCGACAGATATGGGAAAATGAAATAGGTCTATCTATAATGAAAGACACTTGGGAAGAAAGTTTACAACGTATACACCGATGCTCATTAACTGTCAGACATACCTTGATACAATTTAAAGTATTACATAGATTACACTACTCAAAAACAAAATTAAATAGAAATTTTCCTAACATTTCTTCTATTTGCGATAGATGTCAGAATTTAGAAGCTAACCTAACGCATAGTTTCGTAACATGCATAAAACTTAATATTTATTGGGCTGACATTTTTAGAATCATTTCTGAAGTTCTTTTCTTAAAACTAAATTGGATCCCGATCTAAAGCTAATAATATTAGGAGTTCTTGATTCAAGCTTAATATTAACAATAAGTCAAAGACATTTTCTTGATTACTGTTTGATAATTGGAAAAAAATTAATATTAAAATTCTGGAAGGGAACATTATCCCCCACAATCAAAATGTAGACTGTGGAAATGTCGGACACATTGCATTTGGAGAGAATTAGGTTTGTCCTAATGGACAAATACAAACTTTTTGAACAAATATAGTCCCCATTCATTGATTATTTAAAGGGGTAGCTGAGCTCAGCATTGTAACTCAATAAGTACCCTGGTGTAGAATTAGATGAAAAGATGTATTCTGGGATTTGTATACACGTCTCTATAGATATTGTTATGTGAAATTGCTCCATTCATTGTTGAGATGTATTCTTCATTTTTTTATTATATAATAATTGTTTTTGTTTTTTCTTATTTGTTTATTTTTATTATTTTTTATTCTTTTTTTAAATTTTTCTTATATAATCATAATCATTATTATTTAATCACCATCTCTTGATTATTGATCTATATTTTTACTTTTACTACTCCTTTACTTTCCAAAAAAAAACGAAAAACAGAAGCATACATAAATTATTCCGTAACATCTGTACAATTTTTGTAACAAGTTTAATTTGTATTTGAAGAATTGTTATACTTTAGACAATATGCATTGCTTCAAATAAAAATATTTTTAAAAAAAGACTAGGGCCAAGCTTGCGATACGGAGGGTGTGTGCATTTGATCCCCAGCTGTTGCCTGCAAGTTTCCTGATGATGTTGACTCTTGCTTTCAACTGATCAGCCACCCTCTTCAGGTGTTCATGATTGGTGAGTGTGCGATCCAGGTGACTCCGAGGTACTTGGGGAATTCTTCATTCTTCAGCGGCTTACCACAAAAGGACACTCAGAGCTTTGCATTGGCGAGCCGATTGCTGAGGTGAAAGGCAGTGACAGTTGTCTTAGATGGGTTTGGGTGAATTCACCAGAAAGTGAAGTACTCCCCCATCCCCTTCAAGTTGGGTTAGCACTCTGTTGATATCCTCAAGGGCAGCTCCCTGGTAGGCAAGGGCAAGGTCATCTGCATATGCAAACTTACTGGACGAAGTAGTTGGCATGCCACTCACATAAATGTTGAAGAGTAAAGGGCATGTCCCACTTGGGTGTCATTTGCGCGTCATTTACGCGTCACGACGCGCACGTGATGCGTGCATTACGCACGCATGGTGCGTGCTGACGTAGGCAGTGACGCGTGGTCACCCCAGGATTTTGGGATGTACAAAATCTTTGCGCGCCATCTGCGTGACGCGCAAATGACGCCCAAGTGGGACAGGCCCTTAAGGGAGCTAGGACAGAGCCCTGGGAGAGACAATCATTCAGGGTCCTGACAGAGCCTGACAGGGTCTTGTCTTCCCAAACAAGACCGTGGGTCTACGGTTCCTGAGGATGGATGAGAGGGCATGCATGGTGGTTTGGCACTTCAAGATTCTGGAAGCTTTCAACGACAGACCATATCTCCACATGGTGTCATAAGCTGATGACAGATCGATGAGAGCAACACCAGTTTTCGGGCCCCGTTGGAAGCCAGCCTCTAAATTGGTAGTGAGGGCAAGGACTTGATCTGCGCAGCTTCTACCAGGTCTAAAGCCAGCTTCTCTCTGGGCAGAACAGGTTCTACCAATGGAGAAATCCTGGCAAGCAGGAGGCGCTCAACCAGCTTGTATGATGTGCAGAAGAGTGAGATGGATCGGTAACTAACTGGATCATCAGCAGATTTCCCAGGCTTGAGGATGGCGATGACTTTAGACTCTCTCAGGCCTTAGGGATAATTCCACTTCAATGGATGTGGGTGAAAAAAGCTGCCAGCCAGATGCATCCATGGGGGCCAAGGTTCTTCAGAAAATCCGTAAATCAGCAAATCCTGCTGCTTTCCCAGCTTTAGTAGAGGACAGGCCTTTGTCTACATCAACTGGAGTGTATGGATTAGAAAGGGGGCTTGAGGATGATGAAGAAGAGATGGACTTTTTCAGATTCCGTCTCACTTCTTGTCGGGCTTCTTTGGAAGTGGCGACATTCGAGTTTGCCAGCAGGCGAGAGGCTACAACATTTGCTGACACCTTGGGGAGGTTGTACCAGGCAGGAGCAGCTGAACCAAGATGACGAAGAAGAGTCCAAGCCTTCCTACTGGAGTGCGTAAAGTTCAAGTCATCTACAGTCTCTTTCCAGCGCTGACGTCTTGCTGCATCCAGGGTATCTAGTCGTTCTTCGGCAGTATCTGGGTTGCCTGTGGCCTCATACTGCTTCAAGAGGTCTTCCGATTCAGGGAGCCAGCAACGAGTGAAGTTTTTGCGGAAGCCTCCAGGACGTACTTCTTCGTTGCAGCCTTCAGGATCTTGCAGAAGGACTTGTAGTTCTTGGGCACAGGTTCAAGATCTTTTCCTCAACTTCTTGTGTGAAACCTGTCCAATCTGCTTTCTTGAAGTTCCAGCGTGGGAGAAGCTTGGATGAGATCTCTACACCGATGTGGATCAGAACAGGTCTATGTTGAGTGTGAGGGAAGTGCAAAAGGATCTTACGTGACGCATGGAGGGGGAGGCCAACATCGGCTTTCGATGTGAAGCAGACGTCTGGGTTGTAATCTCTCCTCCATCTGCTTGAGTGGAATGTGCCTGGTTGCTTGGCATCCTGGAGGAGGTAGCAATCATTCTCGGATGCCCACATATCCAGTAATTCCCCATTCTCATTGATGGTTGAGTAGCCCCAGGATGAGTGATGACTGTTAAAAGTCCCCTGCATGTACTTATGGGTGGTGGAAAGTGGGCAGTATGGAGGCAGGCCACCTGACTCTAGGGGGTTTATGTACATTTGTGACAGTGATATCCCCAATCCTCACAATAGCAATGAAGATGTAATTAGAGCAAGATTCCTCAAGAACACAGAAATCATGTAGGTCAGGGGTCGGCAACCTGGTTCTGCATAAGGGCCAGGATTCATGTCTGTGAGCGGATGGTGGGCCACATCTATCACATGTACACATGGCTCAAGCCCCCATCCCGCCCCGGATGGCAGGCATAAAATTACGTGCTCATATTGATCCCGCCCCTTCGAGGACGCCACCCGCAGCACGGGCCCCTAGTTACGGGCGATCACGAACATGGAGTACCTACGGACCATTGCCTTGGCTTTGTCCTGAAGGCGGTGGATCAAATATTCACACTCACTTGTCCCCGGCTTATTGACAACCCCGATCCCAACGGCGAAGCCCAGATACAGAAGGTGCGCGGCCGTGCCGGTGGCTTTGCGCAGGATGCAGTACAGCCAGAAGGTGCGCTCGCCGCTGCTCGGCGGTTCCGCCATTGCGGGCAACAGCGCAGGCCTCCTTGCGTCCTTGCGTCACCGGGCCGGGGCGCCGCGGCCCGGGAGGTACCGGAGAATACGGATGTCTGCGGGCCAGATAATTACGGGAAAAAAAGAGATGCCTGCGGGCTGGATGATTTCGGGTTACGGGCCGCAGGTCACAACTCAAGTAGCAATACCGTATTTTTTGTGGCATTCAGCAGCAACAAGCTTGAAGCCATAGATACAGAGCTTGGAAGCACATGAGGTATCATCGATGCGAGTCTCTTATAGGAGGAGAACATCAGCATTAAGGTCCTTAGCAGATCTTGAGATGCATTCATTCTTGCCCTGGACAATCCTTCCATATTTAGCTTGTAGATGTGTAGAGATTTCCTGATGCTGCGGGTGTTTTGGCCCTGGGAAGAGCCATTTGGGTTACGAGTTACTTGTGGCATGGTCAAAAGTAACACCAAAACACTACATTTATTTGTTTGTGCACGTTGGGTTGATTGCATTAGTCGAAACAGGGTGGACCACGGGAAGGTTGCAATCCCCCAGCTGCTGTGCAAAACAATAACAAGACTGCAAAGTGGTACCAGATCCACCACCCGACCAGCGTCAAAAGGCAATTGTAGTATCCCCTTCTGCAGAACATCTTTTGCTCAAACTGCCTTTTCAGTAAAAGGGACAAAATTATGGAACTCACTGCCCGACCACTTGAAATGCATCCCTACATATGTCACATTCAAAAGAAACACAAAATTGTAGCTAATTCAACAACAATCTTGTTCTCATATTTAGTTTTTACACTGTGCTCTCTCTGTATGTCTTTTTCTCTTTTCCATTTTTTATCTAATTTCCATTTCCATTTTCCTATTTTTAATAATGTTAATTTGTATTATCATTTTTAACCAAAAGCCCTACTAGGGACAAGTGTTGCGAATTAGCTTTGGCTAAAACACTATGATGCACACATGAGATGACTGTTTCAAGTGTATCTATGTTTTTGTATCTGTCCCTATTTAAATAAACCTTAATCAATCAATCTATAGGGGATTAAAAAGCATATACAAAAAGGAAATCAAGGGCAAAAAGGTGGCATAACATAATCTCATCTGGCAGATGAGATTAAATAAAATTTGGAGTATTGTGTTCAGTTTTGGTCAACCAGCTATTGGAAAGATGTCATTAAGCTTTGTGTTTGTATAATTAAGGTGTAGTTTAAAGGTCAAGAGGGAGCAGCTGTTTGAGTCAGATACCTGCTGATTTCTCACAGCAGGTTCCATTATATTATACTGGTATCGGATCCAGGGTAAGGCGAGAGAATGTCAGCCAGAGCAGTGTACTGTACTGCATGTCATATGTGGGAGGTCATGGTGTCGGATGGCCCTCTTGACGTCCACATCTGCATCGGGTGCAGAGAGATGGGGCTCCTAAGGGACCGTATTAGGATCCTGGAGCAGCAGCTCGATGACCTCTGTCTGGTCAGGGAGAGTGAAGAGGTGATAGAGGAGAGTTATAGGGAGGTGGTCACTCCAAAACCACAGGAGAGAAACATGTGGGTCACGCTAAGGAAGGGCAAGGGGCAGAGGCATGAACGAGTGAGTACTCCAATGTCAGTACACCTGGGAAATAAGTACTCCTGTTTGAGTACGGATGGGGATGACAGCCTACCCGGGGGTAGCGACAGCGGACGGGCCTTCAGCACAGAGACCGGCCCTGTTGCTCCGAAAGTTAGGGAAAAAAAGAGGGCAATAGTAATTGGGGACTCTATTGTTAGGGGGTCGGATAGGCAATTCTGTGGACGCAGTCGGGAGACCAGGATGGTGGTCTGCCTCCCTGGTGCCAAGGTCTCGGACGTGTCTAAGGGATAAAATTGGTCCATTGGAGAGACCGAGTGGACAGCTATCTGCAGAGCCAAAAGAGATGGGGGAGATATTTAACAATTTATTTTCTTCAGTATTCACCAAGGAGAAGGATATTGAATTATGTGAGGTAAGGGAAACTAGTAGAGTAGTTATGGATACTATGAGTTTCAAAGTAAAAGAAGTACTGACACTTTTGAAAAATATAAAAGTGGATAAGTCTCCAGGTCCTGACAGGATATTCCCTAGGACATTGAGGGAAGCTAGTGTAGAAATAGCCGGGGCTATGACAGAAATATTTCAAATGTCATTAGAAACGGGAATAGTCCCTGAGGATTGGCGTACTGCGCATGTTGTTCCATTGTTTAAAAAGGGTTCTAAGAGTAAACCTAGCAATTATAGACCGGTTAGTTTGACTTCAGTGGTGGGCAAATTAATGGAAAAGATACTTAGAGATAATATCTATAAGCATCTGGATAAACAGGGTCTGATTAGGAACAGTCAACATGGATTTATGCCTGGAAGGTCATGTTTGACTAATCTTCTTGAATTTTTTGAAGAGGTTACTAGGGAAATTGACGAGGGTAAAGCAGTGGATGTTGTCTATATGGACTTTAGTAAGGCCTTTGACAAGGTTCCTCATGGAAGGTTGGTTAAGAAGGTTCAACTGTTCGGTATAAATGCAGGAATAGCAAGATGGATTCAACAGTGGCTGAATGGGAGACGCCAGAGGATAATGGTGGATGGCTGCTTGTCGGGTTGGAGGCAGGTGACTAGTGGGGTGCCTCAGGGATCTGTGTTGGGTCCTTTGTTGTTTGTCATGTACATCAATGATCTGGATGAAGGGGTGGTAAATTGGATTAGTAAATATGCAGATGATACCAAGATTGGGGGTGTTGTGGATAATGAAGAAGATTTCCAAAGTCTACTGAGTGATTTAGGCCAGTTGGAAAAATGGGCTGAAAGATGGCAGATGGAGTTTAATGCTGATAAATGTGAGGTGCTACATCTTGGCAGGACAAATCAAAATAGGACGTACATGGTAAATGGTAGGGAATTGAAGAATACAGTTGAACAGAGGGATCTGGGAATAACCGTGCATAGTTCCGTGAAGGTGGAATCTCATATAGATAGGGTGGTAAAGAAAGCTTTTGGTATGCTAGCCTTTATAAATCAGAGCATTGAGTATAGAAGCTGGGATGTAATATTAAAATTGTACAAGGCATTGGTGAGACCAAATCTGGAGTATGGTGTACAATTTTGGTCGCCCAATTATAGGAAGGATGTCAACAAAATAGAGAGGGTACAGAGGAGATTTACTAGAATGTTGCCTGGGTTTCAACAGCTAAGTTACAGAGATAGGTTGAATAAGTTAGGTCTTTATTCTCTGGAGAGCAGAAGGTTAAGGGGGGACTTGATAGAGGTCTTTAAAATGATGAGAGGGATAGACAGAGTTGATGTGGACAAGCTTTTCCCTTTGAGAATAGGGAAGATTCAAACAAGAGGACTTTAGAATTAAGGGACAGAAGTTTAGGGGTAACTTGAGGGGGAACTTCTTTACTCAGAGAGTGGTAGCGGTGTGGAATGAGCTTCCAGTGGAAGTGGTGGCGGCAGGTTCGTTAGTATCATTTAAAAATAAATTGGATAGGCATATGGATGAGAAGGGTATGGAGGGTTATGGTATGTGTGCAGGCAGGTGGGACTAGGGGAGAACGTTGTTCGGCATGACTTGAAGGGCCGAGATGGCCTGTTTCTGTGCTGTAATTGTTATATGGTTATATGGTTAAGCTGGAATTTGCTATGGTGCTTCCAAAAAGGTATTATTTTGCATGTGGATGAATCACATATATTAACAGCTATGGAATTACAGTCCAGCTTTTACCCTACTTTAGTGCTACTTGAAAATAAATTACTATCTGTTACTTTTTCCAGAGTGCCTGCTTCTAAATGAACAGTCTTCAATCAGAGTACCTCGATGGAACTACTCAAAGCAACAATTAATCATACTTGTGAGTCTTACCTTCTATAACAATATATTTAGATGTCCATTGCTTCTTAAAGGTTGTGAGTAGAGCCTTTCGCCTGATGCTAATCACATGTTCTTTGAAGTCAAACTCCTCTGTGTAGAACCTGAGAAGCCCCAGCCATAACTCTCCAAGGGACTCTTTATTCTTTCCATAGTCAGGCCATTTATTTTTCTACATTTGTGAAGTTTAGAAGGACTGCATTAATTTTCAGTCATCAAATGGCTTTTTGGAACAAAAGCTTTACAACAAGCCCCACCAGACAAAAACTTCAGATCCCACAGCACAAAAACATTGACCAAAGAGAATAACTGAAAGTAGTCTGTAAAAATAACTCAACTGTTTAAAGTGACTCACCAGTTCATCCAGTTTATCAAAATAATACACATTCCAACCATCGACCAAGTTTTCTGGCCTTTTTGTTCCTTGATACATCTGAAAATTAGTGAAATGTTGAGTTGTGCTAATTCTACAAAATAAATTAGTTTCCCAACAAGGATTCTGTTCCTACAGTAATTCTGATGCTCATCTTACATCATTTCAGAAATACAAATCGTGCACATTCCTTTCTACTCATTTTGACCATTGGCTCCATGTCAGCTACCTGCAGGATAATCCCATCACCCATTCACCACCCCTCAATTTATCCTGGCATCTATTCTTTCACACAGGCCCAACAACATCCCTTTGATTCCTTTATCATTTATCATTTAATTTACAGCAACTAATTTATGTTATCATCGTTGGGATATCAGAAGAAACCAAAGCATCCTGTGGAAATCTACAGGATCTCAGGGAGAACATGGAAACATCACAGACAACATCCATATAGGCACTTTTATTCTTCGTTTCAATCATTTACAAAATCTGCCTCTCATTTAATATCTGGTATGGTGAAGACTACCAGAGTGATTCCTTTTTGTCTCAGATGGAATTTTTTTTTAAATCAACTTTGTTTATAATGTTCCCTTTTCAAATGGTCCATCTCTGATTCCTCCTTTCATTTAATTATTTCTGATTCTGGATTAGGTTATTAATCAATATTCACCTTTAAACTGACTGAGTCTCATATTTACCTTCGTTACATTTCTATCCACCAGCTTTCCCGAAGGTCTCAATTCCATTCTGTTAGTTTCACTGTCTGTCATATCTAGTCGGATAATGCCACCTTCCAAATCAATGCTTTTCATGTCTTAACTTTTCCCCCACTGAAAGATTCACATTTACCATGGACAAGACATTTCTAATCTCATTCCTTCCTCTCCTTCCCAGAACCATGATGGCTTATGTCCCTGCTCCAATCACCTCAAAATACCTTCCCATGCAAACACAGGAGATACTAGATCCAAACACTATTTATAGATGAAACAGCAATTTACTTTAATTGGTTGCTTCACTTTTGCCCTCTAAATTGGAGAGACCAAACACAGACGTTGCAAAATAGACTAGTTTGCAAGGTGCCCTGGATCCTTCAGTCACTTGACACCCAAAGCCGATTGGACTCTTCCAAATCAACCTTGGAGAAACAACTTCCTGTCAATTTCAGTTAAAGATTCCATGGTCCTGTTCTGTGGACACAGCTGCTATTCCTCACTTGTCACCTTCCAATTTAGAGTAACACATTGGGCACCACAATGTGGTCTCTACACCGAAGGAACCATACAGACATTTGCATTCAGTCAGCAAACATTACCCCGAGCTACCAGTAACCTGTCAAATTTCCTATCCCTCTTTGATCTTAGATTTTAATCTTGTATATTGTTCCAAAAAAGCCCACCCCAATGAGGAAATTAAAAACAGCATCTCATCTGCTGTCTAGGCACACTGCTGTCCTAAGAACTCAACACTGAAATAAATGTTTTCAGAATATTAGCCTTGTCTGCCTCTGTCAGAACTGACCAGTTATAATGCAAGGTTGTCCCACCTGTAACATTCAGTTTTTCTCCCTCCACTAATACTGCCTGATCTGCTGTGTTTTCAGCTTTCTCCAAAGACATTTCCAACAACTGTTTTCTGCATCTCATGTATTACTTTATTTATTTTATCTCTATAATTAATTTTGTTGATAACAAAGCAGCACCGAGACCAAATATGTGATTTGGGCACTCTTGATCTCCACCGTATGCAGACATTCTCTCTGTTCTCACCAGCTCCCCCAGTCTTTGCAACGTAAAACACACTTATTTTTGCAGTTTGATATGGGACATTGATCTGAAATGTTATCTTTTCTCTCCACAATGCTGCCTGTATTACCATCATTTCCTTTGTTATGTTTCCTCCCCTGCGTTCTACTGTATCACAATTCTTTTTCTCCTGCCTCCTTTTATCGTGTCTCTGTTCCTGCTTAAAACTGGCTGCATTCAACTTCTGTGCATTATAACCAAAGGTCATAAAATGTCATAAAATGGGTCTCTGAAGGGTCTCGACCCGAAACGTCACCCATCCTTCTCTCCAGAGATGCTGCTTGTTCCGCTGAGTTACTCCAGTATTTTGTGTCTACCTTCGATTTTAACCAGCATCTGCAGTTCTTTCCTACATACATTATTCCATGTCAACTGCTCAATCTGTCTTTCCAGCATAATCTGTATATTATTTAACTAATTTCATGCTACCGACATAATTCAGCTTTGTTCTAATGTTTTTAAAATTGAACATATATCCACACAATAAATCACCATCGACACTTTGCTAAAAATAAATGTATCCTCCATACAGTGAAAAAACTAAAACAGAATCTGTTCCTTTCAGAACTAAA
Source organism: Raja brachyura (assembly GCA_963514005.1). The sequence continues at coordinate 63,219,668 of OY740783.1, forward strand.
GTAAATTCATTTTTACATACCTCTTGAAGGACGGGAATTACTGGTGGCTTCCTTTGCTGTAGGAAGTAAATTGCCATTAAAGTATATGCATATGATGAAAGGCTGCCTCTGGATGCGTCACCGATATCGCACACCTGTTAAAAATGAAAACAAATTCTAGTACACTATATAGAACATAGAACAGTACAATGCAAGAACAGGCTCTTTGGTCCACTTTTGTTCCGACCATGATGTCAAATGAATCCCGTCTGCATTCACATGACCCAGATCCCTTCATTCCCTGCATATGCGCATGCCTGTCTAAAAACCTCTTAAATATCACGTTCCCTCCATGTTTTGAGAGGTGGGGGACAATCCCCCCCATGTTTGTATTCCATATTTTGAAATTCAGTGAAAAAAAAACTTAAAATCTCCACTTTCCTCGAGACAGTGGGGGTGTCACTGTTAAGCGCTTGTGAAATGTCTCTGTTATCACCATATTAACACGATGTGTCACCAATTGTGTTTTGATCTTCCAAAGCTGTCTGATGCGGGTACAATTACCATTTGAACTAATTGGATGTATTGGTGGATGGGGAAGATTTAAACGGGTATTGGATTTAAACAGGTCAGGTCATTAAGGAATCCGGTTGAACGGGTTTCCTGGCTGGCTTGCAGGTAAGTCCCTCATTCAAATCACTCACGTTATTTAGTATGTTTTTCCCATCTCGCTCTCTCCCCTCCAAGGTCGGTTCTATTGTTTGCCTTTATTTGCTTCGGTTTTATTTGTTGAAGTGTTATCTATCACTGTAGCTTTTGAAAGATTCAAGATGGGTATCAGACGCTTTCCAAGGGCTGAATTGGCCCATTTGCGGGGCCTTTCATCACCCGGCGCGGCTTAAAATCAATTTTCTGCATCGAGGCGATCGAGGCTCCCGATTTTAAGCCGTGCCGGGCGATGAAATGCCCCGCAAATGGGCCGATTCGAGCCCCACGATTCAGGGGGGATGAAGCTGCTGTTTCTGGAGTTCGGAGTCGGTCACTAACCAGGTCAGCTCCCGATGTTACTGTCCACAGGACCCACAGCCGAAGCCTCCAAAGGGGTGTGTGTGTGTGTGTGTGTGTGTGTGTGTGTGCGCCTGCATGGCCACCAAGAAATTGTATCTCCCCCCCCCCCCGTGTTTTGATAGCGATTTCCGCCCTTGTACCTTGGGTATGCAAGCAAAGAATTTCACTGTGACTTGTCACATGTGACAATAAAGTGTTCATTAATTTATTCATATCTCACATCTATATTACTAAAAGTCTGATCTTGACCACTTCCTGTTGTTCTGTATATTGATTTTAGAAAAAACGCTGCCACTTACGGCTGTGATTTTTGGCCATTTTACTTAAGAGTCCCCCTCCGCTGTGCAGGACAAGGGGATTTTTCCCATCGACGAAAAATAAAAGAGTTATTAGTGTTTAAAAAATGTTGAGATTCTCTCTCCTGTAGGTCATGCCCCTTCCGGAGGGTCTATAAAACCCGGAAACGTTGAGTGCCTTAGTCAGTCTCTGCAAGTTGGGGGTGCGAGAGGGTCACGTCGCTCACTCTTAGCTGTGAATAATACTGAACACATGTCTACTAAACTGTGAGTGTGGTTTTACTGACCTTGAGTGCCCTTAATGTGGTTTGAAAATGACAATGTGGTTGGTATGAAATAAAGCATAGCAAATGGTGGTTGGTTTGAAATAAAGGACTGCAAATGGTGGTTGGTTCGAAATAAAGCACTGCAATTGGTTGTTGGTGGTGGTTGGTCGGGATGGCAAATGATTAAAAGTCTAAACTTGACAACTACCTGTTTGCACTGTAAATTGATTTTAGATAAAACGCTACCACTTAGGGCTGTGATTTTGGCCATCTTACTCAGTCCCCCTCCGCTCATCAGGTGCCGAGGATTCTTCCCATCAACGAAAAATAAGTGTTATTAGTGTTTAAAAAATGTTGAGAATCTCTCTCCTGTCAATCACGCCATGAAGGCCACGCCCCTTCTGGTGGGAGGGATTATAAAACCCAGAAGTGTGGGTGTGGCTCAGTCTCTGCAAGATGGGGGAGGAGAGATCGTGGTCGTGACAGTGACACTGTCTGGCCTGTGAATCAACAGAACACACTGAATGCCTACTGTGAGTGTGGTGTTTTGTGTGGTTTTATGGTGGTTTCACCCTGCTTGAAATGGTATGAAACTGCATTTGAATGTGGTGGTCTTGCACCCTGCATGAAGTGGTATGAAACTACACTTGAATTTGGCGGCCTTGCACCCTGCTTGAAGTGGCATGAAACTGCACTTGAATTTGGTGGCCTTGCATCCTGTTTGAAATGGAATTTCAAGAAATGGCCGTGAGTCAACTGCCAGCCCACCAGCCGTGAGTGAGCTGCCAGCACATTAGGCTTGAGTGACTGAGCTGCCACCCCCAAGAATCCATTTGGCCCACAATGTCCATACTAGCCCTCTGGAAACCAGTCCCTTCAGCCCACAACACCCATACTAGCGTTCCAGAAAGCCCCCCACACTGGCCACCAATATTGGAATTGGCGGAGCCGTGGAATATTGCATTGGGGGACCAACCCTCCCGTGTGAACATGGGACCCAACGAGTCCCACTTAGTCTAGTAATTTTATAACCTTCTATCTGGTCTCCTTTCACCTTTCGGCACTCCACAGAAAACAGGCCTCATGGCCTTCATAACAAGATGAGTTGAGTAAAGGAGCAAAGAGGTCTTCCTGCAGTTGTACAGGGCCCTAGTGAGACCACACCTGATGTATTGTGTGCGGTTTTGGTCTCCAAACGTGAGGAAGGACATTCTTGCCATTGAGGGAGTGCAGAGTAGGTTCACGAGGTTAATTCCTGGGATGGCGGGACTGATAAATTGACAGATTGGAGTGGCTGGGCTTGTATACTCTGGAATTTAGAAGGAAGAGAGAGGATCTTATTGAAACATGTAAGATTATTAAGAGGTTTGGACATACTAGAGGCAGGAAACATGTTCTCAATGTTGGGGGAGTCCAAAACCAGGGGCCATAGTTTAAAAATAAGTGGTAAGCCATTTAGAAAGGAGATGAGGAAAAACATTTTCACACAGTGAGTGTGTGGAATTCTCTGCCTCAGAGGGCGGTGGAGGCTGGTTCTCTGGATGCTTTCAAGAGGGAGTTAGATAGAGATCTTAGGGATAGCGGAGTTAAGGGATATGGAGAGAATGCAGGAATGGGGTACTGATTGTGGATGATCAGCCATGATCACATTGAAAGGCGGTGCTGGCTTGTAGGGGCGAATGGCCTACTCGTGCACCTATTGTCTATTGTCTAATACTCTCTAATCAAGGCAACATCGTGGTGGACCTCTTCTGCACCCCCTCCAAAGCCTCCACAACTTTTCTATAATACGGAGAACAGAACAATACACAATTCTACAAATGTGACCTAACCAAAGTTTTATACAGCTGCAACATGACTTCCTAGGTTTTGTACTCAATGCTCAATCGATGAAGGCAAGCACACCATACACCTCTGCTATCCCCATCTGCTCCAAACTGGTTATCAACCTCAGGGAATGGTGTCTCTGCACATCTATTTGCAACTGAATCCTCAACTTCCTCATCAACAGACCACAATCTCCTCAACAAGCAAAAGCTCAGGGGCACCTCAAGACACTATGCTCAGTTCCAAGCTCTACTTAATCTATACCCATATTATACAGCCAGACGCAGTCCTATCTCCATCTTTAAAGTGACACCACGGTTGAAGAACAAATTACAGGTAATGACTCAGACAGGAGGGAGATCAATCTTGTGGTTGAATAGTGGCAGAACAACCACCTTGCTCCCAACGTTAGTAAGACCAAGGTGCTAATTGTTGACTTTAGAAGAAGGAGGTCGAGGATCCTCAAAACTGTCTTCATCAACGATTTTGTGGTGGAGAAGGTCAACAATTTTAAGTTCCTGGGTGTGCATATCTCTCAAGATCTGTCCTGGGCCCAGCACATTGATGCAATTATAAAGAAAGCCCATCAACACCTCTACTACTTTAGAAAATTGAAGAGATTTGGTATATCAACGAATACTCTCTTAAACTTCTACAGGTATACAGTAGAGCATGTCGACTGGTTGCATCACGGGTTCGGCAATTCAAATGCCCAGGAACGTAGATTACAAAGAGTGGTGAATACTGCCTGGTCCAACATGGGTACTGACCCCTCCACCATTGAAGCACCTAAAATCAAGGACCCTCATCATCAAGGACCCTCATCACCCTGGCCACACACTCATTTCTCTCCTACATTAAGAAGGTACAGGAGTAGAAATCCTCAAGGCTGTCTGCTCAGTCCCCAGCTCTACTCACTCTATATCCATACCGTATAATGAGTATAGTTTAGAAAACTATGACCTTCAGGTTCAAAAGCAGCTTCTTGTCCACAACCATCAGGCTCTTGAACACTACAAACAGGAACTAAACTAAAAACTGTCCTGGTTTCACTAGGAACTTTGGGCTTTTGTTTACACTAATATAGGGTATTTTTAATTTATTGAACTTTCATTTGTTTATTGTATTATCTACAAGTAAACATGGAAAATAGGTGCAGGAGGTGGCCATTTGGCACTTCGAGCCTGCACCATACTAACAGACCAGTTATGCTGCTGACAGAAATAATTTCATTGTTCTGTTTTTTTAAAAACATATGACAATTAAACCCTCTTGATTCTTGACCACATTCCCTTAAATTAGTAATCTCTGAGGATACCCAGCCTCTAGCACTCAGAAGACAAATAAAGGCTTCAACCTCAAGACTGATACGCATGTTTGGATGTGATAAATCATGCACTGGTTTTCAGTAAATCATACATGTTTTTTGCACTGGACCTTAAATATGTGCGTGGAATATCATTCAACGGAATGACAAATTTTGTTTTCAATGCACAAATGTCACATGACATACACTTCAATGTTCCATCTCTAAAAATACACACAAATGTTAATTGTCCAATATGCATAAAAGCAGTTACCTTGGCGAAAACCTTCATCGTATAGCCAATATATTTCACCCTTGGATCAATTGCTGCATAGCAAGCTAACAGTCCAGTGTTATGTGAAGCCTGTAGAAGAAACATACATATGTTTTGTTGAATCAAATTAACTAGACTGCAATTAATTAAGATTGTCTAATATATAAATAAAAATTGTACAAAGGTGCGCAAAGTTAGTTGTGTCTTAACAAAATGCTAATCATGAAAATGATAATCGCAAAATTTATTTTATTTTCCACGATCTTTCACAAATACTCAAGATCAAAAGTACAATATAGAACACAACTTTTTAAAGGACTATGTAATTAAAACGTTTTAAAGGACTCTTTATTAATAATGAAATGCCATATTTCTTACCAGAGTGTTATACAAACTAATGTCTCCCTCAAGGCCACTTCTTCCATGGAAAAATTTAACAATGGGAACTTTTGCAGTTGTAATGGGCAGAATGTTTTTTAAACCTAAGATTACAATTTCAAATTAGAGGTTACAATTTCAAAAAGGTAAACAGTACTTCTAAAGTTTATGATCATAGTTAATTAAATGCCAAAAATACAAATGTTTGAAATCTGATCAAAAGCACATAGATACGTCAAAATATATAGAAAATCAATAGCATGTAACAAGCAATATGTGCAGAAAACCCAAGTCTATATTTCTAGGTAGGTCCTTCAGTAACCAGTCTAGTGCAATAAAGTATCTGTGACATGGAAATACAACCATAAATTGAAATGAAATTCTTGGTTCACAGAAACAAGCAAGTTAAATCTCCAAAAGGCAGTGATCCGAGCCAATCAAGTGACTTGCTTTAGATACATGCTTTCAGCAACCTATACTACAAAATGCTTGGAGACTAACATACACAAGATTATGTTACTCGGAGGACGATTTCAAAGTAAGAGGGGTAGGTGCAATAAACCATATTCCTAGAGTAGAAATTGACACAGGGAAATAACTTGTCCAATCATTTGTTTGGTGTCTTGATTAGGAAGCCTAATGGGTATGAAGCAAAGCAATGAAGGAAGACAAAAACACACTAATAAGTGGCTGCAAATGTTCTACAGAAGAGGAATTCCACAAAGGTTCATTCAGTGCAGACTGTGAGGTTGAGGTGATATTTTGTTTCTCTGACAAGATTATGTAGAAATGTATAGATTTCTACAATTAAATGAATGCAATGAAATTGAAAACAGAATTTGTTGTATTTGCAAGAAATGTAAATGCATAGGTTTTATAGGCAAAAGAAGAATTTTAATCCAAGACTTAAACATAAAAGAGAACTAAACTAAATTCTTATAAAGTTCTATCCGAACTATGCCTAATGAAACAATTGTATGATTATCTGCGGTTAATGCATTGAATTTTAGGGGGTTTTTTCTTGGCCCTACACATCACAAATCAACCGCTATAACTCTAGCTCTACCAGTGTAGTGGCATTGCAGGATGTGCTCACATGTTCCAACAAAATGGTGTGCAGTTCTGGCTACTTAGCATATGGGTTTCCAGCATTGAGGGAATATATTGAATCTCATTATTCTAGTCATGAACTTAGGGGGGGGGAAAAAGGCCTTCAAGATAATGTATCAGAGTTTAAGATTAAGGAATAGACTAACCAAGTCTAAATTTAGAGGACAGCGCTAAACATTAAGAGTAATAGGAAATTATTAAGACTCTTTAATTATTGCATTAACTTGTTCGTTACTTTGCACACTAGTTTGACCATTTCTGTATTAATATAGTTAAGGTGGCCCATTCCTATCCAACACAGAAGTAGAAAATAGATTTGTTCTGAATACCTGCCAAAGCTACAGCTGAGCTACAGAAATGTAGCTGAAATAACACGAAAGTGATTTTATTTTCCACCATTGCCCTTTCTCCATGGGTGAGTGAACTTTTATTGAAACCAGCATTTTGAAAGATATTAACAGATCTGTACAATACCTGGATTCTTTCTCAGTACTCTTGCCAAATCCTCAATAATCTTGATACAATTTAATCCCTGCAAGATATTAAACAAAATTAGGTTACTTTTTTATTTTTGTTCTTGTCTGGCCTTTTCCATAACTATTACCAAAACGATTCTCAGATGTTCAAGATTAGGGATAAACAGGTCTAAGGAGTCACAAAAAAGGTAAAATATTATATTCAATTATAATTTTTTTTAAGATGCACTATTACATATATAGATGCATGTGGCATAAGAACCAAAACAATTTTAAAAATGCAAGCTAATTCCTCATACCTCGGCTTATTGATGTAGTTGTAATTAGTACAGGAGCAAGTAATCTAAAGATGGTACCTGCATTAAATAGACAACTGCACAGCACACAATTATAAAGAAAGCCTTAGGGGATATTTGGGATAATGATTGACTGCATTTAAATTCACACCAAAATATGAGGCAACACAAGCCAAGTAAAATCCAAATCAGAATGTAATAATTTTACTGGATAATGCACTGGTCAAAACGGCATGTATTTATGGCCACCAAACCTGAGGAGAACATAATCTAGCTATGGGAGGGATCATATTGAATCTGATTATTCTAACTGAGAAATCAATTCTAAGCAAATAATATAGAAGCTTGGCCTATTTTTCCTTGATAGAGCAAAACCTTCAAGATGATATACTGGAGTTTAATGTTCTAGAGTTGATTGTTGATTAAGTTCAACTTCAAAGTATAACATTTAATATTAACAACAATTAGACATTTTCACCAAGGGAACTACAAATGTCTTTTTAATAGCACGGATAAACGTACCTCTGCTGTTTCCTGGTCTTCAAATGTCATACAAATGTCAAGATCACTTTGCCTAAAACCAAATCCATTCTTGGAAGAGCCAAACAAGCAGAGCTTTACTTTAGCTGTAAAATAATAAACGGCACTAAATGTTTTGAAAATATTAAAAAAAAAAGAAAATAAAATGTCCTTTTGTATAAAATACCAACAAGTGAGGAATTCAATTATTATTATTAATATTAGCATTGTGTAAAAGCATACGGTAAAATAATGAGGACTGTTTCTACTTTCAGCAAAACTTGTGCAAACACATCAAGCATTACGCTTAAAGACGGTATTAAACATTCCTCTGTAACGTACAATAATGCAATTCAACATAACTTTATTATTGACAGTTTAAACATGTATCATTTAGTTTCTACATCTTATATTCAAAAATAACTCTTAATCTTAGAAAATATGCAACTGCCAAATTTCTGACTCATACAAAGGAGAACTTGCTTTTAAGTAAACAAAGATCAGGAAAATAAACAGACATAGGAACATTTCCATAAAACGGGGAAGTGGTTCCCCCCTTTTCTCAGCTGCTCTGTACTTGATGTCCAAGTAAGACAAGTGCAGCAGAGTGTCCTCATTTCTCTGTTCACTACGTGTACAGAAGGTCCAGACCAGAATTCACATTGGATTTTTGAGGTTCAAATAGTCCCAATATCCATGACCAGAAAGACAAATATATATCTCCCTGAAGCATTTAAATCAGTGTGCTATATTGAACTGAACTTTGGATGTTTCACTTCGTCAGCAGTCAGACAGAAAGGGAAAATTAAGTTAGGTTTGACAGTTTTCATGAAATCATGTAGAGTTTGCAATGTAGTCATTAGGAATGACTCCCAGAATGCTTCCATTATTTTTCATAATTTCCTCAGCAGTGTCCAGAAAGATTGTGTTGCTCTTTACTAAAATTCATTCTCAGGAATCTGCCAAGGCCAGCATTTAACCAGAACTGAGGAAGTAATGGAAAGTCAACGGCAACAGATGCCAGATTGGATAATGTTGGCAGAATTACTTCTTGAAGAAATCGAGCAAGCCTGATATGCTTTAAAATGACAACCCACTCGTTATGTGAATACCATCACACAAGCTCTTTATTTCTGATTATTACTTGAAGTGAGGTTTCCCTGCTGCCATTGTGCAGTTTAAACATATCTGGAGCAATGATACAGGCCCCTGGATACTAATCTAGTAACTGTAATTGGAGTACTGATGAAAAACAAGCGTCTTGCTAATAAAAGTCTCTATTTTACATTCACACTGTATTAATAAATTAAAGAAATGACATTCTTACCATCCAGTTCTCGCCTGATGAATGCCTGCAGGTTCACCAGAATATGCTCACGTGCCTGAATTTCAAGACGATCAGGGGAAAAGTCAGCTGAAATGAAAAAGGAATATGTTTTGTTTCTATTATTGATTTGATGCCCTGAGAAATAAATGTCAATTCCTAAGATTATCAGTTAAATACAGTGCCCTCCATAATGTTTCGGACCAAGACCCATCATTTATTTATTTGCCTCTGTACTCCACAATTTGAGATTTGTAATAGAAAAAAAAATCACATGTGGTTAAAGTGCACATTGTCAGATTTTAGTAAAGGCCATTTTTATACATTTTGGTTTACCATGTAGAAATTACAGCAGTATTTATACATAGTTCCCCATTTCAGGGCACCAAAATGTTTGGGACACAGCAATGTCATGTAAATGAAAGTAGTCATGTTTAATATTTTGTTGCATATCCTTTGCATGCAATGACTGCTTGAAGTCTGTGATTCATGGATATCACCAGTTGCTGGGTGTCTTATCTGGTGATGCTCTGCCAGGCCTGCATTGAAGCCATCTTTAGCTTATGCTTATGTTTTGGGGGCTGGTCCCCTTCAGTTTTCTCTTCAGCATATAAAAGGTATGCTCACTTGGGTTCAGATCGGGTGATTGACTTGGCCACTCAAGAATTAACTTTTTTTTAGCTTTGAAAAACTCCTTTGTTGCTTTAGTAGTATGTTTGGGATCATTGTCTTGGTGTAGAATGAACCGCCAGCCAATGAGTTCTGAGGCATTTGAGATAGGATGTGTTCATACACTTCAGAATTCATTATGCTACTACCATCAGCAGTTGTATCATCAATCAAGATAAGTGAGCCAGTACCTTCAGCAGCCATACATGCCCAGACCATACCACCCCCACCATCGTGTTTCACAGATTAGGTGGTATGCTTTGGATCTTGGGCAGTTCCTTCTCTCCTCCATACTTTGCTCTTGCCACCACTCTGATATAAGTTAATCTTTGTATAAAGGTAGCTATAAAGGCTTAACATATATCAAAAACAAAAAATAGCATGCATCATATATCCACATTCAAACTTCTTCAGCAATTCTTCCATCTTCACTTTTGCCTTCAAGAAGCAAGCATAACTTGGTAATTGTTCTTAGTCTGACACCAAACCCTTAACATCAGGCATGATACCCAGTATGTAGTCCAAAACACAAAAGCCCAAAGTTTTGACAGCATGAAACTTCTTCCTCCATGTCCGATCAATTCATGAATATGCCGTAACAATAATGTTGATATGTGAAAGTCCTTCAAGAGAATAATAGGATGCTTAGATTGTCAATGCCTGAAGAAGCTATTTAGGCGAGCACCCACTCTCAGAAGTCCTTCCTCCAATACTGGATCAAGCTTGTACAATTTTCTTTTGTCACCATGTACCCCAGCTTCTAATGTCGATATTTCTTCTTTGTATTTCTGTTTTTGACAGAAATAGATAATCGCGTTTTCCACTTTGAGGAGATCATCAAGATGTAAACCCTGTACATCGTATGATGCCTTAAAAACTGCATCTTCTTTTCAACTTTTACTTCAGTATTTCAGGATCATCTTCAAAGATACCTTCAGCAATCTCTTTCTTTTTTTGAGCAAACAGCAATAACCTTGGTCTTAGTTTAAGAAGCCAAGCTACCACAGACACCAACTTATTCCAAGATGAAAAGTGGGTAATTAAATCATTTGTTTCATTTGATGAATCTTTAGCAGTAACGTTCACTGTGATGTTATAATCATATAATTACAGCACGGAAACAAGCCTTCTTGGCCCTTCCAGTCCGTGCTGACCATTTATTTTCCCCTAGTCCCATCTACCTGCACTCAGACCATACCCCTCCATTCCCTTCTCGTTTTGTTTCATTTCCAGATCATTAGTAGAGATTTCAAATCCCAGCTAAAGCTCTGGCCATTCTCTGTCTGCCTTACAGAGAAACGCTGGTCCATTGATCCATCTCTTATTGCTTAAGAAGCGGTCTGCTGTTAGTCCTCTAGAAGCTTCATCCGCAGGATTTTCCTTTGTGTTATCATATTTCCATTGTGAAACAGCAGTAACTCCCAATACAAAAGAGATTATGTTTGCTACAAATGCCAAAGAATGTTCTCATTGTTGAGGTTTTTAAGTACCGTAGTACTATCAGTCCAGAAGATACATTCTTCCAGTTGAAGCTGTTGTTCTTTTTGCAGCAATATGTCAACTTTAACAGCTAAGACTTCGGCAGTAAATTCCATTATGGGAATTGTCATTTGTTTCAATGGTGCCACTCTGGCCTTTCCCATTAAGAATGCAACATGTACTTCTTTATTATAATTTTCCAATTTTAGCTATTAAACAGTACATTAGCCACTTTCACTGGAATCTGAGAAATTCTGCAGCTGTGCACTTCTGATCTTACCAAAGCTTGTAAGCTTCATACACTTTGAATTCTGAGATCTTGTCGATCTCTGTTCATCGGCGAGAGGAAGTTTGTGTTATACTCTCATCCCATCCAGGTTTTTCCTTACAAAGATCCTGCAAAATCAACTTGGGGTCGTAAACAGATCCAATCACGGATACGATACCCCTTCTAGTATATGGTCGATCATGAATCAAGATTCTGAACTTGAACACATCTGTTTCAACGCACCAGTGCAGTCCCAATGCTCTTTCCATTGGCAAATTGTCTTTGTCCAAATCCAACTCCCTGGTCTCTTTGGCTCTATCATCTGGTAGAATGCTTTCCAATACAACAGGACTGTTGCTTGGAAAGCGTGAATCCTCCCTTATTGCAGAGGGAAGTCTGTTTTACCATTTGAATTGCTTTCTGCTCCGTAGACATGGATTTTAAGCAATCATCCACATAGAAATTATTCTTCACAGTGGTTATCACTTCTTCTGGAAAGTTGGCTTAATTGTCCTCTGTGGTCTTCTTTAATGCAAAGGTTGCACAAGGTGATGACACTGCTCCAAAGAGATGTACCTTCATCCGGTATTCAACAAGATCTTGTTATGCATCCTCTTCAGGCCACCATAAGAATCACAAGTAGTCAATGTGTTTTTCTGATACTTTGACTTGATGAAACATCGCTTTAATATCACCATCAAAGCAATTGGTTCTTGTCTGAATTTAATAAGAACTCCAATGAGTGAGTTGGTAAAGTCTGGACCTTGCAGTAGTTGACAGCTAAGTGATGTTCCTTTGAAGACTGCAGCAAGACCACTGTTATGTGCTCCCTCTGCTGGGGTTATATGGTACTCACCTGTTTCTCTGTTTTCTCCTGAGTGCAGGCCTCGTGGCTGTGAGTCAGGAATCACGGGGTTAAAGGCTCCTGTACCCGATTGGCCAAGCTGCATCATGTGACTCATCAGGATCTTAAAAGCAGAGTCTCCCAAGATTCCGCCCTTTCTTGCTTCTTCGCCCTGCACAAGGCAGTGAGCACCACGGCTGGTGTGAGCGGGGGGGTATGTAAAACACTGTTTGTGTGTGTTTGTTTCAGGATTACATATCTTTCAGGCAGGTTTAGAGTCTCCGGTCCGACGGCCCATCGCGTGGCTGGCTGGAGCAACTGTTAAAATTGTTTGTCAGTCCCTTCACCTTCCTGACTGTGTTGTTTGAATCAGGTTTAGGTTTTTGTCCTCAAATGAAATCATTAAACTCTTTTTGAACTTGAACCTGGTTGTGACTTATGTTACTCGGCTCTCGAAGTACCTGTTTTCGGGAGTCGTAACAACCAACCTCAAGGTCCCTTTCTTCGAGTGATACACCCTATGGTGCAGAATGTACCAAAGCTCTCCATCACTTCAATTTAGTTGGTTTGTTGGTACCATTTTGGCATAATCATTGTCAATCATGTCCTTTAGGAAAAACGTATATTCCTCATGAAATTTTGTATTCTTGCCAAACATGCGTTTCAGATTCTGGGTGCATTGCTCTGCCATACGACGATTATTTAGCAGACTAACACTTTCTTGTTTGAGTAGTAAGTCCAGACAGTAGTGTCCGTCTATCATCTTTACTGAGTAGTTCATAATAGCCAAGAACTTTAACTCTTCCCTGGACATTTCTTCTGATTCCTTACTGGTACTTTCATTTAAGTCGTGATTGTATTGCTTGATCAATAGCTTTTCTAATTTACCAGTAGATATTTGATTAACAGCAGCGGTAGGGTAGTTCTTCTGATTCCCGCTTTCATTGTTCCTTCCCAAGGAGCCATAACCTATCCTAGTAGGGTTTTCACAGCAAACGGTCCATCACCTTGGCTCCTCACAATCTGTATAGGTTCCAATGCCTTCAAAGCATTTGTTCCGATAAGTAGGTCAATACCAGAATTTATTTTATATATTTTGACATCCTTCATGTAAGGCCATTGTCTCAAGTCCTCATGTCTGGGTATAGGGGTTGGTCAGGCTAGATGCAGGAAGATTGTTCTCGATGTTGGGGAAGTCCAGGACAAGGGGTCACAGTCTAAGGATAAGGGGAAATCCTTTAAGACCGAGATGAGGAACACATTCTTTACACAGAGAGTGGTGAGTCTCTGGAACTCTCTGCCACAGAGGGTAGTTGAGGCCAGTTCGTTGGCTATGTTTAAGATGTGGCCCTTGTGGCTAAGGGGATCAGAGGGTATGGAAAGAGGGCAGGTACGGGATGCCATGTTGGATGGTCAGCCATGATCACGTTGAATGGCGGTGCAGGTTCGAAGGGTCGAATGGCCTACTCCTGCACCTAATTTCTATGTTTCTATGTTGATGACCAACAGGCATGGGTCTCGTGTGTAAACACTTCAGATATTGGTATAAAATTATTTTCATCCAGACTAGATATCTCCATACTTGTAATGAATAACTAACGCACTCATTCTCTTCATTTATGGTACGCAATCGAATCTTAATCTCTTCTCCAGTGATGTCCAGCCTTCTCATCAGGCTTTCTGTGCAAAAGGCAGCCAAACTTCCATGATGCAAACATACATATGTTTGCATCACTGTATTCATCTTGCTATTCCTTACTGTACTGGTAATATAGAGAAATTACAGGCTTCTATATGAGCAGTTACTTGAGGTGAGGTGACAGCATCACTTGTAGCTGGCTTCTCCTTCTGTTCTATTTGCTCCGGCTCCTACTCTTCAATTTGCTCCGGTGGCTTCTTTCCCGTGTGAAGTGGTTCAGGATGATTTTGCTTGCACTAATCACAAGTTATAGGACTCTCACAGTCTTTAACCATGTGTCCTTTTTTCAAACATCCAAAACAGATTCATTCCCTTCTTTTTTAAGAAATTCACCTTTCCTTTATATTCCTTCTTCTTGAATCTTCGACTCCACCTTACGGTGTGACCAACTTCATCACATAACAAACAAAATCCTTTTTGCTTGATAGTAGATACTTCTCCTTTCATTCCACCTGTCATTTCCACAGGTATTATAGCGGTAGCAAAACTGCCTCCCTTAGGTCCTGATCTTCCTTTAGTTTTAGTAAAAGTAGACCTTTGACAGTTGCAATTGGTTTATGATTTTGAATACTCCCGTGGCGTGGATCAGACATGAACTGTACTTCCCTTTCTAAGAAAGCAACCAGGTCTGGTAACATGGCTACTCGATTCTTCGTTTCCATTATCTGGCCTGCTTTATCTCTCCACTTTTCTCTAAGTCTAGGGCAGGTTTAGAATGATGGCTCTAGTATTACTAACAAGATTCATTTCCTCCATGCGGTCGAGATTTTTCATCAAGCTACAACAACCTCTAAGAAATATCGCAAACTCACTTAATGCCTCCACATCTTCTGACGTGATATCTTTCCAAGCATAGGCCTTCTTCATTTATGCGTTAGCAATCCTCTGTTCATTACCATAACGTTCTTTAAATAACCTTCTTGCCTCTCGATGGCCTTGGCTTCCATGCCTATTTAGACAACTTTCTACAAGCACCTTAACATGTCTGCTTGTGTAATGCTCCAGAAATCGTAAGCGCTCTTTTTCATCAGTAGTTTTCATTTCTACTCCTTCAGGAAACGCCATTATGAAAACTTCATATTGCAAAGGATCACTATCATATCTAGGAATTTCTATTGGTGAAAAGAATACTGGTCTGAGTAAGTTTTGTCACGAGCTATATGACTAGTTGTTTGTCCCTGACTAGGCCTCTTCGTACCATGAACAGGCATCATCCAATCTTGGCTGTGTATTAGGCCTCAGAAAAGAGTACTGAGTTGCTGGTTTGTCCAGAGCCTCGACAGATGTCCCATAAGTAATTTGCTTCGGTTTAACACCCAGTTGCTGGGATGAAGTTTTGTCGCCCATCAACAGGCTATGTGCTACTCTGAGTCACGAGGCCGGATATCCTCTGGCTGCAGATTTGATTTAGCTGTTGTTTCCTTTTGAGCAGTTCCTTTTCTGTAATAAGAGCTCATCAAGAGCAATTACAAACACTTGTGAAGCCATGTTTCCCAAAACATTATGGTGCCCTGAAATGGGGGGACTATGTATAAACAGAGCTGTAATTTCTACATGGTGAAACCAAAATGTATAAAAATACCATTTAATAAGATCTGACAATGTGCACTTTAAACACATGTGATTTTTTCTATTACAAATCTCAAATTGTGGAGTAGAGGCAAATAAATAAATGATGGGTCTTTGTCCCAAACATTATGGAGGGTACTGTTTATACTGCACACCTGATAAACCTTATTGAACCCAATTACTCTACCAATGTTCTCTTTTTAGGGGGAGGGGTGAAATTTAATCCCCAAAAAAGGTTGTGCTTGGCAAATAATACAGCTTTTAAAAAATGTAATTCTTTTCCAAGAGTTATGATCTGCTCTGTGATTCTACAATACATAATAATTTAGCTCAGATCAGGTTCTAATAACTTTACATTGTAAGGAGCTGACTGCATTCATCCTGCTCTCAAAGCAAAATTATAACCAAGTTGGAGATGTTGATTGATGTCTTCCTCTACCATACAATTTGCCCAGGGATCAACCTTTATTCACACTCCAGGGGTAGCACTAAAATTGAGGTATAAACTGGCAAACTTGCAATACAAGATTATATACATGTTGTTTCTGCTGCCAGCATGTAGCAGACAGAACAAAGCGATTCTAAAACCAATGGTTCAGATCAAGGCTCTGCAATGAAATGGTGGTGGACAACTAAGCAGCTAATGGGAACATAATCCCAACATTCCCCTTTTCAATGATTGCATGGCCCAGCAGCAGTGCTCCGGTTTCCTCCCACATTGCAGACTGACAGGTTTGTAGGTTAATTGGCTTCTGTAAAGTTGTAAATTGCCCCTACTGTGTGTAGGATAGTGCAAATGTATGGGTTGATCGGTGTGGACACAGGCCTAAAGGCCTGTGTCTACACTGTATCTCTAAAGTCATTCTTAACCCAAGGGTCTTCAGCTGCATTCTGATTTTGCCTCTGGAATATCTTGCCCATCTTTAGAAATGTACCAATTGACTCCTTGCATTCATAATTTTAATCATGTAAAACTTTGTTATCACAGAACTCATCACTCTTTTATCTTCCCAAAACCTCTCCATCTACATAACCCAGGCATGATATTCTCCTCCACAAAAAAGTAGGAAGTATTGGCCAGGGGTCCAGGGGGTCGGTTCAGGGAGCTCCTGCATTTTCAATAAACTGAAAGTGATTCCCAAGCTTTCTGCTGGTAGCTTACATAACAGAAGCTTAGAATTTTTCTAACACATAACCAGTAAAATAACCCCCAAAGGATAAATATTTCATGAAATAAATTACTCCATACAACTAACAAAATCTTTACAAAAAACGTTACCTGAAATGTCTCTGCCTGGCACTGTGATTTGCCTAAAAAATGATTTTGGCTGCAGCCATCGTCTGCTTCAGTAAGGGAAGCTAATCGGTGATTGGCTGCAACGCCCCTCGGAGACTGCGTCTGATTGGCCGCCGAGTGACAACTTTAAACACTTTCCGACACATTGCATTTATTTCAGTATGGCCTATTGGTGAAAACAACAGCGTGCTTCACGAAAGACAAGTTAATCACTGGCAGCGACTCATGGAATTCCAAGTTTAACTATCATATATATGCTGAGGATAGTGCCCAACATCAAAACATCAAGTATAAGCCTCTCCACCATCTATCTATACATAACTAAAACTCTGATCCTGTTATCTTCCGGTTTGCGCGGTCTTTCTATTTGCGCAAAAAAGGTTTGCGATAGCGCTATGATTTTTTGCCAGTTCACTCACCGTTCCCCTGTGCTGTGAGTGCACCAAGTTTAGTTCCAATTGGTTGAATGTCGTAAAAGTTAGCGAGGTTTAAAAATCTTAAAAACTGCGCGTGCGCAGATCGATCTCTTTGCCTGCCAGTCAGCGCCGCGCAGATTAGTCTTTCCCCCTGTCACTTCCCGGGACAGTCCGCCCCTCCTGCACCATCTTTACTGGAGCTGAGGATCGCCGGCGGAGATTTCCAAGTGGACACAATTTTCGGAGGAACCCGCAGCAGCTCAGCCCGAGATGTCACCAAAACGGAAAGCAGAGACTCTGATCCCGGCGGAGGAGAAGCGCCCAGCACTCGCTGTGAGTCCCCATCGCACTGCCAATTCCAGACACTACCCCTCTGGTCCCCCTCACTGACTCCTCCCCGTGATGCCCCCCTCTGCTCCATGGCTCTTCCCCCGTCTTTTCTCCGAGCTCACTCCTCCCCCCTCAACCACCATCCACCCCCACAATCCCCTCCCCCACCCCCACACCCCCTCCCCGCCCACACCCGTCTCCCACCCACACACACTCCCTCCTCCCACCCACACCTCCCCGCCCCACCCCCCCCTCCCCATGTCACCCTCTTCCCCCCTTCCTACACCTCCCCATCCACACACACCCCTCCTCCCCTCCCACCCCACTTCCCACACATGAAGAGGGGGGGGGGGAGGTGCTCGGGGATATGGGGAAATGAGCCGTGCCTGCGCAGTTAGTGGCTACGGGTGAGTGGTGGAATATTGCGTTGGGGGAACGGGTGAGTGGTGGAATATTGCATTGGGGAATGGGTTGCGTTGGGGAACCAGGCCTCCCGTGTGACTTGAGACCCAACGGGTCCAACGTAGTCTAGTTATTGATATAAAACCCATGCAACTATTTTTATTCACCACCATTACTGGTGTACCAATGCAGCTCCTCAAATAACCATTATTATAACACATTTTATTTGATAGATTTGCATTACAGATTACCTGTGAAGAGGTTTCAGAATCAAAAACAATTGTTAAGGCATATTTGGTGGTCATTCAGTCTATCGAGTTTATCCTGTCAGACCCATTTCTCTGCTTACTTCGTTGCCCTGCACATTATTCTTTCCTTAGTCAAATCTCTTGTAAAAACATCAAATGATCTGATTTCACAACCTTTACAGGCAGCAAAATTAACATCCCAAAAAAGATGGTTATCACATGCCCCTTGTTTTACCACCTGATAATGTGAAGAGCCCATTTTTATTTACACTACTTAAATCAATCAATCATAACCATTTTAACTACTTTTCTCATACTGACCTATCTGTCCGGGGCCATCTCCATTGCCCGAGTGAGGCCACATGCAAACTGGAAGAATAGCATCTCGTATTCCACTTGGGTAGCTTACAATCTAACAGTATGAACATTGCATTCTCCAATTTTAGATCCTCCCCCACCCCCCTTTCCTGCGCCCCACACATCCATTTCCCCCTCCGCCTCTCTTTCCATCTATATTACTTCCTCAGGCTTCACAATTTGCCTCTTCTATACTTATCCCACACTGTTTGTCTTTCCGTCTCTAGCCTTTGTCCAACCATCATCCTATCAAAACCCACCCTCGCCTGTAACCACCTATCACTTGCCAGGCATTGTCCTGCCTTTCTTCTCTTCCAGCTTTCCACCACAATCAGTCGGAAGAAAGGCCCCAACCCAAAACATTGCCAAACCATGTTCTCCAGAAATGCTGCTCAGACTCGTTGGGTCCCTGTCACACGGGAGGCCCGGTCCCCCAACACAACCCGTTCCCCAACGCATTGGGTGTCATTAAACCTGTTTCGGAACCCACTGACTGGGTGTCCTCAATGGTAGTTGCCACGAAGAAGAACAAGCAGGACACATCACCCGATGCGTACCGTGGAGTAAGTAGCTGCCCATATGGGTAAGGCAGCAGTATTTTCTGTGTTAGACGGCAAGAGCTCTTTCTGGCAAATTCCTCTGGAATTTCAGCATTCCTTTCGGCCGTTACATAATCGTTGCGGGCAGGGACATGAAGGAGCATGACGACAATTGAAAGAAGGTACTCGAACGTGCCAGGGAAGTACACTTGACACTAAATCCTAAGAGGAAGTGTCAGTGATGCAGTTGTACAAAGCAGACTATGAAGGCATGAGAGGGGAGCTGGTCAAGGTAGACTGGAAAGGGATCCTAGCAGGAATGACGGTTCAACAGCAATGGCAGGAATTTCTGGGCATAATCCGGAAGACGCAGGATCATTTCATTCCAAAAAGAAAGAAAGATTCTAAGGGGAGTAGGAGGCAACCGAGGCTGACAAGAGAAGTTAGGGATAGAATAAAACCAAAAGAAAAGATGTATAACACAGCAAAGAGTAGCCGGAAGCCAGAGGACTGGGAAACTTTCATTGGACAACAGAAGGAAACAAAACGGGCAATACGGGCTGAAAAGATGAAGTACGAAGGGAAGCTGGCCAGGAATATAAAGAAGGACAGTAAAAGCTTCTTTAGATACGTTAAGGGAAAAAGAGTAGCAAAGTCAAATGTGGGTCCTTGAAGGCAGACACGGGTGAAATTATTATGGGCAACAAGGAAATGGCAGAAGAGTTGAATAGGTACTTTGGATCTGTCTTCACTAAAGAAGACACAAACAATCTCCCAGATGTACCGGAGGACAGAGGCTCTAAGGGGGGGTAGAGGAACTGAAAGAAATTTTCATTAGGCGAGAAATAGTATTGGGTAGGCTAATGGGACTGAAGGATGATAAATCCCCTGGACCTGATGGTCTGCATCCCAGGGTCCTCAGGGAGGTGGCTCTAGAAATAGTGGACGTATTGGTGATCATTTTCCAATGTTCAATAAATTCAGGATCAGTTCCTGTGGATTGGAGGATAGCTGATGTTATCCGACTTTTCAAGGAAGGAGCGAGAGTGAAAACGGGGAATTACACACCAGTTAGCCTGACTTCGGTGGTGGGAAAGATGCTGGAGTCAATTATTAAAGAGGTCATAATGGTGCATTTGGATAGCAGTAAAAGGATTAATCCAAGTCAACATGGATTTATGAAAGGGAAATCATGCTTGACTAATCGTCTGGCATTTTTTGAGGATGTGACAAGTAAAATGGATGAAGGGGTGCCAGTGGATGTAGTGTATCTAGACTTTCAGAAAGTCTTTGAATAGGTACCAGTCTGGAGATTGGTGACTAAAATTAGAGCACATGGTATTGGGGGTAGGGTGTTGACATGGATAAAAATTGGTTGGCAGACCGGAAGCAAAGAGTAGGAGTGAATGGGTCCTTTTCAGAATGGCAGGCAGTGGCGAGTGGAGTGCCACAAGGTGTTGGGGCCACAATTGTTACAATATATATTAATGATTTGGAAGAGGGAATTAAGAGCAACACTAGCAAGTTTGCGGATGACACAAAGCTGGGTGGCAGTATGAACTGTGAAGAGGATGTTAGGAGGTTGCAGGGTAACCTGGACAGATTGAGCG
The DNA here is from genome assembly GCA_963514005.1 of Raja brachyura. The sequence goes on from OY740783.1 coordinate 63,240,514, forward strand.
AGTGGGCAGATGCGTAGCAGATGCAGTATAATATAGATAAATGTGAGGTTATCCACTTTGGCGGAAAAAACAAGGGGGCAGATTATTATCTCAATGGGGTTAGGTTAGGTAAGGGGGAGGTGCAGCGAGACCCGAGCGTCCTTGTACACCGGTCACTGAAAGTTGGTTTACAGGTACAGCAGGCAGTGAAGAAAGCTAAAGGAATGTTGGCCTTCATAACAAGAGGATTTCAGTATAGGTTCTTCTGCAGTTATATAGGGCTCTGCTGAGACCACATCTGGAGTATTGTGCACAGTTTTGGTCTCCGAATTTGAGGAAGGACATCCTTGTGATTGAGGCAGTACAGCGTAGGTTCACAAGATCGATCCCTGGGATGGCGGGACTGTCATATGAGCAAAGATTGAAAAGACGAGGTGTGTATTCACTGGAGTTTAGAAGGATAAGGGGGGATCTTATAGACACATATAAAATTATAAAAGGACTGGACAAGCTAGATGCAGGAAAAATGTTCTCAATGTGGGGGGAGTCTTAGACCACAGTCTTAGAATAAAGGGGCAGGTGGGGCAGCGGCGGCTGGTATAACCTCTCCGCTCCGGTGGTCGGCTCTGGGCAGGTAATGCGGAGGAGCTCGGCGGCCATCACACAAGGCCTGGAGCAGTGTGCGGTGGGGGTTGAAAGCGGGGCCTGCCCCGTTGCCAGGAGCGGGAGAGCGGCGGTAGCCGCGGCTTCTCAGCTCCGGTGAGCAGCAGCTGGTGGGGAAGAGGCGGCATACCTCACTGCAGGGCCAGGGTTGGCGGCAACGTAGTTCTGCAGGGCTGGGCAGCCGGCTGCAGACATCAGGTCTCCCGAGGCTGCGTGCTTAAGGTGAGTCCAAATTTCAATTTGGACAGTCGGGGGTCACCAATGTAGCGGCACCAAACATGGTGAATAAAGGCGAGACGTCAGGTCGGTTCAAACGGTTGTTTATCCAGTGGTGACACGTTAGGTGGGTGCGCTAACCATATTACTGTGTTGCTGTAGCTGAGCGAGGTTGTTCACCTGGGCTCAGCTACCGGTTGACTTCTTAAGGTCTCAAGGTGAGATGACCTTAAGTACCAGGACACTCCATCTAGCCCATGACTTCACGTGCCTGCCTACGTATCTCCTGACGAGGGTTCGAGCATAAGTGGCCCGTGTATAGGCTAACGCCACAAGGTCATTTAAGACTGAGGTGAGAAAAAACTTTTTCACCCAGAGAGTTGTTAATTTATGGAATTCCCTGCCACAGAGGACAGTGGAGGCCAAGTCACTGGATGGATTTAAGAGAGAGTTAGATAGAACTCTGGGGGATAGGGGAGTCAAGGGATATGGGGAGAAGGCAGGCACAGGTTATTGATAGGGGACGAACAGCCATGATCACAATGAATGGCGGTGCTGGCTCGAAGGGCCGAATGGCCTCCTCCTGCACCTATTTTCTATGTTTCTAACAACTGTAAGTTCCGTGTTAACCAGATGAGCTATGTGTTTTCACCAATAACGGCCTCAAGGTTGATCCTTCCAAGAGGGCGGCCATCAGTGGGATGGCGGCACCCACACACATCACCAGCCTGCAGAGACTTCTGGGCATGGTTAATTACCTCAGGAAGTTAATTCCCAATTTCAGCGAAATCTTGGCTCTCCTACGGCAGCTTACTCACAAGGACACTGCCTGGACGTGGCATGAACAGCAGCAATACGCTTTTGACACACTCATACAACAGGTGTCGTGCCCTCCTACTTTGGCTTATTTCGATGTCAATCAGCCTGTCACACTGATCTGCGATGCTTCCCAGTATGGCCTCGGCGCTGCATGCCTGCAGGCTGAAAATCCTATTGCCTAGGTTCTAGAACAATGACAGACACAGAGACATGGTATGCTCACATCGGGAAGGAATTGCTGGCGTTGGTCTTCGTGGGTGTCAAATTCAACGATTACATTATAACCATAGAAACTGACCACCAGTCTTTGGTCACCATTTTAAACAAACCTATACATGCTGCTCCGGCAAGACTGCAAAAAATGATACTGAGACTTCAAAAGTACGACATCACACTCATTTACAAAGATGGTAAGCACATGTATCTGCTGACACTTTATCTCGTGCTCCCAGGAAAACCAATGCCCAGCACACATTTAAAAAATACACTTTTGATGTCATGACGGTCGACTATATTCAATATCCGTTGGGTTCCGTCCGACGGGAGGCCTGGTCCCCCAACGCAACCTGTTCCCCCAATGCAATATTCCACCACTCACCCATAGTCCCCACGGGAGGCCTGGTCCCCCCACAAATCCCCCCACAAACACAATCCGTTCCCCAATGTAAGATTCCACAACTCCCCTGCCTCCCCAAGCACTGAAAATCCAATTGCACTTCTCCTGCCTCCCCCAGCACTTCCACTTCCAAATCCACTTTCCTGGCCGCTCCCCCTCCTGTGCTAGCATGAGCAGGAGTAAGTGTTCTATGACGGCAACATTGTTGCAAATGTCAGGGGACTGTGAGATACCATTCAGGTGAAAACTTGGTGGAAGCACAGAGTGTTCCTGGATTGCAACATTGTATGGAAGTTTGTTGTAAGCTGGGGCTGCAAGGATTTAACAGTAACATTCTTTTTAAAGTTGGGTTTTTTTAAACCTTCAAATATTAATAACTTTTGAAATATAACATGAAATCTGAAGTAAACTTGACAAGGGTGACGGTGGCAAAAAGCTGAGTATGGTTCTGCAAACATTTTAGTGCTACCGTGTAACGTTTTGGCGTAGATACGATCACACACACACACACACACACAAACTATTAATAGTATATAGATAATGCCCAAGTTACGGCTAAATAGTGCTTTTGCACAGCTTTGACATTAATTTTTTTATAGACTTATTCCTCAATTTAAGAGTACAAACATCATACATGCTTTATGAAACACTCCCTCATCATGCCATTGGATTTCCAAGGATTTAAGTACACATAGAAACATAGAAATTAGGTGCAGGAATAGGCCATTCGGCCCTTCGAGCCTGCACCGCCATTCAATATGATCATGGCTGATCATCCAACTCAGTATCCCGTACCTGCCTTCTCTCCATACCCTCTAATCCCCTTAGCCACAAGGGCCACATCTAACTCCCTCTTAAATATATCCAATCAACTGGCCTCAACTACCCTCTGTGGCAGAGAGTTCCAGAGACCCACCACTCTCTGTGTGAAAAAATTCCTTCTCATCTCGGTCCTAAAGGATTTCCCCCTTATCCTTAAGCTGTGACCCCTTGTCCTGGACCTCCCCAACATCGGGAACAATCTTCCTGCATCTAGCCTGTCCAACCCCTTAAGAATCTTGTAAGTTTCTATAAGATCCCCTCTCAATCTCCTAAATTCTAGAGTATAAACCGAGTCTATGCAGTCTTTGTTCATAAGACAGTCCTGACATCCCAGGAATCAGTCTGGTGAACCTTCGCTGCACTCCCTCTATGGCAATAATGTCCTTCCTCAGATTTGGAGACCAGAACTGTACGCAATACTCCAGGTGTGGCCTCACCAAGACCCTATACAACTGAAGTAGAACCTCCCTGCTCCTATACTCAAATCCTTTTGCTATGAAAGCTAACATACCATTGGCTTTCTTCACTGCCTGCTGTACCTGCATGCCTACTTTCAATGACTGGTGTACCATGACACCCAGGTCGTGCTGCATCTCCCCTTTTCCTAATCGGCCACCATTTAGATAGCAGTCGGTTTTCCTATTTTTGCCACCAAAGTGGACTTGGATTTGCGTAATCCTGCACATACTTTACAACTTCATTTGCCACGTAAAGAAGAAGATAACAAATTGACTGGGAACACAATTTTATCAAAAAAGTGGCAAAAAATTATTTTCATCTGTTTTATCTCCGATGTCAAAGAAAGCCAAATGATAAGAAAGCACAGAAAAAAAAAGAGAAATTGACTTTCCCTTCTGAGTACTTTTAATCCTTAAAACTAAATGGAACAGGAATGGGTGGGTTGATATTCGTAAACTAAGTTATATATCAGACTAGGGTTTGTAGGTGTATACTGTATCTGCTGCATTAGGCTAGCTTATAGAAACATAGAAGATAGGTGCAGGAGTAGGCCATTCGGCCCTTCGAGCCTGCACCGCCATTCATTATGATCACGGCTGATCATCCAACTCAGTATCCTGTACCTGCCTTCTCTCCATACCCCCTGATCCCTTTAGCCACAAGGGCCACATCTAACACCCTCTTAAATATAGCCAATGAACTGGCCTCAACTACCTTCTGTGGCAGAGAATTCCAGAGACTCACCATTCTCTGTGTGAAAAATGTTTTCCTCATCTCGGTCCTAAAAGAATTCCCCCTTATCCTTAGACTGTGACCCCTTGTTCTGGACCTCCCCAACATCGGGAACAAACCTCCTGCATCTAGCCTATCCAACCCCTTAAGAATTTTGTAAGTTTCTATAAGATCCCCCCTCAGTCTTCTAAATTCTAGCGAGTACAAGCCAAGTCTATCCAGTCTTTCCTCGTATGAAACTCCTGACATCCCAGGAATCAGTCTGGTGAACCTTCTGTGTACCCCCTCTATGGCAAGAATGTATTTTCTCAGATTTGGAGACCAAAACTGTACGCAATACTCCAGGTGTGGTCGAACCAAAACCCTGTACAACTGCAGAAGAACCTCCCTGCTCCTATACTCAAATCCTTTCGCTATGAATACTAACATACCATTTGCTTTCTTCACTGCCTGCTGCACCTGCATGCCTACTTTCAATGATTGGTGTACCATCACACCCAGGTCTCGTTGCATCTCCCCTTTTTCTAATTTGCCACCATTCAGATAATAGTCTACCCTCCTGTTTTTGCCACAAAAGTGGATAACCTCACATTTATCCACATTATACTGCATCTGCCATGCATTTGCCCATTCACTCAGCCTATCCAAGTCACCTTGCAGCCTCCTAGCATCCTCCTCACACCTAACACTACCCCCAGCTTAGTGTCATCCGCAAACTTTGAGATGTTGCATTCAATTCCCTCGTCCAAATCATTAATATATATTGTAAATAGCTGGGGTCCCAGCACTGAGCCTTGCGGTACCCCACTAGTCACTGCCTGCCATTCTGAAAAGGACCCATTTACTCCTACCCTTTGCTTCCTGTCTGCCAGCCAGTTCTCTATCCACATCAATACTGAACCCCCAATACCATGTGCTTCACGTTTGTATACTAATCTCTTGTCAAAAGCCTTCTGAAAGTCTAGATATAACACATCCACTATTTCTCCCTTATCCACTCTGCTAGTTACATCCTCAAAAAATTCTATAAGATTCGTCAGACATGATTTACCTTTCGTAAATCCATGCTGACTTTGTCTAATGATTTCACCACTTTCCAAATGTACTGCTAACCCATCTTTAATAACTGACTCTAGCAGTTTCCCCACTACCGATATTAGACTAACTGGTCTGTAATTCCCCATTTTCTTTCTCTCTCCTTTTTTAAAAAGTGGGGTTACATTAGCCACCCTCCAATCCTCAGGAACTACTCCAGAATCTGAGGAGTTTTGAAAAATTATCACTAATGCATCCACTATTTCTGTCGCTACTTCCTTGAGTACTCTGGGATGCAGACTATCTGGCCCTGGGGATTTATCGGCATTTAATCCATTCCATTTACCTAACACCTCTTCCCAGCTAACCTGGATTTCACCCAGTTCCTGCACCTTATTTGACCCCCGGTCCTCTGCTATTTCCGTCAGATTATTTATGTTTTCCTTAGTGAAGACAAACAAAGTAGTTATTCAATTGGTCTGCCATGTCCTTGTTCCCTATGATCAATTCACCTGTTTCTGACTGCAAGGGACCTACATTTGTTTTAACTAATCTCTTTCTCTTCACATATCTATAAAAACCTTTGCAGTCAGTTTTTATGTTCCCTGTCAGTTTTCTTTCATAATCTATTTTCCCTTTCCTAATTAAGCCCTTTGTCCTCCTCTGCTGAACTCTGAATTTCTCCCAATCCTCTGGTTGGCTGCTTCTTCTGGCTAATTTGTATGCTTCATCTTTTGTTTTTATACTATCCCTGATTTCCCTTGTTATCCATGGATGCACTACCTTCCCTGATTTATTCTTTTGACAAACTGGGATGAACAATTGTTGTAGTTCATCCATGCAGTCTTTAAATACCTTCCATTGCACATCCACTGTCAACCCTTTAAGAATCACTTGCCAGTCTATCTTGGCCAATTCACACCTTCAAAGCTACCTTTGTTTAAGTTCAGAACCCTTGTTTCGGACTTAATTACGTCACTCTCCATCTTAATGAAGAACTCAACCATATTATGGTCACTTTTGCCCAACGGGCCACACACAACAAGACTGCTAACTAACCCTTCCTCATTGCTCAATACCCAGTCTAGAGTAGTTGGTGAACTGCTCTCTCGTTGGTTCCTCAACATGTTGGTTTAGAAAACTATCACGCATACATTCTAAGAAATCCTCTTCCTCAGCACCCCTGCCCACTTGATTCACCCAATCTATATGTAGATTGAAGTCACTCATTATAACTGTTTTACCCTTGTTGCACTCATTTCTAATTTCCCGCTTGATGCCATCCCCAACTCCACTACTACTGTTAGGTGGCCTGTACACAACTCCCACTAGCGTTTTCTGTCCCTAGAGTTTCGCAGCTCTACCCATATCGATTCCACATCCTCCAAGCTAATGTCCTTCCTTTTTATTGCATTAATCTCCTCTCTCACCAGCAACGCTACCCCACCTCCTTTTCCTTTCTGTCTATCCCTCCTGAATATTGAATATCCCTGGATGTTCAGCTCCCAGCCTTGGTCCCCCTGGAGCCACGTCTCCGTGATCCAAACTATAGCATAGTCATTAATAGCTATCTGCACATTCAACTCGTCCACCTTATTACGAATGCTCCTTGCATTGAGACACAACGCCTTCAGGCTTGTTTTTACAACACTCTTACTCCTTATACAATTATGTTGACAAGTGGCCCCTTTTGATTTTTTGCCTTGGAAACCTACCACCTCTTATTCTCTGTTTATTTTTTTTTTCTTCTTTCCCTCCTACATGTTGGGTCTGAGTGCTTCCCTTCTCTGCCTCAGACCCTGTCTACTGGCTTTCTCTATTTGAGTCCCTCCCCCCCCCCAACCATTCTAGTTTAAAGTCCCCCCGGTAGCCTTTGCAAATTTCCCTGCCAGGATATTTGGAGGAAGGTGATAATAGAAAATGTTAGTGGACCGAAGGGCCTGTTTCCGCAATGTATCTCTAAACTAAACTAAAATGTCAGGGCAGCACAGTAGCCTTGCATATTATTGCCCCAGCACAGATAGGCCGTAGAAAATTCCGGCAAGAGAAAAGGGGGAAACCATTGTTTTTAATTGTCAATTTCTGAGAGATTAAGGGAAACAAATTGTGGGGGGGGGGGGGTGTTAGGTTATTCCTGTAACTCCAGCATCTCTGGAGAGAAGGAATGGATGACGTTTTGGGTCGATACTCTTTTTCAGACTGGTTAAGGATAAAGGAAACGAGAGATGTAGACGGTGATGTGGGGAGATTATTCTGGGAGATGTATGGACTCGACGGCCTCCTATTTCACAAGAAATTTGGGAAAACAGATTAATTTTCTTAAAAAAAAATTAAAATGTGGAGATTAAATTCCACAATCTATTCATCGCCAATAATCAAGTGGAATGATGCAGTGTTATAGTGATATGCTATAAATGGTAGCACACAGCTTTAAAATAGAATGGGGAATCGGATTTTATTTTGAATTTTAAAGGATACTAGACTAAGTGCAGTGCTCCCCCAACAGTGCGCGTTGGGGAGCTGATGAAGCCGTTTTTGAAATAAGGCCTTCCCCCTGACGTCACCAACAGGTGGTGGAATATTCTGTTTCACTGTACCGTTAGGGGGAGGGGGCTGCAGGAGGTGTGAATAACCCGTGGGGGGGGGAAAGAGAGAAGAGGGGCATTCAGCAGCTTGAGAGCCCATTGTGATTATCATCACTGGAAGCTTCTGGAAAAAAGTCTGTCTGTATGAAGCTGCGGTTACCATTGGGAACGTCCATTGTGATATCATTGTGGCACTCGGCAGCTTGAGAGCCCATTGTGATTGGTGCACTGCGTGTAGGATTGTGACATCATCAGTGGAAAGTCCTGGAAAAAGGCTGTGTGAGAGAACCGTTTTTGCCTTTTAAAAAAAAAACTTGAATCGCCAATAACTTGTGAAATATAGGATTAAATATTGTGAACCTGATTACTGCGTGGAGGGGAAAAATGTGAGTCAGAATATGTAAAAATGTAGGCTACCGCATAGCGTTATGGCAAAGGTAGAAAAACACATACACATACACACACATGTTTACATATAGACAAGATGAGACTTTTAATAGTATATAAACTGAAAGGAAAATAAACAAAAGATTATATACTTACAGTAACATTGAATACAGACTCTGTCAAGTTCTTCCAGGAATTTTGGTGTCATTTGTGGCAATGGCTCAAGATCAACTTTTTTGAAGTCCTCTGGACAATCATGTTTTAAGTGGCCTTCTCGCTTGCATAAACTGCATACAATTATGGAAGCCTATTTAGGAAACATGTGATAGTAATTTAACAAAATAAATACTATACACATACACTAATGTTATTTATAAACTGATCAACAGCTGATTCCAATGAGCTTAACCAAATTGTGAAAATTTTGCAGATTATTTTCCATGTTCTAACCATTCTGATAAATAGTTTCAAATGTGATAAAAATGCAGCAATTTTGAGAACCAGAAAATTCTGTCGGTGGCATTACCTTGCCCTTTGTAAAAGCCGCTTTACTGAACACATAATACAGGTTGTCCTCACTCGATTGTGATTCACATCCAAGTAAAGAAGGGTTAGTTTCTCCAACAGTAACTTCCTTATTTATTTCATTTTGAACTTGTTTTTCTTTCTTGCTTGGTGTATGTGTGATCGTCTGAGAAGTCACATCACTTAGGCTTTCCAGTGTACGTTCTTTCCAGTTTAGCAATTCATCATCAATTATTCCATCTTCATCAGACGGGTTATCCTCCTGACTAGACTCTGTGGATATATTCTCAAATTCCTCTTCAGCTGTAAGACTGTCAAGATGAACTCGAGGTGTGATATTCAGATCCAAGTCATCATCATCATCATCATCATCAATGTCATCTTCTTCCTCATAGTCTTCATTTCTGTTTAGTGGCCTTTTCTGGTGCTGTGTTGTCTTTTTAGGGAAATTGTGCAGTTCATCCATACTGTCAGAACTTTCTCTAACTTCATTTAACATGATTTCATCATTTTTCATTTCCAGTTGATTAGAATCATCAATATCAACATAATCACTCTCGATATTATGAGGATTCAGAACATTCTCAGAGTCTGAAAGATTTTCTGAATTAAAGCGATCTCTGTAACAATTCATGCGGTTCACACAAGAGTTCATTTCATCATCACTGGAGGTCTCATTATCTGTTTCTATTGATTGCATAAATTTGTTTTCATTTAATATCTTGCTGGCAATTGTTGAAGTGTTTTTCTGCTGCCCAGACATATTAAACAGTTCTTCATCATTGCCACTTTCCAAAAGTTCATTATCATTTTTATCTTCACTTTCTGGTTGATTTTCATCATTCTCGGGCAAGTCATCTCCAGTAATTCTGCACTTTTGCATATCAGATATCAACTCTTCCTCTTTGAAGCTTTTACTCCCACATTCTTGTAACTTTTCCAAGTTTCTGTAGGGGTTTTCAGAAGATAGTTTTTCACCATCATTACATGCAGCAGAAGCATTGTGGATCTGTTGCCATTCTCCATCAGGAATTTTCGCTGAACTGGTAGACGTTATCTCTGGTAGCAGTGCCCTTGACGTACAAAGGTCAACAAATTCCTGCTGACCTGCTTCAACCATAGATGCTGTATTAGAATCGGCTTTTTCATTGCTTCTTTTGTTGAATTTTGCTGACTTGTATCTGGGCAACGCAAAGTACTTATATGTTGCTCGTAAACAATGAACGAGATAGTCAAAAACAATTTGACTACTTAACGTTCGTGCAACATTTCTCTTCACAGAGTACGGATCTGGAGAAAAAGGTACATAATTAATCTTTTCATAGATTGAAAATACATTTCCAGCAGATTTAAAAATCTAAACTTTGTATCTTTCTTAATCTCAAAATAACATCACAGAGCCCGCGATCTCTGGTCAGAGGCCGACTTTGGGAACTCCAAATATTTCCACAAGACCAAATATTTCCACAAGACTATACAAGAGATTGGATATTAAACTATCTCCATTACTAATTTTGGTCTCCAAATGAACCACTATTCTTTCACTTTAAAAAAAACAAGATTTCTTGATTTTACCCATCAATATTTTTGTGTACTCATTGTACCTTCCTCATTTTCTTTCCCAAGATTTTTGTAACATTGAATTCTAGGTATTCATCACAAACTTTCCATTTTTTCTTACCCTTCTCTATGTGTTTCTTAACATTGATAGAATTTGCAGCATCTCCTTTTATGCTTGGCTATATTTGGTCTAAAGCCCAGTGAAAGCCTCTATTACTCACTGATTTATTTTCAGGTTGATTTTTCCCGTACATTTTCGCTAAATCACAATTCGGCCTGGTAACATTAGTTCATCATAAAAATTTAACATAACTACAAATTAATAAATTTCTCAGGTTGGGCAGCACAACTGGGGCCAGAGCCCAAAACCAGCTGGGCCACTGATCACAGATTGTGGGAGGTGTAGAATTCTTGCCTCAAGTTTTCAGTCTCTACAGTGTCCCCCCCACACCACCACCGCCCCCACCCCCACCATATGCCTCGAGGTATCTGGGTAACGATACGGTACAACTTTATTTATCCCAGGAGGGAAATTGATCTGCCAACAGTCATAAAACACAAGATGCATGAAACATGATATTAAAGTGATGAGTGGAAAGGATTGGCGATGTGCAAAGATTTGGGGGGTGGGAGGGAAAGGAGGGTCAGTCTACCCCACAACACATGGGGGAGGAGCTGTGCAGTTTGATAGCCACAGGGAAGAAGGATCTCCTGTGGCGTTCTGTACTACATCTTCTGAACCAGTCTGTTGCTGAAGATACTCCTCAGGTTGACGAGTGTGTCATGGAGGGGGTGAGCTGCATTGTCCAAGATGCTCCGCAGTTTGAGGAGCATCCTCCCCGCCACCTCCCATGAATCCAACTCCGCCCTAGGACGGAGCCAGCTTTCTTGAAGAGAAACTTATTTTAAGAGACTGCGCATTTCTCGGTGCTCTCCTCCCACACACATTTACTGTTGTATGACTAGTATGGTAATTTTAATTTTTTTAAATCAAAATGGAACATTATTCTGATAACCAAGGCCATGGGAATGTAGGGGGGATGACAAATATTTGAAATTGCAAATTAGAAATATCGTACAGAAGAGATAAAGCTCCAAATGGCATGTTTCTGCCTACTCTGGCAGAGCTCAGAGAATAAGGACTATGAATATTTTAGAAGAGCTGCTTACAGCTATTTTTTTTTAATGCTACCAGACAAGGACTGCGCTTACAATAATACACATTAAAGTACCACTACCAATCTTTTGCGCAAAGTCACAAATGTCCTTAGAGACATGAATGATGTAATTAGAAATTTAGAGCAAAATGCTCCAAAGTGCACCAATTCACTGACTAATTACAGTAGAGGGGAGAGATGGGGACAGGGGATGGTGTGGGGAAGGAAGAACCAGCACTTAGGCTCATAATGAATTAAAAAAACCATTGTTCAATGCAGACCTTCCACAGCAATTCTCCTTTTGGGCCATTCTTTAGCTTCCCGAGAAAGTGGCTCTCTGGTTCGTATATTAATAACGAAATAAGTCACTGAAAATTCAATTGCATAAAATCGAAGTAGTTCGACCCACAGCTGTCCCACAGGCACAGTACTTTGTTGATTTTTATCAAAGATGAGTGGAACCTACAAAGGAAAAATGCTTGATAAATTATTCTAGTTTGATTGGTTACCAAGATAAAAATCAATAATATCTATCCATGCTGGGAAAACCTACCTTTCCTTCAAATGAAACATCTTCCTCACTTGGTTTGTATTCCCAAATTACCTCATTGTTTTCTACCCTTTTAAGACTGAAGTTGCCCAAGTTGTCCACCAAAAATCCTTCAATCTTTTCAAAAAAACAGGTAATTTCTGGTTAAAAAAACACATTGTTTTTTTTTTAATTTACCAAAAAATCTTACCGACAATTATAATGAAAGCCCAAATTTAGAAGTGCCACTGGATCAGTTTCTTGTTTTTTTTAAACACAGATTATACTATCTTGATAAACAAATTGATATGACCTCAACTTTAAGCAAAGCTTTCCTATACAATGATGACTTCACTGATCAAATAAATTTATACTACACTTTAAACAGTCTCTCTATGGCAAAATCAAAATTAAAAAAACACTATGGTTAAAACCTCGCAATAATGGAGGGGGGGGGGGGCAGGGACGATGTCTGTTGGTGTCGATTATCCACTATAACCGGGTGAGAGAGGTACGTTTAACCCAAGGGGAAGAAACACTGTGTTTGGGGGGGGGGGGGGGGGGTTGGAGAAATTTGGGGGTTAAACTGGGGTTAAGAATTCACAGGCCGTGGAGCCACAGAGCCTCCAGCCACACGCGGTATGCCAGGGACAGGTCCGGAACTCACGCCGCCTTCATGCTGCTCACTCTCTCTACTCCCGCAACCGGAAGCACGCCACATGGCAAGAGCTCATTGAGTAACCTGGTGGACAGTGCAACGGGAGCCTCATGCTATTACCAAGCAACCAAGACATGCACTGCCAGAACCATGTAGGTGCTGTGGTGCATGCCAGGTTTATATCCAACATGCGGGACCTTACTTTATGGCTACCACTGCAAACCCATGCCCAATGAAACGCTCTTCAAGAGCGTTTTACTGCTTGCCCTCTCACTGCCGCCCTTCCGCTGCACTACGTGCCGACCGCCATCATGAACAGATGATTCGTAGGTCATTTAAGACTGAGGTGAGAAAAAGCTTTTTCACCCAGAGAGTTGTGAATTTGTGGAATTCCCTGCCACAGAGGGCAGTGGAGGCCAAATCACTGGATGGATTTAAGAGAGTTAGATAGAGCTCTAGGGGCTAGTGGAGTGAAGGGATATGGGGAGAAGGCAGGCACGGGTTATTGATAGGGGACGATCAGCCATGATCACAATGAATGGCGGTGCTGGCTCGAAGGGCTGAATGGCCTCCTCCTGCACCTAGTTTCTATGATTCGGTCTGCTATAACCTATATATAGAGCTCCGTAATCACGAGGGTTTACTGTACTTCTGCATTTCAAATGTTTCTTGCTATTAGATTGATTCACCAGAAGAGCAGATAGAAATCTTACCCATAATCCAAGATACACAGGTAGCACAGATTCACTCCTTTGTTGAAGAAAGAATATTACCATTATAGCAAAAGCATAGGGTGGCAAACCTCCTTCCTCTGGGCTATCAATGTGACAAAGCTGAAAACATTAACAGATTAGTTGGATTTAAAAACAAGTTCATAGATGACCATAGAAACATTTAAATAATGCAAAGGGGGAAATGTCCAGCACATCATGCTTGCGCTGTTCTTTGAAAGTTTCATGCTATTTATTTTCACGTGTAACCTGATTTTCTATTCTCCTTCACAAAATCAATAATCTCATATTTATCCATTTTATATCCATCTATTATTTCCTGACCATTCACTTTCTGGCCCAAATCCTTGTTGCACATACTTAGCAAAATTAGGTACGTGACATTCTGCCTTAACCCCCCTCCCACTCCCACCCCCCCCCCCCACCCCTCACCAATTGACAATTACTAACAATGGAGAGTCAGAGGAAACCAGTTTTGCCATTTATAGGAACCAACTTCTGGCCGGTCACGTTGGCGCAACGGTACAGTTGCTGCCTTACAGCGAATGTGGCGCCAAAGACCTGGGTTCGATCCTAACAACGGGTGTAGTCTGTACAGAATTTGTACGTTCTCCCCGTGATCTGCGTGGATTTTCTCCTAGATCTTCGGTTTCCTCCAACAACCCAGATGTACAGGTTTGTAGGTTAATTGGATTGGTAAATGTAAAAATTGTCCCTAGTGGGTGTAGGATAGTGTTAATGTGTGAGGATCGTTGGTTGGCGCGGACCTGGTGGCCGAAGGGCCTGTTTCCACGCTGTATCTCTAAACTAAACTGCACTTATCACATATATTGTACTTTTTGATTTAATAGTATTATGCATCTTTGCATGTACCCATGCCCATATGTCAGGCATTCGTAACTCAGGGACAGTCAGTATGGTGCTTAACAACGAAGAGCATTCTTTTGTTTTAAATTTCAAATTTCATTTAATTGGATCGATCATTTCGTATCTAGTACCAGAAAACTTCATCCATTAAAATTAAGTATTTTATTAAAAATGAGGTGTCACAAATTTAATTTGTTTTCTTGAAGAAATGATGCAGAAGACTGACGAGTTGAGGGCAATTGATATTTCTGCATGGACGTTATCAAGGTCTATGACAATGGAAAGAGTCAGAGGGGGGGTAGTGAAGGGTTAGTTTTCAAATTGAAGGCTTGTAACCAGTATTGTGCCACCACAGAGCATGGTGCTGAGAATATTGTTGTTTGTCATCTATATTAACGATTTGAATGACAATATTTTTAATACGGCTAATAGGATGAGGTTGACACCAAAATCTGATTTCAATGAAGAAGGTTATGATTATAAAAAGATTAGATTAACTGGGGAGTTAAAGAAGGAACTGCAGATGCTGGAGAATCGAGGGTTACACAAAAAGCTGGAGAAACTCAGCGAGTGCAGCAGCATCTAAGGAGCGAAGGAGATAGGCGACGTTTTGGGTCGAGACCCTTCTTCAGACAGATTAACTGGGGAAGTGGGTCAAGGAATGGCAGGTGAAATATAACTTGGTAAAGTGTAAGGGGCGGCACTGTGATAAATTAAATATATCTTGTACAGTAAATGGTAGTATTCTGGACAGCATTGTAGAACAGGAAGATTTAGTTCCCCGAAGGTGGCGACTCAGATAGACAGGGATGTGAAGGCAGCATTGGGCATGCTTGCTTTTATCAGGCAAGGCAATGAGTACAGGAGGTGGTATGTCATGTTACAAGTCATTGGCGAGACCACACTTGGGAGTATTGTGCACAGATCTGGTCGTCCAGCTATCGTTAGGCTGAAAAGGCTACAAAAACAATTTGCGAGGATGTTACCAGGAAAGAATGTAAGGAGAGGCTAGCTATGACATTGTTTCCCTGGAGTGTAAGAGGCCGAGGGGTGACCATATAGAAGACATATAAAATCATGATGGACATAGATAGTGGATGGTCACATTCTTTCATCTAGGATAGGCATGTCTAAACCTAGAGGGCATAGATTTAAGGTAAGAGGGGCAAGATTGTGCAACATTTTCCATAGTGAGAGGCGAGTATCATGAACAAGCTGCAAGAAGAAGCAAGCAGGTACAATTACAACATTTAAAAGACATTTGAACAGGTTCAAAGGTTTAGAAGAACACGGGGCACATGGGAAAATAGGACATCTAGATCAGCATGGACAATTTGGGCCAAAATGCTCGTCTCCTTGCTGTAAAACTGGATAACATTGAATGAGCTGAAAGCAATCTAAACTTTAAGGAAAAGTAGTTGTCAAAGTAAGGTTGGAGGAAAAAAGTGAATATTGACAATTAAACTTGTACTAAACAAACTACTATTTGAGTCCAGAAAAAAACTGAATTTCTTACCTTTCCCCAAGATCTAAGGGCAATAACCAACGGAGTAAGAGAAGGTTCAAACTTTGCCAAGGCAGCTAAGTGACAAGTTGTGAGCCATGCATTTTCATTGCCTGCACTTACTTTACATAAAAGGCCGCTGAAAGGGAGTATGGGGAGGAGATTATAAAATCATGCAGGTTAATTCATAACTGTACAGTGCTCTCAAATAAATTCATACACCGATTTAGAACATAGCTTTTTTCCTTCGAGAAAAACGAACATAAAACTGATCTAATAGATCAAATATAAAAATCAATTTTCAAAATCAAAAAAGCAGATGTACCAATATTTCAGGAACACTTCGCCTTGCATGTTTACTTGCTGCAGGTTGATCGAGAATTTTGTAATAAGCCATTCAAGGAAGTTGGCATCCATGAATGAAGCCTATGATTTCAATTTGCTTCTGCCCCACTAGAATGGTGGTCTTGATTGGCAGGCGTGTTCATTGTAGCACAGGGCTACATTGTCATTATTTTGAGTGTTAACTCTGTGCAATTGACTCAGACTTATACATTTTCTCACAACATGCCAGTTAGAAGCAATTAGGAACTATTAATATGCAGAGGATCCCCCGGTAAAAAAAGTCAGTGAAGTTCACAAGGGACAATTTTATCTAATGACTAGTTTTAGCTCAGAAAAGGATGCAAATACTACAAACATACTGTCTGTACAGAGTACAATTTCTTTACTTACTTTAATTTATTGCAACACAATAAACTTAGATAACCAATCTTTATTTATGAATGTATATTCATCTGCCAGACAATGGAAATGTCAGATATACAATGTCGTCCATAATGTTTGGGACAAAGACTTATAATTCATTTATTTGCGTCTGTACTCCACAATTTGAGATTTTTAATAGAAAAAAATCACATGTGATTAAAGTGCACATCGTCAGATTTTATTAAAGGATATTTTCATTCATTTTGGTTTCACCAGGTAGAAATCCCCCATTTCAGGGCACCATAATATTTGGGACACATATAAAAGAGCTCTCAGCACCTCGTCTTTCCATCATCTTTGGAAACTTTTATCAACACAAGGACCAAAGTTGTGCCAATAAAAGTCAAAGAAGCCATTATGAGACTAAGAAACAAAAATAAAAACTGTTAGAGACATCAGCCAAACCTTAGGCTTACCAAAATTAACTGTTTGTAACATCAATAAGAAGAAAGAGAGCACTGGTGAGCTTACTAATCGCAAAGGGACTGGCAGGCCAAGAAAGACCTCCTCTGCTGATGACAGAAGAATTCCCTCTATAATAAAGAAAACCCCCCAAACACCTGTCCGACAGATCAGAAACATTCTTCAGGAGTCAGGTGTGAATTTGTCAATGACCACTGTCCGCAGAAGACTTCATGAACAGAAATATAGAGGCTACACTGCAAGATGCACTGGTTAGTCGCAAAAATAGGGTGGCCAGGTTACAGTTTGCCAAAAAGTACATAAAAGGTCAACCACAGTTCTGGAAAAAGGTCTTGTGGACAGATGAGACAAAGATTAACTTATATCAGAGTGATGGCAAGAGCAAAGAATGGAAGAGAGAAGGAACTTCCCAAGATCCAAAGTGTACCACCTCATCTGTGAAACACTGTGGTGGGGGTGTTATGGCCTGGGCATGTATGGCTGCTGGAGGTACTGGCCCAATACAATACAATGTTAGCCAAGTATGTTTTGCAACATACGAGGAATTTCATTTGCCAAGTCAGCCTTACAAATAAAAACCACCAGGACACACAAAATACATTTTAACATAAACATACACCACAGTGACTCCTCCACATTCCTCACTGTGATGGAAGGCGAAAAAAAGTTCAATCTCTTCCCTTCTTCTTCCCGACCTTACTCCCATAGCCGGCGGTCGGGCCCTCATCAGGGCGATTAAACTCCTGCAACAGGCGGAATCTCAGCTTCCCCCGCCGAGCAATCTGACCCCGGGTCAGGGCTTGTCAACCTTCAGCATCGTTGGAGCTCATGACATCTACCGTCTCTACCCGAGACTGCGGGCTCTCGACGGTAAAGTCAGCAGGCAAGAGATTGGCTCTGATGATAAGTCCACGATGGGCTTAAAGTCCCGCGCGATGCCTCCAGGTCCACGATGTTAGGTCGCAGAGCGACCGAAGATATGACCCGGAAAACAATCGCATCTCCGGCAAGGTAAGAGATTGAAAAAAAGTTTCCCCCTCCCCCCTCCCCCCACAGAAAACAAACCAGAGAAGGAGTTTTTCAAAGCAAAAAACTGATCAATTCTTGAGTGGCCAAGTCAATCACCCAATCTGAACCTAATTGAGCATGTCTTTTATATGCTGAAGAAAAAACGGAAGGGAACTAGCCCTCAAAATAAGCATAAGCTAAAGATGGCTGCAATACAGGCCTGGCAGAGCATCACCAGAGAAGACACCCAGCAACTGGTGATGTCCATGAATCACAGACTTCAAGCAGTCATTGCATGCAAAGGATATGCAACAAAATACTAAACATGACTACTTTCATTTACATGACATTGCTGTGTCCCAAACATTATGATGCCCTGAAATGGGGGAACTATGTATAAACACTGCTGTAATTTCTACACGGTGAAACCAAAATGTATAAAAATGGCCTTTGTTAAAATCTGACAAAGCACTCTTTAACCACATGTGATTTTTTTTCTATTACAAATCCTAAATTGTGGAGTACAGATGCAAATAAATAAATAATGGAACTGTGTCCCAAACATTATGAAGGGCACTGTACTGACATTATGAAGGGCACTGTACTGACACAGTCATAGCATCTGCCCCTTAGAAGTCTTCCTACATACAAACTCAAAATTGGTAAATTACAATGCCAAGATCCCTTCCCAAAATAGGAAAGCGAGGAATGATAAAGATAAAATAAATACTTCAAAATATTATGGAAATAAATTATGCTTGATATTGGTGTATTGTAATATACAGCCAAACTAATTAGCACTCAATGGTTTATCTTTTGTAAATATTTCATTTCACATTACACATAATTACTGCAATTGCATTCAGATTAAGAAAAAGCACCACATACCTTTGCTTGGCTCGGCATAGTATGACAGGCACTCTGGCATGGAACTCCGCCTCAACATCAATGAAAGAAACTGCATAAATTTTGGAAAAGCAAAAAAATCTATTTAACAATTCTTCTGTCTTTCTGGCTACAGTTCTTTCTGCTCACCAATGGTGAGGTGATGGGAGTTAATACATTTGACTACAGCTAAAACAAAACTAACCCGAACAATACATCTGCTCAGAGCTATTCTGGCATTCAAATGTAGATCCCTCGGAAATAACCATTTCTTCAGGCACAGTTACAAATCTTTATGTTGGTGAGGCAGATCAGCATAACTACGCATGTAGTCAATATATAAATGGGGTTAGTCAATATATAAATGGGGTCAGTCGTTTTCAGTGGGCAATAATCATCCAGAAACTTTTGAGGTCCTATTTGTGATATACTGGAGCACAAATATATATTTTTTGTAAAAATGAGCCTGGCTGGGATTTGCAAGATTTCAGCCTCGCAATTCTGGTTTTGACCTAGAAGAGCACAGGCTAAAAAGGACAAAAATATAATGAAATGTGCCCACATTTTAATCTAATGACAATATGAGTTTCATAAACTTCTGCATCTCTATATGGTCACTTAAATTCATATTAGAGATACAACATAGAAGCAAACCCTTCGGTGCACTTGAGTCTACACTAACCTATTTTATTCTCCCCATATTCCTATAACTCTCCCTGCTCACCAAAGATTCCATACAACACTCATCTACACAGTAGAGGCCATTTTCAGTGACCTATTAACCTGTTAACGTGCACATTTTTAGGATGTGGTGGAAAGGTGATGTGGTCAAAATAAGAACATGCACTCCACCCAGAGAGCATTATAGGTCAGGACAGAGCCCGAGTTGCTGACATTGTGTGGGACAGCACTACTAGTTACGTTCACTGTATCACCCATATTGTGCATCATAATTTGTGTGTATTAGGCTCTTCGAAGGGCAAGGCATATTACAGCAACCCCATGCCAGCTCTAAAACAAAAGATAAGTAAAAATAATTCAAAAATTGAATTCAAACAGATACACACAATTGGAAGTTAGTTCTTGTTCTACTATTTAATTGAACTGTTGTATGTAAGACCTTTCTGGATTAAGTAGTTACTTCTCAATGACGGTCGAATTATGCATATATGGAAAAATATGCTCCCATATTGTTTGAAAAACTTACTGCTATTCTTGAGGCTTTCCTGAACTAGCAATAGCACATCTGGTTGATTCATCTGTGGAACAAAAAAGATGTAATTTAATATCATTTATCAAACAGTTACTTCATTTATACTGCTTTTAAATAAAACATGCTTTCATCTGTTCAAAATTTTTTTTAATGCAATATTTTTCCACCTTTCCAAGGTCAACCGTTTGCAACCACTACTTTAATACGAGTTTCTGATAAACCGCCATACACATTTATGATTATATATTACATTTCTTCATATTTATTGAAGTTAACAGATATATCAACAATATGTATATATCAACAATAAATATATGTAAATTATTCAATCTTTAAGTTGATTCCAATATTCTAACATCAGTTTTTGTTGAATTATGGTATAGGCTAATCTAGTTACAGTGCCCTCCATAATGTTTGGGACAAAGACCCATCATTTATTTATTTGCCTCTGTACTCCGCAATTTGAGATTTGTAATGGAAAAAAAATCACTTGGTTAAAGTGCACATTGTCAGATTTTAATAAAGGCCATTTTTATACATTTTGGTTTCACCATGTAGAAATTACAGCAGTGTTTATACATAGTTCCCCCCATTTCAGCGCACCATAATGTTTGGGACACAGCAATGTCATGTAAATGAAAGTAGTCATGTTTAGTATTTTGTTGCATATCTTTTGCATGCAATGACTGCTTGATGTCTGCAATTCATGGACATCGCCAGTGATGTCTTCTCTGGTGATGCTCTGCCAGGCCTGTATTGCAGCCATCTTTAGCTTATGCCTGTTTTGGGGTCTAGTCCCCTTCAGTTTTCTCTTCAGCATATAAAAGGCCTGCTCAATTGGGTTCAGATTGGGTGATTGACTTGGCCACTCAAGAATTGACCATTTTTTAGCTTTGAAAAAGTCCTTTGGTGCTTTAGCAGTATGTTTGGGATCAGTGTCTTGCTGTAGAATGAACCGCCGGCCAATGTGTTTTGAGGCATTTGTTTGAACTAGAGCAGATAGGATGTGTCTATACACTTCAGAATTCATTATGCTGCTACCATCAGCTGTTGTATCATCAATGAAGATAAGTGAACCTGCACCTTCAGCAGCCATACATGCCCAGGCCATAACACCCCCACTACCGTGTTTCACAGATGAGGTGCTATAGAAACATAGAAAATAGGTGCAGGAGTAGGCCATTCGGCCCTTCAAGCCTGCACCGCCATTCAATATGATCATGGCTGATCATCCAACCTAGTATCCTGTACCTGCCTTCTCTCCATACCCCCCGATCCCTTTAGCCACAAGGGCCACATCTAACTCCCTCTTAAATATAGCAAATGAAGTGGACTCAACTACCTTCTGTGGCAAAGAATTCCAGAGATTCACCACTCTCCGTTTGAAAAATATTTTCTTCATCTCAGTCCTAAAAGATTTGCCCCTTATCCTTAAACTGTGACCCCTTGTTCTGGACTTCCCCAACATCGGGAACAATATTCCTACATCTGGCCCGTCCAACCCCTTAAGAATTTTGTAAGTTTCTATAAGATCCCCCCTCAGTCTTCTAAATTCTAGCGAGTACAAGCCGAGTCTATCCAGTCTTTCTTCGTATGAAAGTCCTGACATCCCAGGAATCAGTCTGGTGAACCTTCTTTGTATTCCCTGTATGGCAAGAATGTCTTTCCTCAGATTTGGAGATGAAAACTGTACGCAATACTCCAGGTGTGGTCTCATCAAGACCCTGTACAACTGCAGTAGAACCTCCCTGCTCCTATACTTAAATCCTTTTGCTATGAATGCTAACATACCATTTGCTTTCTTCACTGCCTGCTGCACATGCATGCCTACTTTCAATCACTAGTGTACCATGACACCCAGGTCTCGTTGCATCTCCCCTTTTCCACCATTCAGATAATAGTCTACTTTCCTGTTTTTGCCACCAAAGTGGATAATATCACATTTATCCACATTATACTGGGTCTGCCATGCATTTGCTAACTCACCCAGCCTATCCAAGTTACCTTGCAACCTCCTAGCATCCTCCTCACAGCTAACACTGCCCCCCAGCTTCGTGTGATCCGCAAACTTGGAGATGTTGCATTCAATTCCCTCGTCCAAATCATTGATATATATTGTAAATAGCTGGGGTCCCAGCACTGAGCCTTGCAGTACTACCTGCCATTCTGAAAAGGACCCGTTTACTCCTGCTCTTTGCTTCCTGTCTGCCAGACAGTTCTCTATCCACATCAATACTGAACCGCCAATACCGTGTGCTTTAAGTTTGTATACTAGTCTCTTATGTGGGAACTTTTTGAAAGCCTTCTGAAAGTCCAGATATAACACATCCACTGGTTCTCCCTTATCCACTCTACTAGTTACATCCTCGAAAAATTCTATAAGATTCGTCAGACATGATTTACCTTTCGTAAATCCGTGCTGACTTTGTCCAATGATTTCACCACTTTCCAAATGTGCTGCTATCCCATCTTTAATAACTGACTCCAGCAGTTTCCCCACTATCGATGTTACTAACTGGTCTGTAATTCCCCGTTTTCTCCCTCCCCCCCTTTTTAAAAAGTGAGGTTACATTAGCTACCCTCCAATCCTCAGGAACTACTCCAGAATCTAAGGAGTTTTGAAAAATTATCACTAATACATCCACTATTTCTGGGGCTACTTCCTTAAGTACTCTGGGATGCAGCCTATCTGGCCTTGGGGATTTATCGGCATTTAATCCATTGCATTTACCTAACACCACTTCCCAGCTAACCTGGATTTCACTCAGTTCCTTCATCTCATTTAACCCCTGGTCCCCTGCTATTTCCGGCAGATTATTTATGTTTTCCTTAGTGAACCAAAGTAGTTATTCAATTGGTCTGCCATGTCCTTGTTCCCCATGATCAAATCACCCATTTCTGACTCCAAGGGACCTACATTTGTTTTGGATCTTGGGCAGTTCCTTCTCTCCTCCATACTTTGCGCTTGCCATCACTCTGATATGTTAATCTTCGTCTCATCTGTCCACAAGACCTTTTTCCAGAACTGTGGTTGCTCTTTTGGCAAAATGTAACCTGACCATCCTATTTTTTGCAGCTAACCAGTGGGTTGCATCTTGCAGTGTAGCCTCTGTATTTCTGTTCATGAAGTCTTCTGCAGACAGTGTTCATTGACACATCCACACCCAACTCCCGAAGCGTGTTTCTGATCTGTCGGACAGGTGTTTGGGGATTTTTCTTTATTATAGAGAGAATTCTTCTGTCATCAGCTGTGGAGGTCTTCCTTGGCCTGCCAGTCCCTTTGCGAATAGTAAGCTCACCAGTGCTCTTTCTTCTTAATGATGTTCCAAACAGTTGATTTGGTAAGCCTATGGTTTGGCTGATGTCTCTAACTGTTTTATTCTTGTTTCTCAGTCTCATAATGGCTTATTTGACTTTCATTGGCACAACTTTGGTCCCCACGTTGATAAACAGCAATACAATTTTCTAAAGGTGATGGAAAGACTGGAGGAAAGACTGGGTGCTGTGTGCTCTCTTATACCTGTATTAAGGAGGCAATTAAACACACCTGAGCAATTACAAACACCTGTGAAGCCATGTGTCCCAAACATTATGGTGCCCTGAAATTGGGGACGGGGGACGGGAGACGGGGGACTATGTATAAACACAGCTGTAATTTCTACATGGTGAAAACAAAATGTATAAAAATACCCTTTAATAAAATCTGACAATGTACACTTTAACCATGTGTGATTTTTTCTATTACAAATCTCAAATTGTGGAGTACAGAGGCAAATAAATAATTGATGGGTGTGTCCCAACCATTATGGAGGGCACTATATATTTGAACTCGGCAGTTTGTGAGCCCATTGTGATTGGTGCACCGTGAATGGCATTGTGATATCATCAGTGGAAAGTCCTGGAAAAAGGCTTATGCGTGAGAACCGTTTCTTGCCTTTTTACAAAAAACTTGGATCGTCAATAATGTAAAATATAGCATGAAATGTGAAGGGAACCTTTTGAGCAATAATCTATAAAAATTTCAATTGTAGCGCGTGGTGTTTTGATGAAAGTAAAAGAACACATACAGAAACAGGCACACACACACACTCACGTATACATACATATATACAAGATGAGACTTTTAATAGTATATAGATAGATTAAACAGGTCCGCCAAAGTAACTGAACACATGGAGCAGGTGTGAAAGGTGTCAGAAGGTTTGATAGAATGTTAATAATGTTTCAGGAGAAAGGGCCCTATGGCTAACTATTAAACATATCTATGCAGTCAGAATCTGCAACATTGATCAAAGGGTACGCTGGCAGAGAAAATATGACATACAGTAATAATTTACAAAGCATATCAAATGAAGGGCAGATCAGAAATTATGTGCATTATTTTACAATGTAGACAGTATTTAGTATTCAGAGGGTTAAACAATGTTCAGTTTGACTATCTCAATTGTAGCAATTATCCTTAAAATCTGATTGAATAAAAAATGTGACATCAACTATGTATACAATCTATAATAACTTACATAAACTGGAAATTGAATATCAATGTTAAGGTCAGAATCTCTAAAGCCAAATCCTGTACAAGAGGATCCATAGAGTCTAAGTGAGCAGTCTGGATGATAAAAAAGAAACACCAATATATAAATATTATATATATATATCAATGTTGCCTTAAAGCAATATTACAACATGAAATAAAACCAACATCATGATATATCTTGAAAGAAAAGGATTCTATAGTGTGCCTAAAAAATTAATGCATAACTGAAATATGAAATAGCAAGTATAGGCTTTACGCCTGTTCAGCATGCACTGAGAATATGGATCAGCTCATTGGATTTAGCCCAGGCCCACTTTCCTGCAATAACCTCATATTGCTCGATTCCATTAACATGTAAAAACCTATAGATCCCTTCCGTGAATATGCTCAGCGCTAGGGCTTCCAAACATAATTCCAAACTTTCTTTCATAATGGACTTCAAAAAAACACCACTCCATTCAAGAATTTTCTACTCATCTTTATTTTGAATGTCCAACTGCTTATTTTGAGATACTCTCTCATTCTTTACAAGCTTTCTATTCAAGTAATCAGTCTGGTGAACCTTTGTCAGACATATCCTGCTTTGGGTGGGTAAACTAGATCTGTACATTATACTCCAGAAGCAGTCTCACCAAGCTCCATTACTCTTGGAGCAAAATGATCTTGCCAACTTGCCAACTTGCGTTTACCTTGATTGAGAACTTTCATATTAACATCGAATGATTTGTATACAAGCAGAACAGCTCAGAACAACAATACCTTACACTATCTTTCTATTCTTTCCATTCAAAATGGAAGACCAAATACTTTTCCACATTATATTCTATGTTATCACCCACGCGCTGAGCTTGTCTACATATCCTGAAGTCTTTCTGCATCCTCCTCACAGCCCACACTTTGAATTATCAGCTTTGCATCATCAATAAATTTGTATAAACTGCACTGGATTCTGCCATTCAGATTTCTTGGAGCCCGACCACCAATCCCTGTTACTCCACTGGTCAACCTCCCAACTCAAAAGTGATCAATTTACTGTCACTGCTTTCTGACTATTCACCAATTCACAGTATTATTACTCCCAATAACATGCATTCTAAATTTGCTAAGTAATCTCACGTGGCACTTAATCAAAGGCCTTCTGAAAGTTAAGATACTCCACATTATCAAGTTCGGCATTAGCTACTCTGCTGGTTGCAACCTCAAAAACTCTAAGATTTGTCACACACGATTTCTCTTTTATAAATCCATGTTGACATTGTTCAATTCTATTAGGATTTTCTAAGTCCCCCTGTTACCAACTCCTTAACCATAGATTCCAGCATTTTCCATTACTACCAATATCAGGTTGACTAGTCTACAGTTCCGTTTTCTTTCCTTCTCCTTTGAAAACAGCTCTACAGAGCAAACAATCAGAATCAAAGGTAATAAATGTTGCATTACACAATATAATACTGTACCCGGCAATAAATGTTGCAGAACATTTTCCATTTTTCTGGTAATTTCATGCCTTTTTCTCACGTCACCCTCAGTTAGGCCGTCCTCCTCAACAATCTTGTAAATGGCAGCATCAATTGCTCTGACTTGTGATGGACTTGGCGCTGGAAGCATTGCAAGCATTCCCTCTTCTTGTATGTCCTAACAACAAAAACTCCAAGTTAACAGACAAAATGTTTTAATTGTCTCAAATGTTATGCACTTTGTTTATTCCTGAAATTATAGTTATTAAATAATGCGTATTCCATGCATTTTTTACATTTTCAATAATTTCATTGCTGAAATATTTTCTTTGCATCATCAAATTCTAAGGACAAGGAGTACACTGGCAAAGTATATGATGCACATCCCCAAGTATATTTGGGACGGTGCCAGTGAGCTACCTCCTTGAATTGTTCAATCTTCCTGGAGAAGCTACTCTCACAATGCTGCAGGGTAGGTAGTTCCAGGAACCACAATGAAGGAACAACAATACATTTCAATGTCAGTATAGTGTGTAACTTGGAGGAACGTCTGCAGGTAGTCATATTCCCTTGCACCCATTGCCCTTATACTTTATACGTCACAACTCGAGAGATGCTGTCAGTGTAACCAAGGCAGGTAACTGCAATGCATTTGCAGAGTGTACATACTGCAGCCATAGTGTACAGGTGGTGGAACACAGTAATATTTAGTGATGGATATGATGCCCTTCAAGCTCCATGAGTATTGTTGATGCTGCACCCAACCAGGTAAATAGAGAACAGTAGATTATCCTCATGTCTGTAAATGCTGTCAAGATGCAAGTCACATGTTGAGGATGTCTAGACTGACCTGCCTTTGCACACCATACGTTCATCTACAACGTAAGCATACAGCATACTTGTCAATACCAAATTCCCTCCACTGTGTAGTCTTAAGGGCCCCGACACGAAATATTGCCTATCCACGTCCTTCAGAGATGCCGTCTGACCTGTTCAGTTATTCCAGCACTTTGTGTTCTAGCCAAGATTCCAGCATCTGCAATTCCTATGTCTACATTTTTCAATAAGACATAGGATCAGAATTAGGCCAATCGGTTCATCAAGTCTGCTCCGCCATTTGTTCATGGCTGATCTATTTTTCCCTCTCAGCTCCATTCACCTGCCTTCTCCCCATAACCTTTGACACCCTTGTTTGCAGGCAGAGTACAGGATTAAAGCTCATCAAAGACATATATTACAGAGGTCAATTATGTCAGTAGAAATATTTTAATACCTATATTGAAACAAAAACAAATTATAGAAACAGCCTATGCTGCTATAATCTATTTTTTTCCACAATATGATTTCTTGAACTTTGCATGGTCCCTATTGCCTCCACATGTAATTCACTGGTCTCAAAAAAGTTCTTTACTCGTAGGACTCGAGGGTTTCTATTAGTAACGATTAGACTTTATATGTTCACTATAGACAGTTCCATCAGAATAGATCACTGTGAATGCTGCCTCGAAAATGTTGTATCAATGATGAAATTAAATTTTATATTTGCAATTCATAAAAAGTATTCACAGACTCCCACTTCCATTCTGTAAGTTGCAGATATCCGAGAAGGCAAACATAATAAGATAAAACTTCAGTACTGACTCACCTTTAGGCACTTCTTGTGTCTTTTCTCCTTAATGTGTTTGTAGGCAGATGACTCTGATTCGATCAACACATCACAAAGTTTACATGTGTACTTTGCAGTTGGACAATTTCGTGCATGCTGAAAAAACAACAGATGAAGCATTTCTATTCCTGTACCTGACCAAATATATTTTAAGCGTTGTAATTGTACCTATCTCCACAACTACCTCTGGCAGCAAATTCCATACAGCATGATTTGTGTGAAAACAAATGCCCCTTGGGTCTCTATTAAATCTTTCCCTTCTCACCTAAAACCATGCCATCTACGTTTAGACTTACCCATCTGGGAAAAAAAACTGCTGCACCTTATTTATATTCCTCACGTGTTTATGTGCCTCCATAGTCACCCCTTAACCACCTACACGCCAGGGAAAAAAGTTCAACCTATCCAACCTCTCCTTGTAGCTCAAGCGCTCCAGTCCAGGTAACTTCCTTGTAAAACGTTCCTGCACCATTTCTAGCTTAATGGCATTTTTCCTAAAGTCGTGCAACCAAAACTGTGCACAAGACTCTAAGTGTGATATTACCATCGACGTGTTCAGTTTCAACATGATGTCCCAATTCCTGTAGTCAAAACACTGACTGATTATACAAGCAGGTCAGATGCACTTCTTCATCACTCTCTCCACCTGTGTTGCCACTTTCAAGGAATTATGTACCCCTAGATCTCTCTGTTCCAAAACATTCTCGACCCTACCACTGACTATGTTGGACTTACTCCGGGTTAATTCATAAAATACAACACCCCATGTTTGTCCGAATTAAAGTCCATCTGCCATTCCTTGGCTCAGTTCACCTACAACCTGCTTCAGGTTGTAATCTTTGTAAACCTGCTCCACTGTCCTCTATACCACTAATTTAGGAGTTAAAAATAGCAGTGCCCCAGTATCTATCACAGTACTGGTCACAGTGCTCTCATCCGAATAACAACCATCCACTACTACCCTCCTTCCACCAAGGCAATTGTGTTTCTACTTGGTTAATTTAACCTTGGATCCCATGTGATCTGAACTTCCTGTCCAACCTACCATGTAGGATTTGCCAAAGGCCTTGCTAAAGTCCATGCACACATCTATTACTTTGCTCTTTCCAAACTTCATCACTCCAAAATTTGAGAGATGCCATTTCCCACGTGGAAGCCATGCTACCTCTCCCCTCAACAGCTCTTGCCTTTCCAAATTCCAGTAGATCCCGTCTCTCAAAATCCTCTCCAGTAAATTTCCCACTACTAATGTTAGGCTCACTGATTTGTAGTTCCCTGTAGTCACATTTGATAAATCTGAAATGAGTGTTTTTGAGGTTGTAACTAACATGATAAGGACAAACTAGTGGATGCAACGCATTTAGATTTGTTGGACTTCCAATAAAGTGCCACAAAAGAGTTCACTGAACAGAGTTTGAGCATGGGATTGGAGGTAATATGCTGATGTGGATAGAGAACTAGTTAATGGACAAAAATCAGAGGGTAGGAATTAAAAATGCCATGTTTGGGGTACCACTGTTCCCTATCAAAAGATTTAGAAGAGGACCACGTGGAATACATCCATGTTTGTTGATGATAGTAAACTAGGGGGGCAGTAGTGCTGGAGGGAGGGGTGGGATATAGAGAGAGGCTACAAGGGAATATAGACAGGCCTATACTTGAAGGCATGACAGATAGAATACCACGCAGAAAAATATTTGGCATTCCAACGGGTAAAAGTTATTGAAAGATGATGTTTTAAATGGTGCAAGATGAAAAGGAGCTAGTCTTCAGAGGAACTTGGGCCTGCTTAATCACATACATGATTAATTGAAAGTCAACATGTAGGTTTACCAAGCAAACAGTATGTGGGTATGAAGATTTAAGTTTAAGACTAATGCTTTTACTCCAAATACTTAAGAGGTTTGGCAGGACCACATATAGAATAATATGTACAAGTTTGATTTCCTCATCCACAGAGGGATGTGCAATAAAACTCAGATAATCCGCTCTCTATTTTGAGCATCTAATGGCTGGACATTTGGCTCACCAGGTAATGTTTGCCATATTCTTCACTCAGATGGCCCTGGTTCCTCAAATCCCTTGAAACATAATTTTTCTGTTTTGCGTGCTCCCTTTGAAATTAGTGGTTCACTGGAAAATGTGTTATTCTTCTATTTTACATCTTTTCAAAATGTGAACAATATCTTGAAAATAAAGCATGACATGCCGGGACAATAAGGCATCAATTGCAATAATTCACTATATTTTGTGTACAGCACGAAGAACCAATTGGCTAATTTCCTATTCTCGTTTCTTAATTAAATATTTTATTTACTTATATCTTTTAATATATATTTAAAATATTATTGCTAACTGGTGTTCTACTGTATGGTTTGATTGTATTCATCTAGAGTATTATCTGATTTAATGGGATAGCCGCAAGCAAAAGCTTTTCACTATATCTCGGTACACGTGATAATAATAAACCAATACCAATAATATTACATCAAATTTGAAAGCAATTAAAATAAACAAAACGTTAAAAACAGTATCAGCAAGAATGTTACTTGACGAATAAAGTAAGAGACCTGGATTTGATCTTGACTAAGGACGCTGTCTGCACGGAGTTTGTACATTCTCACCATGACCTGCGTGGGTTTTCTCCGAGATCTTCGGTTTCTCCCCCGCACTACAAAGACGTACAGGCTTGTAGATTTAATTGGCTTGGATAAATGTTAAAAAATTGTGCCTAGTGTGTGTAGGATAATGTTATTGTGCGGGGATCGCTGGTCCACACTATAAACTATTAAAAAAATCGGTCAAGTGATAGAGCACAATTAAAATCATTGGCGGCATTCAATTGAATACTAAATTCCGGAGAACATTTTATATCACATTCTTCTAACTTTTCTCCTGCTCCTAAAGTCAATAAATGAAAATGTGTGTACAGAAACAATACTTTTTTTTAAAATCCAATAAAAATGCCAGAGTAGAGTTGCCACTTAAAATTCTTAGCAGAAGCAATATTGAAATGTTTTAAGTAGGCTAAAAGTAATTTTTTTCAATAATCCAGTAAGCAAAAATAACTACCACTCTACCTTCTTGAGTCTGAAGATAGAATCTTCTTTGAGCCTTTCTTCAGCCAGATCTAGTTGATCTTTTCTTAATGTGGATTCATCTGTAACCATTGTAAAGTCTTGCATTTGTTCATTTGTTTTTGTTCTCTTTGATTTATTTTGCCCTTCAAATAAAATGTAGTCTTTAATCATCTGCACTGAAACAGAGTAGTTTACATTGTTGTAAATAGTTCCTTCACTGAATAATCTTAAAGCAAAACAAACTCTTGCGTGAACATATTTTCATTTAGAAATCAAGCAAACAATACTGATTCAGTTGAAAGAAACAGACCCTTTAAAACTTTCACTAATAAAACTTCAACAAATAGCACATATATAAAATAATCAATGTTCTCATATCGGGAAGGTTTGTCCAGCTTTCTAATTTTGCCAAAGGTCTACATTTAAAATTGATACAGAGTCAACTGGCAATTATTTGTGAACGAACATCTAAAGCTATTTATGCGAGTTGATTGTGTACCAAATGAAAAAAATCGCATGTGGTTAAGGTGCACATTGTCAGATTTTATTAAAGGGTATTAATTATACATTTTGGTTTCACCATGTAGAAATTACAGCAGTGTTTATACATAGTCCCCCCATTTCAGCGCACCATAATGTTTGGGACACAGCAGTGTCATGTAAATGAAAGTAGTCATGTTTAGTATTTTGTTGCATATCCTTTGCATGCAAAGACAGCTTGAAGTCTACAGCTCATGGACCAGTTGCTGGGTGTCTTCTCTGGTGATGCTCTGCCAAGCCTGTATTGCAGCCATCTTTAGCTTATGCTTGTTTTGGGGTCCAGTCCCCTTCAGTTTTCTCTTCAGCATATAAAAGGCATGCTCAATTGGGTTCAGATTGGGTGATTGACTTGGCCACTCAAGAATTGACCATTTTTTAGCTTTGAAAAACTCCTTTGGTGCTTTAGCAGTATGTTTGGGATCATTGTCTTGCTGTAGAATGAACCGCCGGCCAATGAGTTCTGAAGCATTTGTTTGAATGAGCAGATAGAATGTGACATACACTTCAGAATTCATTATGCTACTACCATCAACAGTTGTATCCAGGCATGAGACAGGAAAACACAGAAAAAAGAGGAATAGATATGGGGGTCCAGGGGGGGGGGGGGGGGGGGGGGGGGGGAGGAAGCAGTGCCCCCTTTATACAGACATTTTTTGATAATTGTACCTTGAAATGACACAGTTTTCTTGTCTGTTTACCCTTAATTTCTCGCAGGGTCTTCCCCACACACTCACAGGGAACCTCTCACTGCTCACACTCACAGGACCCCCCCCACCATACCTTTGCTCACACTCATGGTATCCCCCTCACTGCTCACTCACAGGAACCCCCCCCCCCACCTTTGCTCACTCACAGGGAACCCTTCACTGCTCACACTCACAGGGACCCCCTAACCTTTGTTCACACTCACAGGGACCCCCTCGCTGCTCACACTGACAGGAAACCCCCACCTTTGCTCACTCACGGGGACCCCCTCACTGCTCACTCACAGGGACCCCCCCCCCCCCATTTAACTTTGCTCACACTCACAGGGACTCCCTCACTGCTCACATTAAACCGCCCACCTTTGCTCACTCACAGGGACCACCTCACTGCTCACATTCACAGGAAACCCCTCACCTTTGCTCACACTCACAGGGACCCCCCCCCCCCCCTCACTACTCACAGGGATGTCCCCTCACCTATACTCGCA
Source organism: Raja brachyura (assembly GCA_963514005.1). The sequence continues at coordinate 63,273,127 of OY740783.1, forward strand.
CTCACAGAGACTACCCCCTCTGCTCACCAGGGCTCATGCACACTACTTCAACTTGCTTTAAAACGCTTATTGACACCGACAAGGCCCCAGCCCTGCAGCCGCACCCCGGCCTTTCCCAGCCAAGTGCCCACTCCCCCGCTGCCGTCCCCCAGGCCCTGCTTCACCAGGCCTCGCCTTGTCCCGCCCCCAGACGCCTACCTCCTCAATCATCGCCCACAGAATAGGCAAAAAGCCAGTGAGCAGGGAATGAGGGTTGGTTTAGAATGCAAGGGTTTGATGGGTGAGGCAGATGAGCTTAGGGCGTGGATAGGTGCGACCAACTAGGACGTTGCAGGCATGACTGAAACCTAGTTAAGGGAGGGGGGGGGGGGGAAGAAAGAAAGAAAGAAAGAAAGAAAAAAAAAGAGAGAGAGAGAAAAATTTTCTTATAGCAATGAGAGATAAAAATTATCTTATAGCAATGCAGAAGGAAATCAAAAGATGATTTGGGTTCTCCTGCACTTATTGTTCATGGCCTTAAGCCTTGCAAAGCAAGATGGACAAGGCATGAAAATGTTTAAGAAGTGAGAATTTCCAAAATAAATACTGAATGAAGCGGAAACAGGGATTTCAGATTAAACGCAGCAGAAAAGCCAAACGAAAAAGTACTCATTATTTCAAACTAATCATCCAATTATAGTTTCCACTTCCCAGATGAGGTGATGAGGTCATGAATTCACACCAGCATTACCATTCCACGGTTTAATCCTGTGGTGGGGTGGAATGGTAATGCTGGCGTAAATTCATGACCTCATCAGGCATGTGGAAACAATAATTGAATGGAATTATAATTGTGGTGGGATTTTGTCTGCTGTCAAGGCTTTCTTGTTTTTCATGTGTTGAATGAACTTTTCAACCTTCTGCGGGCTGGAAAAGCACTAAGATTATAACAGATTGTGTTAGAAGGGATGCCAGTCAAGGGCAGCGTCAATGTGTTCCACTCTCTCCTTGATATCAGTAGGGTGGATCCCTTGTGTTCAAACGACTCATTAATTTGGCAATGGTGACAAATTAATGCATGCCATGGTAGTCAACAAGTTAGAAACATAGAAAATAGGTGCAGGAGTAGGCCATTCGGCCCTTCGAGCCAGCACCGCCATTCAATATTATCATGGCTGATAATCCAAAATCTCCCGGGAATCTGTTATTTTGCTCGAGACACGATTAAGTTTCTAGTCTTAGAATAGTTTGGTCTTGCAATTAATTAGCCCTGGATCTCCTGATCATTCTAATTAGATCAGTCTCAGTGTTTTCTAGTACGACTGCACAGAGTCTTTATCAATGATGGACATGAGGCAGTTGCTTATCCAACGGGAGCCAATAAGATGTGAGACCAGATCATTCTGTTGACAAAATCTATCCTAAGACAACTGTGCTCCTCTTCCAATTTTTCTATCTAGAAAGTGTACCCACTACCTTGTTCTTTGACCTGGACTTCTCCGGGTCTGCAAAAGTAATACCAAATCACCCAAGTTTCTGGTTATGTTTGGATCTGTTGTTGTAGGAATCCCCACAAGGGGACTGACCTTCTACATAGCTAATTTTGTTCTGAAGAATGGAAGAAGCCTGTGAATTTTGGCCTGTAAAACAGTAACAGACTCTGTGCTATCATTGCACTACACTATCACTGTAGTACAGAACAAATAAAGCTTCAATGGTTGAGAGCTTCAAGTTCCTTGGCATTAAATATATCGATCATCTGTCCAGGCCAAACCACATTGAGGCGACAGCCAAAAAGGCCCACCCGCAACTCTACTTCCCTCAGAGAATGTGAAAATTCAGCATGGCACGAATGACTTTTAGAAATTCTAGAGGCACCATAGAAAGCATACTGTTCGCTGCTTCACTGCTTGTTTGGAAACAGCTCTGCCTAAGACCACCAGAATTTGCAGAGAATTGCGGATGTAGCCCAGTCCATCACACACACCAGACTCCCCACCATTGACTCGATCTATACTTCACGCTGCCTTAGAAAACCAATAAAGATAATCAAAGACTTGTCCGGCCCCAGTCATTCCTTCTTCTCCCCGCTCCTGTTGGGCAGAAGCTTGAAACCATGGACCACCAGAGTCCGGAAACAGCATCCTCCCCTCTGTTATCAAGTTTCTGAATGGTCCTTCCATAAGCTTGGTACTGTCCAATTCACCTCGACCCCATTACGGACACTGGACTTTATCTCAAAAACTAGCGCGCTGCACTGCTGCAAACTACATTCTGCCTCTTTGCTATATGAATTTGACTTGATTATATTTATGTATAGTATTATCACCTGCAGCTCAACACCGACAAGACTAAGGAGTTAGTGGTGGACCTCAGGAGGAGAGGAGTTAGTGGTGGCCATTGCAATCTTGTTTGCTGTCGTGTGCTGGGGTAGCAGGGTGAAGGCGCCAACAGAATCATCAGAAAGGCTGGTTCCGTCCTGGGAATGGAGTTGGATTCATTGGAGGTGGTCTTGGAGGGGAGGATGCTCCTCAAACTGCGGTGCATCATGAACAATACAGCTCACCCCTCCATGGCACACTAGTCAACCTGAGGAGCACCATCAGCAACAGACTGGTTCCACCGAGATTAAGCACAGGACGCCACAGTAGATCCTTGCCCCGTGGCCATCAAACTGTACAACACTTCCCCCTTTTGTCGTGGGGTAGACTTGGACTCCCCTTCCCTAATCTTTGCACATCCCCTATCCTAGACTTTCCACTCGTCACTTTAATTTAATGTTTCATGTATCTTGTTGTTTTATGACTGTTGGCAGACCAATTTCCCTTCTGGAATAAATAAAGTTCTATCGTATCACATCCGATCTGACTGGATAACATATAAAACAAATATTTTTACTGTACCTCAGTACACATAACAATAATAAACCTAAACATGTAGAAAAAAAACTAAATCCTGAAAATGAAGCAGACAAGCAAGGTAACTAATTCATAAAATCAGACAATTCTAATTCTATTTTGCCTTAAAAGTGTTATTGTACTAACTCAACAATCAATTCCATTGTAACTACAGTTAACTTGTATCTTGTTCTATTCTCTATAATCCTGAGACAATCGGAGTTACGTGAGTGACTACGTGAAGAAGACCCCGCCAGGCGCATGCTCGGCATTACGTCAACGCATGTGGCACCGAAAGGGTGGAGAGCGCTGCTCCCACCAGCGGTAAGTTTAACCCGTAGGTAAGTCACTGTTGAACCTTCTTGCGAGTGTTTTTAAACTCTGTAAGTCCGCAGAGCCAGCTAGAGTCTTCAGGTATTTTGGAAAAAATGGTAAAACTCTGTAAATCTGGCTCGAAATACAGAGCCAGCTGGAGTAAAGTATTTTTAAAGTAGTTGAATGGAACGCGCTGGAACCGCAGTTTCCGATTTAGATCGGATCGGGAGATAAGGGCTGCTTTAAAAGCCGGTTCCCGCTATTTACCACTATTTAGATCGGGTTTGGAGATAACGGCTGCGCTAAATGCCAGCTCCAAATACCCACAATTTGTAAAATAAAGTCTGCTCTGAGTATATGTTACCAGATGCAGTTTTCCTTTATGGAAATGTATATAACCCTGTGTGATACTGAGACTAATAGAAATATTCTGCAAGCAGAATGTGCCTGTCAGAATTACAATTTTAAACATATATGGTTTATGCACAAATACAAAACAGTAAAGAAGTAACTCTCCTCCAAGGGTGGACAAGAATGTGGGGAAGGCTGGAAATGGAGAAAATGCTCCACACTTGACTTAGTCAAGGGTTCTAAGATCCATGTATGTCTTCCTGCAAGGCAGGCTCCAAAGGAGTTCCATACGCTGAGTATGGTGCCTATGAAAATGGGATTCTGATTCTCCAGTACCTTGGTTAGGTCTGGATGAGGTCCATAAGAGCAAGATAAAATGCTCCAAACTCTAATCAGTCAAGGGTTCTAAGATTCTTGAGATTCTAACGTAGGAGTTTCCATACGCTGAGTATGGTGCCTATTAAGAATGAGAATCTCATTCACCAGTGCCTTGCATAGATCTGGATGAAGTCATTAGAGCAAGATAAAATGCTCAAAACTTTAAACAATCAAGGATTCTAAGACCCTTGAGATTCTAAGGCAGGCTCCGAGGGAGTTTCCATACACTGAGTATGGTGCCTATGAAGAATGAGAATCTCATTCACCAGTGCCTTGCATAGGTCTGGATGATGTCTCCCTAGAGCAAGACTCGGGAGTACCAGGGCAGGATGAAACTGACCCTGAAGCTGGTGTCCCTACTTATGTGTATACACCAGAGCACAATAGAAATGCTCCAGGTGTTCCCGATGTAGCACCAAGTTTTGCTATATTGGTATGGACTGGTGAGGCTATGGATGAACCTGGCGGCCAACATTATTTGGTTTCTCACCTACTCCAAGAAACTGTTATGACTGAAACAGTAAAAAATATGAAAAAATATATAAAACACCCATCTATTGTGCCTCGCTCAGGGTGCCAACAGTAACTCAGTAATTGGGTACCCATGAGTGTAATGATGCGAGGACAGGAAATGTGTTCCAGTACGTCCTCTAGCTGATATTCAGTTGGCATTATTGTATTTGGGGAAGACATACATGGGTCGATAATGTCCAATACGTTTAAGACATGCTTGCGTTACTCTGCAATGCATATTCAAACCCAATTTAATGATGCAAATTGCCATTTGGCTAACATTATACCCAAAAAATGCAGGATTATGTGGGCAAGCTATAACCAGATTTATGATTGATGAAAATCTGCCCAAACAATTAAGGATTTCCTTATAAAACTTCTCATCCCTGCTTTGAGAAAACAAACAGGTTGAATACGAACCCCTATATTAAGAGAAGTGATCTCCTGGTTCATTTACGGAAGTACAGAAACGTCATTCCATCACACATGGAATTTCTGGGAAACAACCTCTGGTTGGTTGTGAGATTACAATTGTTTTGTAATTCTGCATTAAATCTGATCGGCTTGGTGTTTGAATGTACCAGGAACTCGTCAGGTAGAGTTAATATATCCCAGACACAAGTATGGGGGTTGCAGAGTCATTCTGGGACTCACAAACTTAAATTTATAGTTCAGTATAGGCATTTAAAAAAGTACACTTCAACACTGTAATGAAGTTGTTATAACAAGGCTGTTATATGGCTATTATTAGACCTAAAAAAGATGCCTTATTATTCAGGTACTTCAATTAATTGGATGGGTCAGCTGAAGGAATTACCTAATGGGTAATTTTAGCAACTATAAGCCTATTGAAAGGCTAAGGTTCTGTACATCCAAACATGTAAGTTACAGGCATCCCAAATAATTGATTATTTGGGGTTTGTCTTTAATACAGTTGATATGTCAGTAACTTTACCAACAATTAAGGTTGGGGATGTTACAAATGCTGTATTTGTCTTGGTGAAAAACATTATCCCATCATCCAAGAAGTAGCTACGGTAACTGGTAAAGTGATAGCAGCATTCCTGCTGTCGAATTGGGACCTCTGCATGATCAAAGTCTGCAAAGACCAGAGTATAAGCGTAAAAAGACATGCAGGTCATTGATTAGGTCCATGCAGTTACCAACTAAAAATGTTGAGCTGAATTGCAATGATAGATTCTCAATGTTGCACAAGTTACTAGAGGTAAAAATGTGCTTGTTCAGCAGTCTTCAGTGTTATTACGAACTGTTGGGAGTGCTCTCAGATGGGGAGCCAAGGACAGCGACACCAGTTGTGGTGGTCGATGGACTGTCCAAGACGATTTAATTCTCCAAACACATGGTATGAATGATTTGGAGTTATTGGGGGTGTGTTTTTATGCATTGATAGCTGTTTGTTCTACAATAAAGAACTTGCATGTTCAATTACGAGTAGACAATACCACAACTGTGGGAGAAGACAATATTGTGGTAAGACAACAGATCATAAAAGTTCAATGACAATACAGAATGAATGTTAAAATTCAAAAAGTTTCAAATAGATTGTCAGACAGTATGAGTACCAAATGTTGATCTGTTGTGTCTGGATTAAATCTCCACTGGTCTAAATGTGTCTCGTGGGAGCCAGATCCAGGAGCATTAGCAGTGGATGCATTTTCGCTACATTGGGGAAGTATAGTCTTTTATGTTTTCCCCATTTTTGCCTGATTAGGCAATGTGTCACCAAAATAGAGCAAGTCTCCGCCGCAGGCGTTTGGTGGTTCCAAACTGGTTTTGCTTCTCAGCCTTTTGGCTAAATTCAAGGTAGTATCTATTCTTATCAGTTAAATATCTGATACGTCCCTTATCTAGGGACCATTACTACACAGCCATTGTTCCCTTTGGTGCTCAGAATGATGATTCATGACAAATCCCAGGTGCAGTAATTGTTGGTACATCCAGTAACAACAGAAGTCATCCATTAAATGACTGTATTAATTGTTAATCTGCAGGTTCTGATGGAATGTTGGATAGGACCATGGATGTCATAACTACAGCTTGGAGAGATAGCACTAAGAAACAATATATGTTTCATATAAGGAATGGGAAATCTTTTGTATACAGTCAGATAGATTTTATCATACTGCAAACATATCGGATGTATTGGAGTTCCTTGCCATGTTGCACGTGAGTTATAGTACCATGAATGGAGCTCGGAGTGTTTTGTCCTCCTATTTAGGACAATTTCAGAACGATAATTTATCGGGTCTCATCCGTTTATATCCCGATTTATAAGAGGAATTTTAATAAAATCCTACCAAACCCAGATATACAGAAATCTGGGATGTCAGTATAGTTCTCACATTGATTCGGCAATGGACTCCAATTACGTCACTGTCTTTTCAGAAGTTAATATTTAAAATGGTTATGCTCATGCCATTAATATCAGCACAATAAGTACAAACATTACAAATGTTGTGGTTAGATTGTATGGAGTTGTCTGTAGATAAAATAACGTTTTATGTCAATGATCTAAGCAAGCAAGGCAAGCCAAGAAAGGCTGGAACCAATGTAATTTTTAAGACATACTCTGTCAATTAAACATTGTGTGTGGTTAAGCATCTGACTTAATATATATTGAATTAAGAGTCTCCGAGATTGTGAGACACCAATGTTCATTACCCACAAGAAACATATAAAAAGTGACAGTACAAACTATTCTAGATGGCTAAACGGGTTCATGACTAACTGGAGTAGACACTGATGTGTTAAATCTCACTCCACAAGGGCGGTATTAATGTCCACAGCGAATGTGCAGGACGTGCCGCTCGACCAAATTCTGGAGATCGCAGGATGGTCTAAAGAAGAAACATTCCTAGATTTATGATTAACCTGTTGTTACAGTGCCAGGGTTGCACATGCTGTGTTGGGTTCTGTTCAAAATTGTTTGCTTTGTTGCATATCATTTGTTGTTATTTCCCCTGGGATAGAGGGATTATTATTTTTCTTTTTATTATTATTATTAAAATATTTATTGCATAATTTCAAGCAATATATATTATTTACTCACTACTGTGTAAACTGAAGCAGTGCGTCGTATGAAATGGTCTACGGCATGAAAATCACAGAGATTTAAAATCTTCACGTAGTCACTCACGTGACTCCGAAGTAAAATAGTAAGATTAAACGAGGACTTACCTGTTCGAAGTTTGATCTTTATTTTATGAGGAGTTACGATAAGGGATTACGTGCCCTCCACTCCCGACCCTCATAATCTAAAAGATCATCTGGTAGTTCTAGTCTTGTGTGAGCCTTACTATCTTACTTCGGCTATTGGTTCTGTGTTTTTCACGCCGCTGCTTTGAAGTATGCCGAGCATGCGCCTGGCGGGGTCTTCTTCACGTAATCCCTCATCGTAACTCCTCATAAAATAAAGATCAAATTTCGAACAGGGAAGTTCTCGTTTAACCTTACTATTTTCAATTAGATTCAATAATGCTGCTTTGATGCACCTAGGGAGATTTTGCTTACTTAAAGAAACTACATAAATACATATTCCTGCTGAAAGTGCAGATATTGTTTTGTAAAATTATTTCTGAAAAACAGGTTTGTGTCAAAACACCGGTTAACTTAGGTTGTTATCTTGTGAACAGAGATAAGAATAAGACTTTGCAAATATTTTAAAAACACAGGTTGCTAAACTTTTTAAATTGGAGGGGAATATGAAACAGAAGATTGTCAACAAAATTTTATTGAGGCACACACTGCTTTAGTATAGGAGCTGCAATCTTACCCGGGTGTCCATTCTGCACTGGACCACTTGGGTAATAAGAAAACATTAGCATTCAACATCGCAGATGCAGAATACAGAGTCTCTGCTCGTCCCACTGAAACTAGGTCCTTGGCTTCCTCATTGGCAATCATAATCAGTGCAAACTGGCAACACTTCCCCCTGAATAACCATCAACACAGGAGGACCTCAATGCTGTATGATTAGTCTCCTGTTCTACTCTCTCTATACCCATGACTGTGTAGTCAAATCACAGCTCCAACACCATTTTTAAATTCACAGAAAAAACACCATTGATAGGTGAATAAAGGATAGCTATAAATCAGAGTACACGGAGGGGGATTAATATTCTGATTGGATGGCACTAGAACAACAATGTCACTCTCAACGTTAGCAAGATCAAGGAGCCGATTGCTGATTTTGGGAAGGGAAAGCCAAAGATCCATGAACCAGTCTTCATTGACGAGACGGCAGTGGAGAGCTTCAACAGCTTTAAGTTACTGGGCATGAATATCTCTAAAGTTGTGCCCTGGGATTGATGCAATCAGAAAGAAAGTATATTAATGCCTCGACTTCCTTAGAAAATCAAGGAGATTTGGTATGTAACCAAATACTCTATTGAACTTCTACACAAGATAATATACTGACCGGTTGCATCACCACCTGGTTCGGTAACTTGAACACCCAGGAACCCAGGCTGCAGAAAGATTACCCGGTCCATCAGGGGTATTGACCTTCCCACCAATGAAGGGATCTATTGGAGATGCTACCTCATAAAGGCATCTAATATTATCATTACCGTAATATATCGTTTTGCATCATTACTATCCAGTTACCTAGTATGACTGATTATTATTTTATTATTATTGTTGTATATTTACATGTGTAATTGCATTAATATGCCTATAAAGTAGCAACAAGCAAGAATGTTGTTGTTCCATTGCCTGTACATATGACAATTAAATACTCTTCTGTCTCTCTTGATCCTAAAGTCAATCTTTGATCATCTGTTCAACAATACAACTAATTATCTATCACAACTCTCTTTTGCATCCTATAACAACTTTACTCTGCAATCTCCAACCCCCAGAAAGACATGATATGGCAGAGTGAAGAATATTACATTAAGCATAAACCTGGGGCCACTTGTGTGGTAGAATATTGGTGCTTCCCCTTCAGTGAACCAGACATGAATTGCTGTGGGACAATTTGGATATGGTAATAGTTTGGACATCTTAGTCAAGAAAACATAAAATCAATTATCTTTGGAATGAATAACCATGGGGCATAGATTTAAAATGATCAATAAAATAAAACAAAGGGAGATAGAAGACAATTTTTAAATGTCTAACCATGCTTCACAAGTATTCTTCAAAATGAAAATAAACACTTACATTTGAAAATTTGAGTGGTAGTGTAAAAGATGGAATAGAACCAAATGATCACTCTTCAAAAACCTGAAGCTGTCTCAGCTGGATCATTTTGTTTCAGATTTAACAAAAATAATCCTTAGAGAAACATACCTTCTGCTTGTTTTCCAAATAGTTCATTGTTTACATATTCCTTATGTAGTTGCCTTCGAGCATTCCTGACTTTATCACCATTACTTTGAGACCTGTTCCATTCAGTTTTACTATAGTCATTGTCTTTTGGCAGAGATTTATATCTCAACTCAGAAACATTCTCCTTCCACTTCCTCTCTTTGTTCTGAGCTACACAACCTTGTTCCACACCAGATACCCGCTTTTTACTTTTTTCTCTGCGTCCATCTTTGGAACGAGTCCCAGGACTGTGAGCAACTCTTGTGTCTGTGTTTGGATTGCCCACGATAACTTGAGCACACTTCCTTGCACTAGGACCATTGTTCTCTTGTACTTCCCTTTGCTTCTGGATTTCTGCTCTTTTGTTAAAAATTTTCGAGTGGCTTCCAGGTGTAAAGTGATTTTCTTGGTGCACAGTACCCCTCCAATTAGCTTCTTCTTTGCCAATTACCAGTTCCTTGTTCCTTTTAGGAAAATTGGGCTTTTCTTCCATTTCACTTCATTAAAATGCAAGATCCTATAAATTAAGAGAGCAAACAAATTTTAATTTTCTGCAAAAAAACACACAAAACTTGTGCAGTAGCTTTGAGCAGATTAATTGATTGGGGAAATGATTATGTTTAAGAAAGAACTGTAGATGCTGGAAAAATCGAAGATGGACAAAAAAGCTGGAGAAACTCAGCGGGTGAGGTAGCATGTATGGAGCGAAGGAATAGGTGACGTTTCGGGTCTAGACCCTCCTTCAGACTGATGTGGGGCTGTGGGGGGGGAGGATCTGGAAGAAGAAAGGAAGAGGCGGAGACAGTGCGCTGTGGGAGAGCAGGGAAGGGGAGGGAGGAAGAAAGCAGGGACTACCTGAAATTGGAGGTCAATATTCATACCACTGGGGTATAAACTACCCAAACAAAATATGAGGTGCTGCCCCTCCAATTTGCGGCAGGACTCACTCTTGCCATGGAGGAGGCGCAGGACAGAAAGGTCGGATTCGGAATGGGAAGGGTACTGAAGTGCTGAGCCACCGACAGATCAGGTTGGTTAATGCAAACTGAGCAGAGGTGTTGGGCAAAGCGATCGGCAAGCCTGCGCTTGGTCTCACCGATGTAGAGCAGTTGACACCTAGAACAGTGGATGCAATAGATGAGGTTGGAGGAGGTGCTGGTAAACCTCTCCCTCACCGGAAAGACTGCTTGAGTCCTCGGATGGAGTCGGGGGGTGGGGTAGGGTGGGGGGGTGTAGGGGGTAGGGGGTGTAGGGGGTAGGGGGTGGGTGGGGGTAAAGTGACAAGTATAGCATTTCCTGTGGTTGCAAGGGAAACTACCAAGGGAGTGGGTGGTTTGGGTGGGAAGGGACAAATCGACCAGGGAGTTGCGGAGGGAGCGGACTCTGCGGAAAGCCGAAAGGGGAGATGTAGCAGTGGTGGGATCCCATTGGAGGTGGCAAAAATGTCTGAGGATGGCCTAAAGTCCACTAGAGTCCTCAATGAAGACTGCTCACAATTAAAAATAAAAACTCTGGCTGATTATTTTCTATCCTTCATCAGCATAATGTGATCAATTGTGAAATAAACCTTTAAAAATGTGCATAAATCATATGAGAAAATCAGTTTTAATAAATACAACATTAATGGAAACAGTGCAGTATATAAGGTACACTGAAAATGAAAGGCCACTTATCTCCTTGAGCCTGTCACATCATTCAATGAAACCTCTGCATTTTAACTTCACCCAACTTCACAATACTGAGGCTAATAAATACCCATTTCAGCATTGGCAATTTCAATTTTCCCAATCACAGAGGGAACATTTGAAACTTTTACTATCCATTGTGTGAAAATGCACTTCTAAACATCATCCTGAATTTTTCCTGCCATCAAATACTACTGCCATCTCTATTTCAGCACTCTTTCAATATACCGTTTAGTTTATATTGCCTTTGCCTCTCCGCATTCTTCCCACCAAAATATATCATTTCATGCCCATTTTAAATTTCATCTGCCATGTCCATATTACCTGAGTGTGTGTTTTATGCTTTAATATACAGGTCCACCACCAATTTCCCTGCACCCTTGGTTCCAGAGCCTTGTGTATTATCTATTTTGACGGACCAACACAGGTCACGGCCTTAGGGGGGGCCGAGATACCAACATCCAAAGACGGCTATGGGAAACGGAACTGATGGCTCTTGCCGGGCTGGAGTTCCACCACCCCAGCCACAGGCGGCTAATTCGAGGTGCAGATCTGCCATGGGAGTCAGCTATGGCTGTGAATCTGCTGGCTCCGGCCAGGCCGGAGTTCCAGAGCAGGGGGCAAATTCAACCCACCGATCAGCAGGGAAATCCCGATGAGGTTGGGAACACCCGGCCGAGGTGCCACGTTTTCAGGGGGATTTCCGGGTAGGATTTCAAGTGTGCTCTCATAATTTTATCTGGATTAAAGAGGGCACTGGACCACCAGTTGCCAGAAAATCAGTGGTGGACCTGTATCATGTAGAATAGAACTTCTATCACTAAATAACAACAAAGTCTGAAAAATCTGTGTAATACGTATCTTGTTTGTCGCAACCAGAATAAAATGAAGAATGAGATGCTTTAGGCATAAATTACAATTTTATCACATTTCTTTAAAACACTAGATGATACAGTCCCTGTGAATGGTGTATATTGGCTGCCTCCCCTTTAAGGTATACTCATAAATGTTAAGACACCAGAAACTACAGATGCTGGATTTCTGAGAAGTGCTCAGCAGGTCAGAATCTGTGGAGTGAATGTGTAGGAAGGAACTGCAGATGCTGGTTTAAACCAAAGATAGACACAAAGACAATGTCTCCAACAAGTACAAAGTCAATGTTTCTAATAAGTGAACCAATATGCAGAGCTCAGTATTAGAAAAGTTTAAGAAAGAACTGCAGATGCTGGAAAAATCGAAGGTAGACAAAAATTGCTGGAGGAACTCAGCGGGTGAGGCAGCATCTATGGAGAGAAGGAATTTGCGACGTTCCAGGTCGAGACCCTTCTTCAGACTGATGTCGGGGGGGCGGGAAATCCGAAAGACCCGAAACATCGCCAATTCCTTCTCTCCATAGATGCTGTCTCACTCGCTGAGTTTCTCCAGCGTTTTTTTGTCTACCTTCAGTATTAGAAAAGCTTGTTTCATACTTCCACCAAAGTTATTGGGATTTCAATCCAGACACGAAATAGACAAATCAAGAGGTAAAAGATTCTACTCAATTATCGCCAGTTCATAAAAGAATCTCTACAAAAATTATGCTTTTGTTGAAAGAGAAACCCTAGGCTCAAAAATAATTTGGAATCTGAACTTCTAAAGCACAACCCAATCCCACAATCTTGACGGAAAGCATTGGGGCACCACCATCTGCCGGTTCCTCTCCAGATTGCACATCATCCTGACTTGAAAAGTATCACAGTTCCCGGATCTAAACCCCGGAACTCCCTATCCACCATTGCTTTTTGAGTGGGCCACAGCGGTTCAAGATTATGGCTCATTGACTTACACATGTCAGATGAGGGAAGAGAATCTGGGAGAACATATGTTCACAAAGACAGCAGTATAGTTTTCAGAAAGGAAAGCGTAGCTACAGGAGACAGCTGATCGTTGAGAAGAAATCAGCTGGCTGTGGAAACTAAGTAAATGATTGATGGCTATTTTTCTTTTATCTTATTTTTGATTGTCCACGAGTTTAAAATCAGGGTACAATAGTGCAAGCAAGGATAAAATAATTCAATTAACAAATATAACTAATTAACGAAAACAGATGGCTGGGCAGGAGATGTATTGTATTTACACCATGAGGAAACTAGTGGGCCCCACTGTGATAAACGATCACCGTATCTGCTGCAAGCAATGACTGTTCTGGTAACATTACCTCAGGATGAATTAACTAGAGACTGAACTCGGAATACTGCGACACATCGGGGAGGAGGAAAATTAGCTGGACATGGTGCTTATGGAGGTAGTTACACCTCTCATTTGCGAGTGATCCCTCAATTGGCGAGTGATCAGGTACAATGCAATGCGACTGCAGGAAAGGTTTGAAATGCTACTGATGGTTTTAGAACAGATACTACTGGATTGGATGGCATAGCTCTAGACTTCAGCCAGCACAATTGAAAATAAACAATTTATTTCTATTGAGTAGGAAGGAAGTGCAAATGCTGGTTTGCACCGAAGATAGACACAAAATGCTCTAGTAACTCAACCGGACACAGTATCTCTGGATAGAAGGAATGGGTGATGTTTCAGTTCGAGACCCTTCTTCAGACTTGTCTATCATATTTTTATTGAGTGCAGCTTCAATTTTACACATTCTTGATGCTTCAATACTTCTTTAAATTTGCTACGTTTTATAGGGAGTTGAGACACATGTGTTTACATTCCCTGCAATTTCATTCTTCAGATTTGTCTTAGGACACCTTCCCTATAAGTTAATGCGAGCCATCATTAACCAACATGTTTCCAAATATTTTTTTTTAATATATATATATTTTTTATTAGAGTAGGTAAGCAGTAAATTAGCAAACACATATTATGATAGTAATATTTTGTGCGCAACAATCGTACATTATTAATATTATCAAATTAATCATTTTGTCTCTAATAATTTATTTATTTTTTAAAGAGAAACAGAGAGAAAAATAAAATATAAATCAAAACAAAAAGAAATCATAAAGAATGGAATAATTTACCATTAATACGTCATTGGAGATAAAATCCAAGAAATATAAAATATAACTTTTCATCTAATCCTGAGTCCAAGTTTCAGTAAGGGTTCCTTGCCAAACCGATCTACCCTTTTAAGTAATCAATGAAAGAAGACCATATTCTAAAGAAGACTTCTTGTTTGTCCATTCGGGCAAATCTGATTCTTTCCAAGTGTAGGGTCCCCGACATTTCCGTAATCCACATTTTAATTGTGGGGGATATAGGGCCTTTCCAGAATTTTAATATTAATTTCTTCCCGATTATTATACTAGAATCTAGGAAATTTCTTTGACTTGTTGTAAGTATTAGACTTTGTTCTGATATTCCAAGTATTATTAATTTTGAGTCCGGATCCAATTTAATATTAATAACTTCAGAAGTTATTCTAAAAATCTCAGTCCAGAAATTCTTAATTTTTTATACAATTTGCAAAAGTATGTGTTAAATTAGCCTCTGGATGCTGACATTTATCACAGATAGTGGAGATTTGTGGGTAGATTCTATTCAATTTAACTTTTGAGTAATGTAATCTGTGTAGTACTTTAAATTGTATTAAAGCATGTCTGGTATTTAACGAGCATTGATGTATATATTGTAAACTTTTGTCCCATATATCTTTCGTTATGGGTTGGTTTATTTCATTTTCCCACGTATGTCTATATGCTTCCGTTGTTGGTATCTCGCTATCCAAAAGGATATTATATATATAAGTTGTTAGTTTTTCTGTATTAGGATGCTTATTCAAACATTCATCAAGGATTTCTGGTTCCTTATTCCTATAATCTTGTGTGTTTGATTTAACATAATCTCTGAGTTGTAGATATCGGGAAAAAAATTCCAAATATTAAGCTTATCCCATAACATTCTTCTGAAGCTTAACCATTACCAATGCCATTGTCTAGATAACTCAAAATTCACTGACAGTAGCCAATCATTTTTTCTGTTCTAATACTGTTAGAAACAAAACATGGAGGATTTACATCACATTAGGCAATTCAGCTCATCAAATCCATTCGGGTCAAAAATAAAAGTAAAAATTTAGGTTTGGACAAAAGATCTTTGACCTGAAATGTTAACTCTTTCTTTCTCCACAAATGCTGTCTAGTTCGTTTAGTTTAGTTTAGTGAAACAGCGCAGAAACAGGCTCTTCAGCCCACCGAGTCTGTGCCGACCAGCGATCCCGGCACATTAACACAACCCTAAACACTCTAGGGACAATTTTATGATTATACCCATCCAATTAACCGACAAACCTGTACATCTTTGGAACCTGGGAGGAAACCAGAGATCTCAGAGAAAACCATTGCAGGTCACGAGGAGAAGGTACAAACTCTGTACAGACTGTACCCGTAGTCAGGAACGAACACGGGACTCTGGCACTGTAATCTAACAACTCTACCGCTGCGCCACCATGCCGCCCTAATTATTGAGCATTTTTTGTATACCTTAATTTTATTTTAGATTTCGAGTTCTTCGATTTCCATAAAGATATATTTTCTCGCTCAATCCCATCTTCTAGCATTAGGTCAGCAGTCTTGCACATCACAGTTCTTCTCTCACACACTAGTACATTTCAATGTAATCGGGCGGCAGCCTCACCAGCAGTTTATCAGTCATTTTGACTTTTTTTGTTTTTTTAGTATGTCTAAATGTATGAGTTAATGTTTTTCAGTATGTTTTTATTTGGGGGGATGGTGGGGGGGGGGGGGGGGGGGGGAGAGAATAGGGGGAAACAGTTTCCAGTCACTTACCTCGACGGAGATGCGACGGAGATTTCACGTGGTCGCATTTTCGCCTCCATCGCGGCCTAACAACTTGGATTGGTGCGACCTTTCCTGGAGACCGGCCCAGAGCTTCAGCAGCAGGCGTGGCATGGACTTCCATTACGGAGCCAGAAGAAAGGCTCTGACCGTCGGCCTGCTGACTTTAACGTCTGCAGGCCTGCAGATCGTGGTCTGCAGAGCTTCTAGCAGCGGGCATGGAGCAGAGTTTACCAGCCCGGAGCCAGGGATCCCTTGCCGGGCATCGCCAGAGAAAAGCTCCGACCGCTGGCCTGCCCGCAGCCTATAACATCGAGAAGCCGCGGTCTCCAGTAAGAAAGTGGCCGGTTCGTGCACTCCAAGCCACAAAGTGTGTTCCATCCGTCCCGACATCAGAGTTCCCATCATCCCGACAAGAGGGTTTGTGAATCGGGCTATCCATAGCCGCGACTGAAGAGGGTCAAGGCCCCAAACACGGGTAACTCAACTATCACTGTACCTTAATTGGTGCATGTGACAATGAATGTGAATCTGAATTTGAATACATTTCAAATGACATAGGGCTTTCCGTCTCAAACAACCGCCAAGGAAAGAAATTCCAGACCCTCTACCACCTAGACTTTAAAAAAAATGTCCTCATCTTTCCCCCTGCAATCCTTCCCCCAATTATTTATGCTCTCTCAATTTTTATATCTAAAAACAGAACTTCTAATTCATGCAATGTTCAAGAAGGAACTGCAGATTTTCTTATCGAGGCGATGTCTTCTGGGGGGGGTGGTGGGTGGTCAGGGGCATGAAGACTGAAGAAGGGTTTTGGCCCGAGGCCAGGAGGAGGGAGGGAGGTGGAGGCCTCCTTCCGCCGTCTGAAGCAGCTGCACCAGAGATCCTATAGCTATAGGATCATTGAGCTGCACCGCTCGGCCCCGCACCTTGCTGTTGGCTGGCGGAGGAGGGGAGGCGGTGGCGAGGAGATCCCAAGCGCCTCCCCCTTTGGCGGCGGTACTTGGCAATAGACAGGGACGGCCAATGCAGCGAGGCGATGTTGTCTGAGGAGCGCTGACCTCCCTCCCTCCCCACTCTCTCCCTCTCTCTCTTGTACGCCCCCTCCACACCCACCCCTTATCCTGAGACCCCTCCTCTCCATCCAGCACTGATCCCCATTCCCGCCTCTATTCAGTCCTCACTGACATCCCCTGTGCTACCCTCCCCATCTACCCACCCCCCCCCCCCTCCCCCATCTATTCATCCTACACTGATCACCCTATCCACCTTGCATTGATTCTTCTGGCACCCCCCCCAATCCATCCTACACTGGTCCCCCAATTCATCCTGCACCGACCCCCCATTCATATTTTACTGATCCCCCATTCATCCTGTACTGATCCCCTCATCCTACCTGTACTGATCCCTCATTCATCCTATACTGAGCCCCTCATTCATCATGTACTGATCCCCCATTCATCCTATGCCGATCCCCTCAGTTATCCTGTAGCGATCCCCCATTCATCCTGCATAAACCCCCGGATCTACACTGTACTGACCCCCCCCCCACCCCCAATTCATCCTACACTGATCCCTCCCCATTGATCCTGCGCTGACGCCCCCCCCCCCCCCCCCACATCCAGTACTGATTCTTCTTGAATGGAGGAACAGTCTGAAACATAGAAAATAGGTGCAGGAGTAGGCCATTCGGCCCTTCGAGCCTGAACCGCCATTCAATACAATCATGGTTGATCATCCAACTCAGTATCCTGTGCCTGCCTTCTCTCCATACCCCCTGATCCCTTTAGCCACAGGGGCCACATCTAACTCCCTCTTAAATATAGCCAATGAAGTGGCCTCGACTACATTCTATGGCAGAGAATTCCAGAGATTCACCACTCTCTGTGTAGGTATGTTACAAAACTTACCTTGAGCAGCGCTGCAGTTCTGCCGCTCCCCGTGTGCGTGACTTTGGCGCCTTTCAGAGGGGGGCGGCTTAAAGTGCCGTTTTTCCACAGGCAGGAAAAATCAATGAATGTTGGGCGATTTCGTTGCGGAAGAAAAATCGCTCCGCCATTCATGAATGAAGGTATTTTTAAATTACTCTAAATTATTTGTTAACTAGAGTAATTTAAAAATCACGTTCAAAAGTCGTGAGAACCGACAACCGGAAGGATTTTGCGTAGGGGAGAAAAAAAGGTAGTTTATTTTTATATTAAAAATTGATTTTTCGGGAGGCTTTAATAATATTTTCATGTTGCGAAATGGGGTCCAAAAAAATGTATGAACCAACAGTATTTTTCCTCCCGACTTCACCGCTAACCGCAACGTTCCAATCCACCGCATTCCACTAAAACCCACTCGCTAGTTGATTTAAATGGCCATTAATTTACAGGAATCAAACACCAAATTCCTTCAATTTGGCCCAGAAATTCATGAAAATTAGATTTAAAAATTATGTTATATTGTGGATTATTGTGTGAATGTTATTTGGACACTTAGGCAATTTTAAAAAAGTTTATCTTTTCTTAAGAAATGGATAGATGTTTAGATCAACTTTTTGAATTTTGTAAATAGCTACAATTAGATAACTAACTAATTATATGCTTTAATTTCAGGTCATCCAAGTAAGATTGTTTCATATTTATTTCAGAATGCTTCAATCTATAACCAGTGAAAATTTCATTGAGTTCTATTAATTTTTAAGAAAGTTATGGGCTTTTAACTGATCCAGATCACAGCTTTTGAGTTAAGTCAATTGAAAGGTAATGGGGAACAAGATGCTAATTTCCGAGTATGAAAATGGCCATAACTTTCTTAATACTGAAGATATGAAAGTGAATTGAGTGTCAAATTAAACTTATTATTATGCTTTATCTGATGCGATAAATTGCAGACTTGATTTTTAAAATCTCAAAATTTTGTAACATTGCTACTCTGTGTGAAAAATGTTTTTCTCATCTCGGTCCTAAAAGATTTCCCCCTTATCTTTGACCCCTTGTTCTGGACATCCCAAACATCAGGATTAATCTTCCTGCATCTAAACTGTCCAACCCCTTAAGAATTTAGTAAGTTTCTATAAGATCCCCCCTCAATTTTCTAAATTCTAGCGAGTACAAGCCAAGTCTATCCAGTCTTTCTTCAAATGAAAGTCCTGACATCCCAGGAATCAGTCTGGTGAACCTTCTCTGTACTCCCTCTATGGCAGGAATGTCTTTCCTCAGATTTGGAGACCAAAACTGTACGCAATACTCCAGGTGTGGTCTCACCAAAACCCTGTACAACTGCAGTAGAACCTCCCTGCTCCTATACTCAAATCCTTTTGCTATGAATGCTAACATACCATTCGCTTTCTTCACTGCCTGCTGCACCTGCATGCCTACTTTCAATGACTGGTGTACCATGACACCCAGGTCTCGTTGCATCCCCTTTTCCTAATCGGCCACCATTCAGATAATAGTCTACTTTCCTGTTTTTGCCACCATAGTGGATAACCTCACATTTATCCACATTATACTGCATCTGCCATGCATTTGCCCACTCACCCAGCCTCCTAGCATCCTCCTCACAGCTTACACTGCCCCCCAGCTTCGTGTCATCTGCAAACCTGGAGATGTTGCATTCAATTCCCTCATCCAAATCATTAATATATATTGTAAATAGCTGGGGTCGCAGCACTGAGCCTTGCGGTACTACCTGCCATTCTGAAAAGGACCCGTTTACTCCTACTCTTTGCTTCCTGTCTGCCAGACAGTTCTCTATCCACATCAATACTGAACCGCCAATACCGTGTGCTTTAAGTTTGTATACTAATCTCTTATGTGGGACCTTGTCGAAAGTTTTCTGAAAGTCCAGATATAACACATCCACTGGTTCTCCTTTATCCACTCTACTAGTTACATCCTCGAAAAATTCTATAAGATTCGTCAGACATGATTTACCTTTCGTAAATCTGTGCTGACTTTGTCCAATGATTTCACCACTTTCCAAATGTGCTGCTATCCCATCTTTAATAACTGACTAGCAGTTTCCCCACAACCGATGTTAGACTAACTGGTCTGTAATTCCCTGAAGAAGGGTCTCGACCCGAAACGTGCCTATTTCCTTTGTTCCATAGATGCTGCCTCACCCGCTGAGTTTCTCCAGCACTTTTATCTACCCCCATTCATCCTGTACTGATCCCACCCCATTCTTCCTGTACTGATCCCCCCCCATTCATCCTGTACTGATCCCCCCCATTC
Organism: Raja brachyura; assembly: GCA_963514005.1. Next base: position 63,293,592 of record OY740783.1, read on the forward strand.
ATCCTGCGTTGAGCCCCCCATCCAAGCTGTACTGACCCCCACCCATTCATCCTGTACTGACCCGCCCATTCATCCTGTACTGAACCCACCCATCCATCCCGTACCGATCCCCCCCCATTCAACACCACTGACATCCCCAGTGCTCTCCCCTCTCAATTTTACATACTCCAACCAACACGTACTAATCCACCTGCCTCAATCCATTCATTCCACACCGATTGCCTTCTCAACCCCCACCCCCCTCCCCACCTATCCACCCCGCACTGATTCACCCCCCCCCCCCACTCCCTGACCCCATTGTGCTGGAAATGTCTTCAGAGCAAACATTGACTATGTTTGATAACGGAATGCAATCAAATGTGTTTTAATTCCCAATGTTATTATTTGTTTTAGTCCATAAAGATGGATTGATTAAATTGTGAACACATGTAACATTAAAACCACAGTGTTCGATTGTCACTGCTACCGTTGACACGTTATTACAGAATTCATTTCAACGGCAAATCACTGCTCTTAATATGGATTATCAGTACTGTAGTTATTTAATGAGCAACATTCACAACTATACATTGGATTTATCCAGGTTTTACTTCTAGTCAGTCATATACATCATAAATTTGGTCAGGAGATATTTCAGTTGAAATTTTAACGTTAATTCTGAAGTGGGAATGATGGAAACAGCATTTATCAATAATTTTTTTTTAATCTTGTGCGTACAAACTGGGTATCTTCATGCTGTTCACAACACGTACATCTAATCTGAATGTACGGTAATGTGGCATTTTGACACATTTAACTAAAATATTACCAAAATAATATTTGCTGCCGTTAGGTCCTTTGGCTATTTCTTGTCAGTTAGTGTAATGGTTTTAACAGCTATTATCTTTAAATGCCTTTAGAAATTTCCTTGCAACCTGTATATTTTGTTATGGATATATTATGTGGGAAGCGAGAGTATTTCTGTACCATTAGCAATAATAACCATACAACCATATAACAATTACAGTACGGAAACAGGCCTTCTCGGCCCTTCCAGTCCGTGCCGACCATTTATTTTCCCCTAGTCCCATCTACCTGCACTCAGACCATACCCCTCCATTCCCTTCCATATACCCATCCACTTTGCTTGTAAATGTTAAAATCGATCCTGCCTCCACCACTTCTGCTGGAAGATCATTCCACACAGCCACCACTCTCTGAGTAAAGAAGTTCCCCCTCATGTTACCCCTAAACTTCTGTCCCTTAATTCTCATGTCATGCCCTCTTGTTTGAATCTTCCCTACCCTCAATGGGAAAAGCTTATCCACGTCAACTCTGTCTATCCCTTTCATCATTTTAAAGACCTCAATCAAGTCCCCCCTTAACCTTCTGCGCTCCAAAGAATAAAGACCTAACTTGTTCAACCTTTCTCTGTAGCTTAGTTGCTGGAACCCAGGCAACATTCTAGTAAATCTCCTCTGTACTCTCTCTATTTTGTTGACATCCTTCCTATAATTAGGCGACCAAAATTGTACACCATACTCCAGAATTGTCTCACCAATGCCTTGTACAATTTTAACATTACTTCCCTACTTCTATATTCAATGCTCTGATTTATAAAGGCCAGCACACCAAAAGCTTTCTTTACCAGCCTATCTACATGCGATTCCACCTTCAGGGAACTATGCACAGTTATTCCTAGATCCCTCTGTTCCACAGCATTCCTCAATTCCCTACCATTTACCATGTACATCCTAAACATCCTATTTTGATTTGTCCTGCCAAGATGTAGCACCTCACACTTATCAGCATTAAACTCCATCTGCCATCTTTCAACCCACTCTTCCAAATGTCCCAAATCTCTCTCTAGACGTTGAAAATCTACTTCATTATCCACAGCACCACCTATCTTAGTATCATCTGCATACTTACTTATCCAATTTTCCACCCCATCATCTAGATCATTGATGTACATGACAAACAACAGTGGACCCAACACAGATCCCCGAGGCACCCCACTGGTCACCGGCTTCCAACCTGACAAACAGCCACCCACCATTACTCTCTGGCATCTCCCATTCAGCCAAGAATCCATCTTGCTTCTCCACCATTAACACCCAAAGATTGAACCTTCTTAACCAACCTTCCATGGGGAACCTTGTCAAAGGCCTTACTGAAATCTATATAGACAACATCCACTGCTTTACCCTCATCAATTTCCCTAGTAACCTCTTCAAAAAATTCAAGAAGGTTTGTCAAACATGACCTTCCAGGCACAAATCCATGTTGACTGTTCTTGATCAGACCCTGTTTATCCAGATGCTTATATATATTATCTCTAAGTATCCTTTCCATTAATTTGCCCACCACTGACATCAAACTAACAGGTCTATAATTGCTAGGTTTATTCTTTGAACCCTTTTTAAACAATGGAACAACATGCGCAGTACGCCAATCCTCCGGCACTATTCCAGTTTCTAATGACATTTGAAATATTTCTGTCATTGCCCCTGCTATTTCTACACTAACTTCCCTCAATGTCCTAGGAAATATCCTGTCAGGACCTGGAGACTTATTCACTTTTATATTTTTCAAAAGTGTCAGTACTTCCTCCTCTTTGAATCTCATAGTTTCCATAGCTACTCTACTTTTTTCCCTTACCTCACAGAGTTCAGTATCCTTCTCCTTGGTGAATACCGAAGAAAATAAATGGTTCAACATCTCCCCCATCTCTTTTGGCTCTGCAGATAGCTGTCCATTCTGGCTCTAGTGGTCCAATTTTATCCCTCGTTATCCTTTTGCTATTAATATAGCTGTAGAAACCCTTTGGATTTAATTTCACCTTTCTTGCCAAAGCAACCTCATATCGTCTTTTAGCTTTTCTTATTTCTTTCTTAAGATTCTTTTTACATTCTTTATACTCATCTAGCACCTCATTTACTCCATGCCTCCTATAAATATTGCAGATATCTCTCTTTTTTCGAACCAAGTGTCCAATTTCCCTTGAAAACCATGGCTCTTTCCGATTTTTACCATTTCCTTTCAACTGAACAGGGACATAAAGATTCTGTACTCTTACAATTTCCCCTTTAAATGTCCTCCATTTCTCTTCTACATCCTTCCCATAAAACAAAATGTCCCAATTCATTCCTTTTAAATCATTACGCTTCCCTCAAAGTTAGCCTTTCTCCAATCAAAAATCTCTACCCTAGGTCCAGTTCTGACTCGCTCCATAATTATATTGAAACTAATTGTATTGTGATCACTGGTCCCGAAGTGCTCACCAACGCAAACCTCCGTCACCTGACCTGCCTCATTTCCTAACAGGAGGCCCAGCACTGCCCCTTCTCTGGTCGATACCTCTATGCATTGCTGCAAAAAACTATCCTGCACACATTTAACAAACTCCAAACCATCCAGGCCATTTACAGAATGTGTTTCTCAGTCTATTTTTGGAAAACTGAAATCTCCCACAATCACTACCTTGTGCTTACTACTAATATCTGCTATCTCCTTACAAATTAGCTCTTCCAATTCTTGCTCCCCATTTGGCGGTCTATAATACACCCCTAAAATTGTTGCTACACCGTTCCCACTTCTCAGTTCCACCCAAATAGCCTCCCTAGATGAGCCCTCTAATCTATCCTGCCAAAGCACTGCTGTAATATCTTCTCTGACAAGCAATGCAACCCCTCCACCCCTGGTCCCTCCAATTCTATCACACCTGAAGCAACAAAATCCTGGAATATTTAGTTTCCAATCACAACCCTCCCGCAACCATGTTTCACTGATTGCCACAATATCATATTTCCAGGTGTCAATCCAGGCTCTAAGTTCATCCACCTTTCTTACAATGCTCCTAGCATTAAAATACACACATTTTAGAAACCCACCATCCCTTATTCTCTGTTTATTATCTTTTTCCTCTTTTCGTTATATTTTCTTTTCTTATCTTTTCCTCTTTCTCGCCTACATAATGACCCATGCTATGGCCATGTCATGGTAATTTTCGGTCCTTCACAGAAAACATGTTTGCATCAATCTATAGTATGCATGGTTAAGCATATATGTTGCCATGGTCCAGGATTTATTGACACAGGTTGATCATACACTGAATAATCCAACCATATATTTGTTTGGAAGTGGAAAGAACTAATAGAAATTGCATTAATTGCAATGTGTAAAAAGAGTTGAGATACTGTGTTATAATTTTGCTGCATGTCATGTGGTATATATCATGTCTTGATTGGTGAATATGTTTAGTTTGTGACTTTATTTGAAGCAGAAATAATATGTGAATGCTTCATTGAGCATAATTCCGACCGGTAACTACACACTTTGTCCGAGCATATTATCGCAAGCGTCATGCAAACTGTTTTAAATGACCACCTAAACTGTTATTTGGCAACCTAAAAACTGCCAAGGTTGTCCAGCTGGCCACAGGGGAAAAAAGTTAAGTGAGAGCCCTGAAGAAGCACAAGACGCCTTTGTATGCAGATGCCGAGATATGTGTTCAGCTCTAGCTGAACAATTTCTAATCTTGTGCTGTGGACTCAATAAGAAGAAGACCTGAACTCACTCGATACAGCTCATTCCACTATAATAAAATAGTTGTCTCCCTAAGAAAATTCGCTTTACAGAAAACCAGGTTACAAAAATAATTGTGTCAGTGAGTGAAAGGTTAGTGAGATGGGTTCGAAAACATTGAAAATAAATGCAGGAGTAGGCCATTCGGCCCCTTGAGCCAGCACCGCCATTCAATATGATCATTGAGAATCGTTACCCTGTTCTCGCTTTTCCCCCCATGTCCCTTGATGCAGTTGGCCTGAAGAGCAATATCTAACATAAACACAAAATGCTGGATTAACTCAGTGGGTGAGGCAGCATCTCTGCAGAGAAGGAATGGGCGACGTTTCGGGTCGAGACCCTTCTTCAGACTGATGTCAGGGGAGGGGGCGGGACAAAGATAGAATGTAGGCGGAGACAGTAAGACCAGTGGGAGAACTGGGAAGGGGACGGGGATAGAGAGGGAGAGCAAGAGCAATCTGAAGTTAGAGAAGTCAATGTTCATACCGCTGGGGTGTAAACTACCCAAGCGAATTAAGAGGTGCTGTTCCTCCAATTTGCGCTGGGCCTCACTCTGGATTGGGAATGGGAGGGGGAGTTAAACTGCTGAGCCACTGGGAGATCAGGTAGGTTAAAAAGGACTGAGCGGAGGTGTTCAGTGAAACGATCGCCAAGCCTGCGCTTGATCTCGTCGATGTAGAGAAGTTGACACCTGGAACAACGGATGAGGAAATATTATAAAATAAAATTGCTCACATTATAATAACTGTGTGAGAAACTTATGTTGAGTTCCAGGAGAAGGCCTGGGAGCAGAGGTTTTCAAAATACATAGGCCACAACGGAATCAAGAACACACACACACACACTCATGGTAAATGGGAATAGCTTTGTTTGCTTTGGAGCGGCTATAACTGTCAGAAGTTGTATTTGGTTTAGGTTAGTGTTCAGAGTAATGGGGTCTCTTCCAGGACATGGGCACCATTTATTCTTTCTTCGTGACACATTTCTGAGCTCTAGTGTGTTACAGGGAGAATTTATGGTTGCCTGTATTGGGTCATAGGCACCAAGGCTAGATAATAGAGTCTGCGATTTGGTTTGTACTGTTTAAAAGTATTTTTGTTGGGATAATAGATAAGGCATAGGTGATGGTTGTGTGACCTTTGTATAAGGGAGATTTCTTATGTTTATAGAAGACGGAGAAAGTAACTGTTTTGATCTCAGCTAAACAATTGGGGTCTACATATAGTAATCTTCAAATTGCTGTGTGGAATGCTATCAGTAAGAAGTTGTAAAGAAGCCCTACATTCCTTTGTTCCAGAGAGGACCAAGGGGAAGGTTAATTCAGAATTAAACTTGACCCGAGCTTGGTAAGAAGTTATTATAATTTATCAAGTGCGACAAGTATATGGCCTTTGTGTGCTTGGGAATTGTGTGTTTGGAAATAACTTGAATTCTTACCACTTTGTAAGAATGGGGCAAAACTCATATTTAATCTTTGTAATCCATAAGTAACTGTATTTTAACAATGTAGTTGCAAGGAAATTATTTGTGGGGTATTGTGGTTAATTAGGGTTGTAAGTACGGTTAAATATGAAGTTTTACAAATCTGAAGTTTTACAATTAACTTTATTTTAAAACATATGTTTTGTGTGTATGTATTGTGTGATTGCTGTACGATGTGTATATTCTGAGATGTTCTCTGAGAATTAGTTTTATATCTGTGGTTTTACTTTATTGAAATAAAATTATTTTGAGCAAAGAGGTTGTAGAAACCACAGAGGGGGAAAAAGTTGTAAAGGGGCTAGAAAAGGGAAAATCGTGTGACTATACATGTTGTCAATCAATGGAAAGGATTTAGTTGATTGGTTAATGCAAATAAGTTACATGTATGGTAAACCATAATGATTGGTTACTAGTTTGCCACTCCTTTTGTATTATAATTGTCTATTACCTATATAATGTGTTACGTTTATACCAAAGTCAGTAGTTCTTTCAACCTGCTCCAGAGTTTTTAAACTCTGTGTTGGAAGGTTTAAAGAATTATCCAGCGCTGTCAGAATAAAGAATTGATTTTTGCAGCAATGGTTTGAATCACGTTTTCTGGAATTGGACTGACAAAAGAACTCAGTTTAACACGGATATAGTAGATGAGGTTGAAGGAGGTGCAAGTGAAACTCTGCCTCACCTGGAAAGACTGTTTGGGTCCTTGGATGGAGTCGAGAGGGGAGGTAAAGAGACAGGTGTTGCATCTCCTGCAGTTACAGGGGAAAGTACTTGGGATGGGGGTGGTTTGGGTGGGAAGGGACGAGTTGACCAGAGTTATGAAGGAAACTGGCTCTGCGGAACGCAGAAAGGGGTGGAGATGGGAAGATGTGGCCAGTAGTGGGTTTTCGTTGGAGGTGGCGGAAATGTTGGAGGATTATATTTGTATGCCACGGCTGATGGGGTGGAAGGTGAGGACCAGGGGGACTCTGTCCTTGTTATGAATGGGGGGGGGGGGGGGGGGGGGAGGGGAGTAAGAGCAAAGCTGCGGGATATCGAGGAGACCCTCGTGAGAGCCACATCTATAATGGAAGAGGGGAACAACCATTTCCTAAAGAATCCTCTGATGCCTTGGTGTGGAACACCTCATCCTGAACGCAGATATGGCATAGACGGAGGAATTGGGAGTAGGGGATAGAGTCTTTACAGGAAGCAGGGTGGGAAGAAGTGTAGTCAAGATAGCCGTGGGAGACAGTAGGTTTGTAGTAGATGTCGGTCAATAATCTGTTTCCTGTGATGGAGCCGGTGAGATCTAGAAACGGTAGGGAGATGGCGGAGATGGTCCAAGTGAATTTGAGTGCAGGATGGAAATTAGTGGTGAAGTTAATGAAGTCAGTGGGCTCTGCATGGGTTCCAGAGGTAGCACCAATGCAGTCGTCAATGTAGTGTTCACGGATAGGGCCAGTGTACGCCTGGAACAGGGATTGTTCGACGTACCATACAAAGAGGCAGGCATTGCTAGAGCCCATAGCTGCGCATTGGAGGAAGTGGGATGAGTCGAAGGAGAAGTTGTTGAGGGTAAGGACCAGCTCTGCTAAGCGGAGGAGAGTATTAGTAGACGGAAATTGGCTGGTTCTGCAGTCGAGGAAGAAACGGAGGGCATTAAGACCCTCCTGGTTGGGGATGGAGGTGTAGAGTGACTGGATATCCATAGTGACGATATGGGAGTGGGGGCCTGGAAAATGGAAGTCATTGAGGAGGCTATATCGAACTCTCTCTTGAATACATCCAGTGAATTGGCCTCCACTGCGTTCTGTGGCAGAGAATTCCACAGATTCACAACTCTCTGGCTCAAATAGCTTTTCCTCATCTCAGTCCTAAATTGGCCTACCCCTTATTCTTAAACTGTGACCCCTGGTTCTGGACTCCAACATCGGGAACATTTTTCCTGCATCTAGCCTGTCCAATCCCTTAAGAATTTTATATGCTTCTATAAGATCCCCTCTCATCCTTCTAAATTCCAGTGAATACAAGTCCAGTCGATCCATTCTTGTATCATATGTCAGTCCTGCCATCCCAGGAATTAACTTGGTGAACCTACGCTGCACTCTCTCAATAGCAGGGGTCTCCAAAATATGGCCCGCGGGCCACATCCGACCCGCAGCAGCAAGGACTATTTAGCGGGTTCTGTAGTAGCGCAGCTTTCGAAATATAGCGCGGAAACAGGCCCTTCGGCCCATCGAAGCGATGCCCGTACGCACTATCACTATCCTACACACACTCGGGAAAAATTCAATTAACCTGCAAAACGTGGAGTGTGGGAGGGAACCAGAACACCCAGTGAAACCCACACAGGTACAAACTCTGTACAGACAGCCCCCGTTGTCAAGATGGAACCCGGGTCTCTGGCGCTGTGAGGCAGCGACTCTACCGCTGCGCCGCCGTGCCACTGCTCCTGTGTTGCAAAGGCACGTTGTGCGGGGTGGGGAGTGGAGCAAGGGGGGGGGGGGGGGGGGAGCTAGTTGGCGGCAGGGTCAGTGGTTTGCGGTCTCCCCCCCGTGAACAGGTCCCACTCCAGGGCGCTACACTGACCTGGGCCCTTTGACCGGGGCTCCACAGACGGGAAGGATTCCCCTTCCCCTGCCCTCCCCGTCCTTCTCTCTCTCCGTCCCCCTCTCTCTCTCTCCCCCCCCCCCTTCTCTCTAGCCCTGCGGAGATCAGCGGATCGGTAGCCGGCTGTGTGTGTGTGCCCGATGCGTGAGCATTATGCGTGCGTGGGTCTTTGTTAATATGCCTGAGGGGTGATCACAGTGCGTGTGTATGTGTAAGAAGGAGAGATAGAGTGAGTGAGAGAAAGCCAGTATGTGTGAGTCTGTGTCTGTGTGTCTGTTTGTGTGTCGGTGTGCAGGTCTATGTCTGTGTGTTTTAGTATGTGGGAGTCCACGTGTGCGTTTCTGTGTGGGTGTATGTCACTGTGTGTGTGTGAGTGTGTGTGTCTCAGTGTGCATGTGTGCGCGTGATTTATTTATTTTTTCCTACGGCCCGCAAAAACTTGCCAAATATATTATGTGGCCCTCATGCTGAAAAGTTTGGAGGCCCCTGCTCAATGGCAAGATTCTACACTGCACTCCTTCAATAGCAAGGTTAGGGGCTAGAGTGTTTTAGATTTGCAATAACAACGTTTTTTTCCCTGTGGTATCTTCAGAAATATATATAGGTATTTTTAATAGCTACTCCTTTATTTTGTTACTTCAGGCTAAATGTACTGAAGGTGTATGTTACATTGTTTAATAGATTATCATTAGATAAGTGTCAATAGAAGCGATTGTTTGTCAATTTCAGTGGCCATCTTCATTGGAAATGATTGACTATGGTCTTAAGAGACAATGGTGTCTAGAAATACAAGCTACTGCAGATGCTGGAATCTTAAACCAAAGTGCTGGAGGTACTTAAAAGGTCAGACTGTGATGGGAAATGAACAGGCGACGTTTTGGCTCGGGACCCTTCTTCAGACTGATGCCGATCACTGCACGCTGGTTGCATGTGAACAGGTTTTTTAAATACAGCTATTTTTTTTGTTCGTTAATTTCATAAACAACTCTCTAATTCACCAATCGCGTTATCTCCATTTCGCGTTATGGAAACGACGCATTACAGCCTTGATTATCTCATCTCAATTTGCAGGACTATAACAAGCGTAATAGACTATTACGAATCCCGATTTGCGTAAAACGAAAGTGAATCTGAACCCAGATCGCCTTACAATTGGAGAGGAATAGAAACTTATGTACAGAGAGGACATAACTGGGTTTGGCTACATTACCCCAGCCTTCGGCGTTTCGCCCAAATTCACCCCAGACATGTAGACAGCAACCATGTGCAGACATCACTGGAGGGGGGAAGCACCTCAAGGACTGCACTCTCCCCAAATTATGACAAGAACAAAAAGAAAAGGCAGCGGGAAGTGGCACGGTGGGACTGTAAAAAAAAGCGAGCAACAACTCTTTGATCGCTGCCTCCCTTTCACATAATTTAACATCGGCTTCCTCCCTCTCGAGCACTGTAGTACTTCCCAACACCAAGAAGATCACTTACTACCAATCAAACAATAACGGTGTTGGAAAAATCCCGGACATTCCTGCTCCTCTCTTCATTTTTCGCCGGTATGGGACACCCGGCAATTTCCCCCACCTCCAACTCTTGGGTGCAAAAGTGCAGGCAGCTCGCCACTCACGTTGAACAACCGCGTGGGGAAACCCTCATTAATCCGCGGCTTCACAAGTGAGGGGCACACAACGGGACAGCGCACCGAGTGTAGGCAGGGCAGAGCGGAGCAGCGCCGGGGCCCGGGCGGGCGGGCCTAGCACCCGCACAACAGCGCCCGGCCTGCGGTTTAAATCCGCCGCCGCCGCCGCCGCCGCCCTCCCTCCCACAGTCCGGGGCGCCGCGGGGGAGCAGCTCGGGGAGAGTACGCACTTACCTGCAACTGTGGTCCTCACGTCCCGTCCACTCTCTCTCTCTCTCTCTCTCTCTCCCTCCTCCTGCTGCTGCTCTTCCTCCTCCGACCCCCGTCCGGCCCGGTCCCGTCCCGTCCCTCCCCCGCTGCTGCCGTCGCACTCAGTCACCAACCACCAGTGTCTGGAGAGGAGCTCTCCTCCAGCGCCAGCCTCCAGGCGCGCTGTCCCTGCAGGACACCCACCGAACTACAGCACCCGAGCAGGGAAGGATGGAGCGAGGAAGGCACAGCGCGGAGCGACCTACACCGCGACATGGGGCCAAAGTGCCTGTTTCCATTCCTCATCTTTCAACCAAACGAAGCCAAAACATTAACCCTTCTTCTCGTTCCATTCACGCAACCTAATCCGCATTATATTACCAGCGTTTACTAGTTTCATTACAGATGGAGGGGGATTGGCCAGGGCACTTCTCGATCGAAAATTAGAAGTGAGGACAGATATTCAGGAAACCTATCAATTGATTTGATATTAAGTGGACGTTATCTGTAAACATTCAGCGCATTGTTTATGAATGTGTTTTTTTTTAATCATATATGTCTAAATGTACATTTAATTGAATATGTGAATTATATAAATGTATTTATCCTATTAACAACTATTTATAGTTATGTGGTGTGTATACATATGTATAGTTAGTAAGATTTATTAAATATTTTAACAAGAAACAGTTATATAACTGTGTATAAAGCCATTAAGAAACTGCAACATCTGATATGTCTGTTGATACATTGTTGCATCAGGCATTGTTGTTTGTGGAACATTGACTGTCTTTAATAAAGGGCATTTTATCTTTAAAAAGACACAAAGTGCTGGAGTAACAGTGGGTCTGGCAGCATCCCTGGAGAACATGGATAAGTGAAGTTTCGGGTCAGAACCCTTCTTCAGACTGTTTGAGGGAGAGAGAGAGGTGTGGGGACAGGGAAGGGGAGGGGAGTGGGTTGTTAGAGGTTACATAAAATTGGAGAATTCAATGTTTGTGCCATTGGGGTGTAAGCTACCCAAGCAGAATATGAGTTGCAGTTCCTCTAGTTTGCGTTTGTCCTCACTCTGGCAATGGAAGAAGCCCAGGGCAGAAAGGTCAGAATGGGAAGGCCATTTAGGACTGAGGTGAGAAAAAACGTTTTCACCCAGAGAGTTGTGAATTTGTGGAATTCCCTGCCACAGTGGAGGCCAAATCACTGGATGGATTTAAGAGAGAGTTAGATAGAGCTCTAGGGGCTGGTGGAATCAAGGGATATGGGGAGAAGGCAGGCACGGGTTATTGATTGGGAACGATCAGCCATGATCACAATGAATGGCGATGCTGGCTCGAAGGGCCGAATGGCTTCTGCGCCTATTTTCTATGTTTCTATGGAAGGGGAGATAAAATGGTGAGCAACCGGGTATCTAATAGGTCCTAGCACGTGTTCAGCTAAATGGTCACCAAGTCTATGCTTGGTCTCGCTGATGTAGAGGAAGCCACATCGGAAACACAGGATGCAGTAGATTAGGTTAGAGGAGGTGCACATGAACCTTTGTCTCACCTGGAAGGACTGCTAGTGTCCCTGGATGGAATCTGCAATTTTGGTTACATTTTACTCCCTCCTGTCAGAACAGCCTGACCTCCCAGACATATCCTACAGAACTGCTATTAACAACACATAATTAAGACCAAGAAATGTAATTGTCGTCTATTAACCCATTTAACTTTTGACTTCACCTTGAGACAGATATTCCTTTTGTTCTGTTCATCACTTCCACCTTCTCTACAACACAGCTAACTTGTCTTCCTCTTTTTCCCAGTTCTGAAACGGCTTTGACCAGAACTGTTAACTGTTTCTCTTTCCACAGATGCTACCTGATCTGTTGAACGTTTCCAGCAATTTTTCATTTTGTATCTGTAGCATCAAATGTTATTTGATGTAATTGACATTTTAGTTTAGTTTATTATTGTCATATGTACCAAGGCACAGTGAAAAGCTTTTTTTTGCAATCAAGTCAAAGAAAAGATGAATGATTACAATCAAGTCGTCCACATTTACCAGATATGGTATATAGGGTATCACGTTTACTGCAAGATAAAGTCCAATTAAAGATATTTTAAAAGTATCCAATGAGGTAGATGGGAGGTAAGGACCACACGCTTGCTGGTGAGAGAATGGTTCTTTTGCTTAATAACAGAAACTGTCCCTGAATCTGTAGGCATGCGTTTTCAAAATTCTGTGCCTCTTGCTTGATGGGAGAGAGGAGAAGACGGAATGGCTGGGGTGCGACAGGTCCTTAATTATGCTGTTGGCCTTGATGAGGCAGCATGAACTGTAGATGGCATCTCTCAAAGTTATTGTGCTCTAGATTGGAGCTATTCCCAAAACATGCTGTGATGCATTCCGATAAAATGCATTCTACGGTGCATCTGTAGAAGTTGGTGAGGGCTGTTATGGAAATGCCGAAATTCCTAAGCCTAAGCCTAAAGAAGCCTGCAAATACTCAAAAGGTCATGGAGGGAGAAACAGAGAAATGTTAAATGAAATGTTAACTGTGTTTCTCTTTCGTCCTCCTCTTTCCTGAAATGCTGAGTGTTTCCAGATTTTATGGGGGGTTTTTCTTACATACGAAGCAACAATCGAGGAACAGATAGGTTTCCAGTTCTTCAACATGGAGATCTAAGGGTACAAATGCTGGAAGTTGGATGGAAGAGGATTGGGGAATGGGTGTGGAGACTGAGCATTGTTTGTGGGAGGTGGGAGAAATGGTGGTTGGATATTCATGGCAATCGCAAGAGTAACCCTGACCATCAGGACGCAGCTCGGAGGTCTTGGCTGCTGCTCTCCTGCCCTTCTTCTTCCACAAGAAGTGCTCTAAATATATTTCTTCCTTGCACAGAAAAATGATCACCTCACTTTCGACACCAAGCTTCTTGAGGCCCAAGAAACTAAACCATCCAACATCAAAGCTGTAAGATAGTGCAGTTCTAAAACATTCAGGCTCATTAAAATGTTTACATTTATCTTCTGTGAATTAGTTGGTTACTCAGCCCACATTCCATTCCAGTAAGTAACAGTGGGCCCAAGTTTGATATTATAAATGTTTTAATGAAACAAATCTATCTATTTTTGAGGGAGAACGTTAAAATAAATTACGCTGTCCTTGAGAGGATTATAAATATGTAATTTTATATCAGAAAGTGTGACATTGTGCTTGGCATTCCAAAGCACCATCTCTGGAACTTGCTGGTTGAGGTGAACAAATTAATTTAGAAGGATATGTGCCACACTGGGAACTAGTGGGCTGTAGACAGCACCAGGCTTAGAAGGCTTGCTCGAAGGTGAGAGGCCATACAGTCATACTAACCTAAAAGATATAGCTGAGTGCCAAGACTTGGTTACTTTCACTGATTTGGTGAGCACATTGGCTGCCTGGCCAAATGCAGGGAACAACAGAGAAAATAACGATTCCATCTTTATATTACATGGGGAGAACCAAGAGACTACTCTGGTGGATATGCCCACTGGTGAAAGGTTGTGTAATAATTCCATCATGCAGTACTGTGTGTAGGTGGCAGATGCTGTGGAAACACAGGTACCATTCAATATAGTTTCTGCCTCAATGCAAGTCATTACAATCTTGTTACAGATTTAACTTATGACACAAGAGTACTTGATCAATTTAGGCAGGGAGCAGACTGTGAAGTCAAGAGTGTTTAATTGTCTTGTGTTTAAAATGCACCAGGAACAGAAGTAGATTTTCATTGTTCTTTGCCAGAACATATGACTGGAATCTTGAAGAGAAGGAAGGTCAACATGGATTGGACACCTTTGTTTGACGGTTTGTCAGCCGGGTCTGGAGTTTAATATAGTGCAGACGTTTAAATTCCAGCAGTTCACTGTTTGTTGAACGTTAATGTCCTCCTTTACGAAGATATCAACTCAACTCTCGAAACCATCTCTCATTTGCATGCTCACCCATGGCCCACAGCCAGCTATCCCTCACCTCCTCCTTATTAGCCACGGACACCAGTCTGAGGCCAGCTTATCTGCCTAGATTCATAGGTAAAGGGAGCTGCTTTCCTGGGGAGTAGTGGCAGTAGTCAAGTAGAGGAAGCTGCAGCTTAACGCAAGGCCACAAAACCCACCCATAACTGATGTGATGCAGGAGAAGCAAGATGGCACATAATTTCACTGAAGAATAATTTTCCTTCAATGTATCATTTCATGTAACTTCATCATTAACTATTTTCTGGACACCAACGCAGTTGAACAACAGGAATGGGTTTCAACATTGTTTAACCCATTCCCATTCAGAGCAAATAAGCGGCATTTAATATTATGTTAGTGTTGGTCAATACAACTACTCCTATTTTTAAATCAATTGCATTTTCTGCAATTAAAAACAAATCTAGGAAATAGGGCCACTGTAATATTTATTAAATTGCTTTAGTTATCCTTACCAATCACATTTGATGCTGCAGTATCTGTAGGTAATTAAATGATATGAATATATATTTTAAAGTGATTACGAATAAAAGACCATTGAGTCAATTTGTTCTTTGCAAAATATAATTAAGGCTTCCAGTTAGTTTTACTTTCACTTTTCACTTCCATAATTGCCCCTCCCAACAGTCACTGATATTTGGTCCTCGCTTATTTTGTCAGAAAAATTATTTCTAAATTTTGAATGAAGAGTGGTACTATTCCAAAAGGAGTACCAGAACAGAAGGATCAGTGTGCAAATGTTCAGAAATTGTTGAAAGTGCCAGACAAACTTGAGAAAGCAGTTAAGGAAATAATGGAGAATCCCAGCCGTTTTAAATAGAGGCAGAGATTACAAAAGCAAGCTCGTGAACCACAGTGAAACTTTACAGATTGCTTGTTTAGTCACAGGTGGAATATTGTGTCCAGTTCTGGACACCATGCTTTAAGAAAGACAGGAAAGCTTTAGAGAGGGTGAAGAAGAAAGTTACTTGAGAAATTCCCAGGATTAGGAACTGTATTTTAATGTTTCTGGAGAGGTGACGTCCTTCTCTTTTGAACAGATGAAGTAAAGGGCTTTCACGACTTAATCCAAAGCCTCTGCTGAGTTTAAAGGACGTACAAAAAAAAAAATCAAGATTTTGGTAATCTACGAACTCCTATGACCTTCCATGAATATGCTCACGAACTGGAGTGACAGAGGTCACGTGCTGATGTTGACAAGCTTTTTTTTTCACTTACCTTTTTTTCTCTGTCCAGCTGCCGAGCTACGAGTACCCACAAATGTATATGAGTACCCATGACTACCCTCACGGCCTACTACGGCGTGCCCACGAACTAACTACGAGTAACAACTACGACCAATTTTTTTCATCCCGACTATTTTTTTACTCGTGGACATTTTTCATTGGGCTGGAAAAAACGTCCCAGGAGTACTTATGGCTAGCATAATGAGCCACTGCAATATATCTACGAACTCCTACGGACTGTGAGTTCTGTGAGTTTGAATCAGGGGAAAACTTGGGAGAATTTGTGAATTACCTCGTGAAAGTGGGACAGGCCCTTAAGAGAGGAACTGGTAAAGAGATATTAAGATAATGAAAGGCCCTGTCAGTGTAGATAGGAAGAAACTGTTCCCAGATTTTAAGTAGTTGAAGAAAAGCTTACAGGGTTATGGGAAGAAGGTGGGAGAGTGAGATGAATTGAATTGTTCTTGCATGGAGCTCTTTCAGATTCATTAAACCAAATGATTTCCTTTTGTGGTCTAACAAATTATGATTCTATGATTTTAATTTGCCCCTCTCTGCTTCTGATCTCTCTCTTGCTATCTTTCTCCATCTCTCTCGTAAACACCAATACAGTAAACCCTCGCTATAACGGCCCAGGGGGGATGGGATGGTGTAGTTATTGCTGATTGTCCGCTATAACGGCCCAAGGGGGATGGGATGGTGTAGTTATTGCTGATTGTCCGCGATAACTGAGTGAGGGGGGTAAAGTTTAACCCAAGGCCGAGAGGGAAGAAATGCAGCATTGTGGGATTAAACCTTGGGGAATTCACAGTCCGGGAGGCTGCAGAGCCTCTGGCCCCACACGCAGTGCTCCAGAGATGGGTCAGGTGCTCATGCCGCCTTCGTGCTGCATGCTCTCTCCACTCCCGCAACCGGAAGCACGCCACGTGCTACCAGCTCACTGGGCAACTGCCGGAAGAGGGGGGCGGTGCAATTGGAGCATCAGTCGCAATAACAGAAATCCACTACATAGAGGTTCGTTATTGCAAGGGTTTACTGCATTGCATTCTACCTTTCCCCTTGGCTTGGCTTGTTTCCAATCAAGTTAATAATTCCCTTCAGTTTTATGATATTCAGCAAACGATTTTTATAAAACGCCTTTAGGTATTCCATCTA
This sequence comes from Raja brachyura, assembly GCA_963514005.1. Next base: position 63,310,488 of record OY740783.1, read on the forward strand.
AGTAACATCAATGAACATTTTTCTGTCCCCTAGTTTAATCACTTCTTTCAGTACCTGCATTCATATGGATTGCCCAGCCAGATGCAATTAAATTAAAAGTGGCACTTCCTTCCCAATAACCCTCTCTGGCTTAACCCCTCCCTTCACCTCCTCCAGTTTAAATTACAGTTGGAATATTTTGGAGGACCAAGTAATCAAGAACCAAGAACCAAGATTATCTCTGTTAATTTGAACGTGTTATTTGTTAAACCACTCCTTAGATTCTCCTTATTTCCCAACAATGGATTTAAGCTGCTCAGGAACGGGAACGGAGCTTGGAGGTGTGTGTATCAGTGCTCTTGTGGAAATCACACAATTTTGGTGTTTCAAACATCTTTGGGATGTCGGAGGAGGTACAGCAATACATAAACATCTCTGGTAATGCTGCAACTCAGCAGAAATTTATTTGAAGAAGTTTGTGCGTGTTTTTGGGCTGTGTGCGGTGCTATCACTACACTGTGTCGCTGGCAGCCTGCCTAAAACTCTATGGACCCAAAAAATAGGAGAGAACGTTTCTGGACTTTACACCTTGTCCAGAACAACCATCCTTACTGCCTCGTCATTGCTGACTGAGCTGGGCTGTTTTTTTGTGGTGTGATTGAGGATTTCTACACCGTCTCAACTTTCTGCGGCCTTGAAAGCTGAGCTGATGAAGCCTCCTTTCTCTTGGCAAGAACAGCGGAGATAAGGGGATTCCAGCAACACAGATAGCAGAAATCCCTTTAGTTGCTGCAGGAACAGCTAAGACCAGCTGGGGTTATCTGCGAGAATCTGCAGCTCACCGAGGAACGTTGGGATAGCCAGGCTGAAACGTAGGTGTACAGATTCCATGCCGCCAAAAAAAAATCCAGCATCAGCTGAGGAGGTTGACGATATTAAGAGATCGCTCGACATGCTGACGGAGGAGGTTTCTGTTGTTAGACAACAGCAGGAAACCATCATGAAATTGGTGGAGGAAGTTAAAGCCCTGAGGCTACAAAACTCCGAGAAGGACAAGCGGATTATGTTGCTGGAGAACCGGGTGGCTGATTTGGAGCAGTACACCAGAATGAATTATATCATTCTCACTGTCTGGAGATGAAACCCCACTCATATGCACGGGCGGTGACAACGCAGAACAAAGGGGAGACGAACGAGCAGTACATGCATCTGTGGAGCAACAGGTGACGGCGTACCTCCACTCAAAAGGGATTGAGTTGGACAGGGACAACATCGAGGCTTGTCACCCGCTCACACGGAGAAGTAAGATGGATAAACCAGCCATAATAATTTGGTTTGCTAACAGGAAGCACAAAACTGAACTGTCGAAACAGGGAAGACGGCTAAAGGGCTCGGATGTGTATTTGAATGAACGCCTGACAAAGAAAAATGCTGACATCACCAGAAAGGCCCGACTCCTGAGAAAGCAGAAGAAAATTCAATCTACGTGGACTGCAAACTGCAAAATATTCATTAAGCTGAACGGACCACCAGAACAAGCCAAAGTATTAGTCATTAGGGACCTGGATGAACTGGATAAATACCAAGGTGACAAACCACAAAAAGGTAATGGTATACACTTAGTAGCAAATAAAGAATATATCAAATAAAAACCACAACCATGATAATTCCTGACAAAAAATGTATATTTCTATCAGGACTAGAAACCTTTGCATATACAGAGCATAACACACATGACATAGAAAATGATATTGATCCGGAAAATAACTTGCTTAACAATATCAACAACAGCTGCAGTTATTACACAGATGAGCGTTCCAATCAGAACATAATATATCAATTATCTATCTATCTATCTATATATTATTAAAATTCTATGTGTGTGTGTCTGCCGACCGACCAGATTTGCCCTTTGATACCACGGTTCGCCAAAACCACACTTTCAAACCCCGAGATATTTTCCATTTTGCCACACATTACACTTTTACATTCACAAATGCACTCCTCATGACATTTACACATTTTTATGTACACTTTTTAACATAAAATCCTTCACCCCCCCTACACACTCACTCATTTTGTGGCCTCCTCCTGGCCAGACACCATAACGGCAGCTGCTGCAGCACTCACTCATTTTGTGGCCTCCTGCTGGCCAGGCACCATAACTGCAGCTGCTGCAGCTCGCTCTCCTCCAAAAACGCCGCCATTTTTTCTCTCTCCCATTTTCCCTGCCGATTCGGCTCCTGACTGCTGGGATTTCACTCCCCCCCCCCCCCCCCCCCTCCGCTTGATCATGTGTGTGGGAATAGAGAAAGAGGATTGGGGGTGATAGGGAGTGGGGAATAGATGGACTGCCCCTACCCCTCCCTCTCTAACTCTTCACTCTTTCCCTTCTCTCCCCCACCCCTCTCCCCCTCCCTCCACACTCTTTCCCCTCCCTCCCCTACCCCATCTCCCTCCCCTTCCCCATGCCTCTCTCCTCCCCCACCCCTCTCTCCTCCCCTCTCCATCTCCCTCTCCTCACCCCTCTCCCTCTTCCCCCCATCCATCTCCCACCCCCCCTTCCCTCTCTCCCACACCCCTCTTCCCTCTCTCCCCCCACCCCTTCCCTCTCTCCCCCCACCCCCTTCCCCTCTGTCCCTCTTCAACCACTCCCCCTACCCCTCACCACTCTTCCACTTCTCTCCCCCTTCCCGCGCGTTGGGGGAACAGATTTTTGCCCTTTGATTCCCTGGTCCGCCAAAACCAGACCCTCAAACGCCGCCATTCGTTCCATTTTGCTAGACATTACACTTTTACATTCACAAATGCACTCTTCATTACATTTAGACATTTTTACATACACAATTTTTAATAAAATCCTCCCTCCCTCCCAATTTTTCAAAATCTTAAAAAAATCAAACTGCTCTCATCCATAGAATGTTGGTGAATGTTCCATCTTGTGATGTCACAATGCCCAATGCTCACAGATGTCCAATCGGAATGGATCTCATTTACATCTGCCTTTGCCCCAGCCCCAGCCCCCCGCAGCCTGTGTCGAAGCGCTTGATCACGTGTGTGGGAATAGAGAAAGAGGATTGGGGGTGATAGGGAGTGGAGAATAGATGGACTGCCCCTACCCCTCCCCCTCCCACTCTACCACCCCACTCTTTCCCCTCTCTCCCCCCACCCCTCTCCCCCTCCCTCCACACTCTTCCCCCTCCCTCCCCTATGCCATCTCCCTCCTCCCCTCCCCCCGCCCATCCCTCCCTTCCCATCCCTCCTCCCCCACACCTCTCTCACCCTTCCCCATCCCTCTCTCCACCCCACCCCTCTCTCCTCCCCCTCTCCATCTCCCTCCTCACCCCTCTCCTCCTCCCACCCCATCCCTCTCTCCTACACCCTCCTTCCCTCTCGCCCACCCCCCTTCCCTCTCTCCCCCCACCCCTTCCCTCTCCCCACTCTTCCCCCTCCCTCCACACTCTTCCCCCTCTCTCCCCTACCCCATCTCCCCCCTCCCCCACACCTCTCTCCTCCCCTACACGTATCTCCTCCCCCCTCTCCATCTCCCTCTCCTCACCCCTGTCCTCCCCCCTCCTCCTCCTCCCACCCCCATCCCTCTCTCCCCCAACCCCCTTCCCTCTCTCACTCTTCCACCACTCCCCCATAACCCCCTCCCTCTCCCACTTCCACCACTCCCCCTACCACTCTCCCCTTCCCTCCCCACTCTTCCACCTCCCTCCCCCCTTCCCCTCCCCTTCCCCCACCCACCTCTACCACCCTTACCCCTCCTCCTCCCATCCCCTTCCCTCTCTCCCCCACCCCCTTCCTTCTCTCCCCCTGCCCCTTCCCTCTCTCCCCCGCCCCCTTCCCCCTACCCCTGTCCCTCTTCCACCACTCCCTCCCACCCCCTTCCCCTCCATCCTTCTTCCACCACTCCCCCTACCCCTCTCCCCCCCCCACTCTTCCACTTCTCTCCCCCTCCCTTCCCACTCCCTTCCCTCTCTCCCTGCACCCCTTTTCCCCTACACCTCTCTACCTCTTCCACCAATCCCCCACCCCCCTCTCCCACTTCCACCACTCTCCCCTACACCTCTCACCCTCCCTCCCCACTTCCACTTCTCTCTCCCCCATCCCCCACCACTCCCCATCTCCCTCCCCCACCCCTCTCCCCCCCTTCCCTCTGCTGGCCAGGCACCATAACTGCAGCTGCTGCAGCTCGCTCTCCTCCAAAAACGGCGCCATTTTGTTTTGCCGATTTCCCCTGCCGATCTGGCTCCCAATTTCACTTCCTCCACTCCCCCCCCCCCCCTCCTCCTCCCCCCTCCTCCACCTCCCCCCTTCGTACTCGGGTACTGAAGCACGTTTGGGGACTAGACCCAATGGGTCTGCACTTGGTCTAGTATACTTTTAAAACCCTGTTTGTGTGTGTGTCTGCCGGCCGACCGACCGGGTGTGTGTCGCATTCCATTCTTTTTTCAGATAAGATTTTCGCCCTTTGATTCCCTGGTCCGCCAAAACCAGACCCTCAAACACCGCCATTCTTTCCATTTTGCTAGACATTACACTTTTACATTCACAAATTCTCTCCTCATTACATTTAGACATTTTTACGTACACAATGTTTAATAAAATCCTTCCCCCCCCCCCCCTATTTTTCAAAATCTTAAAAAATCAAACTGCTCTCACCCATAGAATGTTGGTGAATGTTCCATCGTGTGATGTCACAATGCCCAATGCTCACAGATGTCCAATCAGAATGGATCTCAGTTACATCTGCCTTTGCCCCAGCCCCCCCGCCCCCCGCAGCCTGTGTCGAAGCGCTTGATCACGTGTGGGGGAATAGAGAAAGAGGATTGGGGTGATAGGGAGTGGGGAATAGATGGACTGCCCTTACCCCTCCACCTCTACCACCCCACTCTTTCCCCTCTCCCCCCCACCCCTCTCCCCCTCCCTCCACACTCTTCCCCCTCCCTCCCCTACCCCATCTCCCTCCTCCCATCTCTCTCCCCCTTTCCCATCCCTCACTCCTCCCCCACCCCTCTCCTCCCCGTCTCTCTCCTCCCCATCTCCCTCCCTCCCCTCCTCTGTCCCTCTTCCACCATTCCTCCTACCCCTCTCCCCTTCCCTCCCCACTCTTCCACTTCTCTCCCCCTTCCCCCACCCCTCTCACTCCCCACCCCTCTCCCTTCCCCTCCCTCCCCCAGCCCTTTCCCCTATCCCTCTCTCCCTCTTCCATCACTCCCCCTCCACCCTCCTTCTCTCCCACTTCCACCACTTCCCACTACACCTCTCCCCTCCCTCCCCACTTTTCCACTTCTCTCTCCCCATCCCCACCCCTCTCCCCCCTGCCTTCCCTCTCCCTGCCCACTCTTCCCCCTCTCTCCTCTCTCCCCCTCCGTCCCCACTCTTCCCCCTCCCCCTACCACTCTCCCCCTCCCTCCACACTCTTCCCGCTCCCACCACCACTACCCCTCTCCCCCTCCCTCACTCTTCCCCCTCTCTCCCCTTTCCCTCCCTCTCTCCCCTTTCCCCTCTCCATCCTCCCTCTCTCCCCTTCCCCACCCTCTCCCCCACCCCTCTCTCACCCTCTCTAAACCCCTCTCCTCCTCCCCTTCCCCCCTCTCCCACCTCTCCCCACCCTCTCCCCCTCTCCCCTCCCCACTCTACCACCCCTTCCCCCTACCGCTGTCTCCTCCTTTACCCTCCCTGCTCTCCCCCTCCCCCATCCTCATCCCCCTCTCTCTCCCTTCCCCCTCCCCATCCCCACTCTGCCCATCTCCACATCTCCCCCTCCCCACTCTCTCTCCATCTCCATCTCCCCCTCCCCTCCTCCCCACCCTCCCCCCTCACCCACACATCCTCTCCTCCTCCCCCTCTCGCCCTTCTGTCTCTGCCCCTCTCTCTGTCTCTCCCCATTCTCTCTCTGCCCTCACTCTCTAACCCCCCCCCCCCCCCCCCCCGCCGCTCTAAACACGCCTGCGAGTTGGGTGCTATGTGTCAGTGGATAGGGCGGTTATGGGGTAAAAGAAGCAAATTAATAATATTAATATAATATTAAGGGGGGTAGTTAGCGTGTGTGCGGGGTGGTAGTTAGTGTGTGGACTTATAACCTTATAGCAATATCAGAGACCTGGATCAGCCCTGAGAAAGGTGTGGACTTTGACATGGATGGTTATGAACTGAATTATATAAACAGATGGAAAAAAAGTGGAAGAGGTGTGACGATCTATGTGGATAAAAGACTAAAATATAAGGTTGTGAAAAACATAACAACAGCTGTTGACGATTTGTTGGAATGTATTACAGTATAAATTTGTATGGAAAAGACCAAAAATGTTATTGTGAGCTGTATATACAGAGCTCCCGGATCCAGTATTGAAATATTTAAAGATTGGATGGAAAACATGTTTACAAAATCATTACAAAAGATTATGTTCATCTGTGAGGATTACAATATTGACCTGTTGAATCCAAAAAAGCATAAAATGACAGAAGAATTCATCAATACTTTGTACAGTATGGATTTATATCCTAAAATAACCAGACCTAGTAGAATTACTTCTCATTGTGCGACATTAATAGACAACATGTTCACAAACATTATGGAAAACAATACAGTAAGCGGATTATTATACAGTGACATCCATGACCATTTACCTGTTTTTATTGTTTATCACTGTAGATATAGGAAACCTAAGAATACCAGTAATTTCAAATACAAAAGGGTGAGAACCGAAGAAAACATAAATGCATTTAAGAATGATTTACTGAAACAGATTTGGAGGGTAGTATATGAGGGTGAAGATGTCGACAAAGCATAAATGGATTTCTAAATATTTTTAAATCACTTTATGACAAAAATTGTCCTGTGAAACAATATAGTGATAGACAAAGACAAACAAATAGTCCATGGATCACCAAGGATTTAAAAAATGCCTGCTAAAGGAAAAACACACTATATAAACAATTCATAAAATGTCGAACTTCAGAAGCAGAAAATAAATATAAAAAATATAGGAATAAATGAACCAATATTATGAGGATATGTAAGAAAGAATATTATAATAAAATATTAGACAATAATAAAAACAATATGAAAGGTTTATGGAACGTGCTAAGTAGTATTATTAGAAATAGATAAAAAAAATACAGGCTATTTTATTGAGGAAGACAATATATAATGTGGATGATGCGGTTAATGGTTTTAACAAATTATTTGTAAAATATTGTAAATATTGTAAAATTTAACAAATTATTTGTAAAAATGCTCCCAGTAACTCCAAATAATTTATACCATATGTTTGGAGAAATACATCCTCTTGGACAGTCCATCTGCCCCCACAGCTGGTATCATTATCCGTAGCACCCCATCCGAGAGAACTTGCATCAGCTTGCAAAATCACTGCTGGCTGCTGAACCAAAATGTTTTTAACAGCTTGTGGAACATTCTCAATCCATCAATACAATTCTAATAAAGCTTCCTTTGGCAATTGCATGGGCCCAACAAAATGGCCTGCTCGCTGTATTAGATTGTGTTTTTACACTTTTGGGGATTTTGGTAATGCAGTGGACCAAATTCTACTGCAGGGAATGCTGTTAGTAACTTCCCAATAACATTATCGACTTCTAGGATGGAGGGATAAGGTTTGTCAATAAGGCACCAACAAAAATTTGTAATATCAACAATCTTGTCTATTGGTAAAGTTACTAACATGGTAACTGAATTAATCACAAACCCCAAATATTCAATAGTTTGGGATGGTTGTAACTTTAGATTTTGTTGGATGAATCAGGAACCTAGCCTTACAACAGGCTTGTAGTCACCGAGACTGATTTTTCAGCTGACTCCTGATTAGCATTGATAATTAAAATGTCATCTAGATAAGCCATAATGATGTGTTTTTGTGCCCTGAGCAGTGCAAATGCTGGTTTCAACAATTAGTGAACAACCTAGGAGCTGAGCTTAATATATTAGGTAATGCTTTGTATTACCACAGCTGTCCCATCCAATTAAATTTCAATATCTGCGAATGTGATGATGAATTGGTACTGAATAATATGCATCCTTCTGGACAAACATATTAAAAGTGTGAGGTATAAAATGATTCTACAACCCCCATCTTTCTTTGTGTCTGGGGAAAATATTTGATACAAATTGTTGTGGATCCTCACTTGATTTCTCGATACCTCCTTTTTTACACCAATTACAATTAGGCTTATTCTGTCCTGGTGGATCACTACCTTCTACAAAATCAATGGTTGATCCTAAGACAGTACCTAATATAACACGGTCAGATGTTATACAGTCCCATATATCATAAAACATTTATAGACTACCACCAATCTGAGGTTCATCTAACGATTCTTCTGTAATAGGATAAAGTTTTTGTACCTCTCCAACCGGATGTGGTGGTCTCCTTCTCCCAACATATGGGTAACATTCGGCTGTGCTGGTTGGTAATATTTCCTTACCATACTCCTGCCTCGGCTTGTTCCATCTCCAAATCAAAATCCCCTTCTTGTTTGACCGGCCCTTTCTTTGGCCAAACCAAAGGGTTTCATGAGGTCAATAGTCTTTGCCTCATTATCAACCTCTTTATTTATTTAAACAGATTTTCTCCAAACAAATAACCAGGAGTTTGAACATTGCTTGATCTGCAAATCTTGGATGTAAAATAAGCCAAATGGCAATCTCCCTCATACAATTAATCTTAAATATTGAGTTGCAGAATAATGCCAACATATCCTTCTGAACTTTGTTCATTCCCCAATCTTCCACTTGCTTTCCAAAAGCAGTGATCCCAGCCGAAATCATATTTCCTGCGCCTGCATCATTGATGACATTGGCGCCAAAAAGCCGAATTTCCCGTAGGTACCTTCAGTGAGGTATAATAATTCTGCTCTATCAACCATAACAGCTTCTTGAAGCTGGTGAGAGACCAAATAATTTATGTTGGCCGCCAGGTTTCTTCCATGGCCTCACCGCCTCCTCCAGGTATAGAAAACTTTGTGCCACATCAGACACACCTGGAACAATATTTTTGTATTGTGGTGGGTACCCATGACCGAAATCACCACCTTCAGGATCAGTCTCATGCAGCCCTGGTACTCCTGAGACTTTGCTCAAGGATTTTCTCCAACCCAATCCCAGGCTCTGGAGTTTCAAATTCCCAATTCAAACTGGCACCATATTCATGATATGGAACCCCCTCAGGGGCTGCCTGGGAATATTCTGGGCTTTTAGACCCTTGGTTGATTATTGTTTGGAGTATTTTCTCCATTTGTATTCCATTCCAAGCCATAAGGCTTTTTTCTCTCTTGAGGACTTTCAGAATCAGATTCATCAGAACCCACAGGCCTTTCAGATTTTCTTTTACATTTTTTAGGCACTGGGTTTTCCTCCGTGGTTTCTGTTTGTTGAGCAACCAAAGGCTCACTAACGGGTATTTCAACGGCCACCGGTATCGGAGCCGGCTCCGCAATAATCTGCTGTCCCGACTATTTCTCTTCTCTACCCCGGGACGCATGTTTTACCCGTGATTTTTTTTTTTTTTTTAAACTTTTTCCATTTTATTTTTAAACTCCTCCTGGTTTACCTACCAGCCTACGGAGTTTTAAAAACGTCCTAGAAGTAAAAGTAATTTACTTACCTGCGGGCTGTTTCCTTACCGCTGTGTTGGAGCTGCGCTCTGCAGCTCTTTCCCTACCGACAGCGTCGACGTAATGCCGATCAAGCGCCAGGCGGGGCTTCTTCACGTAGTCACTCACGTGACTCCGAAGTAAAATGTAAAAGCAAATCCTCTACTGATTGGAATTATATCAATATGATTGTAATAAAATACGTTATGGAAGAAATTGCAGAACCACTAACTCATACCTGTAACTTGTCTTATCAATCCGGTAAATTTCCAACAAAATGAAAAAAGCAAAAGTAATACCATTATATAAAACTGGGGATAGACACCATTTCACAAATTACAGGCCTGGTTCTTTACTCTCCCAATTCTCCAAGATCCTTGAAAAACCTTTTACAGAAAGACTTGACAATTTCATTGAAAAACATAAGCTTTTGGTCGACAGTCAATATGGATTCCGGACAGACAGATCAACATCTATGGCATTAATGGAACTAATCGAGGAAATCACAAATTGGATAGATAATAAAAAACTTGCAGTGGGAATATTCATAGACTTTAAAAAAGCACTTGATACCGTAAATCACAACATTTTACTCATGAAATTGGATAGGTATGGCATCTCAGGGGTTGGATTGGGTTGGGTGAGAAGCTATTTAAGAAACAGGCAACATTTTGTAGAAATAGGTGAACATAAATCAACTTACATGAACATAACTTGTGGAGTACCTCGAGGGTCTGTGTTTGGTCCAAAGCTTTTCATAATATACATTAATGACATATGCAGAGTATCAAATATACTGAAATTGATTATATTTGCCAATGATACAAATATTTTTTGTTCTGGTGACAATTTGAAGCAGCTTTTGGAGGTCATCACATCAGAAATGAATAAATTAAAACAGTGGTTTGATTTCAACAAATTGTCTCTAATTTTAAGCAAAACAAAGATTATGCTATTTGGTAAACATAAAACAAACCCTCAAGTACAATTGAAAATAGATAACATAAGTATAGTAAGAGTATATGAAAATACATTTCTTGGTGTGATCTTAGACCACAAAATCTGCTGGAAACCACATATAAACCACGTCAAAGCAAAACTGGCAAAGTCTATAGCAATATTGGGAAAATCAAGACACGTTCTGGACCACAAATCATTAGATACTCTGTATAATACACTCATATTGCCATATCTGAGTTACTGTGTGGAGATAACACCTACAAAACCAACCTACAGCCGTTATGCACATTACAAAAAAGGGCAATAAGAATTATCAATAACGTTGGATATCTTGAACATACCAATTTATTATTCTTAAAGTCACATACACTGAAGTTCACCGACCTGGTTACATTTAAGACTGCACAAATCATGTACAAAGCAAGAAATAATTTAGTTCCAGGAAATATACAAAAACTGTTTATGGAAAGACGGTGGGTATAATTTGAGAGGGGAACATAATTTAAAAAAACTCAATGTCAGAACAACTCTTAAAAGTGTGTGCATAGCAATCTGTGGGGTGAATTTGTGGAATGGTCTGGAACAGGAGATAAAACTTAGCACAAACATAATTCAGTTTAAAAAGATGTACAAATACACTTTGTTAAAGGATATTGGGATGATGATAGGTGCTTGTGAGTGGGATATTTGTTATACTGATTGTATTGGGAAGGGTGATTATAGGGTGATGGATTGTATATATGACTAAGAGATACCGTATAGTATATGAGGGTTTTTTCTTTTCTTTTTTCTCTCTTTTTTTGTATGGCTTTGGAAATATTTGATTAAGTCAAAGTCAAAGTCAAAGTCAAAAGAGTTTATTGTCATGTGTCCCTGACAGGACAATGAAAATCTTTCTTTGCATAGCACAACGGAACATAGAAGGCATTGACTACAATTCTATACATAAATACACCCATTACTTAATAAATTAATAAAGTGCAAATAACAGATGGAGGGAGATTAATGTTCAGAGTTCCGAGTCAGGTTTAATAGCCTGATGGCTGTGGGGAAGTAGCTATTCTTAAACCGGGTTGTTGCAGTCTTCAGGCTCCTGTACTTTCTACCCGAAGGTAGCAGGGAGATGAGTGTGTGGCTAGGGTGGTGTGGGTCCTTGAGCCTTTTGAGGCCAGCCTTTTTGAGGAAGCGACTGTGATAAATCCCCTCGATAGAAGGAAGGTCAGAGCCGATGATGGACTGGGCAGTGTTTACTACTTTTTGGAGTCTTTTCCTCTCCAGGGCGCTCAAGTTGCCGAACCAAGCCACGATGCAACCAGTCAGCAAGCTCTCTACTGTACACCTGTAGAAGTTAGAGAGAGTCCTCCTTGACAGACCAACTCTCCGTAATCTTCTCAGGAAGTAGAGGCGCTGATGAGCTTTCTTAATAATTGCATCTGTGTTCTCGGACCAGGAAAGATCTTCACAGATGTGCACGCCCAGGAATTTGAAGCTCTTGACCCTTTCAACCATCGACCCGTTGATATAAACAGGACTGTGGGTCCCCATCCTACTCCTTCCAAAGTCCACAATCAGTTCCTTGGTTTTGCTGGTATTGAGGGCCAGGTTGTTGTGCTGGCACCATATGGACAGTCGCTCGATCTCTCTTCTATACTCGGACTCATCCCCATCAGTGATACGTCCCACAACAGTGGTGTCATCAGCGAACTTGATGATGGAGTTCGCGCTATGACCGGCCACGCAGTCATGAGTATAGAGTGAGTACAGCAGGGGGCTGAGCATGCAGCCCTGAGGTGCTCCCGTGCTGATTGTTATCGAGTCTGACATATTTCCACCAATACGAACAGACTGTGGTCTGTGGATGAGGAAGTCGAGGATCCAATTGCAGAGGGATGCGCAAAGACCCAGTTCTGCGAGTTTGGTAACCAGCTTGGAGGGGATGATTGTGTTAAATGCCGAGCTGTAGTCAATAAATAGCAGCCTGACATATGAGTTTTTGTTGTCCAAGTGGTCCAGAGCGGAGTGGAGGGCCAGCGAGATCGCGTCCACCGTTGATCTGTTGTGGCGGTAAGCGAACTGCAGTGGGTCCAGGTTTTTGTCGAGGTAGGAGTTGATTTGCGCCATGATCAACCTCTCGAAGCACTTCATCACCACAGGCGTTAGTGCCACAGGTCGATAGTCATTGAGGCACGTCACCTTGCTCTTCTTGGGCACCGGTATTATTGATGCCCTTTTGAAGCAGGTGGGAACCTCAGACCTCAGATGTGACAGGTTGAAAATGTCCGTAAAAACTCCAGCCAGTTGTCCGCACAGGTTTTTAGGACACGACCAGGTATGCCATCAGGTCCAGACGCTTCTCGAGGGTTCACCCCTCTGAAGGATTTCCTGACGTCGGCCTCTGTGACTGAGACTGAAATACCATCACAGCGAATAGGGGCTCGGGAAGGCACATCGGTGTTCTCCCTATCAAAGCGTGCGTAAAATGCATTGAGCTCATCAGGGAGTGATGTATCGCCGACATCCGAGCTGCCTCCTGGTTTCGCCTTGTAAGAGGTGATTGCATTCAGTCCCCGCCACAGCTGCCGAACATATGTCTCATCCTCCAGCTTGGAGCAGAACTCTCTTTTGGCCTTTTTGATGGCCTTACCAAGGTCGTATCTGGACTTCTTGTAGACCACTGTGTCATCAGAAATGAATGCCCGGTGTCTGGTCTTCAAAAGAGTGCGGATCTCACAGTTCATCCAAGGTTTCTGATTGGGAAACACTCAGAAGGTTTTTGTAGGGATGCAGTCCTCCACACATTTCTTTATGAAGTCTGTAACGACTGTGGCGTATTCATTCAAGTCCGTTGCCGAGTCCTTGAACATAGCCCAGTCTACAGACTCCAAACAGTCTTGTAGTTGTTCTTCTGCCCCCGCCGACCAGCTCTGTACTGTCCTCACCTCTTGGGGTGCACTCTCTAATTGCTGCCTGTAGGCAGGAAGAAGCAGCACCGCGGTATGGTCGGATTTACCGAAGTGAGGGCGAGGGATAGAGCGGTAGGCATCCTTGATGGTGGTGTAGCAGTGGTCGAGGGTGTTTGGTCCTCTGGTGCAGCAGGAGACATGTTGGTGGAAGTTGGGGAGTGATTTCTTTAGGTTTGCCTTATTAAGACCCCAGCAATGGTGGTAAATGCCTCGGGGTAAGACGTCTGGTCTTTGTTGACCACGGCGTGCAGCTCCTCCAGTGCCAGACGGACGTCTGCCTGGGGTGGGGTGAGGATTAGTGTATAAATGTAAATAATTTGGTGTACATATAGCTGCTGGTGTACATGTGGTGTACATATCGCTGCTAAATTTGTATAAGATTATAAGCAGTTAAATAAGGGGTGGGAATTAATAAGCTTTGGCTTCTTCCTGCTCTTTTTCGGACACATACTATTTCATTTATTTATAGATATTGTTTATGACACTTTATATTTGTTTTTTGTATGCTGTTTCACACTTGCTTTGTATTATTTTATTCTGTTTGAAATAAATAAATAAAATAAATAGATAAATAAATTCAAATTCTATGGAATATCTTGAACATCTAATTTTGTGCATTCTGCACTAGCACACCACACAAGGTAAAGGCTCCAGTTGAAAGTCTATTCAGTGGTGCCTGATGCCTTTGGTCTTGGATACAGTTAACCCTTCAAGCTACCGACACAACCAAACTAATCATTGCCTCCTGCCCATCCACTGTGCAGCAACTATTTACCATGCCTTGGCAGGCACGAGGAAAATTTCAGATCTTCATATTCTACATCGTATTTTTTCATTGCAAAGTTGTTCTCACTGAACTATTGGGTTATTCACAAACCCTGGGAATATAAATTGCTTCCTTTCAGTTATGCCTTCCAATCCTCATGAACCATGTCTGTCTGAAGTCTGAAGAATGGTTTTGGCCTGAAACGTTGCCTATTTCCTTCGCTCCACAGATGCTGCTGCACCCGCTGAGTTTCTCCAGCATTTTTGTGTACCCTCATGAATCTAATGTTGGGTAATGATAGCTTCACTTGATTGTGGTCTCACTTTGCTGTCTATTTCATGCTAGTATTGCTGTTAACCATGCATGTAAACCTGTGTGGTAGCCTCACCAATGCTCGAGGCCCATTGTTCTGTCCTATTCATTGAACCAGTGTAAGCCTCTGGTTTGATGATAAAGGCAATGGAAGCATGTGCCATGCAATGGAGTAACAGATTATGGCAAAATACTATTCAGAATTCTTTGATAACTTACAGTGCTTCATGAACAACTAGTTAGCTGTTAATTCAGTGCAGAAGATTTACTCGTTTTGCAGGTAGATCAGCAATGGCAAGATCAAGTATATTTGTCTCTCATGTTATTCTGTCACCACCTGCTGTTGATCTACTCTAGCAGCTGCAGTATTCAAGACTCCCACAGGCAGGTCGGCAATAACACTATCAAACTCTCGGCAAACTCTGAGTCTGGAAGGCCCTACATAGATATTTTGGCTTTGGCTTCTTCCTGCTCTTTTTCAAAGATAGCTTTTGATATATTCCCAAATTGTGTTCAACATACAGAATATTTATCCCTTCAACCATAGAGGATAGCAGATGATAATTAGATGGAGGTTTTTGTGCCCATAAAGCCTCATGACAATATAAGAATGTTTACCTATTCTCTGCTATAGCTTTCTCTTTCTCTACATCTATATCAACATCTTTCTCTAGTTCCTAATTTCTCTCCTCATGATCTGAGTTTACACTGCCTGTAAAACCCACTTAACCCTCCTTTGATCTAACTTGCTTTAAACATTTGGCTGCTGACTTCCCTTCCATCCTCCTAGCCTCTGCTTTCCCCAACCCCATCATATCTGTGTGATAAAATGTATCTCCTTTTTATTATCTTGAATTAACCTATATTCCATTAAAAAAAATGTTGCCCTTTGTCCTTGGAAATTAAATCCCAATTCAAATCCCTCTGAGCTGCCTTAACATTTTAAGAGCTATGCAGTCCTAATTAATGACATGGCCTTCTGCCCTATAGAATAGTAAGATTAAATGAGAACTTAACAGTTTGAAGTTTGATCTTGATTTTATGAGAAGTTATGATGAGCGATTACGTGAAGAAGGCCATCAGTCGTCATGCACGTCAATCTTCAAAGCAGCAGTGTGGAATCACAGATAAAAGAAGTTGACCTAAAGATAGTAAGATTTGGAGAACTAGATGACCTGATAATATGAGGGTTACTTCAAACTGGTAAGTTCTCATTTAAACTTACTATTTTACTTCGGAGTCACGTGAGTGACTACGTGAAGATTTCAAATCTTTGTGATTTCACGCCGGTTTGAATCCAGGCATCACACACTGAATGGATTGACCATGGGTGAGCGAGAAAATATTAATGCATTCAGACATAACATAGTTAAGTAACAAAACTGATGCTTTAATGCAAAACAAAACAATAGTGACCCCGCCCAACTTGGGGGGAAACTATAAACAGAATTCAAAATGGTACGTGCAAACACCCCCGGTCCGGCAATGGGTTTATTATAAAAATGGCGGAACATCCTTTCATTGGCCCATCCTGCCGCCTCTAGGATGCTGTCGAGGGGCACATCCATAGCCCTTGCTGCCGGCGTTGATGCAGCCCTGGTGGAGTGAGATTTGTAAATGTCAGTATCTACTCCTGCAACTGCCAATACCTCTTTTAGCCATGTGGAAATGGATTGTGTTGACATCCTGTGGTGTGGCTTTTTGTGGCTGATTAGGACAGCTAAGTCCAAGGTTCCTGGTGACTGTAACATACTGGTGCAAGTGAGCGACCACACATAGTCGTGGATCTTCAGGGTATGCCAGGAACTCAAGCCTGGGCCCTGGCACCCCGGCCCCGCTCTGTTTAACTAAATCATAAATGACAAAAGTTATGGTGTTGGCAGTGGTGTGCATGTTGTCGAGTCACAGTTTGCGCAGAGTCTGGACTCGTTGCGCCGTAATGAGAGCCATTAGCATGACCACCTTGACGGTGAGCTTGTGTAAGGATAGTGTGTGGCTGGGGCCCACTGACAGAGTAGTGTTAGCACCACGCTAACATCCCATGTGTCGGTATACCGTGGCCTGGGGGGTGTAGTGTTGTATAAGTCCTTCATGAATCTGGTAACAAGGGGGTGCTTTCCCACCAAGAGGGCCCCCATTCCTAGAACTAAATATGAGGACAATGCACTCCTGGCAATGTTGATGGCACTGTAGCCTAATTTCTGGTCATGATATAAGGTAGACAGAAATTCCAGTATGTCCGTGATGCACACGGTGTCATATGTAATGTTGGATGCCCGGCAATATGTCTCCCACTTCTTGATGTGGGAGACGTACTGCTTTTGTGTACTGTCCCTCCAGGCCGCTGTAATTACATCCACCGTTCGATCAGCCAGTCCGAGTCCCAGGAAAGGTATCCTCAGAATCTGCAAACTAACAAATTGATTTGGTCATGTAGCTGATGATGGTGCCCCGTAACCGGGTGTACCAGCAGCTCCCTGCTGTTAAGTACAGCCATCAAAGGCTGTGTCATGATTCCCAGGACAAGTGGGAACCAAGATTGCGTAGGCCAATCTGGCACTACCATAATGCCTGGGGCAATGTCTTGTTTTATTTTGACCAAGCATCGGCTGATGAGGCAAAAAGGAGGGAAAACATACAAGAACATTCCTCCCCAATGCAGTGTGAACGCATCGACTGCTACTGTCCCTGGGTCTGGCTCCCATGAGACATATTTGGGTAACTGGTGATTCAACCTGGAGGCAAACAAGTCAATATCTGCCATGCCATATCGGGCAACAATGTCGGTGAATGCGACATGATTCAACATTCATTCCGTGTTATCATTGAATTTCCATGATCTAGTGTCCGCCACCATGTTATATCAACCTGGCAGGTAGATAGCCGTGACCCAAATGTTCCTTGTAATACACCAATGCCAAAGGAGGTTTGCCAATTTATCACATGATACAGATTTTATTCCACCCAAGTGAGTAACATACGCCACTGCCGTGGTGTTGTCAATCTGTAGTTGAACATGCACATGATGCATACTGCTGCAATAAGCCATAGAGTGCTCCCAACAACTCTAAGTAGTTGATGCCATATTGCTTAGGATTAAAGATTCCTGCACATTCCATCTGCCCCCACAGCTGGAGCTGGTGTCTGTTTCCCCCCAGCCCAGGCCACTCGCATCGGTTTGTATTATCACCGATGGTGTGTCAATTTGAATTTTCTTAGAACAGTGATGTATATTGGTAGCCCACCAGTGTAATTCCGCAATGGTGTCTGGTGGTAAGTGCATATGAGGGCCCGTTCATTTGCACCTTGTAAATTTTGGTAGTGCAAAGGTCCGAAGCCTACAGCTGGAAAGGCTGCCACAAGCTTGCCAATTATGCTTGCTACTTGTCTGATTGTTGGCTGCTAGTCAGCAATTAGCTTATTGCAGGCTTCCATCAAGTCTGATTGCTTGCCAACTGGCAGAGTCACTGACATTTGAATTGAGTTGATTGTAAACCCTAGGTAATCAATTACCCTAATTGGAGTAAATTTGGACTTAACTGGATGGATTAAGAATCCCAGCCTCTCAAACATGAGTTTGGTAGCTGAAACAGATGCTATTGCTGATTCTTTTGTGTTCCCAATTTATTAGAATGTCATCCAAATAAGCCATCACGATGTGGTTCTGTGCTCGTAGCAGTCCCAGAACCGTTTTTCGTAATTTTGTAAAAAGTCTGGGAGCTGAAGTCAGCCCATTTGGCAATGCCTTGAATTGCCACATCTGCCCCATCCAGTTAAATTTCAAATATCCCCTGTGCTCCGTGTGTATTGGTACGGAGTAGTATGCATCTTTTAGATCTATGCAAGCCATATAACATTCTTTGGAAACCAGCTGGATAGCTGTACCAAAGTTGTCCATTTTTAAACGTTTATACTGCAGATGGGTATTCAGTTCCATGAAGTCTAGGATAATACGACTTCCTCCATCCTTCTTTTGCTTGGGAAAAATGTTCGATACAAATTGGTGTGATTCCTGGTGAGACCTCTGAATCACCCCTTTTGTATGTAAAGCCTGAATTTCAGCTTGTATCTCAAATCTTTCCTGTTGTGGAAACACATATGTGCGATTTGGTAAATTTTGAGTGGGTGGTGACGCATCAAGAAGGAACTCAATTTTAAACCCTTGTACACTGTGCAGTATGAATAGGTCTGCTGTAATCCAATTCCATTAATTCAAAAAATGTTGTAGCCTCCCCCCAACTTGTAAATTAGAGGTGTGTAAATTGTCCAACAAGGGACTAGAATCTCCTACCTTGGGCGTTACTGCCCGTGTGGTACCGGCCTCCTGTCCCTGAGCCCCGAGGCTGGTTGTGCCTGGTGTGGAAGGCAGCATTGGGGGGGCCTCGTAGCGATGAGCCCCTGGGTTGAGTGCCAGCCGTATTGCGCTCTTGCGAACAGGGCATTACAGAGGAGCCCTACAGCGTCCTGCTGTGTCTCTGTCAGTGGCTCGCCATCAATGGACCTGGCAAAAGCCGTTACCCCCGAGGCCAGTAATTTTAGACTTTCCTGGAGTTTTACCTCCTGGGCTCTTACCCCTGCTCCAATATGGCCCCAGATGGCATGGTTGATGGCCGGCACACTGAGGGAGGCACAGTTGGCAGGTGTACTGTAGCGGTGTTATGACTCCCGAAGGCAGGTACCTCAGAGCCGCGTAACATAATCAAAAAACCAGGTTAAAGTTTAAGAAAATAGTCTTTCATTTTGTGATGAGAAGACAAAAACCCGAATCTGATTTAAACAACACAGTCAGGGACAAGAATCGACTAATAAACAAATATAACAGTGCTCCAGCCAGCCTCGCAATGGCCGTCGAACCTGCCTAATGGAGATAACCTTGAAACAAAATACACGATAACCCACACCAGCAGCCTGTTCGCTAGTCAGGGTCGACGAAGAAGAGAGAGGATTCTGGGAATTCCTGGTATTTAAGCTTCCGATGAGTCACCCGTCACCTGACACAGCTTGGCCAATCGGGTACAGGAGCCCTTAACCCCTTGATTCCTTACTCCCAGCAACGGGGCCTGCACTCAGGAGAGAAACAGAAAAGGTAAGTACATAGCATTCACCGGGGGGGGGGGGGAAAGCGCCTAACACCCCCATTCAAAGATACTGAATAAGCTTCGGTAGAAACTATTCAGTACTAAAACTCTACTGGCGGGACAAGGCGTCAGCCAAGATATGATCGTTGCCCCTAATGTGCCTGAACTCCAGGTTGTATTCTTACAGCTGCCAACTCCAGCTCATTAACCGCCGGTTCTTATTCTTCATGTTCTGCAAAAAAACCAAAGGGTTATGATCCGTGAATACGATGACAGGGACATTCGAGGAGCCCACATAAACCTCGAAATGACTCAGAGACATTAACACAGCAAGGGTTTCTTTCTCAATGGTGGAGTACCATCTCTGATGGGGATTAAACTTCTTAGAGAAGTATGAACCTGGATGCCCCACCCCATCTGAATCATCCTGTATAAGAACCCCACCAACCCCACGATCACTAGCATCCACTGCCAGCTTAAATGGACACTCAAAATCAGGTGCCGCAAGCACACGTGCGCGCACCAGAAGACTGTTAGTATGATCAAAGGCTTGTTGACACTCAGCGGACCACACAAAAGCTACCTTTGGACTCGGAAAATCCGTCAAAGGAGCAGCAACTGCAGAGAAGTTTGGACAGAACCCCCTATAGTACCCAACCATAGCCAGATACCTACGGAGTTCAGTCCTAGATGTTGGAACAGGAAATGCAACAATATGTCCCACCTTGTCCTCGAGAGCGCGAACCTGACCCCAGCCCACCATCTTACCCAGATGCGTCACCGTGGCCTGGCCAAACTCACACTTCCCCAGATTGATCGTTAGGTTTGCCTCCGCTAGACGACAAAATACCGCCTTCAGATGACCGAGGGTACACAAAAGGCTGGAGAAACTCAGCGAGTGCAGCAGCATCTAAGGAGCAAAGGAGATAGGCGATGTTTTGGGTCAAGACCCTTCTTCAGCTACTCCTTCAGATGACCGATGTGTTCGATCCAAGACCTGGAGCACACAACTAAATCATCAAGGTATACTTCACAGAAGGACAAACCAGACAATACCATGTTCACTAACCGTTGGAAGGTTGCCGGTGCATTGCGCATCCCAAATGCCATTACCATGTACTGAAGCAAGTTATCAGGCGAAAGGAACGCTGAGATCTCCCTCGCCTGCCTAGTCAAAGGAACTTGCCAATACCCTTTTAGCAAGTCCAACTTAGACACAAAAGGTGCACTTCCCACATGATCCACGCAATCCTCCATCCGTGGAAGAGGATAGCAATCCGGCCTAGTTACAGCATTCACCTTCTGAAAGTCCATGCAAAACCTGTCCTCCCCATTAGCCTTCGTAGCCAGTAGACACGGAGAACTCCATGGACTACAACTAGGTTCAGCAATTGCATGATGCAGCATATAGTCAACTTAACCTCTTAGGCGATGACGCTTGTCAGGATTGACCCGATACGGATGCTGTTTAATTGGCGCAGAACTGGCCACGTCAATGTCATGCTGCAGCACAGACGTCTGAGAAGGCACATCCAAGAACAGTGACGCATTTGACCCCACCAAAGCAAGCAGATCATCCTGCTGACTTTCAGACAAATGAGACAACCGCAAGGGAAGCGACTTCAAAGCTTCAGAGTTGCACAGCTTTCCCTGTGTCACTGCCACAGCCAACCGTGCCTCACCCACATCACCACCCGTGTCAGGGGGCAGCACTTCTACAGCCAAAACTGGCTTAGACCAAACCGAAGAATACAGCTCCTCCCCATCAACCTATACATGCTCCTGCTCATGGTACTGCTTCAGCATGTTGACATGCCAGAGCTGAGTCTTACGCCTCCGATCAGGGGTACCAATAACGTAATCCCTTGCACCAACCTTCTTAACCACCTGATAGGGACCACTATACCGAGCCTGCAGACTGGAACCAGGAATAGGCAACACCACCAGGACCTGGTCACCTGGAGAAAAATTCCAACTAGAAGCCTTCCTGTCGAACCAGCCCTTCATCCTAGACTGAGCAGAAGCAAGATAAACCATTGCCAGTTCGCATGCCCTCCGCAGTCTAGACCTAAAAGTACAGACGTGGTCTAAAATACTACGTTTTGAATTCTCCTGCAACCATTTCTCCTTCAGGACCCTCAACGGACCATGAACAGTATGCGCGAACACCAGGTCAGCAGGACTGAACCCTAAAGACTCCTGCACGACCTCAAGCACCGCAAACATAACTAGATGAACCCCCCTCATCCCTGTCTTTTTCAAACTCCAGGCAGTAAGTCCTCAACATAGATTTCAAAGTTTGGTGAAACCACTCGAGAGCTCCCTGGCTCTCAGGATGATACGCAGTGGAGTAACAATGCTCAATATCCAACAACTTCATTACCTGACCAAAAACCTTTGACATGAAGTTGGAACCTTGGTCACTCTGCACAACCTTAGGCAAACTGAACAACGAAAAAACACTTAGTGAGAGACTTCACAATGGCAGGGGCAGTAATGTTACTCAAAGGGACCACCTCCAGAAAGCGGGTAGACGTACACATAATTGTCAATAAAAACTTGTTGCCCACCCTTGTCCGAGGTAGAGGACCCACACAATCAACTAAAATCCGTTCAAACGGCTCCCCGACCACAGGGATTGGATATAAAGGCGCAGGAACAATTGATTGGTTTGGCTTTCCTGCCACCTGCAAATGTGACAACACCTGCAGTGCTGCTTCACGTCCTTTTTCAACCCTGGGCAAAAAAAGTTCCGTAAGATACGGTCATACGTCTTATTGACCCCCAAATGTCCACCCAGAGGTCCATCATGAGCCAAACTGAGTATCTCGTCCCTATCCCGACGAGGTATCACAATCTGATCAACCACGCTCCAATCATCGTGCCCTGACATATCCAAGGGAGACCACTTTCGCATCAGTAAGCCATTCCTCAGAAAATACCCCTTTGCTGTGGAATCCATATCCCCCTCAGGCACCGCGCAGTCGAACAGATCAGTTAAACCTGGATCACTCTTTTGCTCCACAACTAGCCGGTCACGTGACAGTGACACCGGCACATTTTCAGACAAGACCCCATCTTGAGATGTAGAAACACCCTTCACAACACAGGACCCATCATCCTGATCCCCAAAAATGCTCTCACTCAGGTCCACTACATCTTCAAACTTTGCCTGGGTCTTAGCCATAGCCCTCGTGACAGCACAAGCTGTGAAGACCATCAGATGCTGCACAGCCAATCTATCAGGGCTCTGCACCACCGGAACAGCCGTCACCTCAGGAGTAATGAAAACTCTACCTCCTGCCAAATAATTCCCCAAAATCACAGAAAATCACACAATGGGAAACCACGGCCTTAACCCAACAATTACCCGGCCTGAAACCAACTCGGACTCGAGACTCACGGTATGCAAAGGCACTACCATGTCCTCCAACCCGAATCCTACCACAGGGACACTGGACCCAAACGATGACTCCCCAGAAAACGGCAGTACACTATCCAATATAAAGAGTCCTGAGCCGCACCAGTATCATGCAAGATGGATACTGGAACTCTATGACCCCCATCCTCTAGAGAAACAAAACCTTTCGTGATGAACGCAGAATAATTCCTACATTCATCAGATACAGGCATCCCAGGAACCACAGGTGCTTTTTGTGTACCCACCAAAGCCACAGGCTTTGCATTTTTCTTGTGCAGGACGGGACACAACTTTAAGAGGTGCCCGCTCCCTTTACAATAGTAGCACACAGGACCTTCCTCAGTCCTGAAATCTCCATCAACCTTATCAGCTCGGACCTCCCCCTGTATCAATGTGCTGACACTTGCAGGCACAGAAACAGCTTTGACACTGCCACCGGCGACACCAACGTGATTAAACGGCCGTGCACCTAAACTATAGGATCGTCCAACAAACTTAGTATTATGAGTCAATACTCACCTGCTAACACCGCGGCCTTAGACACCTCCGTCACCTTCTTCTCATTAAGTTAAGAAGCAACCCTCTCAGGGAGACAGTTCTTAAAGTCTTCCATAATCATCAAGGCCCGCAGCAGCTCAAAATCCTTCACTCCTTGAGAAGCCACCACCTGTCAAAAAGTGCCTCCTTCTCCCAAGCAAACTCCACATAAGTCTGACTATCAAACTTTCTAAAGCGCCGGAAGGCCTCTGGAACTAATTCATAAGCCCTTAATACCGTAGACTTCACACACTCATAGTCCCGACTGCTGTCAACAGATAAAGACGAGTACACCTCCCGTGATTTACCCACAAGGACACACTGCAATAGCAAGGACCACATGTCCCTAGGCCACTTCAAGGACGAAGCCACCCGTTCAAACACTGCAAAATACTTATCCACATCCTTCTCGTTAAACGGGGGAACCAGGCGGATGTTCTTGCTCATATCAAACTCCCTTTCCCCAGAAGAAACTCGGGAGGCATTCAATTCCTTCTCCTGCAGCTCAAGGCATTTCATTTCAAGCATGAGCTCTTTTTCTCTTAAGGCTAACTCCTTCAATCGAATGAGGTCCCCCATTTCCTGACCAGGCTGTGTAGAAGCTAGAGGACTGTCTGCCTCAGCAGGCAATACCTCACTCCTCTTCAACGCAGACCATAACACTGACTTTATAGCCTCTTTCTTCAAATGCTTATCAATAGGCACCTTATAGCTCTCTGCCAGCACTAACAAATGCTCCTTCGTACATTTGTCAAACAACTCCCGACTAGGAGCCTCAGTAAAGTCCTCCACTTTAAACTCCATATCAAATGTCAGGACCAAACTACCAACCAAACCCTGGGCACAAATGTTACCACAAACGGAAGAGAAAAAAAATCCCCTCACAACAAGACTTCCCCAGTCACCAGAAGCCTACCAAAAAAACCCCAAAACTGTCTAGGGTCCTCAAAGCTTAGGACAAGCCCCCATTTTGTTACGACTCCCAAAGGCAGGTACCTCAGAGCCATGTAACAGAGTCAAAAAAACAGGTTCAAGTTTAAGAAAATAGTCTTTAATTTAGTTAAGAGAAGACAAAAACCCGAACCTGATTTAAACAACAGTCAGGGACAAGAATCGACTAATAAACAAATATAACCGTGCTCCAGCCAGCCTCAAAATGGACCGTCGAACCAGAGTCTCTAACCTGCCTAAATGGAGATGACCCTGAAACAAAATACATGAAAACCCTCAGGTCAGCCCTTATCCGTCCCAATACAACATTAAATGACAAATATAGATAACAATACACCAAGTGCTATGCCATGTGGTAGGCCTCCTGCAGCTCACACCAGCAGCCTGTTCGCTAGTCAGGGTCGACGAAGAAGAGAGAGAATTCTGTGAACTCCTGGTATTTAAGCTTCCGAAGAATCACCCATCACCTGACGCATCTTGGCCAATTGGGTACAGGAGCCCTTAACCGCTTGATTCCTGACTCCCAGCCACGGGGCCTGCACTCAGGAGAGAAACAGAAAGGGTAAGTACATAGCATTCACCAGGAGGGGAGAGGGGAGAGGGGAGAGGGGAGAGGGGAGAGGGGGGGAAGCGCCTAACAAGCGGCCAGTGGTCTCCTCCATAACCTGGTCCTTGAGCTGGTGTGAGGCCAGGTAGTTTATGGTGGTGGCCATCTCTTCATCCAAGGGCTCTCCGGTTACGGTAGGTATGGCAAACCTAGACGCCAATAGAGGCACTGTGGCACCTCGCTCCCTAGGGTGTGCCTCCCTGCTCTCAGTAAGGATACTGCTCACTCCGTGTACTCCCCTCTACAGAGAGGGAGACACATCGCAGCCCTGTGGAGACCTGGGCTGATACTGCTCTCTCCTTTAGAGCAGATCAGTCTGGATGCACCTCTTCAACATGTGCTCCATCTTGGAAAGGCGCCCGCAGACGCTTCCCAGTGTGGGAGGTGATTCCTCCGGCCCGGACTCATCGGAGTCTATGGGTCCGGCAGACGTAGGTGGCTTTGCGCCCCGGTGGGACTGCCACGGTGCTCTCCTGTAGCACCAAGTCTGCTGCCGCTGGTTCCAACACCGGCGGCCAGAAAGGTGACTCGGACAGCCGTCTACTACCCGCAGCACTGCGTTCTTCTGTAGCCAGCTTCGCAGACCATCTCCACACCTTCAACATGGTAGGTTCGTTCTGTTGGTAGAAAGCTAACAACCGAACCTGCCAAACAATGACCGTAAGTAACTTTTTAAAAAACACTTACCTGGGTTTTTAAAACTTACCGCTGGAGAGACGCAACGCACCTGCAAGTCAGTCGTTGGCGCATGCTTCAGACGTAATGACGCGCATGACAACTGACGGCCTTCTTCACGTAGTCACTCACGTGACTCCGAAGTACAATTCTTGGTATAGCATCTTGGCAATTGAAGTTCAATTCTCCATGATAGTTTAGAAACGCTTGCTTTCACTCTTGTCAGAATTCTGCTCTGGAAATGAATGCCAATTTTTCTGAGCTCTTCCCAGTGTGGGAGGTGATTCCTCCGGCCCGGTTTCTTATTTTTACAATTGAGCGCCTCCAATATTGAAGTGTTGTTAAATTAGTGGTGTCATATTCTTTATATGCAAAAATTGTGTCTTAAGAGTCATCATAGTCTTTCTCTGATGTATATTTACTATACTTTCCGGTCATCTGGCAGACAACCTGCAATAATTTAACTCCAGGCCATCAGTGACATAAAGAACAGCATTGTTGTGCCTTCTCCTGCTAGCAGCTTTTACATTGCAATGTTCAATCTTTTATTCTGCAACTTTTAACTGTACCAGTGTCTTTTATGTTCACGACACTGAGTAAACTAAAACTGCGTAATCAAAGAGGGTGTTCCAGAATCATGGTGGAATTTTCTGGTAGTGTTGATTTCCAGATCCTCATTATTTTAGAACAGAATGTTTTTGGAGAAACAATTTTGAATGTAGCAATCAAAATATTAAACATTGATGGAAGTACAAATATAGTTTAAACAGTAGTCGTAAACTATGTGGACATTTTGCAAAATCCCTCTGTAATTTGGTCACATCAACTGTCAGTATAATTGTGCAAAGACAATCTTAAATGCTGTTATCAGGCACCATTGAAAGTGTAAATTTATTTGGCTGATTGGTTGCTCGGTGCACCTTGCTCCTACAAAATTCTCCAATGGATGTCGTCATTCATTGCTCCCAAGAATAGCTTCTGCAAATAATACTGGGGCCAGTTGCTTCTGTTATCCCAACAACATTTGATGGATGTCCAAAAAGCAATGCGATAATAAAAGGATGATCTTTGTGTGAGTGATGGGTATAAAGCAATCAGTAATTGTGCCTTTTGTGTCCAGACTTTGGTCTCCTTCTTAAATATATCTCAACCTAGCCTCCACCACCTTTTCTAGCAGGCAATTCCACATGCTCATCACCCAATTTCCTTATCTCAGTCATAAACACTTAACCCCCATTTTATGAAACCATGGCCCTTGTTGTAAGGTCAGCGAGCCAGGGGAAATGTCCTCCTTATCTCCAGGCTCTCTACCCCTGTCAGAATGTTCTACTTTTCACTGAGGTCCCTTCCCATTCTTTTAAACTCTCCTCATGCTACAATCCTAACTTCAAAGGAATCAATCTGGTGAATCAATCTAACCGCAGGCGGGCCGGGGACTTACCCTCCGGAGCAGGATCCCTCACCGGGATCCTTGTGGAAGAGCTCCGACCGCGGGCCTGTGGCCTACAAAATCTTGAAGCTTCTAACTGCGGTGAGGTGGGGACGTAGATCTTCGACTGCCGGCCTGCGGCCTACATCATCTTGAAGCCGCAATCTCCGGTAGGGAAGCACCGATTCAGGACTTACTTTGTCTGCACATCTGGCCACCCGCATTGGCAACTGCGGAGGTTTGTGGTCCCGACCACGGGGGAAAATGGAGGAGGACTGACTAAACTTTGTGCCTTCCACCACAGTGATGAATGCTGTGGTGCATGTTTGTGTTAAATTTTTACTGTGTATTGTATGTTCTTTTTTATTGTACCACTGCTGGCAAGTTCATTTCACTGCACTTTATCGTGCATGTGATGAATAAATCTGATTATTAACTATTGAACCTTTGCCGCACTCCTGCCATGGGAAATCGATTCCAGGCCCTATATACACCAAGGCACCCACCAATCTATTCAAAATCATTTGGAATGAAAACCCTCGTAACATTTCGCTTTTTCACTGATACACCTGCATGTTAACTTTAAGTGAACGAGGGTAACTAAGACTTTGTACGTAGACATTTTTCAATCTTCACCTTATAAATAATTTCTATTTTTCTTTCCGAAATGGATAATTACATTTACCCAAACTATACTGCATCTGCGATGGATTTGCCCACTCACTCAACTTATCTAAATTGCCATCAAACTTCTTTATGCCCATCTCGCAAATCACAATTCCACCCTGTTCAACAAAATTAATAAAATGCAGCAAAGGTTCACCAGAACGGTTCACCGCTCGCTACCATACTCCCTCTCCCTCTCGACCCCCCTCTCTCCCACTCCCTCTCCCTCTTGGGAGAATAGACGGAGAGGAGGGGGGTAGGGAGCGGAGAGCGGTTATGGAGGGAGGGAGTGTGGAATTTAAAATAACTGAAAGTTTCTCCGCACATGCGGGATTTGAAATGACCGTGACGCTGAGGCTGGGGCTTGATCTGGGGACGGCGGCATCCGGGCCCATGGGGAGGGAGAGGAGCAGAACCCGGGGCAAGGACTAGGCCGCAGGCTCTGCTTCTCCCTCCCCCTCCCCTGGATTCAGGTAGCTTGGCCCGTCCCCCCTGACAGCCCCCACCTCAAGTATAGGATTTGAAATGGCTGCGGCACTAAGGCTGGGGCTAGGTCTGGGGGTGGAGGTGCTGCTGCTCAGGGCCTGTGGGGAGGGAGAGTAGCGGGACCCAGGGCAAGTACTAGGCCACAGCCTCGGCCTCTTCCTCCCCCTGCCCCGGCTCCAGGCCACTCCCCGTCCCCCCTGACAGCCACTGCCTCAAGTACAACTTCATCGCCGACGTCATGGAGAAAACAGGGCCAGCGGTAGTTTACATTGAGATCTTGGGGAGGTGAGGAGAGAGTGTGGGGGGATTGAGGGAGAGGGGGTGGTAGGGAGGGAGTGGGAGGGGAAAATGGGGGAGGTGAGGAGGTAGAGTGGGGGAATGGGATAGGGGGAGATGAGGATTGGGGGATAGAGGGATAGGAGGGGGTAGGGAAGGGAGAGGGTTATGGAGGGAGGGAGTGACTGATGGTAGGAGAAAGGAGTGGGAGGGAGATGTGAGGGAGGGAGTGGGGGGGAGGAGAGGGGAATGAAGAGGGCGGATGAGGAGGAGGGGAAGGGAGTATCTGAGGTAATAGAAACATAGAAACATAGAAATTAGGTGCAGGAGTAGGCCATTCGGCCCTTCAAGCCTGCACCGCCATTCAATATGATCATGGCTGATCATCCAACTCAGTATCCCGTACCTGCCTTCTCTCCATACCCTGTGATCCCCTTAGCCACAAGGGCCACATCTAACTTCCTCTTAAATATAGCCAATGAACTGGCCTCAACTACCCTCTGTGGCAGAGAGGTCCAGAGACCCACCACTCTCTGTGTGAAAAAAGTCCTTCTCATCTCGGTCCTAAAGGATTTCCCCCTTATCCTTAAGCTGTGACCCCTTGTCCTGGACTTCCCCAACATCGGGAACAATCTTCCTGCATCTAGCCTGTCCAACCCCTTAAGAATTTTGTAAGTTTCTGTAAGATCGCCGGTCAATCTCCTAAATTCTAGAGAGTATAAACCGAGCCTATGCAGTCTTTGTTCATAAGACAGTCCTGACATCCCAGGAATCAGTCTGGTGAACCTTCTCTGCACTCCCTCTATGGCAATAATGTCCTTCCTCAGATTTGGAGACCAGAACTGTGTGCAATACTAAAGTGTGGTCACACCAAGACCCTATACAACTGAAGCAGAACCTCCCTGCTCTTATACTCAAATCCTTTTGCTATGAAAGCCAACATACCATTCGCTTTCTTCACTGCCTGCTGCACTTGCATGCCTACTTTCAATGCCTGGTGTACCATGACACCCAGGTCGCGCTGCATCTCCCCTTTTCCTAATCGGCCACCATTTAGATAATAGTCTGCTTTCCTATTTTTGCCACCAAAGTGGATAACCTCACATTTATCCACATTATACTGCATCTGCCAAACATTTGCCCACTCACCCAACCTATCCAAGTCATCTTCCAGTCTCCTAGCATCCTCCTCACAGCTAACACTGCCCCCCAGCTTAGTGTCATCCGCAAACTTGGAGATATTGCCTTCAATTCCCTCATCCAGATCATTAATGTATATTGTAAATAGATGGGGTCCCAGCACTGAGCCTTGCGGTACCCCACTAGTCACTGCCTGCCATTGTGAAAACGACCCGTTTACTCCTACTCTTTGCTTCCTGTTTGCCAGCCAGTTCTCTATCCACATCAATATTGAACCCCCAATGCCATATGCTTTAAGTTTATATACTAATCTCTTATGTGGGACCTTGTCGAAAGCCTTCTGGAAGTCCAGATACACCACATCCACTGGTTCTCCGCTATCCACGCTACTAGTTACATCCTCGAAAAATTCCACAAGATTCGTCAGACATGATTTACCTTTCGTAAATCCATGCTGACTTTGTCCAATGATTTCACCACTTTCCAAATGTGCTGCTATCCCATCTTTAATAACTGACTCTACCAGTTTCCCCACTACCGATGTTAGACTAACTGGTCTGTAATTCCCCGTTTTCCCTCTGCCCCCCCCCCCTTCTTAAAAAGAGGGGTTATGTTTGCTACCCACCAATGCTCAGGAACTACTCCAGAATCTAAAGGGTTTTGAAAGATTATCACTAATGCATCCACTATTTTCTGAGTTACTTCCTTAAGTACTCAGGGATGCAGCCTATCTGGCCCTGGGGATTTATCGGCCTTTAATTCATTCAATTTACCCAACACCACTTCCCAACTAACCTGGATTTCACTCAAGTCCTCCTTTGACCCGCGGTCCCCTGCTATTTCCGGCAGATTATTTATGTCTTCCTTAGTGAAGACAGAACCAAAGTAGTTATTCAATTAGTCCGCCATATCCTTGTTCCCCATGATCAACTCACCTGTTTCTGACTGCAAGGGACCTACATTTGTTTTAACCTCTTTCTCTTCACATATTTTATGGAAGAGAGGTGGGGGAAGAGAGAGGAGGGAGGGGGTGAGTGGTGGAAGCAGGGGAGGGTTGGTGGACGGTGGGGAGAGGGAAGATAATGGAGGAGGGGAATAGGGGACTGAAGAGGGAGAGTTAGATCCGTTCAAATTGATCTTAAATTTTACAAGTTATTGCCATTTTAGACTTTAAAAACGCCGCAGCTGCACTCCCACTTGCGCAGTTGTGTGAGGGTTGCCGTCATAGACTCACGTCACAATGGGGATCTCTGGCACCACAACGGGAACCCCTCAGCCAACCATACAGGCTTCACCCCGTGACATGTTGCCAGGGTGTCGCCTGTATGGTCGTGAGTAGTCTCCTCAGTCGCCCAAAGAGTCACAACGTTTTTCTGGTCGCCGCTAAATTTGAAACGTGTTTACAATTTTTGCCGACCTGCAACGACCTATGACGGGTGCCAGAAGTCGCCGAAAAAGTCACGTAAGGGGGGCAGACCCATTCCTCCAGCAATTTGTATCAATTTTTGGTCAACCAGCATCTGCAGTTATTCACTGGTACCATTCTTGCTACGGTCTCCTCTCACTTTCACTGCTATTTATAGTATTTTTTGAGTGCTGATGAAGGGTCTCTGAAATTGAACATCAGCTCTATTTCTCTGCACACTAACAATAAAGTGGACAGTTCTTAATGATCAATTGAGAGCTTATAGCATTTTATTATTTTATTTCAGAACTCCAGCCCACACAGTTGTTTGTTGCAACTACTGTGTGGGGTTCCTAATACCAAGCTGGGATGTGTTAAGTGACAGGAGATATTAAAACATGCTTGTTCTGGTGCTATCCAATGACACGTGAACAAAAGAGTCTAATTTTTGGGTTACACTGTAAAGGAGTACTGCTTAAGAACCAGAATCATACAACATGGAAACAATCCCTGAAATGCCGACCAACATGCTCCACCTAAACGAGTTCCATTTGCCTATGTTCGTTCCATATTGCTCTAAACCCTTTCTGTCCGTGTACGCGTCCACATGGTGTTAAAATGGTGTTATTGTCCCTGCCTCAACTGCTTCCTTTGGCAGCTCGTTCCATATACCCACCACACTCTGCGAGGACAAAGTTGACCATCAAATTATCATTAAATTTTTCCCCCTCACCTTAAACATGTGTCTTCTAGTTCTTGATTCCCCGTACCATGGGAAAAAAGATTCTGTGCATTCACCTCTCTACCCTCACATGATTTTATATAGCTCTATAAGAACACCCTTCAGCCTCTTACACTACAAGGAATAATGTCCTTATCTGCCCAATCTCTCCTTGTAACTCAGCCCTCAAGTTCTGGCAGCATCGTTATAAATCTTCCCAGCTTAATGGCAGCTTTTCTATGGTAGGGTGACCAAACTGAACACAATAGTCCAAATGCAGTCTCACCAATTTCTTGCACAACTGCAACATAATGTCCCAACTTCATTACACAGTATCCTGACTGATGAAGCCCAAGATACGAAAAGCCTCTTCATCACCCAATCTACTTGCGATGCCACTGTCAGGGAACCATGTACTTGTATTCCTAGATAGACACAAAATGCAGGAATAACTCAGTGGGACAAGCAGCATCTCTGGAGAGAAGGAATGGATGACGTTTCGGGTCTGACCCTTCTCGACCCGAAACGTCACCAATTCCTTCTCTCCAAAGATGCTGCCTGGCACGCTGAGTTCCTCCAGCATTTTGTGTCTATCTTCGATTTAAACCAGCATCTGCAGTTCTTTCCTGTACTTTTATTCCTACATCCCACTGCTCTATAACACTCCCTAGGTCCCTACCATTTGCTGTGATGGTCCTTTTCTGACAAAACTTCCTAAAATGTAAAGTCTCACACTTGTCTGAATTAAACAAATTCAGCCATTTCTCAGTCCGCTTGCCCAGCTGATCAAGTTCCTGTTGTAATCCTTGATAACCATTTTCACTGCCGATGATATTACCTATTTTAGTGCCATCACCTTTCCATCTGTGTTTGAACAGGAAATCCTTGCCATTCACAGAAACGTGCTTCACAACTGAAAGCACCAAAATTAAAATTCCAGGGCAACATTTTGCAAATCAGTAAATTATTGCAATTATGTTCTTCTCTGGAAAATTTGATTTGTGAGAAACAAATGGCACAGCAGAAACAAAAGCAAGGTGTGTACAAATTGTTTTGGGCTCCATCATATTAAAATCTTGTTAGTTATCAAATAGCCCAAAACGGCAGCCTTAAATTTGAACTTCGAACAGGGACCTCATAATAGTTTTGTATTGATTTTGCTTCCATTTTCAGGCTTGCATCAAAACAAAGTTAGGTTTAGTCTAGATGTACAGCATGGGAACCAGGCCCTTTGGTCCACTGAGCCCACACCAACTATCGATCACCCGTACACTAGTTCTGGTATCCCAGTTTCACATCCTACAAGTTAGGGGCAATTTACAGAAGCCAAATAACCTACAAACCTGTAGGAAGGAAATTCAGATGCTGATTTACACCAAAGATAGATATAAAATGTGGAGTAACTCGGCAGGTCTGGAGAAAAGGAATAGGTGGCGTTTTGGGTTGTGACCCTTCTTCAGTCAGGCTTCCCTGACTCTCAGTCTGAAGAAGGTTCTCATCCCAAAAAGTCACCTATACCTTTTCTCCAGAGATGCTGCCTGACCCTCTGAGTTACTCCAGCATTTTGTGTGTAACTTTGAATTGTGAATTTATGGAATTCCCTGCCACAGAGGGCAGTGGGGGCCAAATCACTGGATGGATTTAAGAGAGAGTTGGATAGAGCTCTAGGGGCTGGTGAAGTCAAGGGATATGGGGAGAGGCAGGCATGGGTTATTGATAGCGGACGATCAGCCATGATCACAATGAATGGTGGTGCTGGCTTGAAGGGCCGAATGGCCTCCTCCTGCACCTATTTTCTATGTTTCTGTGTAACCTACAAACTTGCACGTCTTTGGAATGTGTGAGGAATCCGGATCACCTGGTGAAAACCCACTCAGGGGAATGTGCAAACTCCACACAAACAGCAGCTATTGTCAGGATTGAACCTTGGACTCTGGCGATGTGAGGCAGCAGCTATACCTCTGGCCACTGTGCGGAAAAGTACGGATTAGTATGGCATTGTATGTGCTTCCACATCGTTAGTTTACCTGTATACAACCAGCAGATAGTGACCAGAGAGTTCACTTTTCTTTGAAATTGTGAGAATCAAAATGTTTTTACTTAGTTAATATTTTCTGTTTTTGCAGGTACCAGTCTTACTACAACTTTCTCAATTTTATTTTGAATTAAAGAACAACCACAATTATCAAGTGTATTTTATGTGTATTTATGTTTTCACAACCATGCGATCATAAAAGAAAGCAATGTCCCTTGTACTTTCAATCCAGTATCCTTCATGATCTCAGCATGTCCCAAAGCACTTCCTTGGGAATAAAGTGCTTTTGAAGCATAATCATTGTTGAAATGAAAGATTGTTCCCCTTGCCCACAAAACCACAAAGTGAGCATTGTTTGTTTAGATGACTGCATTAGCAATAATTACATAGAATTAAAGGATTTTTTCCATTTTGCATGCTGTACTGGAAGACATCTGTATCTAAATCAGTACTGTGGAGCTGACTGTTCCTGCAGTGCCTAAATCAAGAAAATTTATTTATTTTAGCCACATGTATGCCATTGGCATATGTCAGATCTGACCAGACAATGTTCTGACCAATGCCAAAGATGCTGCAATGTACAAATTTCTATTGACAATATCCATCAGTCTCATTACTACAGCAACATTTTCTTTTGAGGATGTATGCGAATGCTGTTTATTTTTATGTAGGTTTTTGATTTAATGGAGACAGTAATGTAAAAGTAAACTGGAAAATATTGTTACAATTGCTAAAGAATCTCTGTAATACACTTCCGGTGGCGCCATGTTCTGAGAGAGAACAGCGCCAGATCAGCTCCGCAGAAAATCTGAAAAAAATCGGGGGTTAAAGGAGGCTACTAACGGTACTTACCGCAGGAGAGCGATTCCAAACGGCTCCGGTGCGATTGCAAGCATCGTGACGTCATCAGGCGCGCGACTTCGGTAAGAAATTCAAAATGCATCCCTCCTCCCCCCCCCCCCCCGCGACAAAAAAAAGGTCCAAGAAGGGAAGCAGGCCTCAAAGCCTCGGGCTCGAGTTTGGCTGCCTCCCAGGAAGAGATTTCACAAAGAAAAAGTGAAATGGAAGAACTTAAAAATTCTCTGCTTGGTGAAATGAAGAAACTGATGAAAGAAATGAAAGATTTGAAGAAGGAATATAAAGATGAAATAAAACTGTTAAGAACGGATATCAAGGAGACTCAGGAGAGAATTAAAGAAGAACTAAAAAAAGAAGCTACAGAAACGGTAAAGATTATGATGAATGAGTGGAAAATAAAGGCGGATGCTGAGTTTCAAAACCGGATGGCTGAGGTAAATGACAAGATTGCTGAGACGGAACAAATGCTGGATGCGAAGATTGATCCTATCTCAATTTTACTTGACCAGCACAATGATGCAATTAAAGAATTGACTAACTTTGCTGTAACAAGTGCCAAGGAAAATGAGATGTTAAAAAAGGAGAATAAACGTCTCTCAGAGATACTACATAAAATAAATGAGAAATGTATTGATCTGGAGGGACGACAAAGACGTAAGAATTTACGTATCGTAGGAGTGACCGAGGGGCGGGAAGGAAATCAAGACCCGCGAAAATTTGCTGCAAAACTCCTAAAGGACATTCTGGATTTGGATCAAGAACCCCTGTTGGGCCGTGCTCACAGGGCTTTAAGACGGGTCCCTGGGAGAGGTGCACCGCCAAGACAAATAATTGTAAAGGTGGCCCACGATCATGATTTTGAAGAAATGATGAAGATAATAATAAGAAAGAGGAACTTGAAATACGAAGGAGATAATATCAGCATCTTCAGAGATTACCCGGCGGAAGTAGCTAAGAGAAGATCTTTATTTACAGAAACAAGAGGTATTCTTCGGAATATGAAGGATAAAAAGGATCTCAGATATGGTCTGTTGTACCCAGCAACACTTAGAGTGACCTATGACAACAAGGAATACCGCTTTGTTACGCATACCAAAGCACTGGAATTCGCTCGAAACATACAGAAGAAGGCAGAAGAGGAAGCAGAAGAAGAAACAAGCGAGGAAGGAGAAGAAGGAGAAGAAGAATGAACTTTTAACATCGACCTGCGGTTATGAATTATTCATCAGGAAAGAGGGGCAATAATGGACATGTTGTTATAGTTTGGTATTAATTAGTAAAATTCAATTGTCCCCCTAATATAGTATTACTTATTATAATATTAATTATAATAGAAAGTAATAACTGGCAATTAGTAATTAGTAATATGAATAATAGAAATAATTACTAAGTACTTAAAGTTAGTACCCCACCCCAATAGACACAGCATTATAGACAGGAGCTGGAATAATTAACATCTTTTTAAAAAAAAACGGAAGTCATTAGATTAATAGCCACGCTAGTGTGGCTGCCACTAATACACACTACACAATATATCAGTGTAGTTTCTTTTTTTTCTGAGCACCCTGTTAACACCCTTTTTTCTCTTTTAAATTACATTCTGTATTTTTTCTTATATATTAAATATTTGATTTTATGTTATATGTTATATGAATGTAGTTATAAGCGATATTGTATAATTGCTTTAAGAAGATATGTATATGGATTACTGTGGATAGAAATCCTCATCGGGTTGGCGTTTGGGTATACCGCTAGGCTGGAGGGGTCGAGAAGGCTACTCCAAAAAAAACCACCCTAACAGTAAAATGCAAGACATGAATGTGAAGACTGTGGGGGGTGGAATTACCTTCTGTAGTTGGAATGTTAAGGGAATTAACGAACCAATTAAAAGGGGAAAGGTGCTAGCATTGTTGAACAGATTGAAATCAGACGTGATCTTCCTCCAAGAGACGCACCTTAAAAGAGATGCCCAATATAGATTAACAGCAAAATGGATTTCTAAGGTATATCACTCTTCATTTATACACAAATCTCGAGGAGTCGCAATAATTATTCAGAAAGGTATACCCTTTAAACAAACTTCCATAATAGAGGATAAAGAGGGTAGATATGTAATAATTACAGGGGAATTATATTCACAGAAAGTAATTTTGGTGAATATATACGCCCCTAATTTTGATAATCCATTATTTTTTAAGAAAATATTTAATAATATTCCTATTTCCACTCAATATAATTTAATTATTGGGGGTAATTTTAACTGCACCTTAGATAGCTACCTAGACAGGTCTTCTACAAAAAGGAAAGCTACCACTAATCCAAGTAAACTTATAAATTCTTTTATAAGTACATCGAATGTTAAAGATATTTGGAGGCTAGATAATCCATCCGGACGAGAATACTCGTTTTTTTCGCCTGTATATGGAACCTACTCCAGGATAGATTATTTTTTAGTAGATTCAAAATTACTACCTTTTACATATGATGCAAAATATCATAATATTATTATTTCAGATCATGCTCCACTAACATTCAAGATAAAACTAAAAGATATACTTAATAAAATGACTACTTGGAGATTTAATCCCCAGATATTAAAGGATAAAGACTGTTGTAAATACATAATGGAACAGATTAAATTATTTTTTGAAACTAATAACAAACCTGAGGTTTCATCAGCATTACTTTGGGACACATTTAAAGCGTATATGCGTGGTGCAATAATATCAGCAAAGGCTCATTTTAATAAAGAAAATAGAAAGCTGGAACAAAAGTTAGAAAATGAGATAAAACAACTAGACAGTGAAAACATAAAACACCCTTCTAAAGAGCTAAGTAATAAAATTGCAATAGCTAAATATAGACTTAATAAAATATATTCTAATCAAGTCATTAAACTATTTCAACAAACCAAGCAAGTGTACTTTGAGTTTGGAGACAAACCACAAAAACTGTTAGCACGACAGCTTAGAAAATCAGAAGATGAAAAATTGATACATAGAATTAGATCTACGGATGGAAATATATTGACGATACCAAAAGATATTAATGACAGATTTTTACAATACTATCAAAATCTTTATTCATCTAAGGTAACAGGCCAAACAGTTGGTATGGATACATTTCTGCAAGAGTGTCAAATTAATAATCTAGATCAGGAAGGTAGACATTTGTTAAACGCTGAAATAACAGTAAAAGATATTGAAGAAGCAATTAGTTTGTTAAAGAATGGAAAAGCAGCGGGCCCTGATGGCCTGAGTGCTGAATTTTATAAAAAATTTCAAGACTTGATTTCCCCAAGACTACATACAGTATATAGATACGCATATGAACAAGGCAAATTACCAGACTCTTTAAACGAATCCACAATTACACTCATACCTAAGGTAGATAAGGATTTGGAAGATCCAGGATCATATAGAGCGATCGCACTTCTGAATACAGATCAAAAAATATTAACTAAAGTTTTATCTCAGAGATTAAGTTTAGTGATTTCTAAATTAATACATCATGATCAAACAGGTTTTATTCCAAAACGCTATTCATCCCATAATCTTAGACGCCTGTTTAATATTATATATTCAAAAAAAGTACGGGATGGGGAACTAGCAGTTATATCGCTAGATGCGGAAAAAGCATTCGATCAGGTGGAATGGTTATATTTATTTAATATAATGGAAAAGTATCAATTGGGGGATAGATTCTGTAAATGGATAAGAATTCTATATTCGAATCCAACGGCAAGAATCTTAACTAATCAAATGTTATCAGCTAAATTTAAACTCTTTAGGGGTTGTAGACAGGGATGTCCATTATCGCCTTTATTATTCGCTTTGATGATAGAGCCTTTGGCGGAAAGAATCAGATCTGAACCTGAAATCTATGGCTATAATACCGACACTACAACCAACAAAATATCTTTATATGCAGATGACGTGTTGATTTATATTACAAAACCGGAAATTAGTATACCAAAGCTGTTTAATGTTATAACTAAATTTGGTACATTTTCAGGATTTAGGATTAATTGGAACAAAAGTGATATTATGCCTATAACAGGAATTAATTTAAACATATTACAACAATATCCATTAAAATTAGTTAAAGACAAATTTAAATATTTAGGAATTAATGTAACTAAATCTTATAATTCGCTAATTAAATCTAATTACCCTCTACTATTAGATAAACTTAAAAAAAATATTCTATATTGGAAAACACTTCCTATATCCATGATTGGTAGAATAAATGCTATAAAGATGGTGTTTTTACCACAATTATTATATTTGTTTCAGGCTATTCCTTTTTTTCTCCCAAAGACTTTTTTAAAAAAAATAGATAATATTATTTATAGTTTTATTTGGGATTATAAAAATCATAGAATAAGTAAAAAACATTTATGTAAATCTAAGATAAATGGAGGATTAGCACTTCCAAATTTTTTATATTACTTTTGGGCAGTTCAGATTAAGAATATGAATTTTTGGTGGGTAAATGTGGATCAGGAACCAATGTGGTTAAAGATGGAAAAGGAAGATTGTTTACCTTATAAGGTAGGCTCGATTCTCTTTGCTCCAAAGGATGTACAAAAAAAAATGTATAGGGATAACCCTATAATTTATAATAATAGACGTATTTGGAAACAAATAGTTAAGACTTTACAATTAGATAATCTTTCACTCAGACTACCAATAATGAAAAACACATTATTTAGACCCTCTATATTGGATGGAGGGTTTAGACATTGGGATGATTTAGGAATTAAAAGGATAGAACACCTTTATAGTAAAGGAAAATTTCTTTTATTTCAAGAGTTACAAGAGATTTACGGACTGTCTCCGCAACATTTGTTTAGGTACTTACAAATTAGAGATTATATAAAATCCAACACACAAGATAACAAAAATAAAGTACCAGGATTATTAGATGATGTGTTTAATTTACATCCAAATACAGAAAAATTAATAGCATATATATATAACATAATTTTGGATAAGGAGAAACCAACAACTGAAACATATCGGCAAGTATGGGAAAAAGAAATTGGGTTATCTATATCAAAAGAAATCTGGGAAGAAAGTTTACAGCAAATACATCGGTGTTCGTTAAATGCCAGACATACACTGATACAATTTAAAGTATTATATAGATTACATTACTCAAAAACTAAATTAAATAGTATTTTTCCCAATCTCTCTGCAATTTGTGATAAATGTAAGAATTTAGAAGCAAATTTAACACACAGTTTTGCTACATGTTCCAAATTGAATCATTACTGGACAGAAATTTTTAAGGTTATCTCTGAGGTTTTTAAAATTAGATTGGATCCAGACCCAAAGATAATAATACTTGGAATTTTGGATTCAAACTCGGTCCTTACAGTAAATCAACGAAATTTCTTTGATTACTGTTTGATAATAGGGAAAAAATGAATATTGAAATTTTGGAAGGGAACTTTAACCCCCACAATTAAAATGTGGGCGGCAGAAATGTTGGAGACGTTACAATTGGAAAGAATCAGATTTGTCCTACTGGACAAATATAATTCTTTCGAACAAATATGGTCTCCATATATACAGTACCTAGAGAAGTAGCTGCTCTTGACAACACAGCTTGACGGGTACCCTGCGGGACTTGATGAGATTAACATATTCTTATACTAGGATAAATAAGCATGTCTTCATTTATATTATTATTTGTAATAGTTTTAGATAAAACATATCTGGTTGTTTTTCATTTATATATATATATAATATTTTTTTATTTTTCTGGTAACTTTATTTTCTTTTTCTATTTTCTTTTTCTCTTTTATATAATCAAATTATTATTTAATCACTCTCTTATTGATTTAAAACTACTCTATCTCTATCTTTTTTTCCTAAAAAATAGAAGATAATATCTTTCAATGGGTTATTTAAAAAAATTTTTGGAATTAAGTTGATGTTTGCAAAACTGTTTACAATATTGTAAATCGATTACTTCTAATAAAAGAAATTAAACCAGAATCTCTGTAATAGCACCCCAACTACCCAGATGATTCTTTATTGTCACTTGTACCGAGCCAGGTGCAGGGAAATTCATGTTTTTGCATACAAAGTGCACAAAAGAGTTGCCACAAAGGCGCTGAAAAAGTTACAAAAAGTATTTGACCCTTCTTCATCCTCCCCCCGGCTGGATCCCACTTTGTTCTTGGCAACATGGCCTGTCCACCTCAGCCTGACCTCATCCTCGGCCTGTCTAGACCCTAAGGCTCCGTCCTCGGCCCGACTCCATTCTAGGCACCGAACCGACCTCGTCCAGGTGGCTTCGACTTGACTTCAGGGTTCCGATTCATTGTTGGCCCAACTCGTCCTCGGGGCTCTGACCCGACCCACCTCACTCCGACCACTTCGCTCTGTCCAGTGTGATGAGTCCTCCTCCGTTGTCTGGTGGCGGGCGAGTACGGCCTGCTCGCCGCGAGTGTCCCGGCCCGCTACTTGCTGGGAGTGTGATAGAGTTATAGATCTTACAGTGTGGAAACAGGCCTTTCAGCCAAACCTGCCCACACCGGCCAACATATCCCAGCTACACTAGTCCCACCTGCCTCCATTTGGTCCATATCCTTTCAAACCTGTCCTATCCATGTACCTGTCTAATTGTTTCTTAAACATTGTGATAGTCCCAGCCTCAACTTCCTCCTCTGGTAGCTTGTTCCATACACCCACCACCCTTTGTGTGAAAAAGTTACCCCTCAGATTCCTATTAAACCTATGCCTTCTGGTCCTCAATTCACCTACTCTTGGCAAGAGTATCTACCTGATCTATTCCTCTCATGATTTTACGCACCTCAATAGGATCATGCCACATCCTCCTGCGCTCCAAGGAATAGAGTCCCAGTCTAATCAACTTCTCCCTATAGCTCAGACCCTCCAGCCCTGGCAACATCCTTGTACCCTTCCAATGTGACAACATATTTTCTATAACATGGTGCCCAGAACTGAATACTATTCTGTAAATGCGCCCTCACCAATATCTTATATCTATCTATCTATCTACTTTTAAAACTGTGTGTGTGTGTGTGTGTGTGTGTGTGTGTGTGTGTGTGTGTGTGTGTGTGTGTGTGTGTGTGTGTGTGTGTGTGTGTGTGTGTTGTGGGTGTATGTGATTTTGCATTTAATTTTGGCTTTAATTTTGCCTTTGATTTGTTACTCCGCCAAAACCACACGCAAAAACGCCAAGATTTTTACCATTTCGCTAGCGATTTTACTTTTACATTATTAAATCCACTTGGTCAATTATATCCCCAGATTTTGAGTAAAATTGATCGCAAAACTCAAATTTTAAAATCTAAAGGGTACTCACCAGCTACTGACTTCACAATCCCACATGTCGACCAATCCAAGCCGCTTCTCTCTCTCTCTTCATTTGGCTGCCCGGCTCTGCTCCACTCCCCCTCCCTTCAACTACGCTCGCGCCATGCCTCCCGCAACTGGACTCGCCCACCCGCCCGCGAGGCGATAACCGGTGCTGCTGCCTGGGTCTCCTCCACTGCCTCCCCCCCCCCCCCGGCCTGGACCGGCTCTGTCATGCTGGCGGAAGGCACAGATCGGCCACTCCGCCCGCTACTATTTTCGCCGTCCTCGCTGCCGGCTCACTCAGGATTATGCCTGCCCGCCTACTCCACCCTCCCCCCCTCCCCGTACTCGGGGTCTGAAGCGCCAAGGATGCGAGGCCATGGAGCTGAGGCTCACTCTGAGGCCGACGGCTGCTGGGCCCCTCTCCTCCCTCCCTTCGTCCCCCCTCCCTTCTCCCCCGCCCTTCTCTCCCCTTCCCTTCTCACCCCCCCTTTCACCCCCCCTATCACCCCCCCTCTCTCTCTCTCTCCCCCCTCTCTCTCGATCGGCCGGCCCTCTGCTGCTTTTGATCATCTGCTCCGCTCGCACCAGCAGGGTGGCCCACTCAAAAAAATACCGCAAATCCGAACCCCAGCTCCAAAAGGCAGGAAGCTCCCCTGCCTCTGTGTCCCTTTCTGTGCCCCTCTATGTGTGCCTCTGTGTCTCTCTGTGTGACTCAGTGTCCCTCTCTGTGTGTCCCTCTCTGCGTGTCCCTCTCTGCGTGTCCCTCCCTGTGTGCCTCTCATGTGTGCCTTTGTGTGTCCCTCTCTGTGTGCCTCCGTGTCCCTCTCTGTGTGCCTCCGTGTCCCTCTCTGTGTGACTCCGTGTTCCTCTCTATGTGCCTCTAAGCGGCTATAGGATCTTTGGAAAGAACGAGCGTTCTGCAGATCCGGATGTGACCGTTCACAGCTGCCGCTCGCTCACAGCTGCAAACCGAACTCCTTTGAAAAAATCTTACGAGCAGGCAAGCGAGCTTTGAAATAAACCTTGCGACCCCCCCTCCCCCCCTCTCTCTCTCTCTCTTTTTTTTTTCCTTCTTGGCGCAGTGGCCCAGGAATGCACTGCTGGCCCATCGGGGGTGGTTCGTCAAACCTCAGTGGCGCGGGGTGGTACTGCTGACCCGGCTAGGGCTGCCAGCTCTGCCTTGGTGATCCGGGGCGGTAGTGATAGTCCATCCGGGTCCGCAGGTTCCGCATTGGGGACCCTGGGCAGCGAAAGCCCACGCCCCCCACATCCTGCGCCTGTGGTGGCGGATGAAGGTGGGGCACAGGAGGAGGGAAGAGAAGAGGGGGGGATTTGGGAGAAGCAGGGGAGGAAGATCAAGAGGAAGGAGAGGAGGAAGGCTGCCCGAGGGCAGGGAAGCTAAAACGTGCGGGTGGCAAAGTGGTTGGGGGTATTGTGGAGGCGGATGACCCTTCCCTTATGGAGGTTACCGTACCTCCGCATGCTAGCGGGACAAACATGAGGCATTTGCCTGGTGAAGATGAGCAAGGGCGTGGGTCCAAAGCTAGGGGGATGTCTTTCTCCAGACTTTCCACCACTGATGTGGCTGAAAGTGGTCTTGAACTGGTGTCTTCTGGGTCGGTGGTTGGGCCTCCTTTTCATGGATCTTCAGCGGGTGTCACAGGATCAGGTGCTGGGATTGATTCCGGTGGAGTTGTGTCCTCTGGGCGGGAGTTTGCCCCTTCATCTCAGGGGCCTTCCGAGGGAGTTATCTCATCGGGTGTTGGGGTTAGCTCCCTTGGGTGTGTGCCCTCATGGCCTTCGTAATTGCTCCCCTAGACATCATAGGCCCAGTTTGAACCGAGATACCAAAACTGTCCCCATCCAAGTCAACATGAGGCTCAATCTCAGATGGCCTCGTATCCGTCACTGATGTCATCGCTGGGTAGGTCCGGACCTTCGGCCGCGCCCCTTCCATTGCCATTCTAACAGAGGCACAAACCAGCTCCAGGCACCCCAGCAGCTCAGCTCCAAGTTAAGTCCCAGAGCCAGTCACAGTCAAAGACAGGCAGCAGAAAACAGAAACCTCCAGCTGAAGCAGGAAAGTTCCCAGGTTCGTCCACAGCCGAGAGCAGCTTTTGGGAAGCTCTATCCCAGTCTCGCCGGAAGCAAAAGTACCTTCTTCACATTGAGCCAGGCAGCCACACTGTGCAAAATGACTTTAGGGCAGAGAAACGGTGCTAAAAACGACAAAG
Organism: Raja brachyura; assembly: GCA_963514005.1. The sequence continues at coordinate 63,354,945 of OY740783.1, forward strand.
ACACCGCGATCTTCCTACCCTCGAACTCCAGGCACTCTTGGCAGTCCGCCAACGACAACCGCACCCTCGACAATGTAGAGAAAACTCAGGAATTTTCACACTGATGGAGAGTTCCCAGACCAGAGGAAAGCTTCAACAGCCCAATGATAAGTTAAACTATGAAGCTCCTCTGCCTCTGTACCTTCTCCAATGGCAAAATCTTTGAAAGGCTGCTTCAATCCTTCTCAATTGCAGAGCTGAGAAGAAAACATGACCTCTCTCTCTCTCTCTCTCTCTCTCCCCCCCATCTCTCCCTCTCTCTCCCCATCTCTCTCTCCATCTCTCTCTTCCTCTCTCTCCCCCTCTCTCTCTCTCCCCTCTCTCTCTCTCCATCCCCCTTTCTCTCTCTCTCTCTCTCCCCTCTTTCTCTCTCCTCTCTCTCTCTCTCTCTCTTTTTTTTTCCTTTCAAAAACTTTATTCAACACAATCATATACTACAACATATCAAAACATAATCAAAATCACACTATAACGAACAAATCATTGTAGTACAACAGTACATTCATTATTTATAATAGTCTCATCCCCACACGGTGACCAGCGTTGACGGATGGCCTCCAGAGTCCCCGTGGACACCGCATGTTCACTCTCCAGGGCCACACGAGCACGAACGTAGGCCCGAAAGAGGGGCAGGCAGCCGACTCTAGCCTGACCGTCGACCGCCCGCTGCCTGGACCCGCGAATGGCCATCTTAGCCAGGCCGAGGAGCAAACCGACAGGTAAGTCCCCCCCCCCCCCCCACACTAGGCTCTCCCCACTCCCTGCCTTGTGTCCGAACACCAGGATTGTGGGGCTAAAATGCAGCCAAAACTTGAGGAACAACCCCTTCAGATATTGGTACAGGGGCAGTAACATCTCACACTCCATATACACATGGATCATGCGGCGGACGAGCCCGTGAACCGGCTCAAAAGTTTATTACAAACCACCGCTCCATGCAACACTCTCCACCCCAGGTCCCCAATATAAAGGGGTACGACTCCCTTATAGAAGGACCCCCACTGGGGACCCCCCCTGCCTTCGGATGGTAACACCGTCCGCCATGGTGAGTCGGGACGGGAGACGAAGGCACGGAGGTTCAGAATGTGCAGGAGCATCCTATACAGTGCGTGTCTCTTCGCCTCATGAAATGGCATGCTGGTCATCTCAGAAAGGCAGCTCAGATTATGTGGAGCCGGAGGCCGAGAAATATCCCGGAGCCTTGGCCCGATGAGCAGATCTGACGAAGCGGGGGTAAGCTCTATCAGAACCACTCTAGGCTCGCGCCTCTCCTCGACACCCACCATGACAGGATGAGGACCAGCCACACCCGCAGCCACAACATCCCCTTCTCCTCGTGGAGCAACACTCTGGCTGAAAACAGCCAAATTCCTCACTCTTAGCACATCCCGGTAGAAGACAGGCAAGCCCCTTAGAGCAGGTCAACCGATGCCCGCCAACGGGAGCCGCGAGACCCCCCTTAGGCAACGACCCTGACGGAAAAAATACGTGGCCAGAGCGTGCCATCTGGGAGGGTTCTCTACATACATGTATCTCCGCAGAGTCCTGAGTCGGGGAGCCGCCACCTGGGTACGCACGCATACCAGGGACTGGCCGCCCTCCTCTAACGGGAGACTCAGGACCGCCGCGGAAACCCAGTGCTTCCTATTTCCCCAAAAGAAATCTACCAGCTTCTTCTGTATAGCAGTTACAAATATAGAGGGTGGGACAAGAGTAGCCAGCCGGTACCATAACATGGAGGCCAGCAGTTGGTTTATAATCAGCACCCTCCCCCGAAAGGAAAGAACTCCAAGCTGGCCTGACCAGCGCCCCAGCTGGGCAACCACTTTCGTCTCCAACTGCTGCCAGTTTGCAGGCCAAGCATCCTCAGTGGGACTCAGGTACACCCCCAGATAGAGAAGGTCGGTGGTGCTCCATGCATACAATGCCATCTCCTCCGGCAGCGAGTCTACCTGCCACTGACCCACTAAAAGTCCAGAGCACTTACTCCAGTTAATCCTAGCAGAAGAAGCAGCCGAGAAAATCTCCTGGCAGTCACGCATCCTCCGCAGGTCACCAGGATCAGTGAACATAAGAAGTACGTCATCGGCATACGCCGATAGAACTACCTCAACCCGCGGGCCAGGTAGGGCCAGGCCTGTCAACCTCCTCCGAAGAAGACACAGGAACAGCTCCACACAGACCGAGTACAACTGGCCCGACATAGGGCACCCCTGATGGACCCCCCTCCCAAAATGAAAAGGAGACAACAACGCGCCATTAACCTTCACAAGGCACTCCGCAGCAGCGTACAAAAGCCGGACCCGGGCCACGAAAAGCGATCCAAACCCAAACACTTGCAACGTCCCAAATAGGTATTCATGCTCTACCCTATCAAAAGCCTTCTCCTGATCAAGAGACAGAAAAGCAGCTGACTCACCAGTACCCTGGGCTAAATGAATCAGGTCCCTAACCAGGTGGATGTTATCCTGGATGGACCGGCCAGGGACTGTATAAGATTGGTCAGGATGAATCAATTGATGCAGCACGGAGCCCAGGCGATTAGCCATTGCCCGTGCAAAAAATTTATATTCTGTGCATAGGAGAGAGACTGGACGCCAGTTCTTCAACAAACGGAGTTCGCCCTTCTTAGGCAGCAAGACAACAACTGTCCTACGCCACGAGAGAGGCATCTCCCCGGTCGCCAGGCTCTCCCCCAGAACCAACATGTAGTCATCCCCTAGGATATCCCAGAAAGCTCTAACAAACTCCACCGTCAACCCATCCAGCCCGGGGGACTTACCCCTCCTGAGCTGATGCAAGGCACGAGTCAACTCCTCCAAAGATAAGGGGCCATCAAGAAGATCAGCCACCTCCCTATCTACAGTCGGTAGACCCTCCCACAGATCTTGCTGAGCCTCCACGCTGAATCCATCCGCAGAGAACAGGGACCCATAAAAGGACCTAACCAAGGCATTGATCCTCTCTGGATCAGTGACAGAGGATCCATCATCTGCAAGCAACTCCACGAGCTGTTTTCGAGCTCCCCGCCCCTTCTCCAGAGAGAAAAAGAAAGGTGAAGCTCGGTCCAGATCGTGCAGCATCTGGACGCGAGACCTCACGTAAGCGCCTCGGAACCGCTCAAGCAGCAGGCTCCTCAAAACCTCCTTCTTCCTCTGAAACTCTCCCCATTCGCTGGAGTCTTCACCAAACTGACCCAGGCGAGACTCAGCATCCAGTATCTCCCTCTCAAGCTTCTTGACCGCTGAGTCCCGCCTTCCAGTCGACCCCCACGTATATTCCTTGCAAAAGAGACGGATGTGAGCTTTACCCACATCCCACCACTGCCTAAGGGTAGAGAAGCACCTCTGCCTCCCTCTCCACTTCACCCAAAACCGACTGAATGACTCCCAGAAACACCGATCCTCCGGCAGCCTGTTGTTGAAGTGCCAGTACATGGACCCAGCCCGAGCGCACGCTGGATTAAAATCCACACGCACCAGACAGTGGTCCGAGCACGGCACCAGCCGCATTGAGGCCGCTGAGACACGGGAAACAAACGCTCGGGAAATATAAAAACGATCAATGCGGGAACCACCACCCTCAGACCTCCGCGAAAAAGCAGTGGAATCCGGGTGAAGGTCCCTCCAAGCATCAACCAACTCAAAGGAGTCAATCAACCCTCTCAGCTTCTTTGCTACAGCAGGCGCACACTGAGTACCAGAACGGTCCCGCACCTCAAGTGTGCAATTAAAGTCCCCACCAAGGAAGACACACTCTCCCCTATCAATAGTGCTCAACAGAGCATTCACCTCCTGAAGTAGGCCGGCCTGCATCGTGCCGGAGCTAGGGGCATACACGTTAATGAAATGCAACGGCATGCCATCCAGGCTCATGGCCAGATGGAGCAAACGTCCTGGCACCACTTCCTCCACTTTTAAAACGCTTGGCTGAAAATTCGGAGCCAACAGAAAAGCCACCCCACTCGAATTTGAGCTGAGATGGCTCATATAAACCCCCCCTTCCCACTCCAGTCGCCAGGTGGGTTCGTCACTAACAACGGTATGTGTCTCTTGCAGAAAACACACCGCAAATTTCCCCTCTCTTAGGGCTGATAAGAGCTGAAATCTATGAAAACTCACTCTACTCCCATTTAATTTTAATGTAGCTACTGTGAATGTGTAGGCACACTAGATTGAGATCCTCACACTCTGCTAGACTCAAGAATTCCTCCTCTGAGGAACTCCAAAAAACCCCCAAACTGTCTCTTCTCAGAGTCAGGAAGACCACTATCCTTGTTGCCAAGGATAGCCTCGAGACTCTTAATCAAAGCTGGCCAGTCCCTCCACCGTCTTTGAGCAGCATCCCTTCTGGTTCTGCTGGAACGGCTTGTTTTTAGGAACTCTCGCACCTCAAGGATAACACTTGCCTGAGACACGGCCTTGGAGCCTGGGCGCGCAGCCAACCCGCTCGCACCTGAATCAACAAGCTCAAAAAGACCAGAACTCTCTGACAAATCGCTATCCTCACTACACATACTGGCCCCGTCACTCTCCCCCTCCTCTGCCACGACACCACCCCCAGGATCAATGCCGGGGAAGGGTCCCGAAACCCCTGACTGAAACACGCAGTCCACTGAATGGCTGGGCTCCTGCACGCTACCATCACCCTCCACGTCTGGGCCTGGGGAAGCAAAAACAAGAGGCATCCCCAGGGCCTGTGGGGCACTGGCACCCTCGGAGTCTGAATGAGGATCACGACCCAAAACAGCCCCGACCTCCACATCATCTAGAGTGCCCTCTCCACAGGCATCACCCAGAGAATCTCCACCTGCTTTTAAACTCTCCCCAGACAACTCATCCGGTGAGGCATCACGCCCCCCAGCACCTCCACTGGCACTGATATGGAGCACAGACTTGAACAACAATACCCCCGAACCTCCCCCCTCGGGCTGACTCTGCTCATCCCCCGTCACAGGGGGCACACAACCAGGGGAGCCAACCACGTCAACTAGCGTGCCAGCACCCTCAGTAGGCCTCTGAAACGAGGGGACCTCGTCTGACCCAGAGGCCACACACCCAAGGGAGCTAACCCCAACACCCGATGAGATAACTCCCTCGGAGGGCCCCTTAGATGAAGGGACAAACTCCCGCCCAGAGGACACAACTCCACCGGAATCAACCTCAGCACCTGGTCCTGTGACACCCACTGGAGATCCATGAAAAGAAGGCCCAACCACCGACCCAGAAGACTCCAGTTCAAGACCACTTTCAGCCACATCAGTGGTGGAAAGCCCGGAGAAAGACATCCCCCTAGCTTTGGACCCACGCCCTTGCTCATCTTCACCAGGCAAATGCCTCCGTTTTGTCCCGCTAGCATGCAGAGGTACGGTAACCTCCATAAGGGAAGGGTCATCCGCCTCCACATTACCCCCATCCACTTTGCCACCCGCACGTTTTGGCTCCCCTGCCCCCTTCTGAACCACCTCAGCTCCTTGCTGGGCCCCAGCAGGTGCAGTCTGCACCTCACTGGAGCTGCCAGGTGCCCCTTGGGTGGTCACAGAACTCGGCAGGTGCACACTCGATTGCATTTTACTCGCTCGAGCGGCCTTTTTCCTCTCCTTCCTCTTGATCTTCTTCCCCTGCCTCTCCCAAATCCCCCCCTCTTCTCTTCCCTCCTCCTGTGCCCCACCTTCATCCGCCGCCACAGGCGCAGGACGTGGTGGGTGTGGGCTTTCGCTGCCCAGGGTCCCCAAAGCGGAACCTGCGGACCCAGATGGATTATCACTGCCGCCCCGGATCACCAAGGCAGAGCTGGCAGCCATAGCCGGGTCAGCAGTACCACCCCGCGCCACTGAGGTTTGACAAGCCACCCCAGATGGGCCAGCAGTGCATTCCTGGGCCACTGCGCTAGAACCCCTAGCAGTGACCCCGCGAATAAGGCACTCCCTACGGAGATGTCCAAATTCGCCGCACGCATGACACCGTGCCTTTCCCCAACTCCAACGCACGGTTCTGGGGATACCCTTATACTCCACCTCAAAACTCCCCTCAGCACCATCCCCCTCACCAACCTTCATGAACACCCTCCTCTTGAAACTGAAGACCCCTTTTTCCTCCGGGTCCCCCCCGGGATGCAAGAGCCTAAAGCATTTAGACCGCACCTCCCCAAACTTGGACAGGTGTGGAATAAGTAACGCATCCGAAATATAAGTGGGGCAGCTCCGCAGAAGAACCGGTCTCACCATAGATACCCATGGATCCACCTGTATGTGGACCCCCCCCCCCCCCACTGAGATCCCCATCTCCAACGCGAGGGCCACACACTCCTGGGTCTTAAGTATCATCTCAACCTTTCCTCTTTCGAGCTCGGAAGAGACAATAGCCCCCCTCCCAAGAAGTTCATTCATGGCCTTCGTAGTTGCTCCCCTAGACATCATAGGCCCAGTTTGAACCGAGATACCAAAACTGTGCCCATCCAAGTCAACATGAGGCTCAAGCTCAGATGGCCTCGTACCCGCCACTGATGCCAACGCTGCGTAGGTCCGGACCTTCGGCCGCGCCCCTTCCATCGCCATCCTAACAGAGGCACAATCCAGCTCCAGGCACCCCAGCAGCTCAGCTCCAAGTTAAGTCCCAAAGACAGTCACAGTCAAAGACAGGCAGCAGAAAACAGAAACCTCCAGCTGAAGCAGGAAAGTCCCCAGGTTCGTCCACATCCAAGAGCAGCTTTTGGGAAGCTCTATCCCAGTCTCGCTGGAAGCAAAAGTACCTTCTTCACATTAAGCCAGGCAGCCGCACTGTGCAAAATGACTTTAGGGCAGAGAAACGGTGCCAAAAACGACAAAGACACCGCAAACTTCCTACCCTCGAACTCCAGGCACCCTTGGCAGTCCGCCAACGACAACCGCACCCTCGACAATGTGGAGAAAACTCAGGAATTTTCACACTGGTGGAGGGTTCCCAGACCAGTGGAAAGCTTCAACAGCCCAACGATAAGTTAAACTATGAAGCCCCCCTGTGTCTGTGCCCTCTCCAACGGCAAAATCTTTGAAAGGCTGCTTCAATCCTTCTCAACTGCAGAGCTGAGAAGAAAACACGACCTCTATCTCTCTCTCTCTCTCTCTCTCTCTCTCTCTCTCTCTCTCTCTCTCTCTCTCTCTCTCTCTCTCTCTCTCTCTCCCCCATCTCTCCCTCTCTCTCCCCATCTCTCTCTCCATCTCTCTCTCTCTCTCTCTCTCTCTCTCTCTCAATTTCTCCCTCCTCTCTCTCTCTCCCTCCCACTCTCTTTCCCTCTGCCCCCTCTCTCTCTCCCCCTATCTCTCCCTCTCCCTCCCCACTCCTCTCTCTCCCTCCCCCTTCTCTCTCTCCATCCCCCTTTCTCTCTCTCCCCCCTCGCTCCCCCCTCTCGCTCCCCCCACACTCCCCCTCCCCCCTCTTTCTCTCCCAACCTCTCTCTCTCTCCCAACCTCTCTCTCTCTCCCACCCTCTCTCTCTCTCCCCATCTCTGCCCCTCCTCTCTCTCCCTCCCCTATCTCTCTCTCCCTCCCCCTATCTCTCTCTCACCCCTGCTCTCTCTCTCCCCCTCTCTCTCCTCTCTCTCCCCACCTCCCTCCCCTCTCTCTCTCCCCAATCTCTCTCCCCTCTCTCTCCCCTCCCCCTCCCTCTCTCTCTCCCCCTCCCTCTCTCTCCCCCTCCCTCTCTCTCTCACCCTTCCCCTCCCCTACCACCCTGCCCTCCCCTAAACCCCCTTCCCCCCTCCCCCCTCCCCTCCACCCATCCCCTACCCATTTCCCTCCACACTGTCACGCTGGCGGAACCCAAAGATCGGCTGGTCCCCCCGCTGCTTTTCGTCGTCCTTGCTGGTGGCCCGTAGGCTCACTTGGCATCACGCCCACCCGCCCGCTCCACCCTCCACTCCCCCTCCCCCCCCTGTACCCGCTGGTGGAAGGCACAGATCGGCTGCTCCCACCGCTGCTTTTCGCCGTCTTGGCTGACAGCCAGCAGGCTCACTCCGGATTATGGGGCTGCTTTCACAGACTTAACCGTGAGCGGCCCTCGCGTTTAACCAGGGCTCTGGGAACTCGGCATCTGATGGGGATGAGGAGGCTTCCAGAGGGAAGGCAGGGACAACTTACAATCCAGTTGCAGAATGGCTCCGTTAATGTTTTCATTCCACAGTGAGTTCAGTTCGGTAACAACCCCCACTCTCCTCCCCCCCTTTCTCCCCCTCCTTCTCCACCCCCATCTTATCCACCCCTCATCTCCCCCTCTTCTCCCCCCTTCTTCTCCCCCCCTCACCCCTTTGCTCCTCCAATCCATACCCCACTCTCACCCCTTCCCCCTCTCACCCCCTCTCACCCCTTCCCCCCTCTCACCCCTCCCCCCTCTTACCCCCTGCCCCCTTTCATTAATCACATTAATCCATAGATAGAGCATCGAAACGGGTCTTTCGGCCGAGGAAGTCCATGCTGTTCATCATTACCCAGTGGTTATTCAACTTTCGCATCCCCTCCCTACACACTGGAGGTAATTTACTAAGGCCAATTAATCCACAAACCCACATATCTTTGGGATGTGGGAGAAATTTGGAGCATCCAGTGGAAACCCACATAGTCATAGAGAGACCATTCAAACTTCACAAAGAGCACCCGAGGTAAGGATCAAACCTTGGTCTCTGACACTGTGTGTACCAGACAGAAAACTGCATTGCCCAAATGTGCAGAAAGTCACAGGCTAATAGCCCTGTCCCACGGTGCAAGTCCACCCACGAGTTATCCCAAGTTAAAGAAAAAATCAAACTCGTGGTTTTCTACGAGATTCCAAGTTTATGTTCACGAGTTCCCACGCGTATGTCTAAGTTTGCCGTTTACTTCATATTTCTGCGATGTACCAAGTTCCTCTCCCATGTTACTCTTGAGCCAACAATGACTACCGATGTGTGGAAAAATCATCACATGATAAAAATGATGTCATGTTGGTTTTTTTTATAGAAACATAGAAAATAGGTGCAGGAGTAGGCCATTCGGCCCTTCGAGCCTGCACCGCCATTCAATGTGATCATGGCTGATCATCCAACTCAGTATCCCGTACCTGCCTTCTCTCCATACCCCCTGATCCCTTTAGCCACAAGTGCCACATCTAACGCCCTCTTAAATATAGCCAATGAACTGGCCTCAACTACCTTCTGTGGCAGAGAATTCCAGAGACTCACCACTCTCTGTGTAAAGAATGTTTTCCTCATTTCGGTCCTAAAGGAATTCCCCCTTATCCTTAGACTGTGACCCCTTGTTCTGGACTCCCCCAACATCGGGAACAATCTTCCAGCATCTAGCTTGTCCAACCCCTTAAGAATTTTGTAGGTTTCTATAAGATCCCCCCTCAATCTTCTAAATTCCATCGAGTACAAACCGAGTCTATCCAATCTTTCCTCATATGAAAGTCCTGACATCCCAGGAATCAGTCTGGTGAATCTTCTCTGTACCCCCTCTATGGCAAGGATGTCTTTCCTCAGATTTGGAGACCAAAACTGTACGCAGTACTCCAGGTGTTTTGCTATAAAAAGCCTCCCATGTTTAAATTTCTTAGGGTTACGGAATCAAGGGATATGGGGAGAAAGCAGAAACGGGGTACTGATTTTGGATGATCAGCCATGATCATATTGAATGGCAATGCTGGCTCGAAGGGCCGAATGGCCCACTCTTGCACCTATTTGCTATGTGTTTATACCTATTAAATGTTTTGCCATGCGTTTCAGGATTCCAGCATCTGTCTTTTCCAATATCCCTTTCCCTGTATTTCTCTTGGGCTTTTCCTCTTTCCCCAACTCCTATCTCCTTCATCTGCCAGTCCATCTGAGTGTAGATATGAAGTTCTTCCTGGCTATCTATCTGTATGTGTGGACTTTCCATTAAAAGTCATCCATGATCATTATCTCACAATCCTTCAGGTGTTTTTGCCATTCATTTCTCATCGAGTCATGGATTCATACAATACAGAAACAGGCTCCTCCGATCACCATGTCCATTCCAACCATAGCCTTCCTGACCATTATTCGAGATCTGGCCCATATACTTTGTAAACCTGCCTCCATCCAGGGACCTGGGTTCGATTCTAACCTCTGGTACTATTTTATGGAGTTTCCCCCAAGTGCTCCCTTTTGCTCCCCATACCCTGCTTTGTTGTATGAATGCTCCCTGCAATACCTGCTGCGTTGTATGAACCCATGATTCGATGAGAAATGAATGGCAAAAACACCTGAAGGACTGTCACTTTCCACCGATGTGTCGGTGAGTGGTCGAATGGGGCTCAGGTGGGAATTTTTTTAAATTTTATTTTATTATTATTTTTTATTAATTAATTATTATTTTTTTTAATTAGAAGTAATGTACATTACAGTAGTATAAGCCAAAAATAACATAATACATTTCATGTACCACTTCTTGTTTTAAACTTTAATAATAGGAAAATAACAGAAAAAAGATGAAGAAAAATAGAGAAAGTTAGATAAGATAGTAAGTGTGTGAAAAAGTGAAAAGGAAGAGCCTGTAGAGATGTAGAACGCGAGAGAGAATTAAAAAAAATGTTAAGGGAAAAAGAAAAATAGAAAAAAGAAAATATAAGAATGTAAAATAAGATGAAAGGGATGTACCTACTTCATATTTTTACATACCCCTCACCAGGTCCTGAAACCGTTTATTTTCAAAGTTATGTTGCAGCTATGCTTGTAATAAGTCGATAAATGGAGACCAAATCTTTTGGAAATGGTGTGCTTTGCCTGCTAGGACGAATCTCATATCTTCGAGGTGTAACATTTCGGATATATTTGAAATCAACATTTTTACCATTGGTGTGGGAGTGTTTTTCCAGAATTTAAGTATGAGTTTTTTTTGCCATAATTAAGGAAGCTCTTTAAGGAAGTTAATTAAGGAAGTTCCAAAAATAATCAATTCTGCGTTCAGTTTCAGTTTCATTTTAAATAATTTTGTAAAAATTTCAAAGATTTAATTCCAAAATTTTTGGATTTTTATGCAAAAAACAAAGGAATGTGCTATAGTTGCTTCTTGAGATAGACATTTATCACAAATGGGGGAGACATTTAGAAAGAATGTACATATTTTAATTTTTGAATAATACAATCTGTGTAATGTTTTAAATTGGATTACAATATCTTACATTGATCGAACATTTGTGCACATATAGCAAGTGTTTATCCCAACTCTCTTTTGAGATTTTTATAGCTAGTTCTTGTTTCCAATCTCTTCTAATTCTATCGGATGATGGTATTTCTTTATTTAGGATGATATTATACAAGTATGATATTAAATTAGTTGAGTCCGCCTTTCTATTCATAGCTTCATCTAATAGGTCTGGAGTCAAATTTTGGTATTCTTGTGTATATTTTTTCAAATAATCACGGATTTGAAAATATTTAAAATATTGATTACTTCTCAGATTGTATTGAAGTTGTAGTTGTTAGAATGATAAAAAAATTCCATTTTCATACATGTCTCCAAACGTTTTAATTCCTATTCTTTCCCAATGTGTAAGTGATTTATCAATAGTGGAAGGTTTAAATGACGTATTATTAACTATGGGAGAGAGAAGCGATAGGTTTCTTAATTTAAGGGTTAATTTTATTTGTTTCCAAATTCTAATAGTACTATGAATGTGGATTTTTACTATATATTGTATTATTCAGTTTTATTGGTGAGAGAAGGATCGCTCCTATATTAAAAGGGGAGCAATCCTCTCTCTCCATTACTATCCAATCCACCCGTTGGGCAGAATTGTCCAACAGGTGAATCACATTTTTGACATTTGCTGCCCAATAATAATACAAAAAATTAGAGAATGTTAATCCATCAAATTCTTTAGGTTTGCACAAATGTCTTCTTTGAATTCTATGGGATTTATAGTCCCATATATAATTTGTGATATCAGAATCCAGTTTTTTTTTAAACTTTTTAGGTAAGTATATTGGTATTGATTGGAGTAAATATAAAATTTGAGGTAGGAAGATCATTTTTATAGCATTTATTCAGCCTATTAAAGACATCGGAAGAGTTTTCCAAAATTTAATCAGGGTGTTTAATTTAGTAAGTAGGGGCATATAGTTTGCATTAAATAAATATTTCTATTTTCTGGTGATCTCGATTCGCAAGTATTTAAATTTTTCTGTAGCAATTTTAAAAGAGAATTTTAACAGGTGAGTCTTGAGGTTTTATCGTCATAATTTCATTTTTATTCCAATTTATTCTGTATCCTGAAAAGGATCCAAGTTCCTCTATTAGATTTAATATATTTGGTATACTGATTTGCGATTTTGTAATATGCAGTAGTACAATATCTGCGTATAATGATATTTTGTTATTTGAGTATTTTGTATTATAACCATGGATATTCGGATGTGTTCTAATGTTTTCAGCTAGGGGTTCTATTAGAAGAGCAAATAGCAGAGGTGATAGTGAGCATCCCTGTCTATTGCTCCTGGATAATTGAAATTTCGGAGACAACGTGTTATTAGTTAATATTCCAGCAGTCGACCTGTCATATAATAGTTTTACCCTTGAGATAAAATTCTCCCCCATTGGAAATTTTTGCAATACTTTAACGAGGTAGTCCCATGCCACTTGATCGAATGCTTTTTCTGCGTCCAATGAAATAATTGATAAGTCTTGTTCTTCAGTTTTATATGAATGCAATAAATTAAACAGACGCTTCAATTTATTGCATGAGTATCTCTTGGGTATAAACACCGTTTGATCCGCATTTATTAATTTGCTAAAATATTTACTTAATCTTCTTGCTGAAGTTTTCGCTAATATTTTTTGATCTGTATTTAACAGTGCGATGGTTCTGTATGAGCCAGGGTCTTCTAAATCTTTATCTTTTTTAAGTATGTTTAATCGTTGATTCCGCTAATGTTTCTGGTAATGTTTGTTCTTTGAAAGCATATGTATACATTTTATGTAAACGTGGTGAAATTATCTCATAAAATCTTTTATAAAATTTATTACTAAATCCTTCCGGTCCTGGTGTTTTGCCATTCTTCAGTGAGTTTATTGTTTCTTCTATTTCCTTAATTGGGACCTGTGCTCCTAATTCCTCTTGTTCCAGCAGATTAAGTTTTGGGAGATTACAGTTATCCAAAAACTTTATAACTTTAGTACTATCTGCTGACATTTTAGATGTATGTACATTTTGATAAAATTGAGCAAATCTTTTATTGATATCATTAAGTAATGTTAACAATTTACCGTTATCTGATTTAATCTTTAAAATCGTATGATCTTTTTCCCGTTTTTTCAATTGACGTGCCAGAAGTTTATGTGGTTTATCACCGAATTCAAAATGTTCCTGTTTTGTAATTTGAAATATTCTTATAACTTTTGCAGATAATATTCTGTTTAATTTAAATTTAAATATTGTTATTTTATTATGTTTATCTATGGTTGGCTCTTTAGCATTATCTAGGTCCAATTGTCTAATTCGTTCTTCTAACTGCATTTGTTCATTCTTGTTCTCTTTATTTTGAAAAGCTTGATATGAAGTTATTGATCCTCTGATAAATGCCTTAAAAGATTCCTAAAGTAAAGCGGGTGAAATATCTGGGGTGTCGTTGGTCTCAAAAAAAAGTTCCATCTGTTGTTTTAGATATATACCACCTTGTGGATCATTTAGGATTTGAGGATTAAACCTCCAAAACAATTTTTTAATAGGCATTCTTTCTAATTTAAAAAAACAGTTAACGGGGAGTGATCAGAGATTATGCTGTTATGATATTTTGGGTTCATTGTGTAAGGAATTAATTTTGTGTCCACTAAAAAGTAGTCGATACGTGAATATGTTTTGTACGTGAATATGTTGAGTAAAACGAGTATTCCCTTCCTGCTGGGTTAGCAATCCTCCAAACATCTGTTATATTTGTGTTTTTATGTATGTATTTAGGAGTTCACTAGTTTTAAATTTTAAGTTATGCCTCTTTTGTTGTGCAGATTTGTCCAGGTAAGGACCTAAAACGCAATTAATGTCTCCCCCAATTATCACATTTTGATAATTAAACTCTAAAATTATATACGGATTTTATTTACTCAACAATGTACCTCGGTGACTGCCAATCACCCCCCCCCCCCCCCCGGACACTTATTGTTATTTATTCAAATCATTTGCTGTGTCGCTCTTCCAGGGAGATGCTAAATGCATTTCGTTGTCTCTGTACTGTACACTGACAATGACAATTAAAATTGAATCTGAATCTGAATCTGAATTAAAAAATTGGGGATTGTCAAAATTAGGCGCATAAATATTTACCATGGTGATTGGGGTAGAGTGGATCTCTCTGGTAAATATGAGATATCTCCCTTCTTCATCTGTTACGATATTCTTTGATTTAAAAGGTATACCTTTACGAATAATAATTGCCATACCTCTAGATTTAGATATATTTAGAGACTGATATGTTTGGCCTATCCAATTTGCCTTCAATCTAGTCTGAGCTTGCAGTTTCAGGTGTCTTTCTTGTAAGAAAATTATGTCTGAATTAAGTGATTTCAATTGTGCGAAAATCTTACTCTGGATATTGGTGCGTTAGCACCCCTTATGTTCCAACTGCAAAATGTGATTCCTCCAAGTTTCTTTTGTTTATCGTCTTGCATTTTAAATTACTTTGATACCTTTAAGTCATATGGTGCAACATAATACCTCAGGACTCTGGATGTTGGGAAGCATTCGTGGCTATTAAGTTCTGTGGGTACATCCCTTTTAAAATTGTCCTTAAGCAAAAATACAAAAAAGTGTGAAATAACGTGACAATAACTAATGGTGGTAGTTACAAATTTATTGACTTCCGTTGTTGTTAATATACATTTAGCTCCGCTCCCTTGACAAACCTTGCAAAAGGGAGGAGGGGCCAATTCAAAACCAAATTATATAAACAAAATTACAATATATATATATCTAATTAAGTCTTATCTGATTAAGTCTTTAGATTATCTACCATTTACTTACGCTAACAGTTTTTACGTTTGCTTCACATTCAGTAATAATAAGCTGCTGGTTGGAAGGGGTTAACCAGAATCAGACTTCTGGCTGTTTGCCAAGCGCCTGAATCTTCTCACCTCCTCCCAAGCATAACTGGAACTGGAACCTAATATATTATATATTATATGCTAGGTTTTTTAGTCTGTTAATAATCTATTGGTGGGAAATCTATCAGGTGGGAAATTGATGTGAATGCGGGCAGAAATGAGATTGAGGTAAATTAGTGTTTGACGGCTGGCTCAGTGGGCCGAAGGGTCAGTTCCCGCCCTTTGGGACATTTTCACCAGGTATGTGCACTGCCATACGCGAAGCTTCGCTATTTGTAAAGGTTTCTTGTCTAACGTACTTTTTTAAACTCACTGAACCCGAGTTTTGGGATTTTTCAATATATAGGCTGACGGTTAGTACATTTCTCACCCCTGTTTATTCATTGCTCGGCAGACTGTATTTCGGGGATTTCACCTTACACCTGTATCATTGGCCACGTTATCATATCCTGCAGTGCTTTATCCGTGACTGCGGATGGTAGCGAATGACCCCAAAGGATATTCCCCGTCGTGTTGGCAAAGCTTTGCAATTGGTTTATTTTTCCCGTGAAGGCGATTTATTTTTAAGAGTAGGTGTGGATCATTTCATTTTCAAATGATCTTATTCAAACAAGAGATGGACACAAAAAGTTGGGGTAACTCAGCGGGTCAGACGGCATCTCCGGAGAAAAGGAATAGGCAACGCATCGGGTCGAGACTTTTTTCAGGGATGCTGCATGACACGCTGAGCTACTCCAGCTTTTCGTGCCTGTCTTCAGTGTAAACCACCATCTACAGTTCCTTCCTACACTTATTCAAACAGGAATGCATTCACTCACAGAACCCCCTCCCCGCCCCATATAACGCATCAAACCTCTGAAGCAGTAATGTGAAAGGCACATAAACATGGGAAGTGACCTGCCCTGGAAATCTGGAAATATTGGCTGTTGGTTGCTCTATTCCAAAGGCCAAGGTGATATTCCCACAGGCGTCTCCAGCATCAGGGGATCATTCCTGACAGGCAGACTTGACGTACCTTTTTTTACTCACCTTTTTTTTCTCTGTCCAGCTGCCGAGTTAAGAGGGCCCACGAGTTAATACAGTAAACGCATGAGTCACTACGGTAATCTCACAGGCTACTACGTTATTTCAATGAGTTTAAAAGTATCAACATTTTCCTTCAAGAGTACATTTGACTCGTGGAAATCTTTCAACATGTTGAAAATTTTTCACGAGTTAACACGTTTCCCGAGTACCTGCCGTTAGCGTTACGAGTTGCTAAGTTACGTCCACGAGCTCCAACGATCCCGCTACGTTCATTCTACGTGATTACCACGAGTTTGATTTGTTTTTAACTCAGGATAACTCGTGGGTGGACTTGCACCGTGGGACAGGGGTTTAAGTTTAAGCATTTTCTTCTGCAAGTAACAGGAATATCTAACCAGAAAATCCCTCCTTATTTTTCCCAGCAGTAATGAACAAAGAAATGACATAAGGACTAATGTTACAAGCCAAGAATAGACAAAAGGCAATAGGTGCAGGAGTAGGCCATCCGGCCCTTCAAGCCAGCACCGCCATTGAATGTGATCAGGCTGATCGTCCACAATCAGTACCCCGTTCCTGCTTTCTCCCCATATCCCCTGACTCCGCTATCTTCAAGAGCCCTATCGAGCTCTCTGTTGAAAGTATCCAGAGAATCGGCCTCCACCGCCCTCTGAGGCAGAGAATTCCACAGACTCCCAACTCTTTGTTTGAAAAAGTGTTTCCTCATCTCTGTTTTAAATGGCTTACCCCTTATGCTTAAACTGTGGCCCCTGGTTCTGGACTTCCCCAACATCTGGAACATGTTTCCTGCCTCTAATGTGTCCAAACTCTTAATAATCTCATATGTTTCAATAATATCCCCTCTCATCCTTGTAAATTCCAGAGTATACAAGACCAGCAGCTCAATTCACTCAGGATATGACAGTCCTAGCATCCCGGGTATTAACCTTGTGAACCTACGCTGCACTCCCTCAATAACAAGAATGTCCTTCCTCAAATTTGGAGACCAAAACTGCACACAATACGCCAGGTGTGGTCTCACCAGGGCCCTGTAAACTGCAGAAGGACCTATTTGCTCCTATACTCAACTCCTCTTGTTATGAAGGCCAATATGCTATTTGTTTTCTTCACTGCCTACTGTACCTTTCATTGACTGATGAACAAGGACCCCCAGATCCCGTTGTACTTCCCCTTTCCCAACTTGGCACCATTTAGATAATAATCTTCCTTCCTGCTTTTGCTACCAAAGTGGATAACCTCATATTTATCCACATTAAACTGCAAATGCCATTCATCTGCCCACTCACCCAACCTGTCCAAGTCACCCTGCATTCTCACAGCATCCTCCTCACAGTTCACACTGCCATCCAGCTTTGTGTCATCTGCAAATTTTCTAATGTTACTTGTGATTACTTCATCTAAATCATTAATATATATTGTAAGTAGCTGCGGTCCCAGCACCGAGCACAGCGGTACCCCAGCAGCGTCGCAGCTTGGCTCCAACCTGGAGCATGCGCCCTTTTTATGGCGGGCACCTATGGATGTCGAACCGGATGGCATCCACCTGGTGCAGACTTCTGCTGCCTCAAACACAAGAAGAAGAAGACTGTCTGCCATTCTGAAAGGGACCCGTTAATCCGTTGTGGCATCAGCCTATACATGGGCCACTTATGGTCGAACCCTCGTCAGGAGGTACGAGGGCGGGCACGTGACGTCATGGCCTGGTACTTAAGGTTATCTCACCTCGAGACCTAGTAGTCAACAGGTAGCTGAGCCCGAGAGAACAACCTCACTCAGCTACAGCAACAATGTTAATATAGTTAGCGCACCAACCTAATGTGTCGAACCTGAATAAACGACTGTTTGAACCGGCCTGACGTCTCACCTCATTCACCACGTTTGGCGCCGCTACACCGTACTCTTTGTTTCTTGTCTGATAATGATAGTGGATGGTTTAGGCCAGGGAAAATATAGCTGGTAACAGAAGAATCATAATTATTACCAACTGCCTGCAAAAGAGTTAGTGGTCGTAATGAGTTCTGATGAAAGGTTATCAACCAGCAATCGATTTACTCTTTGTCCAGCTAATCTTTTCTGGGATTAATTTTTTTATTGTAATTAGGAGCATAGGTGTAGATTGGTTTTACATCAGGCAATAATTTGTTGGTGTTGATCATAATTTTTTTAAACGATATATTTAATATCTATTAACAGAAAAGGACATCTTCTGAGAAGATGAGATGAAAACTATTTTATTCTTCTCTCGGTGCATGGATAATATATAAAGGCTACAGTATTTAGTGCAAAGATATAACATTGAATTCCGATAAAGTCCGATGAAAGATAGTTCAAAGGTCTTCACTGAGGTAGATGGGAGGTCAAGACCATACTCCAGCTGATGCGAGGATTGTCAGTTCCCTGTAACAGCTGGGAAGAAATTGTTCCTGAATCTGGAGGTATATGTTTTCAAACCTCTGTACCCCTTACCTGATGAGAAACGGGAGAAGTGAACATTGCATACTTAACGTCAAATCTGGTCTCCAGGTTAGAAGAGAGATGCATTTTTACACCACTTATCTCCGTTGGAGATTGCTGGGTGACTAGGGCAATACTTTGAATTTCAGAGAAGTCACCTTTTTTACTGTTAAGTATGACTAATGATCACTCTAATTTTTCGGAAATGCCAACATGTTCTCAAGAATACAGATGTCACAAGTTCTCTTTATATGTCATTATTTTTGCTTTCGCTTTAGATTTGCAGCACTTGAATGCCTTGAAATTGGAGTTCATTCTTTTACTATGAGCTAAAACGGGTGCCACAGTAACCCACAAGAAAATTGGGGAGTTGGTGGAAAACCCAACTGAAATAGTCACAAGACACAAGAGATTGTAGGGGCTGGAATGCAAAATAAATAAATTATAATGCTGGTGAAAGTCAGTGGGTTGAGCAGCATCTGTGGCGGGAAAAGGAATTGTCGATGTTTCGGATCAGATTCCTGCATCAGTACTGAGAATGGAGAGGGAAAGCAACCACAAAAGAGAGGAGAGGATGAGAGGTGAGACAGGGGCCAGTCGGAGAGTAAGAACACGATCAAGGAGTAGGGGTGCAGGAGAAACCACTGGGGGCAGCAGTGAGATAAGGCCTTTCGCAACTCCCATCGAAGAGAGGCATGAAACTTGTTCAAAGTCACCAGGTCTTGAGATTTTGCAATGGAGTGGTACTTTTTTTTATTGATGAGCTAAAATGGATGCTATACATATAACCATATAACAATTACAGCACGGAAACAGGCCCTCTTGGCCCTTCCAGTCCGTGCCGACCATTTATTTTCCCCTAGTCCCATCTACCTGCACTCAGACCATACCCCTCCATTCCCTTCCCGTCCACATAGCTACCCACTTTACTTTTAAATGTTAAAATCGATCCTGCCTCCACCACTTCTGCTGGAAGTTCATTCCACACAGCCACCACTCTCTGAGTAAAGAAGTTCCCTCTCATGTTACCCCTTAACTTCTGTCCCTTAATTCTCATGTAATGCCCTTTTGTTTGAGTCTTCCCTACCCTCAATGGGAAAAGCTTATCCACATCAAATCTGTCTATCCCTTTCATCATTTTAAAGACCTCAATCAAGTCCCCCCTTAACCTTCTGCGCTCCAAAGAATAAAGACCTAACTTGTTCAACCTTTCTCTGTAACTTAGTTGCTGGAAGCCAGGCAACATTCTAGTAAATCTCCTCTGTACTCTCTCTATTTTGTTGACATCCTTCCTATAATTAGGTGACCAAAATTGTACACCATACTCCAGAATTGGTCTTACCAATGCTTTGTACAATTTTAACATTACTTCCCTACTCCTATGTTCAACGCTCTGATTTATAAAGGCTAGCACACCGTAGAGCCGTAGATGCTGGAAGCTAAAGCAAAAAAATCCCAAACTGCATGAGGAAATCAACGGGTAGAACAGCATTTGTGGAAGGGAAGGAATTGTTGACGTTGATAAAATGTCGCCAATTCTTTCTTCCTCCCCGCAGACGTTGCTGAGTTTCTCCAGCAGTTTAAAAAAGTAATAATTACGACTCACAAATAAAAATGTCATCTGCATGTTTCCCAATTGTGGCTTCCTGCAGCGTTCACACTTGCTATGTCGTTGCTGCACCGACCTTTGGGAACTGAAACAGTACATTAAGAAATATTCTCCGCGGTGGCCATATTTTAGTTTAGTGTAGTTTATTATTGCATTTACCGAGGTACTGTGAAAAGCTTTTTGTTGTATGGTAACCAGTCAGCAGAAAGATTACAATGGAGCCATCCACAGTGTACAGATACATGACAAAGGGAATAACATTTATTGCACGATAAAGTCCAGTAAAGTCCAATTAAAGATAATCCAAGGGCCTCCAATGAGGTAGATGGTGGCTCAGGACTGCTCTCTAGCTGGGTGGTTTGGTTGCCTGTTAACAGCTGGGAAGAAACTGTAGATAAACACAAAAAGCTGGAGTAGCTCAGCGGGTCTGGCAGCATCTCTGCAGAAAAGGAATAGTTGATGTTTCGGGTTGAGACTTCTTCAGACTGAGGGGAAAGGAAAATCAGAGATGTAGATGGTGATCTAGAGAGATATAGAACAAATGAATGAAAGATATGCAAAAAGCAACGATGATAAAGCAATGGTGGAGCCCACAATGGTCCATTGTTGGCAGTGGGGTAAGTGATAACGAGTTATGCAGACAGTGAAACTACAGGATGATGGTGAAACTAGTATGACAACTGGGGGGGGGGGGGGGGGGGCAGGGAGGATGGGGATGCACGAGTTGAATACACTGGTGGGCTTCCCGAGACAGGATGAAGTGTAAATGGAGTCAATGGAAGGGAGTAGAAATGAACTGCAGATGCTGGTTTATACCGAAGATTGACACAAAGTGCTGGAGTAACTCAGTGGTGGGTCAGGCAGCATCTCTGGAGAAAAAGGATGGATGACATCTCAAGTCGGGACCCTTCTTCAGACTGAAGTGTCCGGACCTGAAATGGCACCCATCCTTTTTCTCACGAGATGCTGCCTGACCCATCACTGAGTAACTCCCTTCATTGAAGACAGACAAAGTGCTGGACACAAAATGCTGGAATAACGGACTTCCGGTGGCGCTCTGGAGTAGGTGGAACTCGCGTCATCCAGCTCCATAAAAATTGTATAAAAAACGAGAGAAAACGGGGTGATCTAAAGCCACTTACCAGAGAGGAACGTCTGTGAATGGCACCGGCAGCTTGATAAGATGCGTGACGTCATCAGGTGCGCAACTTTACCGGCAGTAATGTCGATTCAACGAACCCCCCCCAAACTGAAAAAAATAGTGCTGAAAAAAGAAGTAGGCCCAGCTGAAGCCTCGGCCTCGAGTTTGACTGGCTCTCTGGAGGATATTCCAAGGAAGAAATCTGAAATGGAAGATCTGAAAACTACTATTATGGGTGAGCTGAAAAAAATGAAAAAGGAATATAAAGAAGATTTAAAGTTACTTAGATTTGATATTGAATTGTTTAAAGAACAAGTTAAAGATGAACTGAAAAAAGAAGTAATAACCACAGTAAAAACTATGATGGATGAATCGAAGATAAAAGCGGATGCTGATCTGAAACAACAGATGGATGAAGTAAATCTCAAAGTTGGTGGGATGGAATCTGCGGTTGATTTCAAGTTGGAACCTATTATAAGATCACTTGATCAACAACACGAAGCAATAAAGGTACTGACCAGTATTGCTGACTCAAGTGCTAAGGCGAATGAGAAACGTCTCTCCGAGAACAAGCGTTTAACAGATTTATTGAATAAAATAACTGAGAAATGTATTGACTTGGAGGGAAGGCAAAGGCGCCAGAACCTGCGTATCGTTGGAGTGCGTGAAGGCAAGGAGGGAGGACAAGACACCAGAGAATTTGCTGCAAATCTTCTGAAAAATGTCTTGAATCTGGAGCAAGTACCCCTGCTTGGCCGAGCGCACAGGGCAATGAGACAACGCTCAAAGACGGGCTCACCCCCAAGACAACTGATTGTGAAGGTGATTTATGATCATGTTTTGGAAGATATGATGAAGATAATAATTCGTAAGAAGAATCTGTTTTATGACGGCGACAAGATCAGCATATTCAGAGATTATCCTGCAGAAGTGGCCAAGAAAAGTGCTTTATTTACTGAAACAAGAAACATCCTCAAGAATATAAGTGGTCTGAAATATGGCCTGATGTATCCTGCCACACTACGAGTAAGCTATGATAATAAAGAGCATCATTTTATCAAGCATACTGAAGCGCTTGAGTTCGCTCGTAATATAGCAAAGAAGCTGGAAGAGGAAGAAGAAGTAGTGGAAATACCGGGAGAAGAAGAAGATGAGGATGAAGAATAAGGACTTGAATTATATTCAACACTTACCTGATGTTACCGTTTACCCAGAGAGAAGGAGGAAGAATGATGAACTTTTAAAATTATTGGCATTCCTACATGAATGTCATATTAATGGATTAGATCAGGAAGGTAGAGACTTGGTAGACGCTGAAATATCAGCAAAAGATATTGAGGAACCAATCAGATCATTGAAAAATGGTAAAGTTGCTGGCCCCGACGGTTTAGGTGTTGAATTTTATAAGAAGTTTCATGATTTGATTTCCCCACGTCTACAAACAATATATAAAGATGCCTATGAGCAAGAACAGCTACCAGAAACCCTAAAAGAATCTACAATTACACTCATTCCTAATGTAGATAAAGATCTAGAAGACCCAGCATCATATAGAGCAATTGCTCTTCAAAAAATTGCGGATCAAAAAATATTAACTAAAATTTTATTTCAAAGGTTAAGTTTAGTGATCAATAAATTAATACATCATGATCAAACAGGCTTTATCCCTAAACGCTATTCCACTTATAATTTGCGACGTCTATTCAATATCATATATTCAAAAAGAATTAATGATATTGAATTAGCTGTTATATCCCTGGACTCAGAAAAAACATTTGACCAGGTTGAATGGCCTTACCTATTTAGGATAATGCAGAAATTTCAACTGGGGGAAGGATTTTGTAAATGGGTTAGAATTTTATAGTTTGGCCCAACAGCAAGGATCCTAACAAATCAAATGTTATCAGCAAAATTTAATCTCTCTAGGAGTTGTAGACAAGGTTGTCCATTATCACCTTTATTATTCGCACTTGCAATAGAATTATTAGCCGAAAGGATTAGATCGGAACCAGAAATTTATGGATATAATACCAATACCACAATTAATAAAATATCTTTATATGCAGATGACGTCTTAATATACATAACAAAACCAGAGATTAGTATCCCTAAGTTACTTAATGTTATAACTGAATTTAGTATGTTCTCAGGATATAGAATTAACTGGAATAAAAGTGAAATTATGCCTATAACAGGAATAAAATTGAATAAATTCCAAAAATTTCCATTTAAAATAGTTAATGATCAAATTAAATATCTTGGAATTAATGTATCCAAATCTTATAATTCTCTATTTAAATCAAATTTCCCCCAATTACTAAATAAACTAAAAAATAATATCTTATATTGGAAAACATTACCAATATCAATGATTGGCAGAATAAATGCCGTTAAAATGATTTTTTTACCACAACTACTATATTTATTTCAAGCTATCCCGCTATATCTTCCTAAAACTTTTTTTTAAAAATTGATTTCATTGTCAATAGCTTTATTTGGGATTATAAAAATCACAGAATAAGTAAAAGACACTTATGTAAATCTAAGATAAATGGTGGACTAGCACTACCTAATTTTTTATATTATTTCTGGGCGGTTCAGATTAAGAATATGAATTTTTGGTTGGTAAACATGGAACAGGACCCAGCTTGGTTAAGTATGTAAAAGGAAGATTGTTTACCCTTTGATATAAGTACAATACTCCTTGCCCCAAGGTTGGTACAAAAAAAAATTATAAGGAAAATCCTATAATTTTAAGCAATATACGTATTTGGAAACAAATAGTTAAGACTTTACATTTAGAAACTATGTCGCTTTGCTTACCAATTATGAATAATCCTCTGTTTAAGCCCTCTTTATTGGATGGGGGGTTTAGACATCGGAAAAATTTAGGAATTATAAGGATAGAACATCTTTACAGGAATGGGAAATTTCTCTCATTTCAAGAGTTGAAAGATATTTATGGATTGCACGCAAATAACTTACTTAGATATTTACAAATCAGAGATGATGTTAAATCAAATACGCAAGATTATAGAAATAGAGAACCAGGTTTACTGGATGAAGTGCTTAATAAGCATCCAAACACAGAGAAATTAATAGCATATATATATAATATCCTTTTGGACAGGGAAATACCAACAACAGAATCATTTCGACAAATATGGGAAAATGAAACTGGTTTACCGATATTAAAAGACTTTTGGGAAGAAAGTTTACAACGTATACATCGTTGTTCGTTAAATGCCAGACATACTTTGATACAATTCAAAGTATTACATAGAATTGATTGAATTGAATTGAATTTCTTTATTGTCATTCAGACCTTTCGGTCTGAACTAAATTACGTGCCTGCAGTCATACATATATAAAAATAACAATACCGTACAATAAACACAAAATTAACATCCACCACAGTGAGTTCACCAAACCTCCTCACTGTGGTGGAAGGCAAAAGTCTTAGGGTCACTGTCTTTCTCCCCTCCTTATTCTCCCTCTGCGCTGAGGAGATCCAGGCCTCCGCCACCGCTGACGCCGGAACACTGCCACAGGCCCGCCGCTGGAACACCGCCACAGGGCCCGCCGCTGGAACACCGCCCCAGGGCCCGCCGCTGGAACACCGCCCCAGGGCCCGCCGCTGGAACACCGCCACAGGGCCCGCCGCCGGAACGTCGCTGGAGCACCGCAGCTCCCGAGACCCAGGTCGCCGCTGGAGCACCGCAGCTCAGAGGGAACCAGGCTGCCGCTGGAGCACCGCAGCTCTCGAATCCCAGGCCGCCGCTGGAGCACCGCAGCTCAGAGGGAACCAGGCCGCCGCTGGAGCACCGCAGCTCTCGAATCCCAGGCCGCCGCTGGAGCACCGCAGCTCAGAGGGAACCAGGCCGCCGCTGGAGCACCGCAGCTCCAGAAGCCCATGTCGCCGCTGGAGCACCGCAGCTCAGAGGGAACCAGGCCGCCGCTGGAGCACCGCAGCTCCAGAAGCCCATGTCGCCGCTGGAGCACCGCAGCTCAGAGGGAACCAGGCCGCCGCTGGAGCACCGCAGCTCCAGAAGCCCAGGTCGCCGCCGGAAGCAGGTCGCCGCTGAAGCTCTGAAGGCCGTGCCGCCGCCGCTGGAAGCTGGAAGGCCGTCACCAGGGCCTCAGCACAGACGGAGACGGTGTCGGGGGACACGACAGGTAAAGTCGCATCCCCCCGAAGGGAGAGACTAAAACCCCGTTTCTCCCACCCTCCCCCCCCCACACACATACACAACCCAACAAACCAAAAATAAACACCAAAAACAGGGACGAGGACAAAAATAAAATAAAAGACAGACGGACTGCAGGCGAGCCGCAGCTGACAAGCAGCGCCGCCACTTCCGGATAGATTACATTATTCAACAACCACTGAACACATTTCCACATACCTTGACTCCATCCTATCCCCCTTTGTTAAATCCCTCCCCACCTATGTTCAAGACACCTCAGACACTCTCCGTTGGCTCCGCACATTCCGTTGTCCAGGCCCCCATCCTCTCATCTTCACCATGGACGTCCAGTCACTATACACCTGCATCCCCCACCAGGATGGTCTCAAAGCCCTCCGGTACTTCCTCGACCAGAGGAGCAACCCATACCCATCCACTGACACCCTCCTCCGCCTAGCGGAGTTGGTCCTTACCCTCAACAACTTCTCTTTTGACTCCTCCCATTTCCTCCAAACACAAGGCGTAGCTATGGGCACACGCATGGGCCCTAGCTACGCCTGCCTCTTTGTCGGGCACGTCGAACAATCTTTGTTCTCGGCGTACCAGGGCCCCACCCCCGACCTTTACCTCCGTTACATTGACGACTGCTTTGGTGTCACCTCCTGCACCCACGCAGAACTGACTGACTTCATCCATTTCACAACCAACTTCCATCTGGCACTCAAATATACTTGGACCATTTCCGACATTTCCGTACCATTCCTTGACCTCACCATCTCTATTGCAGGTGATACACTCCTGACTGACATCCACTACAAACCAACTGACTCCCACAGCTACCTGGACTACTCTTCCTCCCACCCTGCTTCCTGTAAGGACTCCATCCCCTATTCCCAATTCCTCCGTCTACGCCGCATCTGCTCCCAGGATGACGTGTTCCACACCAGGTCATCGCAAATGTCCTCGTTCTTCAGAGAACGGGGTTTCCCCTCCCCCACTATAGATGAGGCTCGCACCAGGGTCTCCTCCATACCCCGCAACACTGCCCTCTCTCCCCATTCCCCCACTCACAACAAGGGCCGAGTCCCCCTGGTCCTCACCTTTCACCCCACCAGCCAGCGCATACAACAGATAGTCCTCCGCCAGTTTCGTCACCTCCAACGTGACCCCTCCACTCGCCACATCTTCCCATCTCCCCCCCTGTCTGCCTTCCGCAAAGACCGCTCCCTCCGCAACTCCCTCGTCAATTCTTCCCTTCCCTCCCGCTCCACTCCTTCCCCGGGCACTTTCCCTTGCAACCGCAAGAGATGCCACACTTGTCCCTTCACCTCCCCCATCCAATCCTTTCAGGGACCCAAGCAGTCATTCCAAGTCCGACAGAGGTTCACCTGCACCTCCTCCAACCTCATCTACTGCATCCGTTGCTCCAGATGCCAGCTGATCTACATCGGTGAGACCAAGCGTAGGCTGGGCGATCGTTTCGCCGAACACCACCGCTCGGTCCGCAATAACCAATCCGACCTCCCGGTGGCTCAGCACTTCAACTCCCCCTCCCACTCCGTATCCGACCTCTCGGTCCTGGGCCTCCTCCACGGCCAGAGTGATCAACACCGCAAGTTGGAGGAACAGCACCTCATATTCCGCTTGGGGAGTCTGCATCCTCTGGGCTTAAACATTGAATTTTCTCAATTCTGTTAACCCAGACTGCCTCCCCCCCACCTCTCCCTCA
Source organism: Raja brachyura (assembly GCA_963514005.1). The sequence continues at coordinate 63,382,215 of OY740783.1, forward strand.
GCCCTCTGGCCCTGACATTCCTTCTCCATCTCCCCCCCCCCCCCCCCCCCAGTCGCACTAGCTTCTCATTTTCACACCACAAACAGCTTACAATGGCCTGCTTCCTTTATCACCAATCCTTTTTTGCATATCTTTCACTCATTGTTCCTTATCTCTCCACATCACTGTTTATATCTCTTGTTTCCCTGATCCCTGACCAGTCTGAAGAAGGGTCTCGACCCGAAACGTCGCCTATCTCCTTCGCTCCTTGGATGCTGCTGCACCCGCTGAGTTTCTCCAGCTTTTTGTGTAACCCACAGCTGATTTAACTCATAGTTTTGTAATATGCACAAAACTTAATAGTTATTTGACTGAGATTTTTAAAATTATTTCTATAGTTCTTAAGATTACATTAAATCCTGACCGAAAGCTAATAATATTTGGTGTTTTAGATTCAAATCAAACATTAACAGCAAATCAAAGAAATTTTCTTGATTACTGTTTTATTATTGGAAAAAAATGAATATTAAAATTTTGGAAGGGACCATTATCCCCTACAATATCCTAATGGATAAACACAAACTTTTTGAACAAATATGGTCTCCATTCACTGATTATATGAAGGGGTAGCTGGGCTCAGCATTGAAACTCAACAAGTACCCGGAGGTAAGATCAGATGAAAAGGTTTAATCCGAGATTTGTATACTCGTCTCTATATATATATTATTAGAAATTGTTCCATTCTTTGTTAAGATGTATACTTTTTTTCTATTTTTAAGTATAATAATTGTTTGTTAGTAATATGGGTTTTTTTACTTTTATTTGGGGTTTTTTTGATTCTTAAAAGATTTTTTTTTCCTTTCTCTTCTCACATATAATCAAAATTATAATCACACTTTTTAAATTAAACATCTATTCTTTCTATACTCTTTTTTCTCTTCACTATTAAAAAAATTGAGGCATATATATTGCTTTGGAATACTCATATAATTTTGGAAATATGTAATATGAAAAAATGATTATATTATTTGTAATATGTATGGCCTCTAATAAAAATATATTTAAAAAAAAATGCTGGAATAACTCAGCAGGACAGGCAGCATCTCTAGAGAGAAGGAATGGGTGGCATTTCGTGTCAAGACTTCTTCAGATTTGTTTTCATGGCCATTCCTTCCATCGGAGGATCTTCCTGGACAAATTGCTGGTGATATTTTCTCCCAGGAGCTTAAAGTTTTCAACCATCTCTACTTCGGTCCTGTCAATGCATACCGGTATGTGAACCACTTTGCTTCCTAATGTCGATCACTTTCTCCTTTGTCCTGCTGACGTTGACAAAAAAGTTGTTGCCTTGACACCTGGTCGCGAGGTTTTCAATTTCCTTCCTGTACTCCGTCTCATCATTATTTGATATTTATTGATTAATTTGATGATTGAATTGAATTTGTACTTGGCTGCACAGACGTTGGTATGTAAGGAGTATAGAAGGGGGCCTAGAACCCATCCTTATGGAGCACCAGTGTTGATGATTATTGTAGAGGATAATTTGTCCCCTATTCTAACTAATTGTGGTCTGTTGGTCAGGATGTCTCATCATAAAAGGCTGCCAAAGATATAAGGGAAGATAGTGCGACAAAAAAAAAATCTGATTTATGAGACATAATTTCCCACACACATTCTGTGCGGATCATCCCTAATCTTGTCTATCTAAATGCTGGTAGATCATGTCCCACAATATCTTCTCGAATAATCTACCCACTATTGACATCACGCTCACTGGCCTGTAGTTCCCCGGTTTCTCCTTCCTGCATTTCTTATATAATAACACCATATTAGCCTCTAGTCTTTTGGAACTGAAGATGATCCTTGACATTTATGTTCAAACTACGCATAAATTAAACAGGCACAAATGGGTCCAATTTCAAGGTGGAATTATTTTCCTCAAATTCTGATGCTCCCCACTAGATGGCGGTAAATACAAATACATAAAGTGCAGTTTTGGGCTTTTAGGTAGTGTTTAAAATACCTTTTCATATACTTTAAACTTGAAAATACACCCCAGAAGTTATTAACAGAAATATAACTTAAAAAAACGGATACTGAAGTGGTGTCAGGGGCTTGTGGAATCAAGGGATATGGGGAGAAGGCAAGCATGGGTTATTGATTGGGAACGATCAGCCATGATCACAATGAATGGCAGTGCTGGCTCGAAGGGCTGAATGTTCCTCCTCCTGCACCTATTTTCTATGTTTCTATGAAGCAAATATTATATTAAAGATGTGTAGGAAGGAACTCCAGATGCTGGCTTACACAAAAGATGGACACAAAATTCTAGAGTTATTCAGCTGGAAAGGCAGCATTTCTGGAAAGAAGGATTGGGTAAAGTTTCGGATCAAGATCCTAAACATGCTGGTCAAAGAGTTGGGTTGTAGGTGAGTCCTCTGAAGATAGAGTGGTTTAAAAGTGGAAGAAACAAGGGATATTTTGCAGTGGCATCTGATGGTTGGGTGAAAAGGTGGGCACAGGAAGCCGGACCCAAATGAACGGAGAGTTCTGGCATGTTATTTATAAAGACAGGGAAAGGTTATGGCACAAAGAGAATGAAAGCCAAACATGTGGATTTTTTAATTTAATCCATTTGCACTCCAAGAAGAAGATGGGTTAACAAGTGTAGCAATAATTGGTTGGCTGGATGGCAGTAATTTTGGGATTTGTGCAACTGAGTATTGGGAGCAGGCATTGAGCAGAGAGAATGGTCAGTCAGTCAGAAGTACACAGGAGGTGATAAAACTTTGTTAGGGTAGAAACATTGAGCCATTTGCAAAGGCGGGTGTTATTGCAGAGGAATATCAGACGAACCATCAAATGGAAGAGAAGAAGGAGTATCCCTGATAAAGGATGGGACAAAGGCTGGAGAGATAAAGGCTTAGGATGGAAAATCAAGAAGTGGAATTAATTTGTCTACGGTCAATGGTTCTTTATTACCACATGTACTGAGGTACAGTGAAATGCTTTTTGGGCAAACAGTTCAGTAAATTATTACTATGCATGAGCACAATTCCAGATTAAGTATAAAGTGTATAGAAATATCCCACTGAGACGGTATACAGGAGTCGCCAGGATTAGGCGCCATTTTTAAAGTCCAGGCTGCAGCTGGCCATAAAGGCCTGTTGTCCTGGCTGCAGGGCCTCCAGCCTTCGTCTCAATCCGGATCTGCCAACATACCGTCATGCCTCTGCATGCCCGGCCACCTTCAGCCTTTGTGCTCCTGGGGCGCCTCTGCAGCCGACCTTGAGGGCGTAAAAGATAAGACCCCGGATCAACTTTGTTCTTGTGCTCGCCATCGCTGACTCCCACCATCCTCCTCTCCAGTCTTCGGGGAAGAGCAGATGCCAGTCTCAATAAACACCAGACAATAGGTGCAGGAGTAGGCCATTCAGCCCTTTGAGCCAGCACCGCCATTCAATGTGATCATGGCTGATCATCCCCAATCAGTACCTTGTTCCTGCCTTCTCCCCATATCCCCTGACTCCGCTCTTTTTAAGAGCCCTATCTAGCTCTCTCTTGAAAGCATCCAGAGAACCTGCCTCCATCGCCCTCTGAGGCGGAGAAATCCACAGACTCAGTGGTTATCCTCTTCAGGTTCCGTGGAGGGTGAGCCAGACCTGCTGCCAGGGGTAGCCATGGACCAACGGTCCTTTGGAGCTGAGAAACAGTAGAAACCATTAGAAGCAGATGTCCTTTATGCAAAATCGCCCAAGGGGAGAGAGCAAGTGAGCTGGGATTAAATATTCCAAAATGTAGAAGAATAAGAGGTGACATTGAAGCACCCAACATTTCTACTGGAAAGACACACATTACTGGAGTAGCCCAGCGGGCCAGGCACCATCTGTGGAGAAAATGACTAGATGACATTTTAGGTCGGGGCCCTTCTTTGGACTGAAGAGAAATAGAAACACAAGCTGCTGGTATTACTCAGTATTTCTGGCAGCATACTTGGTTAGAAAAGCAAAGTTAACTTGTCAGTTTGAGGACGTTTCATAGATGACAGTTCCCTTGGCTGTGGTATCCTGAACCAGGCTTCAACATCGCTAAATAAATTAAATAGCCATTCTGGATAGAGATACAAAGACATTTCTTCACTAAAAGGGAATTAACTTTAATATTCTCTACCCAAGGTAACTGCAGAGGTTCAGTTGCAGAGTATATTTACAATCACAATCAATAGATTTTTGTGCAGTCAAAGAACCAAGGAATAGCCAGTAAGTGTAGGAAAGTGGTGCTGAGGTAAAAAATCAGCCATGATCTTATTAAATGGTAGAACAGGACCAAGAGGCCATGGGCAACTCCAGATTTGTTTTATGTTTATGTTTTATGTTTAGAACAAAGGGGGGGTTATTTAAGACTGAGGTGAGAAAAAACGTTTTCACCCAGAGAGTTGTGAATTTATGGAATTCCCTGCCACAGAGGGCAGTGGAGGCCAAGTCACTGGATGGATTTAAGAGAGAGTTAAGGCCCTGTCTCACGGTGCGTGTTGACACACGAGTGACCCAGAGTGACAGACTCGTGGTTGTGTACGATATTCCAAGTTGATGTGCAAGTGTTTGAGGCGAGTTCCCACGGGTATGGTAATCTGCGATGTTCCGAGTTCGTCTCCAGAGTTACCAAGTTCCCCTCCCGTTTGCTCTTGAGTTACCAAGTTCCTCTCCCGCTCAGGACGTGTGTTGTTGCCGCAGTCCGGGATTCGCATTTAAAGCACTCGGTTATCTTCAGCAGTTCAGGTGAGGACAGGTTTGGGGCGGGGGGGGAGGGATGGTGGAATTGGGAGAAGGCAAAGACTATGGGTGGGGAGGAGTGAGAGGGGGGCTAGGAACGGCATCTGCGAAACGGGTAGTCAACCTTTAGGGTCCCGGCCCGAAACATCCCTATACATTTTATGATTTCCCTCCAAAGATGCAGTCTCCCGTGGTTTGTTTGCACAACTCTCTCCCCTCTCTCTCCCAACATTGGGGGGGGGGGGGGGACGACGACAAGATAGTTTAAACGGACCTTACCCCCACTTCATGCTTCTGTTGCGCATAATTCAGCAGTAAAACCTCTCTTCCCCTCACCCAGCGACGCCCGATTCCTCGCACCCCCACAAGTTCACATGGACGAGGGAAGAATGAGCGGGGAGTCTGAAGAAGGGTCCCGACCCGAAACATCACCCATTCCTTCTCTCCAGATGCGATGCCTGTCCCGCTGAGTTACTCCAGCATGTTTGTGTCTATCGTCGGTGTAAACCAGCATCTGCAGTTCCTTCCTACACACGGACAGTGAAGTGCCTCGGCCAAATTAGGAACATTAGGACTCTCTGATGTGAAGGTAGTCTGGTTTGCGTTTCTTACACTTGATCATATCCGAAACTAAAGTATAGATAGACACAAAATGCTGGAGTAACTCGGCGGGACAGGCCGCATATCTGGAGAGAAGGAATGGGTGGCGTTTTGGGTAAGTCTGAAGAAGGGTCTCAACTCTATTCCTTCTCTCCAGAGATGCTGCCTGGTCCGCTGAGTTTCTCCAGCATTTTGTGTCTATTAAAGAGTTCCCACGGTAGACGCACGAATCACTAAACTTAACGCACGGGCCACTACGATATAACTCTGAGTTTAAATGTTTCAATTTTAAACTTGACCACGAAATTTGACTCGTGGAAAAAGTCAAACATGTTTGACTTTTTTCACGAGTTCACAAGTTTCGCGGGTACCTGCCGTTAGCGCCACGAGTGGACAAGTTGATCGCGCGAGTTCCGACGTTCCCGCTACGTTGGCTGTACGTGATCACCACGAGTGAAAACTCGGGGTCACTCGTGGGCCAACTCGCACCGTGAGACAGGGGTTTAAGATAGAGCTCTAGGGGCTAGTGGAGTCAAGGGGTATTGGGAGAAGACAGGCACGGGTTATTGATAGGGGATGATCAGCCATGATCACAATGAATGGCGGTGCTGGCTCGAAGGGCCGAATGGCCTCCTCCTGCACCTATTTTCTATGTTTCTATGTTTCTCTGTTCTTAAATTCTTACTTTACAGATTTTTTTTAGTTCTGAGGGCTTCTGAAGCTAACTCTCTTTTCCTTTTAAAAGATGCAGCCTGTCTGCCTGATTATTTCCAGAATGTTATGTTATTAATTTAGGTTTTGTGTTTGCAATGTTGGGGGGGGGGGGGTTTAAGTCATCAATGGCTGCATGACAGATATACAGTCTGACAGGGCAATGCTGGAGTAGATGAAGAAAATTAATGGAGCTAACCTGTGTGTACTCTGTGAAGCTGTTTCCCTTCTGGCAGATAATGTTACAAAAGAACAACAGGTAGGTGAGACAGAGTTCTTGGCAGGCACTTGAGTAATGCTTCAAGTGCTGGAAGATGAGCTGCAGTCAACAGTTCATTTGGTAAAACAAGAATCAAATACAAACAAATCAAATGGTACACAAAGAAAAATGCTCCCCATCTTCTCATTTGTCAATTATCAAGTCTGTTTTTACTGTTTAATGGCCTTCATACTTCAGAAATAATTTCTTCTAATATATTTGATCAAATCTTTCCTCGATTTTGGACAGTTTTTTTCAAAATCCCTACACCATGGACACAAAATGTAATCATGCATAGTCTTTTAGCTGACTGGATAGCATGCAACAAAAAAGCTTTTTACTGTACCTCGGTACATGTGACAATAATAAACAAAACTAATAAGCTAATTTTCTCTGCTTTAAAGAGAATGATTGTATTTCTACAATGTAGCTTAAATTCCATATCCATGGTATTGTTCCAGTAAAGGTTGCTGTAAAACTTTGGCTTGCACTATCAGGGGTTGGTTTACCTGGAATAACTGATATCTATTGTACATTGTTTGTTGTAATGATGTATTTAATGCACATGTAAAGCTGCAGCATGTAAGAATTTAATTGTTCTGACGTGAGTGCACTTTTAAAATCTTAACATTTCTCCACAGCTACCCCAGATCTTCCTAATGAGTATGTTGCAGGGAGTGCTCCTGCTGAGGGTGGAGATGTGAATTATAAAAGCTCACTTTCTTGCTCTTGTACTTGACATAGGTAGGGTAGACAGTGGAAACCATTTTGGAATGGAAATATCAAATACTAAAGGGCATAGATTTAAAGTGAGCGGAGCAAAGATTAAAGGAGATGTGCAGGGCAAGTATCTTACACAGGGGGTGGTGAGTGCCTGGAATGCATTGCCTGGGGTGGTGGTGGAAGAGGCAGATTCAATAGTGGCTTTGGGGTGGAAGATTTCAACCTTCACGTGGTCCGCCCTGTTTCGACGAATGCAATCAACCTGGCATGCACAATCAAATAAGATCAAATAGAACAAGTTGTCCTACAACTTTAAGCTGTGCATGCCATACGCAAGAAGAAGAAGATAGTGGCTTGTAAGAGACTTTTCACCAGGCACATGGATATGCAGGGAATGGAGGGATGTAGATTATGCGCAGGCAGATAAGTGTTAGTTTTGGCATTATATTTAGCACAGACATTGCATGGGCTGCGGAAGCGGGGGGGCTGCAGACCCCCACTTTTTTGGCTAGACATGTTTCAGTGTCTCCAGCTTTGGACGACGCGCTGCTGTGCTCTGAGCCACCTGGTCGAGGGGGTTGGAGAGCCGGGGCAGAGGGAGGGATGGAAGCAGGACTGAGTTGAGGCCAAACTTTCTTCACCCAGTGAGTTGTGAACCTGTGGAATTCTCTGCCACAGAAGGCAGTGGAGGGCAATTCACTGGATGTTTTCAAGAGAGAGTTACATTTACCTCTTGAGGCTAGCGAAATCAAGGGATATGGTGAAAAAGCAGGATTGGGCTACTGATTGTAGATGATCAGCCATGATCATATTAATTGGCAGTGCTGGCTCGAAGGGCTGAATGGCCTATTCCTGCACCTATTTTGTATGTTTCTATGTAACTTGCTCATGCTTGAGTATATGGCAATAAATCTCGACCACTTGATTTTAAAGCATTCATGGATGGTGGAGGTATAATGTAGTCATAGAGTGATACAGCGTGAAAACAGGCCCTTCGACCCAACTTGCTCACACCCACCAACATGTCCCAACTACACTACCTCCTTTTGGTCCATATCCCTCCAAAACTGTCCTATCCATGTATCAGTCTGTTTCTTAAATGTTGGGATAGTCCTTGCCTCATCTACCTCCTCTGACAGCTTGTTCCATACACCCACCACCCTTTGTGTGGAAAAAGTTACCCCTCAGATTCCTATGAAATCTTTTCCCCTTCACTTTAAATCTGTCCTCTGGTTCTCGATTCACCTACTCTGGGCAAAAGTGCATTGAAATGTATTTTTCTAATGCATTTTCGATTTCTCGAAAGTCTTACTTTAAAAAAAAGTAACGTTTCCACAAACATAAACACCCTTTATTAATGTCATGGTTTGATGATTCTAAATTGAAATCAAAATGAAATATATGTCAAAAGGAGAACGCATACTTTCAAAATACTCAGATTTTTTTCCCCAGCGAAACATAATTTGTATGACTTTGCAAAATCAGGAATGTTATGATTATTTCTTGTCCCTTTTTCCAACTACAAACAAAAAAAAATAGCACTTGAAATTATAACACATTATAACAAAAAGATTTTTGTCAAATTTTCTGTACCATGGAAGGCACTGGTGTCGATCCCGGGGGGGGATGGGGGATATGTCCCCCCATTTTTTGAGGTGGGGGTTGGCTTGTGTTATTATCCACCAGTTTTTAGAAGTTGAGCTATAACAAAAATAATAATCACCTGCTCCTATCTCTCACGTAGGCCCTACATTATCTTTAAAATACTTAAAACAAAAAACATTGAAATCATACTTCTACGCAGTAAAACATGATTTTAATACATCAAATTTCAATGTCCCTACAATGGGAGGGGGGATGCCGCCCTCTCACACCCTTCGCCCACTCCGATCACTCCGATCACTTGGCCACTCCGCTCCTTTGCCGGGTACCCCCAAGGCCGGTGATCAGTGATCACTCAGCACCCCCCACTTTATAAAACGCTCCGCGGTTCCCTGCATTGTGGGCCAAATGCCTAGTTCCCATGATGTACTGTTCTATGTTCATCTACTAATGTTAAACGGTTGAAATAGTTGGGGATCAAACTGGATGGTGTAAGTATCTTTACATGTTTAGTTAGCTTTATCATGGGCAGGAGTCAGACAATCAGGCTGGTGTGGGTGGGAGGTGTTGAATGCCAAGCCTCCCCAATCATGGCAACATGAAGCCCGAACAATCTGGGCCTCAAATGCTCCCTGATAAATTGGCCATTGAAAGTAGTGGGGAATAACAGCTGGAGAGTGTGGGGGGAGGGTAGATTTGAACAGAGATCAAGTTTTTTGCTGCATGAAGCGAGGTTCGGGAGAAGAGAAGTCTGAATTATTGTTGTGAGCTTTAGGGGATCATTTCTGCTGCTCATGGCACACAAACTCTCAACCTAAATCACCTTTACTGGTCCCACAGGCTCTTCCTGCTGTCTTCACCTCCATCAGACCGCATATTAAAAGTAAACACCTCTACTTTGAGATGATTCCTTTACTGCTGACATACAAGGGCAGATTAAAGTGAAATTGGAAGTGATAAGAACCATCTGATTTACATCCATTAATTCGTAATGCCCACCCACTAAGATTGCATCAGGAATGTTGGTGTTTTTTTTCTAATAGTGATCAATAAAGTGAATATAATTGTGGAATATGTGAAAAAAATAAATCTTGTCACAGGGAATTTTGCTCAATCTGCAGTTCCTGCTCACACTACACTTCAATTACCGGGTACCCTCTGATCACAAAGGCACAAGAGGGATTTTCAGACACGGAATGCAGTTAAGAGGGAACCAGGAGATTGATTCCTTATGTTGGAGAGCTGGGGTGTGAGGGAAATGGGAGAAGCACTGTGTTTTCCGTTTTGACAGAGTTACAAAGATATAATAATGCAAAGACTTTGGGGAGATCGATCTGCAAAATTGCTTCAAACTGCACCGAGCAAGTAGAAACAGATGCTCATATCAGTAACGTGAACCTCAAACTTTTGGAAAACTTTCTTTCTTTCAAAGAGTGTTCTAAATAAGTAATATAAATTTGAAAACAGTGAAAGTGAAGGCATTGGAAACCAGGAGTGAGAAAAATAAAAAATAATTTCCTAGTCTTCCAAAACGGATGTTCAAATTTCATTGATAACCTTCGTAATTTTGTAATCTTTGTGCATTTTATTAAGGTGGAAGTCAGAATCATGATGTTATAAGGTTAATAAGACGTACAGGAACCTATAGCATATGTAAGTAAATACTGACTCGTGTATAGAACAATTAATTGCTTGGTTGATAGGATTCACGTTTTCAGCAGTGAAAGACAAAATCTCACCCTGGGGGCACAGTGACACCAGAGTAATCAATGGCAAGTGCAACTGCTAATATTCATAGTGATGTAAGAATAGTCCGAACAAATCATAATTTGCAACCCAATTATTTTTATATTCCCACTCTCAAAATTCAATTTACTTCAGCTGAGTCCTTTTTAATTGACTTTTGAAGAAGCAGATTTAAACATGAGGAATCATAAGGGCTGGTCTCATTTCCCAGTTTATGGCATATTCCAAATCTAATTACACCCTGCCATGCCCCTACTCCTTCAAGCTGCATAGTCACAGTGAGAACCATGGCAACCTTCCCAAATAAACCTCTGGCATAGGGAAAGATTTGTAGATGGGCAATTAAGTGACGTTACGGTGCAGATATTTCAGCAACTACCAGAGGTTTATAACGTAAAAGTAATAGACTGGGTGGAGCACAGCCACTTCCAAGAAACAATCAATTTAAAGTACCAATTTTTCCATGAGGCTATGGTTTTGTACCTCAGTATCTTCGTATTTTGTCAAATAGTGATGATAATTATCATTGTGGGCTCACTGCATCTGCTTGGGGGAACCCTAATCCGCTGCAAAGGTCTGAATTGCAGGCTTATATTTTTGTTGACTAGTTAGTTTTGAAATCAAGGAAATCATTTTGGTTCAGTGATCTCATGATAATTGGTGATGAGTTTGTCGGAACAAAACTGCATTCCCTAAAAGCCAACATGAACATCCGGACTTGGGTAAGCTGGACTGGCAGGGCTAAATCTGAAGGTTTTGTCGCATTTCTTTAAAGGGAAGATTGGAAACAGATAACTAAAAGTAAACAATGTCGGCAGCTGACATTTCGGCATAAGTACAGCAGCAAAGTCATTAAATGTGGATGCCTTGATGGCTTAAATCCCAGAAGGAGACTGCAGTAAAAATTAGTGCCAAAGCTACATTAAGCTTTCCCTGTCTGTGTTTGAAGATCCGTTTTTAATGAGTAATAAAAATAACTGTCTTCTTATATGTACATCACATGTCTGATGAATGGGATCAGCAATCAAGTGAGTAGAGATAGAAAATGTCATGAGAGTCTGAACTGTTCAAATCCAAATGATTAAGTTTCCTGTTGCTTCTGGCAAGATCGCAGGATACCTGGGCTGGAGCATAACCTGCTCAAAACTTGCCTGGGGCAGGTTCTCGCAATGAATAGACATTTTTCTCGACACGTTTGCTGGAAAGAGTGCAGAGAAGATTTACGAGGTTAAGCTGGAAAGAGTACGGAGAAGATATACAAGAATGCTGCCAGGACTTCAGGGTCTGAGTAATGGGGAGAGGTTGGGCAGGCAGGGACATTACCACACAGAGGGTGGCGGGTTTATGGAATGAGCTGTCAGAAGAAGTAGTTGAGGCGGGTACTATAACAATATTCAAAAGACATTTGGACACGTACATGAATTGGAAAGTTTTAGGATATGAGCCATATGCGAGCAGGTGGGACTAGTGTAGATGGAGCATCTTGATCGGCATGGCAAGTTGGGCCAAAGGGCCTCTTTCCATGCTGTTTTACTCTAAGACTCTATGAATGTAGTATTTTGGTGCAGGAACCACAAGAACAGTACTATAAGCAAGAGGAAGAATCACCTCGTGGTTACAGGTCCTCCCCAGGTGATGAATGCCCGACAGACGTATAACCCCTACATACGAATGGGCATCTGGGAGACCAGCGGAATGGATTTCTCGACTGCTGCAGTCATCGTCTGCTGTCTGGCAATGTGGCCCATACCAATATCTGAATGGTTGAGATAAACGCCCTGGTTTAACTGCATGGTGCCCTTGGTTGGCTTATGTTTTTATTTAAATACATTGCCAGGTGACTGTATCTTTCCGAGTTGCAAACTGGTCAGGTTACAAACAGTTCTCAGGAGTGGAACCTGTTCTAACCTGGGCAGAACCCGTACTGGGTCAAAACACTGCGACCAACATAAGTGCCGATTTATGCAAGAGGACAGCACAGTGGCGCAGTGGTAGAGTTGCTGCTTCCAGCACCAGAAACCAGGTTCGATCCTGACTACGGGTGCTGTCTGTACAGAGTTTGTACGTTCTCCCTGTGACCGCATGGGATTTCTCTGGGTGCTCTGGTTTCCTCCCACATTAAAAAGTGGGTTTGTACAGTAGGTTAATTGGCTTTGGTAAAAATTGTAAATTGTCCCTAGTGTGTATAGTGCTAGCGTACAGGGTGATTGCTGGTTGGTACAGACTCGATGGGCAGAAGGGCATGTTCCCACGCTGTATCTCTAAACAAAACATAAACTAAAGGACAAATCATAGGAAGAGTTAGTCATTTACAAATTTAAACTGAGCCAATTGCTATATATAACCCATTAATTGTTCATATTTTTCCATTGCTGCCAGTCATTGTTTACTGTTTTTGCTTTGTAGGCCAGAGGTGATGCCTGGAGCCCCACCTGTAACTAAACCTGTGCACCACTGAGCCTCCAGCCTTGAATGGCTGGGGAACGGAGGAAAAGCTGAGTGCTTCATGGGAAGGTCAAATGGAAAGTGGTGAAGTTCCGGTCCAAGACAATGGCCAGAAATTCCCAATGATCAACACAAGTATAGACCAGCTCACAGGTTCAGGCGGTGTAAAGTTATGACAGATCCAAGGGAAAAAAACTGAGGATAAAAATTACAAATTAAATATCTGAAAGAAAAGCAAAATTCGTGCCTTCCTTTGTTCCTCAGTGATTAGCTGATAAACTGCAAATTGGAGTCATGCACAAGTTACTTTCATATGTTCTCGTAGTGCAAAGGGCCCCAAACATGCTATTTGTGCTGCTTGCTTTTCATTGCAATCTGAGGTGGTGGTGAATTATGTTCTCCATAGAACTTAAAACAAGGTGAGGGATTTGCATATATCAATTAATTATTGGTAAATAGCTTCATTAATAAAATACAGCAAATCTCAAAAGGTATCCTCTTTACATCCATCTAAAATGTTCAGCTGCCTTCATTTGTAAAGTTTCAATGTATATAGTGATATTACCCATATATATCGTCAACTTTAAGTCATGGTATGTGACTCCACAGAATTGACCGAGAAGGCTGCACTCATTTCCCAAAGTATTTAATGTTGTCCTAACCATGGTTCTAATGTGGGCAAATGAGATTAGTGCAGCAAAAATGTCAGCATGGGTGTGATGGGCTGAATGACCTATCTATGATTTTCTGATGATAGACACAAAAATCTGGAGTAACTCAGCGGGCCAGGCAGCCTCTCTGGAGAAAAGGAATAGGTGACGTTTTTGGGCTCTGGCTCATTTGACCAGCAGATCGAGGATACCTTTCCTCGTTAGCCAGGGTGACAATGAAGTGTGCTGTGCAAGAATATTGGTGGCTCTTCCCATTCTGTTCAGAATTACCAGCATTTTCCAGCACAATCCAGCCCTTTATTTTTAACTTGTCAGATGTTTAATTGTAATGTCATGGTGCACAGCCAACCTTGTGTTCACAATGCACTGACATCGTGCAGGGAAAGGACCATTGCGTATTATCCAAGGTAACTGACCTTGAACCCATCCTACACAGATTTGTTTTCTGCTTCTGTATTACTTATTTAAAGTATCCCACTTTAATCCTATCCCATTCAGTCCTTCTGAAGCCTTTTTGTTAATTTATTTTATAAAACTTGAACTAGCAATTATTGTTTTTCCCTAATTGGCCCTGACTCAAGGCAATTAAGAGCCAACCACATTATTGGACTGGAGTCACATGCAGGCCAGATTTTGGTGCACATGGCAGAATTCTTTTTTTGGAGGGGATGAGTAATCTTGGTGTGTTTTACAGCAATCCAGTCATTCCATGGTTGTCATTTTGAAGCGGTGCCTTCTTTTAGATGAGACTTTAAACTGAGATCCCATCTGCCTGATCAGATCACAAATAGTTCCATGCCAGTATCTGAGGAAGGCAGAGAGCTCCTCTGGAACCAGGTTCAACACAGATCCCTTTATCAACATTGCTAAACCACATTGCCGGGTCATTTATCTCAGTGGGATTTCATGGTGTGGACATTGGTTGCTTCATCTCTTTATAAAGAAGTTTTGAATCCAGTTCAAAACCAGTTAATTTACTATAAATGTGTTTTTAGACATCCAATGGACTATAAAGATGATAAAACAGAAAACTGTACAGCTTAGGAAGAGGCCCTTTGGCCCACAATGTCCATGCCAAACATGATGCTGGGTTAAACTAAAGTCCACCGGCAGCATGTGATCCATATCCCTCCATTCCCTGCATACCCATGTGATATAAATACAAATATTTTAATTTAACTTTAAAATGGCCCCACTGTATCAATGTCCTGAGGCATTGAGGGTTGTTGCATTGAAAATGTACAAAACACTCCTATATAAATTACACTCTATGTTAAATACAATTTTCAAAAGAGTAGATTAAAATACTCATATTCAACAAATTAACATTCAAATGAATGTTTTCCATTATGTCCTTTTACGTGGATTTTTAATTTAATTTTCCTTGGTGACAGAGTAGGGAAAGGCTGGCAGGAGTATTAGCCTGACGCAGTGAATTACACAATTTATACAGAACAATTAGAAAATATGTTGCTAATGAATACATTATTACCATTTTAACATTTTATTTAGTTAAAAGTTCTTCTTAGAGATGTGTTATGCCCAATGGCATAAATGAAACAAACAAAACAGAGGGGGGCATTAGTTAATTATTTGTGGTGTTTGGCATTCACACAGCCACCTCGGGAAGAGAAAGTTGATTTAAAATTTTAAATAACGCCAACGGGGTAACCAAAGTTGAGAGTCAATTTATTTATGGTGTCTAACTGTCACTTTATGAGTGACACAGACTATATATATGGCATATAAAGCCGTCAATGGTTAATTGAGGTCTTTCTATTGTAATCTGTCACTGTTGAACATATGGAATTCTTTTAGTCCCAGTTTTATTGCCAAGCCTCCCCACACGTATCCTTCACAAGATATGTCTGTGGTTCTAATTTAAACCTGGGGTCTGAGAGAAGTTAACAACAGTGGCAAAGTTCACGGTGGCCAATGTTCACAGTTGCATACTTTTAGTATATTTTTCAGAAATAGTTAAATGACTGAGACAAACCACGGGAAAATAGTGGAAAATGCAAGGGCAACCCAAGGGAGACGTTTTACAACCGGCTGACCTGAATATTAACTCCAGTTTTAAATGACACTCATACCTGTGGGGATTTTCCATCTCCCTACTCAGTGAAACCCAGAGGTACAATTAAGCCCCCCGCAACTCCATGGTCAACTTGTCCCTTCCCACTCAAACCGTCCCCTCCCCAGGTACTTTCCTTGCAACCGCAGGAGATGCACACCTGTCCCTTTACCACCCCCCTGAACTCCATCCAAGGATCCCAACAGTCTTTTCAGGTGTGGCAGAGGTTCACTTGAACCTCCTCTAACCTTATCTACTGTATCCTCTGTTTCAGGTGTCAACTCCTGTATATCGGCGAGACCAAGCGCAGGCTTGGCGATCATTTCTTTAACACCTCCGCTCAGTCCACCTTATCCTACCTGATCTCCCAGTTGCTCAGCACTTAAACATCCCCTCCCATTCCCAACCTGGCCTTTCTGCCCTGGGCCTCCTCCATTGTCAGAGTGACGCCCAATGCAAATTGGAGGAACAGCACCTCTTATTTAGCTCGGGTACTTTACACCCCAGCAGTATGAACGTTGACTGCTCTAACTTCAAATAGCCCTTGCTTTCCCTCTCTCTCCATCCCCTCCCTCTTCCCAGTTCTCCCACGAGTCTTACTGTCTCCGACTACATTCTACCTCTGCCCTGCCCACTCCCCTGACATCAGTCTGAAGAAGGGTCTCGACCCGAAACGTCACCCATTCCTTCTCTTCAAAGATGCGGACTCACCTGCTGAATTACTCCGGCATTTAGGTACAATTAAGGAACTCTTTTTCCTTCCACTTTTCCAACCAGTCAAAATGCAAGATGTCCAGCAGATGAAGATTCATGGGCGGCAGCTATGTAGCCCTGAAATAAATCTGAAGGAGTTCCCAATAAGAAGATAAAAGTAACATTGATGAAATTTAAGACAAATCACTGATTTACTTAGGAAATTGTCACATGGAGCAGAGCTTGTGAAGTTAACCCCATTCTTGCATTTGATTATATATTTTAAGTGTGATTAAAGCTCATGTCAGCCAGTGATAAACGCCTACATTATGCCGAGGAACATTCATTTGATGTCACCAGTGGGGTCCCGTAGCAATCTGTGTTTGGAACTTACCATTTCACCATAATTATAAATTTAAAATCTTAGTATTCTGATGGTATAAAGACAGCTCATTTTTGCAGTTACTGGATTCTCATCCACTTGGAACTCCATCTATGAATCCTCCAATCTTACAAATGTTGCCTCAAAACCGTTCCGATTCAACTGCAGTTTTGTCTCAAATACAAATATTTGCAGTCTGCCTTTAATGAATTATGATATAATCCACTCTCTTTCCTCTCTTTATGAGGAACACACACAATTTGTAATTGTCTTTTTTGTAATGATTTAACTGCTAGCTCATTTACTGTGACTGCTATTCATTCTCCAGTCAGCAAGAACTTAATGTGTGTTTTTATTTGCTCATGATTTCTTAATTGCCCCCCCCGAACTTGCTGACGTAACATAACTATTTGCGCATTTATTTATCCATTATGTCAGAAAATCCCAGAGGTTAGTTGGTAAATTAATAGTGACAGATGTTAACTAACACGCTTTCTAATTTCATGCATTCCCTAAATGATGTCACAGACGTGAATTGGTTAATATTCTGACACTGTCAGAACTGAATGTAAACATTTATTTTCTTTGTTTGACTTAGCTGGAATTAAAAATCCAATAAAGGGACATCGTTAAGCCCTCATAAAAAAAAAACCCAGTCACTGCTGGAAAACAGGCTGGACGATCTGTACTCCTTAGGTGACAGTTGTCCACTGCACTCAAATGTAAACTGTTGGGTTCTCACGTAAATTGGGCACCTGTCAAACTTGGCAGGCCTGCACTAAAGGACAAAAGGACCTTTAGAACAGATAGCCAGCAGAATTGGCAGAACAACCACCCTCAAATGTGATTAATGTAAAATTAAGAATTTAAATGAAAATACCTTGTATATACCCAAGGACTTAAACAAATGAACCGAAAGGGAAGCAAAATTGCTCTGCCTCTTTTGTGAGAATCATTTACCAGAGCACCACAAGGTGGCAACATCATAAAACAGTTTCCCTCTGGCAGTTTAAATATATTGATAAATAGTTTAAAAATCGCATGTTTAAACTCATTCCAGATTCCCCATTTCACATACATTACTTTTTACTTCTTGTTCTGTGAATTATAATGGATTTTAATTTTAAGGGGCTCGTTTGTCCTTCAAACTGTGTAACTTAGTTTAGTTTTGTTTAGATGCAGCGCGGAAACAGGCCCTTCAGCCCACCAAGTCTGTGCCGACCAGCGATCCCCATACACTAGCACTATCCTACACACTGGGGACAATTTACAATTTTACCAAAGCCAATTAACCTACAAACCTGTACGTCTTTGGAGTGTGGGAGGAAACTGGAGCACCTGGAGAAAATCCACATGGTTACAGGGTGAATGGACAAACTCCATACAGACAGTATCCGTCATCAGGATTGAACCCAGGTCCCTGGTGCTGTAAAGCAGCAACTCTACCACTGTGTTTCTGTGCTGCTCTGCCTAGTTTGATCAGTGTCCTGTTCTATGTATAATTCCAACAGGCCTCATGCTATTGCGGGGAACAACATTCATCATGGGAACTCGGTCAGTTATTTACAGAAATATAGATAACAAAAATTAATAAATTAGCAAGAAATGCATTGGGATTACAGAAACAATTGATCACCATTAAATATATAACTAAATGTCCCCATTTTGTAATGTTCTTTAAAGAAAGTAGTGGGGCAATTTGTACCTTTGCATGTTGGAATCAAACGGCAATGATTACATTTTAAGTTAAAGTTACAGTACCTTCCACATTGCAAAAGCGGGATTTAATGATGCACAGGCAGATTTCTTATAAAATGTCCAGGTATGACATTGACGGTCCGTTAATGTGAGCTCAAACGTAATCCCTCAGATGTAGTTGCATCTGCACTTGTTGCCCCTTGTAAACCTGTTTTCAGAATCCTAAACAAAGTCCCTAAAAGGAGTAACTGCTACAAATTATTTTACAGTGGCATCACGCGATATTGCGCAACATGGTGTTTAAACATAAACCATGTTAAGAAGAATAAAATTGCCAGGAATGGATTCATGCGCAAGAAGAAAACTGCAAGTCAATTCAAAATATATCCACACATATTTATTACACTTGGATAAGATAAATAACCTTAGGAATCTAAATTCACAACTATTATGTGGCCAATTTCTTTGTGTGAGGTAAGCACATACACATAATCATACCTTGATTACTCAAACAAGATATGCATCCGTAATTACTTTAATTCCTCCCTGTTGCACCTTTTTTTGGGTTATTTTTTTCTCCTTCTGCAAATACACAATCTGCATAAACTTTAAAGCACAATAAACTGCAGATGCTAGAATCTTGTTAAAGTAAAAAACAAGCTGCAGGAGGAACTCAATTGATATTGTGTATTGTGGGTGGGTGGGTGGGGGGGGGGGGGGGGGGGGGGAGGAGACAGTGAGACGAGAAATAGGTAGGGTAGATCAACCTAGCCAATGTAAAGCACAAAGTGCTGGAGTAACTCAGTGGGTTAGACCGCCTCTGTGGAAGGAATGGACACACAACCCTGTGGGTTCCCCTGTTTACTGAACCCCACTGATTGCCAGTGTGCAAAGTGGGGGTCACAGCCATAGTGGGACTAGGGCAGTGCCAGGCAGGGGGAAGGCTAAGGCAGGAAAATGCCTAACCCTAACTCACCCTCCTTCCAGAGCTATCCACGGCTGGAGCTGGAGCCGCTTTGGGACCGGCTGCGGGCTCCGTAAGTGTGGCCCTGCAGCGCGTCCACTTCGGCCAGCATGCCCTTCTGGATCATCGTGGTGATGATGGTGGGGAGCAGCACTGCCCTACACGCCACCCGGGCTGCCTTCAGCACCCCCATAGTGCCGGCTCCGTCAGACCGCCCAGTCGCTTGCTGCAACACCGGCAGCCTGAAAGCCCGACCGACCCCACGCCGCACCCACCAGAGGCCCGGCCAGATGCTCACCAACATGGCGGAGGCCGGGCACGACACTCAACAATCCGGCCGAGGCCCATCCCGATGCTCACCAACACAGCGGAGGCCTGGCCCAACTCTCACCACCCACTGGTGGCCCGATGGCCCAACAGCCCGGCCGATCCTCCACAGCATCCATCGGCCTACCGACAAGTCCAACTGACTGACTGACTGATTGACTGACTGACTGACTGACCCTAACCCTAACCCTAGCTGTGCATTTGTTATTTATCATTTTTATTTAACAGTTCACATTATAACTTTATAAAGATAAATCAATTGAGAAACAAAATGAACAGCAAGGTTAGCCTGGAAACCTTGTTATTGTTTTGATGTAATGAAGAGGCAGCCATAATCTGGATGATGGGGTGGAAAATTGGATAAGTAAGTATGCAGATGATACTAAGATAGGTGGTGTTGTGAATAATGAAGTAGATTTTCAAAGTCTACAGAGAGATTTGGGCCATGTGGAAAAGTGGGCTGAAAGATGGCAGATGGAATTTAATGCTGATAAGTGTGAAGTGCTACATCTTGGCAGGACTAATCAAAATAGGACGTACATGGTAAATGGTAGGGAATTGAGGAATGCTGTGGAACGGAGGGATCTAGGAATAAATGTGCATTGTTCCCCGAATGTAGATAGGGTGGTGAAGAAAGCTTTTGGTATGCTGGCCTTTATAAATCAGAGCATTAAATATAGGAGTAGGGAAGTAATGTTAAAATTTACAAAGCATTGGTAAGACCAATTCTGGAGTATGGTGTACAATTTTTGTCGCCTAATTATAGGAAGGATGTCAACAAAATAGAGAGAGTACAGAGGAGATTTACTAGAATGGTGCCTGGGTTCCAGCAACTAAGTCACAGAGAAAGGTTGAACAAGTTAGGTCTTTATTCTTTGGAGCGCAGAAGGTTAAGGGGGGACTTGATTGAGGTCTTTAAAATGATGAAAGGGATAGACAGGGTTGACGTAGATAAGCTTTTCCCATTGAGGGTAGGGAAGATTCAAACAAGATGGCATGACATTTGAATTAAGGGACAGAAGTTTATGGGTAACATGAGGGGGAACTTCTTTACTCAGAGAGTGGTGGCTGTGTGGAATGAGCTTCCAGCAGAAGTGGTGGAGGCAGGATCGATCTTAACATTTAAAAGTAAAGTGGATAGGTATATGGACGGGAAGGGAATGGAGGGGTATGGTCTGAGTGCAGGTAGATGGGACTAGGGAAAAATAAATGGTCGGCACGGACTGGATGGGCCGAGAGGGCCTGTTTCCGTGCTGTAATTGTTATATTGAAAAATATAAAAGTGGATAAGTCTCCAGGTCCTGACAGGATATTCCCTAGGACATTGAGGGAAGCTAGTGTAGAAATAGCCGGGGCTATGACAGAAATATTTCAAATGTCATTAGAAACGGGAATAGTCCCCGAGGATTGGCGTACTGTGCATGTTGTTCCATTGTTTAAAAAGCGTTCTAAGAGTAAACCTAGCAATTATAGACCGGTTAGTTTGACTTCAGTGGTGGGCAAATTAATGGAAAAGATACTTAGAGATAATATATATAAGCATCTGGAGAAACAGGGTCTAATTAGGAACAGTCAACATGGATTTATGCCTGGAAGGTCATGTTTGACTAATCTTCTTGAATTTTTTGAAGAGGTTACTAGGGAAATTGACGAGGGTAAAGCAGTGGATGTTGTCTATATGGACTTCAGTAAGGCCTTTGACAAGGTTCCTCATGGAAGGTTGGTTAAGAAGGTTCAACTGTTGGGTATAAATGCAGGAACAGCAAGATGGATTCAACAGTGGCTGAATGGGAGAAGCCAGAGAGTAATGGTGGATGGCTGTTTGTTGGGTTGGAGGCAGGTGACTAGTGGGGTGCCTCAGGGATCTGTGTTGGGTCCTTTGTTATTTGTCATGTACATCAATGATCTGGATGAAGGGGTGGTAAATTGGATTAGTAAGTATGCAGATGATACCAGGATAGGGGATGTTGTGGATAATGAAGAGGATTTCCAAAGTCTACAGAGTGATTTAGGCCAGTTGGAAAAATGCGCTGAAAGATGGCAGATGGAGTTTAATGCTGATAAATGTGAGGTGCTACACCTTGGCAGGACAAATCAAAATAGGACGTACATGGTAAATGGTAGGGAATTGAAGAAAACAGTTGAACAGAGGGATCTGGGAATAACCGTGCATAGTTCCGTGAAGGTGGAATCTCATATAGATAGGGTGGTGAAGAAAGCTTTTGGTATGCTAGCCTTTATAAATCAGAGCATTGAGTATAGAAGCTGGGATGTAATGTTAAAATTGTACAAGGCATTGGTGAGACCAAATCTGGAGTATGGTGTACAATTTTGGTCGCCCAATTATAGGATGTCAACAAAATAGAGAGGGTACAGAGGAGATTTACTAGAATGTTGCCTGGGTTTCAACAGCTAAGTTACAGAGATAGGTTGAATAAGTTAGGTCTTTATTCTCTGGAGCGCAGAAGGTTAAGGGGGGACTTGACAGAGGTCTTTAAAATGATGAGAGGGATAAACAGAGTTGATGTGGACAAGCTTTTCCCTTTGAGAATAGGGAAGATTCAAACAAGAGGACATGACTTTAGAATTAAGGGACAGAAGTTTAGGGGTAACATGAGGGGGAACTTCTTTACTCAGACAGTGAGAATGAGCTTCCAGTGGAGGTTTTGGTCTTGACAAGTTTCAGGTATGATTAATATAATATTTTTACACAATATGTTAAAAATTTAGGTAGTTCCGTAAGTTGGGTCACGAACCTGAACGAGAAAGCTCCTCGGCCCACAGCCTAGGTGACAGATAAGATAAAGAGGAGGTGTGAAATGCATAGCCGCAGGGAGAGATGTGGGTGGAAAGGGGTCAGGAGGAGGGGAAAGAGAGGGGATAAAAGGGAAATGTGGGACACAAGGCTAGGAAATAAGTGTATGGAGGAGGGGAAAGGAGCAGGGTGACTTGGGTGGTGGGAGATAGTGGGAGAAATGTGCGCACAGCGGTGTGGGATGTGGTCAGAGGAAAGAGAGAGGTTTGTGGTTGGGGGGTATTACTTGAAATTGGAGAACCCAATGTTCATGCCATTGCGTTTTAAGCTACCCAAGGGGAATATGAGGTGCTGTTCCTCCAGTTTGGGTGTGGCCTCATTCTGGCAATGGAGGAGCAAAGCACAGAGACGTTGGTATGGGAATGGGAAGGGGAACTCAAATAATTAGCACACAAGATCTCCAGCTCCTCTCATGTAGGTTTATGGTAGAAGGAATGAAAAGAGAGTTGATGGGTGTGTGGGAAAGAATAATATTGCAGGTGAACAGGAAAATATGAAGAGTGGGAATAGGACTGATGGGATTAGACGCAAAATGCTAGAGTAGAAAATCATTGATTTTCTCTCTGGTTCATTTACCAGTTATCTGAAGTTTCTACCATATGGTTACTAACCAACTTCTTCTTCTGCTTCTTGCATATGGTGTGCACAGCCTAAAGTTGTAGGTCAACTTGTTCTATTTGATCTTGTTTGTGCATGTCGGGTTGATTGCATTAGTCGAAACAGGGTGGACCACTTGAAGATTGCAATCTCCCACCCCCACTAACCAGCTCAATTGTCGGAACAGAATGTACTTGCATTCTTTAGAAATGCCTTTTGATTACTTTTTATGGGGAGATTATTTGGTCGTTAATATTTTACCACCTGACTTCCTTGGTGCCATGATGCACTGAACAGGCGCAGCATTTAACTCCGCTCCCGAAATTTGCGATAATTCGCGTAAAAAGCCGGTTTGGAAGCCGGTTATTTAAAAAATACTTACCGGAGCTGCCTGACGTTGCGCTGGTGACGTAATCAGAAATCGCCGCAAAAATAACGGTGGTTTAAGGCACTTTTAAATGAAAAAAGTGATTCCTTCCCAAAGCCCTCAAAGATCTATTACAAAACATCTTTTGAAAATCTGCAGCATCTGAAAATTAACCTCTGAATTAGCCTCAGAAATGACTACAAGAGCAAAGGCTGAAATGGCTACAATGAACAAAGAGCTGGAAGTAATAAAGCAGTCGGTAAGAGATTTAAGTGGTGAGATTGCTTCTGGGAATAAAAGTATGCTGGAGAACATTAATCTTGGGAATCAGAAAATTATTGACTCAATTGGTAATTTAAATAAACAAATTGATGAGGTGGAAGGTGAATCGGGTGGAAAAAGATTGCAAGGAGAAGATTGTTCTCCAAACTACTACACCATATCAGACTGCTATGAAAGATATGGAAACATCTATGTTACAAATGTCTGAAGATATGCAGAGAATGAAGAAAGATCTGGAGGAATCTTGGGGCAATTGGCTAAAATGAGTGGTAAATGCGTTGATTTGGAAGCACGTTCAAGACGGTAGAATTTAAGAATAGTTGGAGCAACAGAGGGAAAGGAGGGGAACGATCCTCGAGAGTTCGCTGCCAACATACTTAAACAAGTATTCAACCTGCCTGTCGAACCGAAAATAGAAGTGGCACATCGGGTGTGAAGAGCACAATCAAGGCCAGGAGCCCCCCCCCCCCCCCCCCCCCCCCAAGACAGATCATAGTGAAATTTTGTGACATTTCAGCTTTAGAAACATAAGAACATAGAAAATAGGTGCAGGAGTAGGCCATTCGGCCCTTCGAGCCTGCTCCGCCATTCAATATGATCATGGCTGATCATCCAACTCAGTATCCTGTACCTGCCTTCTCTCCATACCCCCTGATCCCCTTAGCCACAAGGGCCACATCTAACTTCCTCTTAAATATAGCCAATGAACTGGCCTCAACTACCTTCTGTGGCAGAGAATTCCAGAGACTCACCACTCTCTGTGCGAAAGATGTTTTCCTCATCTCGGTACTAAAGGAATTCCCCCTTATCCTTAGATTGTGACCCCTTGTTCTGGACCTCCCCAACATCGGGAACAATCTTCTTGCATCTAGCCTGTCCAACCCCTTAAGAATTTTGTAAGTTTCTATAAGATCTCCTCAATCTTCTAAATTCTAGCGAGTACAAGCCGAGTCTATCCAGTCTTTCCTCATATGAAAGTCCTGACATCCCAGGAATCAGTCCGGTGAACCTTCTCTGTACCTCCTCTATGGCAAGAATGTCTTTCCTCAGATTTGGAGACCAAAACTGTACGCAATACTCCAGGTGTGGTCTCACCAAAACCCTGTACAACTGCAGTAGAACCTCCCTGCTCTTATACTCAAATCCTTTCGCTATGAATGCTAACATATCATTTGCTTTCTTCACTGCCTGTTGCACCTGCATGCCTACTTTCAATGACTGGTGTACCATGACACCCAGGTCTCGTTGCATCTCCCCTTTTCCTAATTTGCCACCATTCAGATAATAGCCTACCCTCCTGTTTTTCCCACCAAAGTGGATAACCTCACATTCATCCACATTTGGAAGATATTATGAAAAAAATCCAAGACGGAAAGAATATGATGTTTGGGGAGGATACTATTAGACTATTCAGAGATTATCCTATCGAAATTGCCAAAAAACAAGAATTGTTTTCAAAGACACGACAGCTCCTGAAAGGATATCAAAATGTAAGATATGGTGTAATGTACCCTACAAAAATGAGGATTACCTATAAAGGTATTGAATGTGCGTTTACTGACCCAGAAGCAGCATACAAACATGCTCAAGACATCGTAAAAGAGATAGGTGGCTAAGTAAATCATCACGACTGCCAGGACAAGGCTCTTTATTCTACAGATATCGGCGGAGGGGAAGATGAGAAATATGACTTTTTAAAAGACTAAGATGGCGGAGCTTCTCTATGAGTTGGTGTCTAGACATCTTATCTTCTTTGGAATGTGAATTCAAGGACATTCTTTATTCCACCTCGAATGAAATACGGAACAACAAGGATGCGGCTGAACAGAGAATTTAATACAAACGGACTTTTTGAATCAGTCTTTTATAATTTTAATTCTACACTAACTCAGAAACTACTGAATTAACATAGCAATAGCAATTGAATTTAATGCGAACTGTTAAAATGGTATAATGTAATAATGTATTATAATGATTGACTCCCCCGGGTAGGGGAAATGGGGGGGGGGGGGGGGGGGCTAAATATAAGGAAATAGATTATTAACAGACTAAAAAAACTAACTTATACAATATACTAGGTTCCAGTTCCAGTTATGCTTGGGAGGAGGTGAGAGAATTCAGGCCCTTGGCAAACAGCCAGGAGTCTGACTCTGGTTAACCCCTTCCAACCAGCAGTTTATTATTGCTGAATGTGAAGCAAATGTAAAAACTGTTAGCATAAGTAAATGGTAGATAATCTGAAGATTTAATCAGATAAGACATTAGATCAGATAAGATGTAAGAGATTAGATATATATATATATTGTAATTTTGTTATATATAATTTGGTTTAGAATTTGCCCCACCTCCCTTTTGCAAGATTTCTCAAGGGGGCGGAGCTAAATATATATTAACAACAACGGAAGTCAATACATTTGTAACTACCACCATTAGGTGGCTGTTTTGTTACAGTGTCGTTAGTAATACGACTTAAAAACAATTTTTTGTCACAATATTTCACACTTGTTTGTCTTTTTGCTTAAGGACAATTTTAAAAGGGATGCACCAACAGAATTTAAAGCCGCAAATGCTCCCCCAGCACCCAGAGCCCCGAGGTATTTTGTTGCACCGTATGACTTAAAGGTATCAAAGTAATTTAAAATGCAAGACGATAAACAAATGAAACTTGGAGGAATCACATTTTGCAGTTGGAACATAAGGGGTGCTAACGAACCAATTAAAAGGGGTAAGATTCTCACACAATTGAAATCACTTAATTTAAACATAATTTTCTTACAAGAAACACACCTAGATCTGCAAGCTCAGACTAGATTGAAGGCAAATTGGATAGGTCAAACATATCAATCTTCATATATCTCTAATTCTAGAGGTACAGCAATTATTATTCATATAGGTATACCATTTAAATCAAAGAATATCATAACAGATAAAGAAGGGAGATATCTCATAGTTACTGGGGAGATCCACTCTACCCCAATCACCATGGTAAATATTTATGCGCCTAATTTTGATAATCCCCAATTTTTTAATAAAATCCTGAATATAATTTCAGAGATTAATTATCAAAATGTGATAATTGGGGGAGACTTTAATTGCATTTTAGATCCGTACCTGGACAAATCTACACAACAAAAGAGGGGTAACATAAAATCTAAAACTAGTGAACTCCTAAATACATACATAAAAAACACAAATATAACAGATGTTTGGAGGATCGCTAACCCAGCTGGAAGGGAATACTCGTTTTACTCAACGGTACACAAAACTTATTCACATATTGACTATTTTTTAGTGGACACAAAATTAATTCCTTACACAATTAACCCAAAATATCATAACAGCATTATCTCTGATCACTCCCCATTAACTTTATGTTTTTAACTTGAAGGAATGCCTAATAAAAAATTGTTTTGGAGGCTTAATCCTCAAATCCTAAATGATCCACAAGGTGGAATATATCTAAAACAACAGATGGAACTATTTTTTTTAGACCAACGACACCCCAGATATTTCACCCGCTTTACTATGGGAATCTTTCAAAGCATTTATCAGAGGATCCATCATTTCATATCAAGCGTTTCAAAATAAAAAGAACACGAATGAACAAATACAGTTAGAGGAACGAATTAGACAATTGGACCTAGATAACGCTAAAGAGCCAACTATAGATAAACATAATAAAATAACAATATTGAAATTTAAATTAAATAGAATATTATCTGCAAAAGTTATAAGAATATTTCAAATTACAAAACAGGAAAAGTTTGAATTTGATGATAAACCACATAAACATTTGGCACGTCAACTGAAAAAACGTGAAAAGGATCATACGATTTTAAAGATTAAATCAGATAAAGGTGAATTGTTAACATTATCTAATGATATTAATAAAAGATTTGCTCAATGTTATCAAAATTTATATACATCTAAAACGTCATCAGATAATACTAAAGTTAAAGAGTTCTTGGATAACTGTAATCTCCCAAAACTTAACCTGCTCGAAGAAGAGGAATTAGGAATGCATATTAGAATTTCCTCTATTAGAATTTGGAAACAAATAAAATTAACCCTTAAATTAAGAAATGTATCCCTTCTCTCCCCCATAGTTAATAATCCATTGTTTAAACCTTCCACTATTGATAAATCACTTACACATTGGGAAAGAATAGGAATTAAAACGTTTGGAGACATGTATGAAAATGGAAATGTTTTATCATTCCAACAACTACAACTTAAATACAATCTGAGAAGTAATCAATATTTTAAATATTTTCAAATCCGTGATTATTTGAAAAAATATACACAAGAATACCAAAATTTGACTGCAGACCTATTAGACGAAGCTATGAATAGAAAGGCGGACTCGACTAATTTAATATCATACTTGTATAATATCATCCTAAATATAGAAATACCATCATCCGATAGAATTAGAAGAGATTGGGAACAAGAACTAGCTATAAAAATCTCAAAAGAAAGTTGGGATAAACACTTGCTATATGTGCACAAATGTTCGATCAATGCAGAATTGATTATTTTTGGAACAATGGAAGTCAGCTTTGAGCTGACTTCGTTCCAAAAGAGCTTCCTTAATTATGGCTTAATAATTTCAAAAAAACTCATACTTAAATTCTGGAAAAACATTCCTACACCAACGGTAAAAATGTGGATTTCAAATATGTCCGAAATGTTACACCTCAAAGATATGAAATTCATCCTAGCAGGCAAATCAGACCATTTCCAAAAGATTTAGTCTCCATTTATCAACTCATTACAAGCATAGGTGCAACATATCTTTGAAAATAAACGGTCTCAGGACCTGGTGAGGGGCGTGTAAAGATATGAAGTAGGTACATCCCTTTTATCTTATTTTACATTCTTATATTTTCTTTTTTCTATTTTTCTCTTTCCTTTATTATTTTTTTTAAAAAATTCTTTCTCGTGTTCTACGTTTCTACGGGTTCTTGCTTATCACTTTTACACGCACTTACTATCTTATCTAACTTTCTCTATTTTTTCTTCTTCTTAAAGTTTAAAACAAGAAGTGGTACACAAAATGTATTATGTTATTTTTGGCTTATACTACTGTAATGTACATTGCTTCTAATTTAAAAAAAAAAATATATATATATATTACCACCTAATCATAGCAGTTATTTGATTTTATCGTTCAAATGTTGTATTGGACACACAAACTGAAATTGAGTGAAAAAAGAGATACAATTAACTGCAGATGCTGGAATCTTGAGCAAAACACAAAGTGCTGAAGGAACTCAGCAGGTCAGGCAGCATCCGTGAAGATATACAAATTTCCAAATCTGAGTGCTAACCTACCAGTGGCAATCCTTCCCTCTCAAAGTCCAAAGCAATTCTAATTCTACCAAAAGCCAGAAGCAAACACATTGAAATAGTAAAAGTTCCTGTGTCCAGCCGTATCAACTACATTATTTGCACTTTGCTTCTAATTTGAAGATAGCAGCTAAGAAATTGTGGTTCCTGTGCTGTATTGTTCCATATAAAACCAGCAGTGTTCTCTCCCTTGAAAGGGTGGAAGCATGCTGTTCATTGAGGATTACAGAATATTTAGCTCCATTCATAACTCCTGAAATGGTCCAGCCCCCCCCCACCCACCCCCCCCCACCACCCCCGCCCACCTCTTGCAGCACCAGGTAACATATATGCTTCAACTGATATGTTACAGGTAATGTTTGAGCTAAATCTTTATCCAGATACAAATCAGCCTCTCCTGCAGGGCTTCCAACAATATTCCCCAACTGAGCAACTAAAAGAGGAGAAAAATGTCTGTTGAGCATTTTTGTAAGTACATTTTAATGATGGAGTATGTTATACTTGAATCAGGATTTTCTATTTAAATATTTTACTTGGATCAAGACGCGAGTACAATTGGGACTGCGAATAAGATTGTACAGGAAATGGGTTGTTATGATGGAATTCCACGTTTGGATTAGGTATGTAGATATTGAAAGAATAAAACTTGCATTTGTGTAGTGCCTTTTATGACGCACCATTGGACTAAGCCTTTTTTGTAATGCAGGAAATTTGACAATCGTTTTACAAAGCACATCCCATAAAGAGCAATGAGATAAAAACTATTTGTTTCATTGATGGTGCTTGACTGATGAATATTGGCCAGGCCACCAAAATGAGTTTCCCAATGATTCTTCAAACATACCTGGAAATATTTTCCCACAATCTTAAAGGACATACAGGCACTGATTTATTGTGTCCGTTGACAGGAGGAAAGAGCATTATCGCTGAACCACAACAGTCATCAGCTGAAATGATCAGGGTATGTTCAAAAGCAGTAAAGGCATGTCTACAACTTGTCTACAATGTTATTATAGTAAATTAATGAAATTGTAATGTATGGGCTGTGCAGTAAAAAGAACAAATAACAATGATTTACTTGTAGGATATGTTGTTGATTATTTTGATTGTTATATTTTCAGCACTGAAAGGGTATGGACAATTCAGTAGTTTTTATTTTTGTGTCGCGTTTTCTTTTCTGCAGAAATTTAGAACATGGTAAGCATTTTAGGCAGTCTGCGTAGCATTGACTTTGGCAATCCTTACCACTCTTTTGTGCTGACCTGACAATCTCACTGAGCCAGTCCCCAATCTCACATATTTTCAAAAACCCACACTGATTATTCTTTTATGTTTAACAGGATAGACTATGATTTTTCTTATTATTAGTATAGCGGTTTAAAATGCACGTTCTCCCTGTGTCCGCACATTCCCTCTGTGTCTGCATGTTTACTGCTGGGTGCTCCAACATCCTCCCATGTCTCAAAGATGTGCAGATTGGTGGGCAAATGTGAGGACATGGGGAGAATAAGAAAAATGGCACTAACGTAGGACTAGTGCAAATGGTGTTTGATAGGGTCTCGCACAAGCTAAGGAACCTGTATCCTGTCTAATGAAAAAGGTCCGAAGAAGGGTCACGACCCAAAACGTCACCCATTCCTTCTCTCCAGAGATGCTGCCTGCCTGCTGAGTTACTCCAGCATTTTGTGTCTACCTTCGATTTAAACCAGCATCTGCAGTTCTTTCCTACACAACCTGTATCCATGCTGTATTTGTCTCTGGCTCTAAAATAAACCAGAGTTTCCTGTGGTAACTATGTGAAGGTTAGTGGCCTTCAGGTGATTATGCCCAATAATCTCATTCAAATGTATAAAAATTCAGGTAGCTCTGTGGCCCTGAACCTCAGTTTTAAAAATATACTGTGACCCATTTTATTCCATTCCCAAATGTTCGTATTTTCCACACAGACTGAAGGCTTCCTTTTATTTTCCTGTACAAAGTCAGCAAACTGGTTTAGCGTGCAAGTAATACAAAAAAAGTTCTACTCCAGTCTATCTATCCCAAGTAATAGCAAGTCCAGAATTCTATTCACTATTTTGATTTCACAAGAAGCTGGCAATCTGCACTGGCAGCTGTTTGTAATGATCCCCATGGTAACTTGAACCAGTATTTTGGCATTACGTTAAGGAACAAATTACTTGCACTGCAGATGATGTGACTGAAGCCAGAGATCTCTTGTCAGCTGTTCCCAGGGCAGTATAGGCTCCTCGCATGTTACGTAGGGGTTACATTCCCGAAAGGCAGCGCATTAAATACAAGTGAATTAAACATGCATCCCACAGCGCATAAATTATGTTTTGGTATTAGTTCTTTAAAAAATGCATAAATCAAACACACAAGGTACATGTACTGGCATTGCATTCCTTAACTCAAAACAGTGCCTATACCGCTGGCAGGGATATGTGAAAATATGTCTCTCCTCTTCGATCTGATGGATTCAAAGGCTTGATTTTGATTTGAATCTCCCTGGTCGAACGACTAAATTATTAAAGATTGCATCAACATGAAAAATAAGGAGACACTATTACAAAACTGTAGAGAAAGAAAGAGAGCAATAAAGATTATGAAAACCACAAAGAAGATGTAAAGCAGCTGGGTACTTTATTGAGAAATGCAAGTTAATGGCCACCAGTTAAGAGAATGAGCATTTAAAAAATGTACGACATATAACTACAAGCACAATAGATTTGCTTTGCATTTGTTCCCTTTGCAATGATCACCATCTGTTATGTCTTATGATGACACTTGAATGGGCTTTTAGTTTTAAAAGTGTATCCATCACAGGGCCACACCTGCGGAGGCAGGCCCATTACTCCCAGGGAGAGTTACATTGCTTCATAATTCTCAGAAATGTTTCACTGATTATTTTCATACCTTACATTCCTTTATTCAATTATTTAAATTTTTTTTTTTCTTGATTTGCACTTACCAGGCACGATATTTAAAATTGTAAATTGTAATTTTTGCTCAGGCACAATATTTCAAAAGTGTAAAGATAATTCTCTCCTTTCCCATATACTTCCAGACTGTAGGCTTCTTCAATGCCAATGCCAATACCTGTTTATATGTGTTCTGTTCATATTTTTAATCTTCTTTAAAATTGCATTCCTGCCTTTAATTTTTGAGATCTACAGTCTGGCGAGGAATGGCAAGGTACAGAATGAAGCTGGAAAGAGGTTAGAGAAGATTTTATAAGAATGTTGCCAGGACTCAAGGACATCATTTAAACATTGTCATTGTACCCACCATTGTAGCTTCCTCCGCAGATTGTTCTATATACCCACCACCCTTTTATTGTAAGTTGCTCCTCCGGTCCCTTTTAAATCTTTCCTCTCCCATCTTAAACCTATGCCCTCTAATTTTAAACACTGAGAAAAGAATTGTGACCATCCACGTAATCTACATCCCTCATGATTGTATACGTCTTTGTAAGGTCATCTCAGTGAATCCTATACTTCCAGGAGAAACGTTCTAGTCTATCCAGCCTCTCCTCATAACTCATGCTCTGCAGTGCAGGTAACATTCTCATGAATCTCTTCTTCACTCATTCCAGCATATTGACCAGAACTGTACATAGTACTCCAAGTGTGGTCTGGTCTCACCAATAACTGGTACAGTTGCAACATGATTACCCAGCTCCTGTGCTCTATTGGCTTGACCGATGAAGACAAACACGTCAAACACCTACTTCACTACCATGTCAACCTGTGTGGTTTCAGGGATCACAGCACTTGCACCTCTATCTTTCAAGGTTTCAAGGTCAGTTTATTGTCACATGTACCAATTAAGGTACAGTGAAATTTGAATTACCATACAGCCATACCAAGTGAAAAGCAACAAGACACACAACCACATAAAAGCTAACATAAACATCCATCACAGTGGATTCCACATTCCTCACTGTGATGGAAGGCAATAAAGTTCAATCATCTTCCGCTTGTTCTCCTGCAGTCGGGACAGTCGAACCATCTGCAGTCGGAGTGATCTAAGTCCCGCAGCTGATGATCCGAAGCCCTTGCGTCAGGGTGATCGAAACACAGGGTGGTTGAAACTCTCTCCGCGGCATGGAGCTCCCGAGTCGGCCACTTCTTACCAGAGACTCCGGGCTTCACGATGTTAAAGTCCACAGGCCCCACAGTTGGAAGTTAGATCCCCGCAAAGGGATCGCACGCTCCGCGATATTAAAGTCCCACAGACTCCTGCGGCTTGGAGCACCTGTTGGTCTCCAGGAAAGGCCACCAAATCCACGATGCTAGGCTGCAGTGGGGACGGAGGATAAAATTGCATCTCCGTCGAGGTAAGAGATTGAAAAAATGTTTCCCCCAACCCCCCTTCCACACCCCATAAAACAAACCAAGGAACACTAAAACATACTTTTTAACATACTAAAAATAACAAAAGAAGAAAGGGCCGATGGACTGTTGGCGAGGCAGCCACCCTTTCACTGTTAGTTTAAGGGTTTAGTTTAGTTTAGTTTAGGGATACAGCATGGAAACAGGCCCTTCGGCCCACCGAGACCGCACCGACCAGTGATCTCCACACAACTCTATCCTACACACACCAGGGGGAATTTTTGTAACATTTACCAAGCCAATTTACCTACATACCTACATACCTGTATGCCTAGTCAGGATTGAACCCTGATCTCTGGCGCTGCAAGTGATTTAAGGTAACAACTCTACTGCTGTGCTACTGTGCTGCCCATGCATGTGTTTTACAACATTCTTCAGAGCCCTACCATTAACAGTGTAAGTCCTACCCTGTTTAACTTACAAAAATGCCACATCTCACAAAGAGTATAAAGCAGGATAGTAAAAGCTTCTTTAGGTATGTGAAGAGGAAATAATTAGTTAAGACCAAAGTTGGACCCTTGAAGAACGAAAAAGGTGAATTTATTATGGGAACAAGGAAATGGCAGATGAGTTGAAAAGGTACTTTGGATCTGTCTTCACTAAGGAGGACACAAACAATGTTCCTGATATAGTAGCAGCCAGAGGATCTGGGGTGACAGAGGAACTGAAGGAAATCCACGTTAGGCTGGAAATGGTGTTGGATAGACTGATGTGACTGAAGGCTGATAAATCCCCAGGGCCTGATGGTCTGCATCCCAGGGTACTAAAGGAAGTGGTTCTAGAAATCGTGGATGCAATGGTGACAATTTTACAATGTTCCATAGACTCAGGATCAGTTCCTGTGGATTGGAGGGTAGCTAATGTAAGGCGGGAGAGAGAAAACGGGGAATTATAGACCAGTTAGCCTGACATCGGTGGTGGGGAAGATGCTGGAGTCAATTCTAAAAGATGAGATAGCCGCACATTTGGATAGCAGTAACAGGATAGGTCCGAGTCAGCATGGATTTACAAAGGTGAAATCATGTTTGACTAACCTTCAGGAATTTTTTGAAGAGCCAGTGGATGTAGTGTACCTGGACTTTCAGAAAGCATTTGATCAGGTCCCACATAGGAGATTAGTGGGCAAAATTAGGGCACATGGTATTGGGGGTAGAGTGCTGACATGGATAGAGAAGTGTTTGGCAGACAGGAAACAAAGAGTAAGGGTTAACGGGTCCCTTTCAGAATGGCAGGCAGTGACTAGTGGAGTATAACCATATAACCATATAACAATTACAGCACGGAAACAGGCCCTCTCGGCCCTTCCAGTCCGTGCCGACCAGTTATTTTCCCCTAGTCCCATCTACCTGCACTCAGACCATACCCCTCCATTCCCTTCCCGTCCATATACCTATCAACTTTACTTTTAAATGTTAAAATCGATCCTGCCTCCACCACTTCTGCTGGAAGATCATTCCACACAGCCACCACTCTCTGAGTAAAGAAGTTCCCCCTCATGTTACCCCTAAACTTCTGTCCCTTAAATCTCATGTCATGCCCTCTTGTTTGAATCTTTCGTACCCTCAATGGGAAAAGCTTATCCACGTCAACTCTGTCTATCCCTTTCATCATTTTAAAGACCTCAATCAAGTTTCCCCTTAACCTTCTGCGCTCCAAAGAATAAAGACCTAACGTGTTCAACCTTTCTCTGTAACTTAGTTGCTGGAACCCAGGCAACTTTCTAGTAAATCTCCTCTGTATTCTCTCTATTTTGTTGACATCCTTCCTATAATTAGGCGACCGAAATTGGACACCATACTCCAGAATTGGTCTTACCAATGCCTTGTACAATTTTAACATTACTTCCCTACTCCTATATTCAATGCTCTGATTTATAAAGGCCAGCACACCAAAAACTTTCTTTACCAGCCTATCTACATGCGATTCCACCTTCAGGGAACTATGCCCAGTTATTCCTAGATCCCTCTGTTCCACAGCATTCCTCAATTCCCTACCATTTACCATGTACGTCCTATTTTGATTGGTCCTGCCAAGATGTAGCACCTCATACTTATCAGCATTAAACTCCATCTGCCATCTTTCAGCCCACACTTCCAAATAGTCCAAATCTCTCTGTAGACTTTGAAAATCGACTTCATTATCCACAGCACCCCCTATCTTAGTATCATCTGCATACTTACTTATCCAATTTTCCACCCCATCATCCAGATCATTGATGTACATGACAAACAACAGTGGACCCAATACAGATCCCTGAGGCACCCCACTGGTCACCGGCTTCCACCCTGACAAACAGCCATCCACCATTACTCTCTGGCATCTCCCATTCAGCCACTGTTGAATCCATCTTGCTACTCCGCCATTAACACCCAAAGATTGAACCTTCTTAACCAACCTTCCCTGGGGAACCTTGTCAAAGGCCTTACTGAAATCTATATAGACAACATCCACTGCTTTACCCTCATCAATTTCCCTAGTAACCTCTTAAAAAAATTCAAGAAGGTTTGTCAAACATGACCTTCCAGGCACAAATCCATGTTGACTTTTCTTGATCAGACTCTGTTTATCCAGATGCTTATATATATATTATCTCTAAGTATCCTTTCCATTAATTTGCCCACCACTGACGTCAAACTAACAGGTCTATAATTGCTAGGTTTATTCTTTGAACCCTTTTTAAACAATGGAACAACATGTGCAGTACGCCAATCCTCCGGCACTATTTCCGTTTCTAATGACATCTGAAATATTTCTGTCATAGCCCCTGCTATTTCTACACTAACTTCCCTCAATGTCTTAGGGAATATCCTGTCAGGACCAGGAGACTTATCCACTTTTATATTTTTCAAAAGTGTCAGTACTTCCTCCTCTTTGAATCTCATATTTTCCATAGCTACTCTACTTTTTTCCCTTACCTCACAGAGTTCAATATTCTTCTCCTTGGTGAATACCGAAGAAAATAAATTGTTCAACATCTCCCCCATCTTTTTTGGCTCTGGTGATAGCTGTCCATTCTGGCTCTCTAATGGCCCAATTTTATCCCTCGTTATCCTTTTGCTATTAATATAGCTGTAGAAACCCCTTGGATTTACTTTGACCTTTCTTGCCAAAGCAACCTCATATCTTCTTTTAGCTTTTCTTATTTCTTTCTTAAGATTCTTTTTACATTCTTTATACTCATCTAGCACCTCATTTACTCCATGCCTCCTATAATTATTGTAGATATCTCTCTTTTTTTCGAACCAAGTGTCCAACTTCCCTTGAAAACCATGGCTCTTTCCGATTTTTACTATTTCCTTTCAACTGAACAGGGACATAAAGATTCTGTACTCTTACAATTTCCCCTTTAAATGTCCTTCATTTCTCTTCTACATCCTTCCCATAAAACAAAATGTCCCAATTCATTCCTTTTAAATCATTACGCATTCCCTCAAAGTTAGCCTTTCTCCAATCAGAAATCTCAACCCTAGGTCCAGTTCTGACTCTCTCCATAATTATATTGAACTAATGGTATTGTGATCACTGGACCCGAAGTGCCCGCAGGGCTCGGTGCTGGGACCGCAGCTATTTACAATATATATCAATGATTTGGATGAAGGGATTCAAAGTAACATTAGCAAATTTGCACATGACACAAAGCTGGGTAGCAGTGTGAACTGTGAGGAGGATGCTATGAGAATGCAGGGTGACTTGGACAGGTTGGGAGAGTGGGCTGATGCATGGCAGATGAAGTTTAATGCGGATAAATGTGAGGTTATCCACTTTGGTAGCAAAAACAGGAAGGCAGATTACTATCTAAATGGCATCAAGTTGGGAAAATGGGAAGTACAACGGGATCTGGGGGTCCTTGTACATCAGTCTATGAAAGTAAGCATGCAGGTATAGCAGGCAGTGAAGAAAGCGAATGGCATGTTGCCCTTTATTACAAGAGGAATCAAATATAGGAGCAAAGAGGTCCTTCTGCAGTTGTACAGAGCCCTAGTGAGACCACACCTGGAGTATTGTGTGCAGTTTTGGTCCCCTAATTTGAGGAAGGACATTCTTGCTATTGAGGGAGTGTAGCGTAAGTTTACAAGGTTAATTCCTGGGATGGCGGGACTGTCATATGCTGAGAGAATGGAGCGGCTGGGCTTGTACACTCTGGAGGTTGGAAGGATGAGAGGGGATCTCATTGAAACATATAAGATTGTTAAGGGCTTGGACACACTAGAGGCTGGAACATGTTCCTGATGTTGGGGAAGTCTAGAACCAGGGGCTACAGTTTAAGAATAAGGAGTAAGCCATTTAGAACGGAGATGAGGAAACACTTTTTCTCACAGAGTGATGAGTCTGTGGAATTCTCTGCCTCAGAGAGCGGTGGAGGCAGGTTCTATGGATGCTTTCAAGAGAGAGCTAGATAGGGCTCTTAAAAATAGCGGAGTCAGGGGATATGGGGAGAAGGCAGGAACAGGGTAATGATTGGGGATGATCAGCCATGATCACATTAAATGGCGGTGCTGGCTCGAAGGGCCAAATGGCCTACTCCTGCACCTATTGTCTATTGTCTATTGTCACACTTGTCTGAATTAAATTCCATCTGCCATTTCTTAACCCATTTTCCCAGTTCATTTAGATCACATTGTAATCTTCTTCCCTGTCCATTACATTGTCTGGCTTCTCATGGAAATAGAATATTGTTTAGATAGAAGTTCAATTAATGCAAAATTAACATTTTTACAGTTAACACAAAGTACAATAGAATCATCGTAGGTTTTTTGAGAGGAGTTTATTTGATAAGGGTTTCACATTGTTGGGAAACATGGAGGCGATTTTACTCTCACCATCAAATATCTTTTTTACAAGTGAATTCAAAATTGACTTATTTAGTTATTACAAGTAAAGAGCTTCATACATCCTTACTAATTGATACAGAACTCTATGTACCATTTTATTTTTCCTCGTGTTCCACAGACTCATTGCCCCAATTATGCCAACCTATCTAACTTCCCTATCCTTAAGCACACATCACAAACTTTCATAATAATCTACAAATCTCTCTGTATCTTCCTCTACCCCACAATTTTCTTTGTTGCTTTGACACTGGGTGAAATTTTCTCATTGATCAATTACGCACCACATTTCTCTTGATGCCAATGCGTTCCAAACACCTGTCAAGAATTTTCTTTCCAACCATATATTTAATCGGCACCTCTAACCCTTTTCTCTTTGTCTAGAGCATTTCTATGAATGTCAATAGTGCTACATCTGACTTCAAAGGAACTTCAGCGACACCACCTCACCTAAAATGAATTCACTCCCAAAGATGTCAGAATTGGCCTATCAGCAGTATCTTCTATGATGATAATTAATTTTTTACGGGTATTGAGTTTTAAGATTGCACAGTTTGAATGGCTGGAGGGGCTAACGTCTACTCTTTGTTCCCAGTTTCTTGCTGTGTGATTAACAGTCATGGAGGGAAGCCCAGTGGTCAGAGTTCAAAAGCTGCCTATTATTTCAATTAAGTTTCACTGTATAACTTGCATATCCTCACAATGAATAGGTCCAAAGGGTGCTTGTTTTATTGAAAACTAATTATTGATAGCAATCAATAATTTTGTGACTAAATGTGAAGCGAGTAGAAATTTGCCCGCAAAACTGGAAAGTAAATGTTGTGCTGTTAAGGTCTCGTTAGCCTGGAATAAATTTGCACACATTTCTGATTGCTTCAGTTTTTGTCTAGACATTCATCAGTTTGAAAAACAGCAGGTAGTGTCTGGGAGTATCTGCTCCCAATGGTGTATAAAAGGAAGACAGGCAGTACCAGAGTGGGCCATTCAGATGTTGTTGTTTTGGGATAGGCTGTGTTATGTGGCGAAGTGTCATGTTTGAGGGGAAGTGCTGAGAGAAATAGATCAGGTGGTTGCACAGAAACTCTTGCCCATAGTAGGGGAATCGAGGACATAGGTTCAAGGTGAAGAGGAAAAGATTTACTAGGAATCTGAAGGGGAACATTTTCATACAAAGGGTGGTGGGTGTATGGAACAAGCTGCCAGAGGAGGTAGTTGAGGCTGGAACTATCTCAACGTTTAAGAAAGAGTTATACAGGTACGTGGATAGGACAAGTTTGGAGGGATATGGACCAAGCGCAGATAGGTGGGACTAGTGTAGCTGAGACGTATGGGCAAATTGGGCCAAAAGGCCTATTTCCACACTGCATCACTCTATGACTATTTTGTCTTGTGAAATTGCGACAAGGAGGCTGAATGGAGGCAGTGGGTAAGATAAGGTAAGGTCTTTTAAAGTCTATTTTCTCACCAGCTCCTCCTTAGTCGGGAAGGCAGTTAGGGCAGTGGTCTGATCTTCCTGCAGGATGTGGGAGATCGGAGAAACCTCCGGGATTACACCTGAGGGAAGTGTGGCCAGCTGCAACTCCTTACTGGAAGGGAAGTGGAGTGAAATGAAGTGGAGCTGCAGCTCCAGGGTGGTCCTGGAGAAAGAGAGTGTCACCGAGAGGAGTTACAGTGAGGTTGTCACACCTAAGATACAGGTAGAAAGTACTGTAGATGGATGACTGCCAGGAAAAAGAGTAGGCAGAGAGTGGAGGACACCCCATTGGCCTATTCCCTTGAAAACACATATACACTTGGATACTGTTGAGGGGGATGATCGTTCAGCCAATAGCAGCAGCAGCAGCAGCAATTAGGTCAGTAGCATCAGGCCAGGCCCTGATGTGTAGTGTGGAAGGGTAAAGTGATAAAAGGTAAAGTCAGGCAGAACATGGAATCTTGAACCAAATGTTGGAGAGACTCAATGGATCAGGCAGCATCTGGTGAAGGAATGGAGAGGTGATGTTTCAGGATCAGGTCCCTTCTTCAGACAGAAAGGTAACTTTGATGTTACCTGATAGTTAGATACTGTCGCTTCTTTGTGAAAGATCCACAAGCCTCCAGGGTCATCAACCTCCATCATTGACCTGAGTCTTCAAAGATTTGTAGTTCAATTTCTGGCCACTGCTATAAGCAACCAGAGAGAATAGAACATGACCATATTCAAAACAATGGCATACTTTGTTGCTTTGCATTTGGTTCACTGGTTATGGGAACTCAGAGACAGGACACTTAGGCTGTTTGACTGACAAACAGGAATTAGACAATTGGCTTATGAAAAACCTACTGGCTTTCCAATTGAAGGGGAAAGACAGTGTGTCACTTGAATGGCCATTTTGTAATTTATAGCAGGAGTGCGTGGGAAAGTCTATTCAAAGTGAAAGATCATGCAGTAAAACATTCACAAATAATTAGAGGTCTCCCTGCACCACTATGGACGAGCTCCTTTAGTGATTCTAGAAAATGAATGTCCAAAAGGGGGATGTGAGCAGAATTGGGGCTGCACCTCCTTGTAGCAAGAACAAGGTAATGGCAGTCATGAAAATATGTGTAATTCTTCAGAAGGCTATTCAATGTACTTTTTCAATTTGTACTCAGATAATGCGACTCCTGAAAGTTGGTTCGTTTCTTTACCGCAAGTTGAGACTGGCAGGGTATCAGGTGTTTGCATGAATGCTCCACTTTCCAATTTCTATCACTGTGGCTCCTCAGTCAATATAATTTGAGGTTATAAATGATGGCAGATTAATAAATCAGGTGAAATACTTCATCGCATCTGCCTTTCCATTCCCACGCATGCATCCTATAACAATAAATAAATTGCGGATGGAATTCAATGGGTCAAGCAGCATCTGTGGAGGGAAAAGGGCAGGCGACATTTTTGTCAGGATCCTTCCATCCTATGTAGTCTCCTGTCTGTCCATTTCCCTCCATAGATGTTGCCTGGCCCACTGAGTTCCTCCGGCAATTGGATTTTTGCTCAAGATTCCAATATCTGCAGTCTCTTGCACGACCTAACAATACTCTTGTCTCTGAATCCCAGATAATTTTTAAAACAATCTTCCAGAGCTGTCACTGAGGCGCATCTGTCATTTAATCCTTTTTTCTGGTCAGTTCACTGCAAGCCCTGTTCACTTCCAGTGATCCTCTGGCAGAATAGAGTCACAAAAACCCATCTGCCATGACAGACAACCACATCTCTGTCGAGATGTTAAAAGCCACATGATAGCTCACATGATCCTACTTATTTACTGTTTATTTGGTAACTCAGGAACTCAGCTGCCAAATTCAACATAACCACAGATGCTACAGTAATGACAGATTATTCATTTCTTTGTGGCTTTGCAGTTTGCACAGACTCTCATTCTGTTCCGAGATCTATATAAATCTTTCAGATATCTGTCAGAAATATTCATTCTCCTCTTTGTTTCCCACATGGATTGTCACTCAGCTCCTCTGTAAAGATGCGGTTGCATACAGCAGAAAAAAATGTTTTGTATGTACAGTATCTAGTTCTTGTGATTCCCAAATAACAACTCTAAATCATATCACTCTTTTATTCATAGATTGGTTTTCATAAGTGACATGTCAAAGGAAGTAATTCAGACATTCTCCTGTTACAATAATTAGAAAATAAATATTGTGACAGTATAATATTGTTTTGTTTTATTCCATTCATTTCATATTAAGTAGTAATCTCACTATCGTGCAAATAATTATGTACAAATTTGTTTCATTAAGAACAATCATAATGAATCTGCAGGCAATAATTAAAACGTTGAAATCAAATTCTAGATCTGACTCCAGCAAGACCTTCTCCATTGTTGATATGGCCAACGAATCATGTTGAAATCCATGCCATACTGAATCACAGATCTCCCAGAAATATTTCCTGTGTAAGACCATTCTGATTATCTGAAGTACAAGGATTTCTTTGCACACACTGTGATTCAACATTGCACAGTTTAAGAACTTTGAAAACGTCTGTAATTTTTAGCGTAAATGGGAATCTGTTTAAATCTTTCTATTTGTTTGGCTCAAATATTTTAGTGTGATTGGAGAATTAAAAAAAAATCTTAATCCTGATGGGAAGAGGTATAACAAAAACGTTTTTTAAGATTACAACTTGTTGATTGTTATATGATTCATTTGCCATAAGTCTGAAGAAGGGTCTCGCCTGAAACGTCACCCATTCCTTCTCTCCAGAGATGCTGCCTGTCCTGCTGAGTTACTCCAGCTTTTTATGTCTATAAGGAGATTTAATATTAATTTGTTCATAACCCACAAAACAAAAGAGAATAGAAATTTGTGTTCAATCGAATTTGAAGCCAAAGACAAAGGGTCATCCCACAAAGTGAATTGTTCGAGAGATATCATGTTGCATGTATTTGCATGTAAATAATAAAGGAGTTAGTGCAAAGTAATGAACATTTCCGAAATCACGATTGACTATTGAAAGTCTTTTGAATTTTGTGTCGTTGACTCATGATTCTGAATTGCTTATGATTGCTCCTCAGACATGCTCGTAGGTTGTAAACATAGATTTTAAAATATGTTTTAACATCCTTATATAACTATAAAACTCTGATCTTGGATGTGGTGCAGAAAATACGAAGGCTTTTTGGGGAAGGACCACATTCTAGAGTTATTTTGCTGTTGGACATTGAGGGGCATAATCGAGTGGGGACACCTGTCAAACAAGGGAAGGGATATCACCTTATAGGGTAACATGGGTGGCACGAGTGTTCTGTTAAAGATGGGTGCAAACACCACTGAGTAAGACACAGTTGAATGTACAGTATAGACACTGAGAATGTATGGAGAGTATCTGCACAGTTTTTATTTTGTATATATTTTATAATCTGAATAAAGTTTATTTTGGTTGTCAAAATTCCCCTCCATTATTAATCAGGTTGTTTGGGAATCTCAGAAATGTGTTCCTAGCCTCATGCGATGCACAACTGTAATCCATCCCTATGGCTTTGCTACAATTCTTAAGTCCACATCTTATTCCCTGTTGATATCAAGTCCTGGCTTCAGGCGGTGTCCAGGCAATGGGGCTTCACTCCAATGTCTAACACAGGAGCACCTTGGGTTACAAATGACCAGACTGTCACAAACCAACTTTTCCAAGTTCTCCCATACATATATCAATCTGAAGAAGGGTCTCGACCCGAAACGTCACCCATTCCTTCTCTTCAGAGCTGCTGCCTGTCCTGCTGAGTTACCCCAGCAGTTTATGTCTATCTTCGATTTTAACCAGCATCTGCAGTTCCTTCCCACACATATATTCTTATAGCATATTTTTCAAGCCAGTAAAAATAATAAAATATTGCACGGTATTTATTAATGAGTAGATACAGTATATATTCCATTAGTTTAATTATAGATGGTATTAGGGGGATTATTCAATGAAATGGAAATTATAACAAGTGTATGTGAAGTATGGGTTGCTATAGAAACCAGATGTTTCTGACTTATGGAAAAAACAGCTGATGGGCAATTCCCAGGGGCAGAACCCTTGCACATCCTGGGGATTGCCTATGCTGGTAAAATTACTAAAACCATCAGAACAGTAATTTTATGAAA
Source organism: Raja brachyura (assembly GCA_963514005.1). The sequence goes on from OY740783.1 coordinate 63,426,116, forward strand.
TAATTACTGAATTATAAAGTAGCACTAGGATTAAAAATGAGCGATGGCATAAACGTCTGTGGTGTCAGAAATGTTGTATCCTTTTACGTTCATGTTCGGAACAACTGCTGCCCTTCCCCTTTGAGAACTAACCTCGTTCTCCGTCCTTGGCAATAGCCAGCCTTCTTTTCTCCCTGTAATACATCCACTGCCACCTGGCTCTGGCATCACTGGTTTGTTTTCCTCATGGTCATGAGATCCTTATTTCCTCAGAGAATTACCCCTAACCTTTGTTTTTTTACAACTTAAATCTTGCCATTCACCCTATGTAGACCTGGAAGAGAGTAAATGTCCGGACCTTGTAGCGATGAACTGGGAATGGAATCACACTCTGTGCGGACCCAAAAATACAAATGTGACAAGTCACTGATAGATAGACACAAAAAGCTGGAGTAACACAACGGGCCAGGCAGCATCTCTGGAGAAAAGGAATAGGTGATATTTCGGGGTGGAACCTTTCATCAGACTGGATCACTGATGACACTGAAGTCACTGATAGAGATCTCTTGTATATAAACACTTCAACAACCAGAACAATGTATGCATTACTTTTAACACACAAATTGCTCCAAATCTTTTTGTTATGAACTAGTATGAAGAACAGGTACCAATCTATGTCAGAGACTTTGGGGTTAGTAGCGGACGACCTGGTTGTGATTGTGGATTTCAGTATCCCGATAACCAAGGGATAAATATCTTCATGCAGTGAGTTGTTCTGAAGTAGAATGAACCACCAATGTGAAAACAGGCTCTTCAGCCCACCCAGTCCACGCCGACCAGCGATCACTTGTACATTAACTCTATCTTACACACTAGGAACAAATTACAGAAGCCAATTAACCTACATTCCTGCATGTCTTTGCAATGTGGGAAGAAACCGAGGTACCTGGGAAAACCCACATGCTCACAGGGTGAACGAACAAACTCTGTACAGTCAGCACCCAAAGTCAGGATCGAACCCGGGTCTCTGGCGCTGTAAGGCAACAATTGCTACACCACATTGCCATCTAAATCTTTCATGTGACATGTGGTGGATGCAGATTTAGCTGAGGTAAATTACTGGATGGCTGAAAGATTTTCAAGACAGACTGGGGGATGGGGACTGAGTGGTTTTCTCTATAAAGCTCCTATAGTGCTGCCAGCAAATCTTTGATTCTGGAGCTAATGAAACTGCCTGGGTGACAGGAGGGAGCAATTTATGGTTGGAGCTAAAAACAAAGACTTTAGGTTTGCTAATGAATGAGATTCATCCAACACCTGACAAACAGTCCAATGGTGTAGAAATAGATGCTGAATCAAAGGGAGTGAAGGGGGCCTCAGCAGAGTCATCCGCAAACAGACAGAAGCTGAACCCATGTCTGCAGATGGTGGAAATTCCAACCCTGATGGCATGCTGAATGGCACCGTGAACTCATGTCTAGGTCACAGTGACCTTTCAATGGCCAAAATGATTCATTTGATTCAAATGATCCCGAGGGGTCTAGCCTCTTGGTAACATCATCATCAAAAACCATTGCAATCAGATAAGGCTACTTCATCAAGGCACTACTGAAAGAGCAACAAATACTCATTCATCTTCCAAAACTGGAGCGACATATTGAACCAGATTAGCTGAAACAACAGAAGCATTATCTGTTTAAATGACAGCACCATAAATTATTGGCTGAACAGGCGATTGATTATAAAAATAATTGTTGCTGTATTCTAAAATATTTCAGTAATCTATTGCTTGGAATCAATCCCAGCATGCAGGTGAAACACTAAGCATATGGTTCATTCCTGGAGGAGTTTGTACATTATTTATATTGGTGTAAAATATTGTACAATTTATATAAACTAAAATATCTTTATAAATGGGACTAAGTGCATTCTTAATTCAACACGCATTGGATGGAATAAGTATTTGTTACCAAGAGGCATTTCATCTCCAGACCCAAACTCTTTGAGGTGGTAGAAAGAATGGAACCCTTTGGTAAAATCTTACGGAAATTAGATTAATGATAAATTACATGCTCTCTGCTGCTGTGAATGATGAATGATAGTAAAGCAATAGCAGTGAATAATATGTTTACATTTCAACCACTGCTTTAATCTGCCTTGAGACTTCTCTATAATTCCATTGAAAGTTGAATCGTTCACAGGTCACAGGGCAGTAAGGCAGCGAAGTAGAACAACAAAGGAGGATCAGCCATCAGGTATTGAGTTGGATGTCACGAAGATGCAGACAACTCCCATTAAACAAGCAATGCTCAATTCATCCTATGATGCTGACATCAACTGTTTGTTGTATTTTCTAAAAGCAATAATAACATTAAATGGCCGTGTAAAATTTGCTTGGATTTCCTTTTCCCAGATTAATATGAGGATATAAGATGAAGTCAAGACCAATTTAGTTGCACTTTCCTCCATGGGTGACGAGTTGGTGCTGGCCAATGTTTGCTGTCATCTGCTATTCCCCAGCATATCAGCATCTTCAGAAGTGGAGGTGAGAAAAATTGGAGGAACAAATAACTAGTCTGAATATCAGTATGTGCCACAAAAAAGAAACAATTCTATTAAAAGTTGCACATATATATTTCCACACTGGCCATATTTGATCGATTTTGCAAGTAACTTAAGGGATTGCAAGCTGTAAGGAGTTTTATTGCAATTTATCCAGATGGTTGACAATGGACGCCCCAGTGGGCAGCCCACATCTGTGTACATGTCCTGATCCTGTTGGATTCAATTGGATATACTGCAAAAGGGAAATGCAAGGACGTTGTGTGTTGGGTTCAATGCAATTTCAGTCAGTTTGATTGGGTTTGGAGTGCATTGAGGTTGAAATTGTTAAGGGATTTTTTACTGTATGTGGTCCATTCTTCTGTCAGGCAAAGTGTCCTGTTGCTTACAGGAAGAGACATCAATGCTTCAATGGAATTTTGTCCATTGCGGAAGATAATGACGAAGGTTCAGTGCACTTTGAGCAGCAATTGATACCTGCTGCAAAATTTTCCATTATCAGCAGACCAAGTGGGACCCATGGGAGGGCTGGTCCCCAAACGCAATTTTCCACCTCTCCACCAATTCCAATATTGATGGCCAGTTGGGGGGGGGGGGGGGCAAGGCAACTGAAATTAGGCAACACAGCTTTAGCATTTCCAAACCAAAGGCAACACAGCTTTAGTATTTCCAAAACCAAAGGCAACACAGCTTTAGCATTTCCAAACCAAAGTAACACAGCTTTAGCATTTCCAAACCAAAGGCAACACTGCCTTAGCATCTCCAAACTATATTTTCAAACCACATTAAGGGTGCTGACAGGTCAGTAAAACCACTCACAGTTTAGCAGACATGTGTTCAGTGTTATTCACAGGTCAGACTGAGCGACGTGACCCTCTCGCTCCCCCATCTTGCAGAGACTCTCTGTGGCACTCAACACTTCCGGATTTTATAGTCCCTCCAGAAGGGGCGTGGCCTTCAGGAGAGAGAATCTCAAAAATTTTAAAACACTAATAACTCTTTTATTTTTAATCGATGGGAAAAATCCTCTTGTCCTGCGCAGGGGAGCTGAATAAGATGGCCAAAAATCACAGCTGTAAGTGGCAGCGTTTTTTCTAAAATCAATATACAGAACAAATGGAAGTGGTCAAGATCAGACTTTTAGTAATGTCGATATCACAGCCATAGACACAAAGCAATTAAATTAGTGATTCCTCCCAAATACCTTTGATAAAAAAGAAATATATTTATGAGAGATACAAAGCAAATTGATCAGTGTCACAAGGAATACACAAGATCTTCTTCTCATTAATCTAAACTCAAATCAAACGCAGATTCAAGAGGTGAATAATTACCCAACTCATATCAGGAACACAAGCCGATGGTAACATTGTAACAGATTGGACATACATGGATAAAGTCTTAAAGCTGATAAAAGATCAAATCTCTCTGGAAAATATATGCAGATGATGTCTAGAATTACAATTGAAAACACCCAAAAAAACTGCAGGTGATGAAAGCCTGAAATATAAAGAGAAAACGCTGTAAACACACAGCAGATCAGGCAGGAACTATGGAGCAAAAACAGCCCCAATGTTTAAGGTTGATGACCTTTTATCATACATTATCTGGAGGTAACTGCCTCACCAGTGAAAGGTCTGGTAAATCAGATATGGGACATAGGTATTACAGATGTTAAAGAAACATGGAGGGGGGGGGGGGGATGGGCAGGACTAACAGCTCAATGGTTTGGGGCACAGATCTTACACGTGTAATAGATGTGGAGGTAAGAGAGGAGGGGGAATCGCATTTGGGATTTGGGAGAACATCACAACAGTACTTAGAGAAGACATTCCTGCAGGAAATTTCCCGAGGCTATATGGGTAGACCTCAGAAGTAAGAAAAGAATTATCACTTTGATGAGATTGTACGATAGCCCCCTTAATAGTCAGTAGGAATTAGAGGAACAGCGTGTAGGAAGGAGTTGCAGATGCTGGTTTAAACCGAAGTTAAACACCTAAAGCTGGAGTACCTCAGTGGGACAGGCTACAACTTTAGGCTTTAAGAAGAAGGAAACTTCCCCACTGACAGTTCAGTCACTCACCCTGGATCTTCCTAATATTGATTGAAGAATCCTTCTTGGACACACTTCACAAATTTGATCAAATACAGGCTAAAAAAACAGGCTGGAGTAACTTAGTGGGACAGGCAGCATCTCTGGAGAGAAGGAATGGGTGACTCTTTGGGTCTAAACATGGCACTGACTTGCGTCTATATGCCTTAAAGGAAATTGTAAACAAATATAGAGGTAAAAACTCATCAATTGGTATGTCTTTTATTGATGCTTCCAAAGCCTTTGATCGTGTTAATCATAGAAAGTTGTTTGTTAAATTGAGTTAAAGAGGGGTGCCTAAATACATTGGGAGAATTCTGGCTTACTGGTATGCCCATCAGACTGTGCAAATAAAATGGGGCAATAGGGTCTCAGCCCCATTTGGGGTTAGCAATGGTATCAGACGTAATACTGGGTGCATGATTCGTAATACTCTAGTGAACCATATTATGTGTGTAGATTATCTTGTGGTCTTTGGTCCATCCAGCGCTGATCTCCAGCAGCTCCTTACTATATGTTCTGTGTATAGTGTGGAACATGATATAAAATATAATACTGGTAAGAGTGCTGTTATGATCTGTAGAACCAAAAAGGATAAATCTCTAAAATGTCATGATTTTTAATTGTCTGATAATAATCTTAGTGTCTGTAATAAGGTAAATATCTTGGATATTTTATTATAGAACAATTGACAGATGTTGAGGATATTTATAGGCAACACTGTATGATGTATGCACAAGCAAACATTCTCTTACGCAAGTTTAGCGCGTGTACGGATGGAGTGAAGTGGTCTCTGTTCAGAGCATATTGTACACCACTCTATACTGCACACTTATGGTCAAACTACATAAAAGCAAGCTTACAGAGACTTAAAGTGGCTTATAATGATGTCAAGAGAATATTACTTAAGAGACCTAGATGGTGTGGTGCAAGTGAAATGTTTATGGTTGCAGGAGTCAATACTTTACAAACTGTCTTAAGAAATCTTATGTATAAATTTATTTGTCGGATTACTCTGAAAATGAAACCATCTTGGCCTTATCAAACATAAGGTTTAGAACTACATGCTACCAATCCCAGCTGTGGAGGCATTGGTATAGTTATCCCGTTGTAGGACACTGATTTTTTTTCCTTCTTGATCTTAAACCATGTTTTGTGCTTTTGTATGTAATTTATTCTATGTAATGTCTTGTCTTTTATCTGGACCGTGTGTCTGTAATAAAAAGTAAGTAAGTAAGATCATCTGTTTTCTGCTTTTGTTGGAAAAAAAATCAATGTACGCTTTTTGAGCTGATTGTGAAATATATGCGACATGATACATTTTCTGCTATCCTAAATAAATCAGGAAACAATTGTAACTTGACGATGATGGAAGGGTTTACTTATATCAAGTTTGGATTAGGATTCCTTGTCCTAGAGCAACAGGTTTCCATTTATGGAAAAAAATTGTCTCATTGTTTAATGGAGGTTGATTTATGTAGTCAAGGCTGTTTATGGATCTGTACAGTGTTATGGGATTTCTCTAAATGTGACTTCTTAGATTAAACTGATTTCAAGTTCACACCTCTGAAAAATATCTTTGAACTCAGGGACATGTACATTAAAGGCAGGTGGTTAAGATCTGTGTGTATGTCATAACATTAAATGTAATGAATGCCAAATAACATCTCTGCTGCTTTTCTTCAACTTCATAGAATAGTTTAGTTTAGGTTAGAGATACAGCGCGGAAACAGGCCCTTCGGCCCACCGAACCTGTGCCACCCACTTACACCATCCTACACATGCTAGGGACAATTTACAATTATACCAAACCAATTAAACTACAAACCTGTAGGTCTTTGGAGCGTGGGAGGAAATCGGAGATCCCGGGGAAACATACTCGGTCATGGGAAGAACATACAAACTCTGTTCTGACGACACCCGTAGTCAGGATTGAATCCAGGTCTCTGGTGCTGTATCTCTAACCTAAACTCTACCACTGCGCTACAGTGCCGCCCGGCTGATACTTGAAATGCTGTTCAGCAAGCATTCTCAATCGCTTTCTTACTAGTTCTCCATTCGTGTAGACAGATGTTCCCTCCTGGAATTAAACGCTCTATCGGCAACTGCCTCTTGGATGACCTTACATTAAACCACTGGATTATTGTCAACTCACAACATTTCTTAAACATCAGTTGTGCAAATATTGATTTAAAGAATAAAAGGCTATAATGACCTTATAACGAGCTGCACTAAAACAATACAGACATGGAATCCAAAAAAAGACCTGTTTTGTTTTAACTGAGGTTATCTCTTCCATCATAAAGACTGCTGATTTCTGCTCATATTACTTCTCCCAGCACTGTGTTCATATCGTGACTTCTGCCAACGAGACTCTTAATCATGCCTTTGTACTTCCATAGTTGGCCATTTCAATTCTCCGCTGGGTGGCCTGCAGCTCTCCACTCTCTGCAGCGACAGCAAGAACTCTGCCTGTTTATCCTTTTTCATGCCATAATGTTAGTTTAAACCCTACCCTTCCAAACCCAAGAAAGAATGGTTCTGAGTTATGAAATGTAAAATAAGTGGCAGAGCTAAAAGTTGTCAACTTCCTCTGGGCGAGATAGATTTCAACTACCTGGCACGTGCTACCTGTCCCTTCCCCTTATACTTGCTGATTGTCATGGGTCTCAGTTCACTGAACAGAGGCCACATATTTATAATGTTAATTATTGGCCTTGATTCTCCCAGTCTCTCATTCCTTCTTTGGCTTGACGACTCTTCACCCAAACATTCTGTTCATCCTGCTTGTTTTCACTACTCTAACTGGGACTGTGCCTTCACTTCCTTGGATCTGTGTTTGTGAACTTCATTTGTACACCATCCCATCCCTTTGGATTTTTTAAACCCATCTCTTCATCTAAGTTTTTGGCCACTTTTCTTAATCTTTCCTTCTATGTTGGTATTCACTTTTACTACTGAAGAATCCCAGACAGCTTTTGATGTTAAAGTGTTGTACAAATTCCAGTTGGAATTTATACGCATTAAACTGAAATACCAAGCTATTACATGCTTTATAGAATTGGTTTTCCACAACATGGGTAAAACCATTTAACTGGAACTCCTAGGTGGACATTTATCAGTTGTTATCTGCAATAATGGTGCACCTTAGAATATTTGAATTTATTCCTATATTTATGTATATATTTACAAATACTTCAAAATGCTCAACATTGTAAATAAACCACTTGCCAATATGAAACATTTGAGCAGGAGCAACATTTAGGAAATTATTACATGAATTGGAAGCTAATTTTATGAGTTCCTATAATTCTGGGAAACCTTCAATACGTGCAATTTCATTTCGGAGTCACGTGAGTGACTTCGTGAAGAGCCCGCCGGCGCGCATGCTCGACATATCGTCGTACCGCGTTGCTGCGACGGCTGGCGGTGGAGCGCGCTCCTCGCCAGCCCTTCAGAAGGGGCCACGGAGGTGAGTATTCTACCTTTAGTTGGTGGTCCTTGTTGTTGGTTTTGTCTTGCAGCAAGGACATGGATGGGAGTTCCAAGGGCCGGAGGACGTCAGGACGAGTTCGCCGGTCAACAGTTCCGGGGCCTTTATCATCGGCAGTTCCGGGGCCTTTACCAACGCAGGCCGGGACTCAGGCGGAGATGTGGGTAAGCCCTGTGTTTACAGGTCCAGATCCGCCAGCACACCACAGCTCGGAGGAGTTCGACGAGGAGGAGTGTGGTGTGCCGCCAGAGCAGGAGGACCCTGCCATGGCAGTCAGGTCGTCAGCAGGCTCGCTGGCGACCTCGAGCAGGGGGCGTGCGGCTGCACGGCCCGTTCCACTCAGCCCTCCGAGTAGGGGAAGGGCAGGAGCCCAGAAGCCTAACCCTACCAGGGCTAAGGCATTGCCTGACACGGAGGAGCGGTCAGGTTCCAGGGCGAGACCCGGGGCGGCTGTGAGGTCCAGCCGGCACACCCCGACTCTCGACGCCGGGACGGGTCGGTTGAGTCGGGTCTCGTCACGGTCGCCGAGCCCCCCATGGATGGGTGGGCGAGACCATGCGTCGGCAAGGTCCACGATGTGGGCAGCCGGCAAGCCTGCGCGGGCTTCAGGTAGCCATGCTTCGGCTGGTGCCGACACCACGCTGCAAGTGCCCTTAGTGGCAGCGGCGTCAGCTCCCGCTAAACGGAGGCGGTTGAAAACGCCCGCGCGGGAATCGCGCAGTTTCGCCTCGGCGGCTGTTAGCGACAACTACCGGCACCGGCAGGGCCTCGATGAGGTGCGGGCCGATGATAGGAGCCCGGTTTTCTTTTCAGAGCCGGAGGACTCCGACCACCTGAGTGTTCAGGGTGAAGGGCGTATTGACCGTATGGAGCGGCTGCTGGAGCTCCTGCTTCAAAGCCAACAACAGCAGGGCAGCCACAGGCACAGGGCGTCGTCACCAGCCTCTACCATCAGCCTGGAGCAGCAGGAGGAGGAGGTTTGGTGGATTCCATACCACCTCCGGTGGAGGTACCAGCGGAGGATCTTCTGGATGTGGCGACCAAATTTGCGGCCCCACAATTCATCTGGACTTCCTTTAAACATGAAGCTACAGGAAGAAGTCCTCATTCAGGCAATGAGCCGTCACAAGGCTCTATCCAATTGCAACTCCCTCAACGTGCCTGTGGTCAATACGCCGATATGGGGCAACATCAGTGCGGCTATCCGTCAACAGGAGGTAAAACTGCAGCGGATCCTGAAGCTCCTCACGGCCGGTATTACCGCCTTTGTGCGGTCGGTGGACGTGGACGAATTGAATTTGGACCAGGAAGATGCCCTGGCCCTCCTGTGCGCGACCCAGCACGAAATTAACGGGTTTCGCAAAACCAGCATCCGCCCAGCGCTCAATCCAAAGTTTGCAGGATTGTGCAAACCACCGCCGCCGCCCCCGCCCCGTCAGCTCTTTGGGGAGGACCTCTCGAAGAGAGTCAAAGAGCTTGACGAGCAAGCCAAAACGGTGGGGATCATGCGCCCTCAGAGTGCCCCCACACCGTCAGGCTCAAAGTCTCCATACATTCGATCACGAGGGTCTGCCAGTACCTCGACGAGGACCCACCCTCAAGCTCCACAACGACAGCAACATCAGACCCAGCACCAGGGGTCTTTTTTAGGACAGGGTCGGCAGAGACCCTGGTGGAAAACGAAGACGCCGCGCCCTCAAGCCAACCCAGCACCTCCACGTCCGCACACGCGTGTCAAGGACCGCCGGTAACCACGGAGGTGAGGGGGTCTGGTTCTCTCTTTTCTCTCTGTTTAACTTCACATGTTGGTGGTCGCCTTCGGTGGTTTTTGGGTGCATGGGGTAATTTTACTGGTGACGAGTATGTGTTGCAGAATATTCAGGGGCATAAAATTGAGTTTATTAATGGCGACATTCCTCCATCCCAGCACATGCCCGCTCGAACGTTTAAATTATCTGCTGCAGAACAGGCAGCCGGCTATAAGGAACTGTTAAGTTTTGAGAACAAAGGAGTGATTAAGAGAGTGGTGCATGAGCCAGTTGAATTTGTTTCGAACATATTCACCAGACCTAAGAAGGATGGAAGTTGTCGTGTCATTATTGATCTAACCCGTTTGAATACTTTTGTAACATATTCTCATTTTAAAATGGATACGTTTGAAACAGCCAAATCATTGATTTCTCATGGTTGCTTTATGGCATGCATCGATGTAAAAGACGCATATTATTCCGTATCCGTCCAGAAATGTGACAGAAGGTTTTAAAATTCATCTGGATGGGGCAACTCTGGCAGTACAAGGCTTTGCCTAATGGGCTCACCACAGCCCCTAGATTGTTCACTAAATTAGTGAAGCCAATTATGGCTTATTTGAGACAACGACACCATATAGTTATGGCCTATTTAGATGATATCTTAATTGTGGGCCACACCCTAGAATTGGTTGAACAGGGTGTTGCAGCTGCTGTCAATATATTTCAACAATTGGGGTTTATTGTCCATCCAGAGAAATCAAAGTTCTACACTGCCCAGGTGATTAATTACCTAGGGTTCACGATGAACTCTATAAGCATGAGGGTTACCATTCCAATTAACAAGATTGAGGAGGTTACCCAGGTGTGTCAAGATTTAATCCGCACCAATATACCATCGATTCGGCACTTAGCTACAATAATTGGGAAGCTGGTAGCTTTGTTTCCGGCAGCGCGATATGGACCTTTGCATTATCAGAATTTGCAAAGAGCTAAAATTGCAGCGTTAAAACAGAACGCTGGTCATTATGATCGGTCCATGCAGCTGCCGCCCGAAGCGATAAATGAGTTGCAATGGTGGGTGTGTCACATTAGCAGCTCATTCAAGCCTATTAGGGAGGCTAATCCGGTGGTATATTTGCAAACTGATGCAAGCTCCAATGGTTGGGGAGCCACGAATAATTGCTCTAGTTGTGGTGGCAGATGGGACACCCTTGAATCAACGATGTTGTTAACTCAAGGGATTAACTATTTGGAGTTGCTGGCAGCATTCCACGGACTTCGTGCGTATTGTTCCAAGCTTGTTGGAGCACATGTCCATCTCCAAATAGACAACACCACAGCAGTAGCATATTCAAACCATATGGGTGGTACCAGGTCAGTTTCGTGTGACAAATTGGCTAACTCAATTTGGCTCTGGTGTGTTCAAAGAGACATTTGGATTTCAGCTACCTATTTGCCAGGTGAGCTTAATACTGTGGCGGACACCAGGTCACGCAAATGTAATGACAATATTGAATGGATGTTGCATCCTGAGATTTTTTCTAAAGTCACAGCCAAATTTGGTAAACCGGACATTGACCTTTTTGCGTCACGGTTGAACCATCAGGTACCAACCTATGTTTCATGGGAACCAGATCCTGGGGCAATAGCGCTAGATGCATTCTCGCTGGACTGGGGGAATTGGTTTCTATGCCTTCCCCCCCGTTTTGCCTCATCAGTCGGGTATTGCGAAAGATTCAGGCAGATGCTGCCAAGGGCATCCTTATTATACCCGACTGGCCCACACAGCCTTGGTATCCGGTGGTCTTTGACATACTCAACGAACCTTGGGTCCTTTTGAAGGGTTGCCCACAATTGGTTACTCACCCTGTCTCAGGGGAGCCACATCCCTGCCATGGCTATTTAAAGTTGTTGGCTTGCAGGTTTTGAACAGGCCGTTAGTCCAATACGGCCTCTCAGCTCGGACCATGGATACCATCGGGGCGTCGTGTCGAGAGTCCACAAGGCGAAGATACCACTCGCATATTAAGAAGTGGGAAGCCTACTGCAGCCGCTCTCGCATCACGTACGATGACGTGACAATAACCGACGTCCTGGAATTCCTCGCGGGGTTGCACCATGATGGACACTTAAGTTACAGTGCCATCAACAGCGCCAGAAGTGCGCTATCATTCTACCTCAATATTGGGGTAGGATCCAACAGGCTAGTGCCCAGACTCATGCGGGGTATATTCAATATGAATCCGCCTACACCACGCTATAATATCACCTGGGATGTCAGGGACGTATTAACCCTGCTCAGGACGTGGTCGCCCATGGAAGGGCTCCAACTGGACCAACTCACCATGAAGCTGGTGATGTTACTAGCGCTGACTTCAGCTCAGAGGGTACAGACACTATACAAACTTTGTGTCGACAGAATGACTTCTACCCCTACAGAAGTAGTCTTTTTCACTGACGAGCTACTAAAGCAGCATAGACCTGGGTGCACAGGGCTGCAGCTGAAGTTCCCGGCATACCCCGCAGATGCTAGGCTATGTTTAGCCTCACATATCCGCCACTATGTCAAGGTGACGGCACGCATCAGAGGAATGGAGAGATACCTGCTTGTCACTCATAAGAGACCTCATCATCGAGTGACAGTCCAGACGATATCCAGGTGGCTTCCAGTCGTCTTGGGTAAGTCAGGTATCGACACTAATGTGTTCAAGTCTCTTTCCACCAGGGCTGCATCGACGTCAACGGCGAGGGTCATGGAGGTGCCCATGGACCAAATTCTCGCCACAGCAGGATGGGCTAATGAAGCTGTGTTCCAGCGTTTTTATAACAAGCCTGTTGCTGCTCCTCTACAGTTCGCAGAAGCCGTGCTGAATGCAGGTCACGAACGTGGAGATGTCCCCGCATGAGGGGTTTTGATTTGTTATTAATAACTCTGCTCTTGTTTTGCAGTATGAACTATTGAGCAAGTTTGTTCCTCCCATCCATCCCTGGTAGTGGTGTGTCAGCATGGACGTGGTCCAGGGCGTGTAATCACAGAAGCTTTGAAGTCTTCACGAAGTCACTCACGTGACTCCGAAATGAAATAGTAAGATTGAACGAGAACTTACCAGTTCGAAGGTTGATCTTTATTTTATGAGGAGTCGAAGTGAGGGATTTCGAGCCCTCCTCGCCCAACCCTCAATCACCTTCATCTGGTAATCTTAGTCACTTCAATCTTACTATGCGCAGTCATTTCTTTGTTGGTTTCTGTGATTCCACGCCGCTACTTTGAAGTATGTCGAGCATGCGCGCCGGCGGGCTCTTCACGAAATCCCTCACTTCGACTCCTCATAAAATAAAGATCAACCTTCGAACTGGTAAGTTCTCGTTCAATCTTACTATTCCTCATGCCAGATCTGCTATATCATGTGCACTGAAGAATAAGTAGGTGGTCTTCCCTCTTTGGATATTTAAGGTCAGTGATTTCCCTTATACAGCAACGTGACAAATGGTGAAATGTGTTGATATACAGTGACAATTACCTGGAATGATCCTATGTCTATAATGTTTGCGAGTAAAGGTATTCATGGGTTTGGTCATGAGATCAGCCCAGATAAATGCAGGAGGTGATACAACAGCACAGATCTCCATGTGGACTGCCTCAGTGCAGCATACCCAATGTGGACATTGTTCTACAATTAAGTCTTGCTAAGAGCTTGGATCTCTTTAAGTCCTACTAAGATATGCTTGAGTGAGGAATCGTTTAATGCCTTCTGCCACATAGTCCCTATGGCTCCCTTTAGTCCTTCTGAAACCCCTGGGCCTTCATCATGCTAGCTAGCAAGGGAAATATTTGGTGTAAACGATATCCATTGACAAGTAACACAAGGAAGCAGTGTTAAGGGTCTGTCCTTCGAGCATGCGACCTGAATGCGGCAAGCTCGACCAAACTGGAAGCGGGGGCCGCACGGAGGTCGAGTGATCCCCGTACAGGGCCAATCCCACCAGCATGCGTCTCCATGCGGCGAGCGCGACAAAACCGGCAGCGGGGGCCGCGCGGAGGTCGGGTGAGTGGAGCGAAGTTGGAGCGAAGTTGGAGCGAAGTCCGCGGTAAGTTCACAAGGACAGAGATGGACAGAGAGAGAGAGACACGGAGGCAAAAAGAGAGGGTCACGGAGGCACACAGAGAGAGGGCCTCAGAGGCACATATAGAGGGGGTCACGGAGGCACATAGAGACAGGGCAACGGAGGCACATATAGAGAGGGTCATGGAGACGCATACAGAGAGGGTAACGAAGGCACATATAGAGAGGGTCACGGAGGCACATATAGAGAGGGTCACGGAGGCACACAGAGAGGGGTCACAGAGGCACATATAGAGAGGGTCACGGAGGCACGACGTCGAGGCGGTGCATAATGCGTCGAGGCGGCTGTAGGCCGACAGGCCGTTGCCGCTCGGAATTTCTGAACACGGTCAGTTTTTCTAGCCCCACGCGATGTCGGGACCAGCTCCACACAACTCTATACGGCTCTGGCGATCGAAGTGGGACCGGCCCCGCGAGGCCGAACGGCTCAAGTGACCACGTTAGGTCGCGCTCACCGCATGGAGTCACATGCTGGTGGGACAGGCCTTTTAGATGAAGACTGGCTGAGTCTTATGTGTGAACACAAAGTTAGTAGTGAAGGTGCAAAATTCATTGGAGCAGCCTGGTTAACAATTTAGATTAAGTGGAATTAGCCCTTTAAGTTCCATGGTCCAGGGAAAATGACATTACCGAAAGCTAGGTTTATTTTTGTGTTTAAGTAAGGATTGGTGTTTTCAGATCAGCAACTTCTAAATTACATTAACGGCAAAGAATGGATGATTGGGATGGATTTCATGCCTCTGGTGTCAATAAAATGTTCAACATGAAGTTGGCACATGAATTTCCAGCCTGGTGCTAAAATGCCGAGAAATGGGTGTGATTTTGGTCTCCCGGGTTAATCCTATTTTCTACGGCACTGCGCCAGTTTCTTTCAGAGAAGGAATTTTGTACTCTTGATGTCCTTGTAAAGACTCACCAACGAGAGCAGACAATTATGAAACTGGAATGGTAGACACCAGATTCTTGGCATAAACAGGAGAGCTTTCTGGTGAAGTCAGATAGATTGTTACAACAAAACCCAGCTCTGCACCAATTAAAGAGGTTTGGAAGCTTGTTTTCAAAATATGAATTATTGTAATGCTGAAGATAAACCAGAGAAAAGGGTAGAACTCTGTCCTGAGGCATCATTCTCTCTTACAGAATAACTCCATTCCTTTTTCTCTTTTTCTCTTTTATGTGCGAAAGCATGCAGGTACTCATGCAAACATGTGCACGCACGTAAACACACACACACACACACACACACACACGTGCACACACACACAAACATACTCACACTCACATGCGCACACACTGACATGTGCGCACGCGTGCACACACACACACAACCAAATAGCTAAAAGATCTTTCTTGAAATTTGCTCTTTAGATCATATTTTCTGCTCATGATATTCATATTATTACGCCATCTGTTGGCATTCTGAAAGAAATAGATCTCATTTTTTTTACATTGTCACTAAATTGCAGCTTTTCATCATTTGACTGCTTCCAATTAATTTTTTGTTACATTCTTTCTAAAACTGCCTGATTTGTCTACCAGCAACTCACAAAAATGTTATGCATCATAGGCTCATCAAAATGATTATTAGAACAATAATGAACCTAACAAAACTTCCCAAATCAAACTCCAGCTTCTCGTTCCCATTTAGTTTCCTTATAGTTTATCTATTAGTCATCAGGGCTTTTGGTTTAATATCATTTGGTTGAGTGGTGTAATCAGATGCTTGTTAACACAATGAGTTGTGCAATATCCATGAGGAAAATACAATAATACTAACATAACCCTAATGAAGAAGGATAACGTATGCTCAAGTACATTAAAAATACAGCCAAGCCATGTATTCCCTCCAGTTCGAGCAACTGTTTTGATTATTTTTATTGAATTGTTGTAAAGGTTAAGTAATTCTACAGACATGCTGCGTGTAACGTCATGTTCTGCCCTTTATATGGTAAGGGGACAGTTGTGCGGGCAAACTTGGTGAAATTGTGAAGATGGGTGGGTGGGTGGTAACATGCGATGTTTTCTTTTTCTTCTGGAGCCGTTTATTTTAGACGCGATGTAGGAGGTTTGTGTAGCCGATGGTGCCCACAGATCACTTGCTGCACGGAGCTGATGAAGGCAGCCTGACAGCTGAATAAATTGCAGCAAGATGCCAGTAAAACATTGCTGCATAAAATCTACGTGGGACCACCCATGCAGATGGGAGAGTTGGTTTGGAGTCTCTTGTACGAAGAGCAGCAAAGTCATATTTGGAGTTAACTCTTTGCTTTCTCATCAAGTATATTTCTCAGCTTTCAATAAACACTTTTCAGCCCTCTCCCTGCAGAAATCCAGGCACAAAACAAGATTGTGGAATGTAAGGGGTCATGATAACGTCATGAAAAGAAAGAAAGTGTTTCTAAGTGCTTATGCAGAGTAATGGCCCTGTCTCACGGTGCGAGTCCACCCACGAGAGATCCTGAGCGAAAGAAAAACTCACACTCGTGGTTGTCTAGTAAAATTCCAAGTTTATGTTCATGAGTTTAAACGAGTTCCCACGTGTATGTCTAAGTTTGCCGTTTACTTTTGCCGTTTCTCATTTCTGCAATATACCAAGTTCCTCTCCCGAGTTACCAAGTTTATCTCACGAGTTACGCTTGAGCCAACCATGAATGAAGGTCTGTTTTAAGTATCAAATAAAGGAGCTGGACAGCATCTCATACAGTAAGTATATTCTGATTCCGTATTGAAAGTTATTCAATTTCAGAACGTAAAGAAACTAGGCAGGATCTCGGCCCCACACTCGCTGCCATTGTGCAGCAAGGAGGCGGTGGCGGCGAAGCAACAGTGACTTTGAGTTAAAGATAGAATTCAGCGCGGCCGCATCTATTGATATGACCTACAAAGGGAAAATGCGCACCGTCCAGTGCCAGAGCAGTTATACTTATGATTTGTTTGAAACACGCATCACATAGTTAGAAGACCAGCGGGCGGAAGTTTGCTATATTTTAATTGAATTTACTGCCAGGTCTACAAACGGCGGGGAGACGGGAGATAAAATCTTTGAATGTGGACGGATGTCTGTGGAGGGCTGGGATCATTCTCTGCTCTCATCTCTCTCTTTCTGTGTGCGCATTAGCAGGGGGCAGAGCGGTCTACCTCACTGGGGCACAAGATCTCTACCGCCTGCCCCTTGCAGCCATCAACTTGTTTGTTCCTTTGGTGCGCCTCATCTGCCCTGCTTCCATCCCAGCCCTCCCCCAGCTCTCTGCCCCATTCTCTGGGAAATGTTGCTTCCGCCGCTGTAACGAGGAGGGGTCCAGCTGGCTGGGTTGATGGGTGGGTGGGTGGGCAGGGAGGGGGCGTGGGTACAAACCACCGAGTCCATTCTCAAAAGTTCGGGCAGAGCCGTGTAGCAGTCACGTTTCTCTCTGCTTCATATCCGTGGGAATTCCCTCAGTATGGTTACTTTTCAAACGTCCCGCCCAGTGTTAACTGTGGTCAAACCCACGAGTTACTCACGAGTCACCACGGTAAACTCACGGGCTACTACATTATTACAACGAGTTTAAAAGTATCAAAAATTTCCTTCAAGAGTATATTTGACTCGTGGAAATCTTTCAACATGATGACATTTTTTTACGAGTTAACATGTTTCCCGAGTACCTGCCGTTAGCGTTACGAGTTGCTAAGTTACGTTCACGAGTTCCGACCTTCCCGCTATGTTAATTCTACGTGATTACCACGAGGTTGATTTGTTTTTAACTCGGGATCACTCGTGGGTGGACTTGCACCGTGAGACAGGGGTTAATACTTGTACTGAACTGGATACAAAATTGGTAGACAAATCAGGCAGGTTTAGGAAGAATGGAACACAAAACTCATTGCAAGGAGTCAAATGACAAAAAGTTACAATTTAGTGACAATGTAAAAAAAAGTACCTCTGTACATGTGACAAATATAGTACCATACCATACCTTACTTTTTTGAATTCAGGCACCACTTTGAAGTTGTGCGTACGAGTGTGTCAGAGCGAGAAAGAAAGAGAAAGAGAAAAGGTGGAAAGAGAAAGTCTGATTACCAGTAAAATTTGAATGAGGGATAGGGCAGTTATATTCTCATAGTTGAGAAATCAACTATGTTCATCAGCTTTATCTCCAGTCAACTGGCAGGAATGTTCACAGGGTTGTAGAATGGAATGCCATGGTAATGTGGGTGGAACACCATAGGGAAGGAGCAGAAAATAGAAAATAAAATACTTGAATGTCTGCTGCAAATGGGGACAGCTGGAAAAGCTCTCAAGTTCGGATGTCTGATGGGATCGTGCAAGCTCATCGATCTCCCATTCTACCCACCTCCTCTGCCCTGAATGAACTGGGAACCAGAGGAGTGTGTATTAGGCCGGCAAATATGGCAGTGACCTTGGACACTGTGACAAGTGACCTTCAGCAATTTATTTTCTAGTTAATGCAAAATCGACAGAGATATTACATCTTTATTGTTGGCCTTACGTAATATTCAGATATTGTTGGTAGACAGATTATGCTATAAAACGGAATTGCAGATGCTGGTTTATACCAAAGACTGACACAAAATGCTGGAGTAACTCAACGAGTCAGGCAGCATCTCTGGAGAAAATGAACAGGCGATGTTTCGGGTCGGGACCCTTCTTGAGATGGAAGAAGTGTGCTGACCCAAGATAGATTATGTTGTTAGAAACCCTTCCAATCCTCGTTAACTCGTGAATGAACAGGCACACATTTTTCTCTGTCCAATTGAATATCACAGCTAAACCATTTTATTATTGATGGTTACAACCAAAATGGAAAATACATGAATTATAAAAATTGAAATTAAATATGTCAATGAACGTCTTCTTCGCAAAAAATATTCTGCAATAAGAAAAGAGTGAAAGTGAGACATCAAAGAGTGTTCATAATTTAGCATGATTAAAACATGATTAACCATTAATAATATCTTCTTTACATTTAATAATAATCTAAAGAACGGAATTAATTGAAGATTCTCAAGAACAATTAAAGCATTCTAGCCCAGCATGTTATTTTAAACTGCACTATTTGAGTTTTAATTCTTGAGGCGGTGTGTGGAGTTGGTTCTCAGTATTTAAGCTGCTAAATCAGGCTCTCATGTGCTGGAGCCAAACCCCTGGTTGGCAGAGGCCCTAAAGTGGTTGGTGTGGTTCAGCCACATCTGGCAATGGACGGCCAAACGAACTGTGCGCCAGATATATTCAAGTCTACATATCTTGGATTATGTGATGATGGGAAATTGGTTCTATTCCTTTCTGTCAAGCCAGGGAAGAGAAGTCATGTGTTTTTGCTGCTCCCATACCCTCATCTTCAGTCATACTCTAAGTTTCTGTTGCTGACCCTGCCTCCTATGTCTACATGTTATCTCTCAGGGAAAATAATCAAAAGTAGCACATCATCTAAACATATGGATGCGTCATTTCATCTCTACCATTCTCAAACCCACTATTGCTTCCATTGTATCTTTGCGTTTGCGAATGAGAAATGTTTTGTCTAGAAGGAACAGACAGTCTGAAAAACAATGTGTAAGAAGGAACTTGCTGGTTCAAACCGAAGGTAGACACCAAAAGCTGGAGTAGCTCCGCAGGACAGGCAGCATCCTTGGAGAGAAGGTTTCTTCTCTCCAGAGATGCTGCCTATCCCGCTGAGTTACTCCAGCTTGTTGTGTCTATCTTCCATTTGAGAAGCAATGCTATGTGTTGCTCTGTTTAATTTGCAGACATTGTCCACGGATATGATTGTTTTGTAGGGAGCAGTGAAACTGGAAATAGGTAGCAGCCATTGTAAAACACAAAGTGCTGGAATAACCCAAAGAGTCAGATAGTATCTGTGGTGGGAATGGATAGACAATGTTTTAGGGTTGAGACCCTTCTTCAGACTGATTCCAGCATCTGCAGCTGCGTGTGTCTCCACACTAGCCAATGTGCTGGGCTGGAAAGTCAGTGACTGAGGAAGCAGATTTAATCAAGATCACTGCTAGTAAGGAGCTCTTCAAAGAATGACATCTGAAGTAAAGATGTGTAGGAATGAACTGCAGATGCTGGTTTAAAGCAAAAAGAGACACAGAATGCCGGAGTAACTCAGTGAAACAAGCAGCATCTCTGGAGAGAAGGAATGGATGACATTCCTTCTCTCCATAAATGCTGCCGGCCTTGCTGAGTTATCCCAGCATTTTGTGTCTCCCTTCTGAAGTAAAGATGTTAGTTGTGAGATAAACAAAGACGATTCCACATTGAAGTATGAGCAGGAGTGTGCGAGTGTGGCAAAATACTGTTGTGTTATGATATGGATCATGAGGAGAAGGAGGTGATAGAGAGAAAGAATGAAGAATATAATACTTAGAACCAAGATAGGTGGGCATGGATCAGAGAGGAGACCAAATGGAAAATCAATGGAAATTATAGGAATGTGCCCTGTTCTGGAGATGTAGCTAAAATATGAGAATAAATGGAAAATGGTTTACATAGTGACTTGTTATACATAGGGGACTTTACTCTAAAAACATTATATTGAGCAGATAAAGGTCAATTTAAAATGTAAGACAATAGACAATAGACAATAAACAATAGGTGCAGGAGTAGGCCATTCGGCCCTTCGAGCCAGCACCGCCATTCAATGTGATCATTGCTGATCATCCCCAATCAGTACCCCGTTTCTGCCTTCTCCCCATATCCCCTGATTCCGCTATTTTTAGGAGCCCTATCTAGCTCCCTCTTGAAAGCATCCAGAGAACCTGCCTCCACCTCCCTCTGAGGCAGAGAATTCCACAGACTCACCACTCTCTGTGAGAAAAAGTGTTTCCTCGTCTCCGTTCTAAATGGCTTACTCCTTATTCTTAAACTGTGGCCCCAGGTTCTGGACTCCCCCAACATCGGGAACACGTTTCCTGCCTCTAGCATGTCCAAGCCCTTAACAATCTTATATTGTTCTATAACACTCCCCAGGACCCTACTATTTACTGTGTAATCCTGCCCTATCTTATCAAAATACAACATCTCACATTTATCTGAATAAAACTCCATCTACTGTTCCTCTGCCCATTGGTCCAGTTAATCAAGATCTTGCTATAGCCTCAGCTAACCTTTCATCACGGTAGATATGTATCACTCTACCATATATTTTGGCATCATCTAACTTACTAATTATGCTATTTATGTTCACATCCAAATCATTAATATAAATAACAAACAGAGGAATCAGCACGGCTCCCTGTGACACACCACTTGTTACAGACCTCAAGTATGAAAAACATTCCTTTAACATCACCCTCTTCACCCTCTGATTCCTACCCTCAAGCCAATTTTGTATCCAATTGGCTAGCTGGATTCCATGTGATCTAACCGTGCAGCCAAGTCTACCATATAGTAACTTGTCAAAGTGAATCTGAAGAAGGGTTCCGACCCAAAACATCACCTATTCCTTTTCTCCAGAGATGCTGCCTGACCCACTGAGTTACTCCAGCATTTTGTGTCTTTCTTCAGTATAAACCAGCATCTGCAGTTCCTTCCTGCACAACTTGTCAAAGGCCTTCCTAACCTCCATGTAGACCTTATCAACATTCTTGATCACATCTTCAAAAAAAACAGTCAAATTCATGAGACATGGTTTCCTACAACCAAAGCCATGCTGAATATCCCTACTCAGTGTTTGCCTTTCCAAACACACATAGGTCGTTTCTCTGAATCTGGCACATGGTATCTGATAATAAGAATTTGAAAAAGTTATTTGAGAAGAATTATATTATGTCCCTGTATATGGGCTTGTTGATTTTGAAAAATGTTTTAATGATTTTGGAAATATCCAAAATATCCAAAATATTTTACCCCAAAAATATATCAGCATGAACATTTAGTTGAAATCTAGCGAAGTTAAAACTTTCCACTCTTGGCCATTTTAATATCGACTCATAATAAATATTTTGCGGATACATTTTTCAAACACTTGTCAATTAAAACATTTGGTTTTAATTCACATGGTAACCATGTGCAAGTTACAAATAGCTGAGCACCATGTGGTGTCATTTGCTTGAGCAAGGGCTTCCAGCAAAAAGCTCAAATGGTCTGAAGCCACATGTTTCTGTCAGACAGTTTTCTTTTTCTAAACTTGGAAGGTGGTGTTATGCTCTCATTAAATTCATTAAACAGTTCAGAGTACAGAGCTTCATTTGCACATATGGGTGTGTAAAACAAACTGAATTTTTGAGTTGGCAATGCTGACGTCATTTACTTTTCTGATAGTACATCTCTGAAATGCAGTTGATAGTTTTATTAGGTTGAAGGTGCTTTTTAAATGTAACCTGTTGATGTTACATAGCAGATTCTTTGTTAACATTTTGTAGTTTTCTGCTAATGGTCGAATCTTTCTCAGATTCTTTGCAGACACGTGAGGAGGCATGGATCATTTCACACAAGCTCTGAGATATATTGTGTGACAAGATACTCTCAAGCCTGGCAGATCCCAGCAATATTTATTGGCTCCTCCTGTCTTTCTGAGGAATGTGTCAAAGACAGAGATAGTGGAGTTGATTTGTGGCTGTTGATAAGGACTGTTGCTTTATTCGACAGCATGTTTGGACTAAATTACGGGCAGCGGGACAATGCTTAATCATGAGTGAATAATGGTTAGTGGCATAACTGTTCAGTTGAGATGTAAAATTGGAGCAAACTTTAAATTCTGTGCTTGGATGAGTGGATCACATACCCATCCCAAAAGTGTATAGCGGGGCTGGTGGTGTTGGTAAGGGTACTGGGGAAATGATGAACTGTAAGTTAAATTCTAGATGAGGTACAGCTTGTTTATTTTCCATAGCTATGCTTATCACTAGTTCTTCCGCTCCATACCCAGAATAATGAGCTTTCTTGATCAAATTTGAACATAGAATTTATGGTTAGCATCATTTAGGTTTGCACTAATTTCACTTTTATATTAATAAAGCTCCAGGATTTAAAAAAAAATGTTTTTTCTCAGAAACGTCTCAATTTGTCCTGCATATACTCGTCTACCAGTTGCTGCATCTGCTTTAAAATTCTATAATTCAGTTCAATTTTTACTAATATTTCTTGCGATTCATATCAGGCCTCTCTGCTCTTTTTGTTGTGATACATAGTTCAAACAAGGGTTTGAGAAAAGGGCAATTTAAGAAATGTAGCAAATCAAATTAAATAACAACTCAAGTTTGCATTAACTGCAATTTAGATTATATTACGCCCTTGCATTTTGTATAATATCAGCCTGGTGTGAGTGATAATAAATTGCGTAACAGTTATCAGTGTTTAACTGATAGATCCTGCTAAATTTGGTGGACTATTAATATGTATGTTTCAAGTGTTTCAAAGTTTTTCAAAGGTCTTTTATTGTCACGTGTACCAATTAAAGTACAGTGATATGTGAATTACCATACAGTCATACTAAAAAAGCAACAAGACACACAACTACATAAAAGTTAACGTAAACATCCACCACAGCGGATTCACCACTACAAGAGTACCACTTGATAATTAAATCTGGGCGGAATGTACACACGTGAGCTGAATTGTTCATTGGAATGTGCAAGTAATCACTAAAACATCATTGATATTGATATCCGACATTGTTCGGTTCTTTAAAACTCAATTCTAAATCAATTTAATTTTAACGTTATAGCAATTGCAAATGTATTTTTTTTCTCAGGCAGTTTAATTCAACATACTGCTTTATTAGCAATATTTTCCCACTGTACCATTTGAATTGTTTTTCGTTCATACATGGGATGGTGGCTTGGCTGACATTTATTACCAATTCCTCAGTCTAGCAAGCCTGTTTGTGGCTTCTTTTCGAATCATTCCAGACATATTTTCTGTAATAGCTTCTTTTAAAGCTTTTGATGAATTGCCAACCTAATTCAGAATGTCATTAAGATTCAGTCACATTTGCACAAGGTTGCTGAGGTGGGGGAAAGATACATGCAGGTAAGTGTGGGTGAGAACGGAAACATTCCTTCTTTAAAGGATATTAGTTTGAGTACAAAATCTCTCACATTTTCCTATTTATACAATGCAGCAATTTTGCGATTATGGACCCCAATAAAACATTCAGACGAAGGATATAATTTAAAACAATTACATATTATTTGCACATTGCTTCAATTTTCTTCTGCGGTTCCTTGAATGTGCATTTTCATTAGAAGTACATCTACTCCGTGATTCATTGCTTTGCTATGTTCATCTCCAGTAGGAGTTATAGTAACTCTTGGATAGCGAAGAGTTATCTCCTAAATGTGCAAACAAAGTGAAGTGCAATAGTAAATGAACATCAAAAAACTGCAGATGCTGTAAATATAAAATAAAAGCAAACAATGCTGCAAAAACGTTGGTTTTCGGTAGTTGTGGCCATCAGCAACCATAAGCAGGATGCTTCACTCCATCAGGTACCAGAAAGAAATTTTCAATTTTCCATATTCCCAGCATTGAGTTTATTAATAGAAGTAAATTTCCACAAGAAAATAATGTTCATAAGTCATAGGAGCAGAATTAGGCCATTTAGCCCATCAAATTTACTCTGCCGTTCAATAGCGGCCGATCTATCTTTCCCTCTCAACCCGATTCTCCTGCTTTCTCCTCATAATCTTTGACACCCTTACTAATCAACAATCTGCATCTCCACAATTCTGTTCCGGAAGACTGTAGTGACCCACGACTCATATCCCGTGCACTTTGTATGTAAATAATATCTTCCAGAAACCTAAGATAAACACAAAATGATGGAGTATCTCAGCAGGATAGGTAGCATCTCTGGGGAGAAGGAACCCATTCCTTCTCTCCAGAGATGCTGCCTTTCCCGCTGAATTACTCCAGCATTTTGTATCTATCTTCAGTTTAAACAAGACATTGAGTACCAGTGCCTACTATTTTTTGTAGTTATGATATAAATTACTTAAATTATTTACTATCAATTAAAAATACAGAGACCCAGTCTGAAGAAGGGTCTCGACCCGAAACGTCGCCTATCTCCTTCACTCCTTAGATGCTGCTGCACCCGCTGAGTTTCTCCAGCTTTTTGTGTAACCCTCGATTCTCCAGCATCTGCAGTTCCTTCTTTAACACTTTGTCTACTCCACTGCGATATCTCCTCAAGGTATGCCTACTTTGAAGAAGTTCTCCTCCTCCCTACGAAGACGCAGTCTGAAGAAGGGTCTCGACCCGAAACGTCGCCTATCTCCTTCACTCCTTAGATGCTGCTGCACCCGCTGAGTTTCTCCAGCTTTTTGTGTAACCCTAAAAATACAGAGATATCACTGATATTTATCAAAGGTAGACACAAAATGCTGGAGTAACTCAGCAGGACAGGCAACATCTCTGGAGAGAAGGAATGGGTGATATCGGGTCGAGGTCCTTCTTCAGATCCTAAACGTCACCCATTTCTTCTCTCCAGAGATGCTGCCTGTCCCACTGAGTTACTCCAGCAATTTGTGTCTATCTTCGATTTAAACCAGCATCTGCACTCCTTTCCTACTCATATTCATCATCTTTCTTGTCATGCTCCTAATCCATGTATGTGATTTCTCTGCGTAGTTAGAGGTATGTGTGTAGCCTCATAGCACACAGACCTGGGTTTAATCCTGACCTCTGCTCCGGTCTGTGTAGAGTTTCCACATTCTCCCTGTGGCTGCCAGGGTTTCCTCTGCATATTCTGACTTCCTCCCGCATCCCAGAAATGTATGGAATGGTAAGTTAATTGGCCACTGTAAATCTTCACTATTGTGTAATTGAGTGGAATCTGGCGTGATGATGAAATTGAGTAGAATCTGGCGTGATGATGAAAATGTGGGGGGAATATAAGAAAAGATTAATGCCGGATCAGTGTAAATGGATGGTTAATGGTTGGCATAGACTCTGTGAGCTGAAATAAAGTCTTGGAAATAATTACGCAGAGGTGAGTACACCTAATAGCCAAAACGTTTGCATGTAATTAGCTCCAGCAACCAAAGACCAGGTTTTCTCACCTCATGTCTACAAAACATTTATCATGTAATGTCTGCTCCAGTTGATCTCCAAAAGCACTCAAACATACATTCAGACATCGTGGCACAAGAGACTGCAGTTGCTGGAAACAGGATAGAGGGAACGAGAGCAGAGGTCACAGATGCTGCCAGACTCTGAGTTCCTCTCGCAATTCTCCTTGTTTTTTCCATTCAGACACCCATGCTTTCTGTCCCCAGTGCTTCCTTTAATGTGCCCTCCTTATCCCTCTTCCCGCAGGAGAGGGAAGTCACACTGAGTTGAAGAGCTGAAAATTCTGGCGGTTTTCTTTGAACCCAAGCAGCAAATATCTGAAGATGTAGCCTTCAGAAAAGAGCCTTCGTAAACATCCAAACTCTGGTCAACCAGTAGATGTCACCCAATAGCAGTTAGTATGTTCCATCCTCAAACTGTGGGATATTGAGATTAATTTCCCAGCCCATGAAGACAGATCTCGGCAAGATGAGTTTTGAACTTTGATCAAACACTTTGCAATCTGTACAATTACATCTGTATTTTCAGGATAAAGTAAAACTCTATTAAACCAGTGCACTAAGGAATTAGGTGGTACCAGACTAGTAAGTTCTCTGAAAAAATATGAAACTGCAGATGATGG
The DNA here is from genome assembly GCA_963514005.1 of Raja brachyura. The sequence goes on from OY740783.1 coordinate 63,452,758, forward strand.
TTAATACACAGAATTACACAAAGTGCTTGAGAACATGGATAGGTGACATTTTGGGTTGAGACCCTTCTTCACACTCAGCTTTTCTGGAGTATTGAATGCCATTCATATTAATACACACTTTTCATTCGCGTTTTTAGATGTCATGCAGCAAAGTAATATATTTCCCATTGAACCTGGTAGGTTTAAATGGAACAACAGAAACATGCCCGTACTCAGCTTCAAGGGAGCATAGGAAACAGAACCAGGTGTATTTAAACGGTGTGTGGGAACTGAGGCCCCAGTGAGATGAAAGAGAGTGTATGAACTGGGGCCTCAGTGACGTTAAAGGGACCGCAGGAACTGGGACCTGATGACTTTAAAGAGAATGCCAGCATGGCGGCCATGATGACTTTAAAGTGAGTGCAAGAAGTGGGGCCCTAGTGATCTTAAAGGGCTTGTAGGAACCAGGGACTCAGTCTGTTAAATGGAGCATGGGAATCAGTACCCAGTGAGCCCTTTGCACTTGAAAAGCCATGACCTAGGCTCACAGACCTCATGTTGGAAGGAAAGATGACATAAATAAGGTCACGGTGGCACAGCAGTAGAGTTTCTGCCAGAGAACCGGGTTCGTTCCCAACTACGGGTGCTGTCTTTATGGAGATTGTACGTTCTCCCCGTGACTGCATCGGTTTTCTCAGAGATCTTCGGTTTCCTCCCACACTCCAAAGACTTACAGGTTTGTAGGTTACTTGGTTTGGTGTATGTGTAAATTGTTCCTGGTGTGTGTAGATAGTGTTAATGTGCGGGGATCGCTGGTCGGTGTGGACTCGGTGGGCTGAAAGGCCTATTTCCGCGCTGTATCTCTAAACTAAACTAAACTGTATTGTACATTTTCTATATTTCTGGGCAATTCGGCCTCTCGTGCCTATTCTACTATTCGGTGAGATTGCTGCTGATCTGTAATATAAGACTGTCCATTTGGCCTGGGCTCTGGAGATTTTCAGAATTACTGAATAATCGTAGTGGATTATTCAAGTTTTACTATAAATGAAAATTGCACATCTTTGTTTCAGCACAATGCTCTCACTTTATATATACCTTATTTGCTATTGATCTGGTGTGATACCCAACGGTATCAAGCTTACAGGGAATGATTTCTTAGGTGCGGTATATAGGTGCTTTCCTTATCCTCTTATATATGCCCCAGTATGTATGTGCTTTTGTAATCCTCTCTGTGTTTATGTCTTTGCTTTATGAATGTTGGGTTCATAAATGTTTATATCTGCTTCAATGTCCTTTCATTCAAAGCACAGTCAATTATTGTATGTTTGGTGGGGGCTGGACAGAATTTTGCATCTGCTGCAACATCAGTGCAAAACCCAAACTACGTCTGGAAGTAAACAGAATTATGAGAGACATAGATAAGGTAGACAGTCAGAACCTTTTTTCCCAGGGAAGAAATGTGAAAGGGCGTAGGTTTGAGGTAAGAGGGGCAAGCTTTAAAGGAGATGTGCAGGGTTTGTTATATAGATGATGTTGAGTGCCTGGAATGCATTGCCAGGGTTAGTGTGGAGGCATATATGATTGTGGTATTTAAAATACTTTTAGATAGGCACATGGATATGCAGGGGATGGGGTGATATGGAACACCTGCAGGCAGAGGAGACTTGTTTAATTTGGCATCAAGTTCGCACAGACATTGTGGGCTGAAGGGTCTGTTCCGATGCTGTTCTATGACCTTAACAGCACAGGTGAGTCACCAGTACTCAGTGAGGGCAGAGAAGCAACCTGCAAATCTCAAGGGTGAGGAATGAATGTAGTTCCCACAAAAATGGGGATACGAGCAACTATATGTGGAAATTGGTGGGAAGATGCCAGTGGAGCAAAGAGGAACAATCATACTCCTCTGGAATCCATAAAAATCAGTGCTGCTGTTCTAACTGTCCTTTCAATATGCTTTCAAGATTTGACTTCCAGTCTTCACAGGCAGAGATAGACACAAAAAGCTGGAGTAAGTTAGCGGGACAGGCAGCATCTCTGGCGAGATGGAATGGGTGACTTTTTTTTCTGGTCGAGACCCTTCTTCAGACTGACCTGAAACGTCACCCATTCCTTCTCTCCAGAGATGCTGCCTGTCCCGCTGAGTTACTCCTGCAGTCTATCTTCGGTTTAAACCAGCATCTGCAATTCCTTCCGACACACTTCACAGGCAGAGTCTGTTTGATGCACACTCTGTCTGTTGGTACTCGAAAACCACCCACAAATTGCACTGGACCCCGACCTATACATATTACTGTGGCTCCAACAATGTCAGGTGAAATGACTGCAAAGTAGATGCACCTCAGGGAGCCAGTGGATACTCGCTTCTGAAAAAGAAACGGGGTAGCCCACAACAAAACCTATCAGCTACATGAGGGCAGAGGGCAGGTTAAAATTGCCCCGTAAACATTTACAGTTTCTCTAGGGCTTTAGCAACTTTTGCTCTGAAGATATGGGAGATAAATGAAAGTATCTGATGATAAATTCTCCCAGGATGATCGTAGCAAAATGCAAGTACCTGAATGAACACACAAAGCTGTTCCAGTCCTGATAGAGCTTGTACAACAAATATATCATCTTGTCTTTTGTTTCTACTGCAGATTTTCCATTTCTGAGTGGACCGTTTTGTCTTTCTGAGTCTTTTTTATTAGCCTCATGTCCTACTGGAGCAACAATGAGCCAGCCTTTAACATCCAGACTCAGAGGAAAACAATCTGAGCAAGGATTTGCTTCTCAAACTCTTCAGATTGTGATGTCTGCAGAGTTCCAATCCCTTGGGTTTGTTGACAAAATCAATTTTCTGTTGGCTGTTTGTTTCTTTGTTTTGCTTGCCATTAAGCTTTCCCTTCAGGCTATGTACCTGTAGCTTCCTCCTGTTGTCAGGAGATAATGCATGGAGCCCCTGCAGTCAGCTGAGATTCACTTGCATGGGTCTGCAATTTAAACAATCTGTTATTACTGCAATAATAACCTTCCCTTTCAAATCAGTTTGCCCCTCTCAAATCAGACCAAACTAAACTCAAGAGATAGACACAAAGCTGGAGTAACTAGGCTGGCAAGACAGCATCTCTGGAGAGAAGGAATGGGTAACCTTTCGAGTCAAGAGTCTTCTTTAGACTCAGTCTGAAGAAGGGTCTTGACCTGAAACCTCACCCATTCCGCCTCTCTAGAGATGCTGCCTGTCCCGTGAGTTACTCCAGCTTTTTGTGTCTATCTTCAGTTTAACCCGGCATCTGCTGTTCTTCCTACACATGAACTCAAGAGAAATGTGCCAGATAAACATCAGATGAAAATCATATAACCTTTGAATTTATGGTTGGCCTGGGTAGTGATGTTGAAAGCGGAAATTGTCCTGTATTTATTTATTTTAATATTATTTGTGAAATTGATTCAGTTCTTGATGTTGAATCTGAAGGGGGAGATTGGTCCAGTGCCTGGAACATACTCCTGAAGACGAGGACTATAGCAATCCCTGCTACAAATTGGGTCTTAGGCTTCATCTATATAACAGTGGCCAACAGCGACTTCTAATCAATTGTCCTGATGCAGGACACGGTTGGTGCCCAAGAATATTTCATAAGTTCATAAGTGATAGGAGCGGAATTAGGCCATTCAGTCCATCGAGTCTACTGTGCCATTCAATCATGTCTTATCCAATTTTCCCCCTCGTCTGTAGGATAGAACTAGTGTACAGGGATCGCTGGTTGGTGTGGACTCGGTGGGCTGAAGGATCTGTATCCATGCTGTATCGCTAAAAAAAACTTAAGAAGTAACATTTTCCGACCTGAATAATTAGGGAAATTGTGCTGAAGAGCTTACATCTGTCCTGTTACAAAACCGTATTTTAATGAAAAGCAGAATAAAATTGGGATCATAAACAAATATAGCCGGGAGGCTCATGGGGTCAAAACAACCCTGATCGTTAATATGGTCTCCTCACCAATGATGGATGCTAGATAAAGGCAAATCACATGAAGAATTCTACTCAAAGAAAAGATTGTGTGTACCAACAGTCAAAGCTAATATACTGATGTCCTAAGACTTAAAATGCCCCTAGATCTCCAAATGTTCTGCTCAGTTATCTTTCACACATGTCCTTAACAGAGAAATGTTTTGACAAAATATTTTGACATTTTGTATCTGGTATACAATGCTGTGGTTAGTCTAAAATGCAGCCCTAATTTTGCAATAATTGCTGGGAAAATTTGTCGGTCCTAGAAGATTACATATCATTTTCTACCTAAATGACAATTAAAATGCTTTTAAGTATAACTCAATAAATCTACTCTGAATTAAATTAACCAACTATATACTATGAATAGCTTACCGTGCCTTTAGGCACCTGTCATGCCTTGGCCTTGTTTGCTTACCCTTTAGTTTAGTTAATGATGAATGGCCGTAAAGCTTCTCTTCCTCCCTATTTATGGTTAATCCTATGCGTTGCTTTTTTTGTGTTGCTAAAATGTTTGTTTAAAGCTGGCAGAAACTGTCTGAAGTCGGATCCCCTCATATTTGGTGTAACGCCAAAGGACATTTCTGCACTGAAAAAGTAAGAATGCCTCTACTCTTTAAAGGATTAAGCAGCAATCAGTTTCTGCAAATAGTACCCCACCCACCAAACTAATCACCTAAATTCAACAGAAATAAATACTTTCTCACACCACCTACACCTTTGGTTCCCAGTGTTTCATTTGTGCACATTTCTCTCACACACTTTTTCCATGGGAATTTACCTGTAGTTTGGCTTCTGTTTCTTTCTCATGTTCAAGTCTGCTTTCAGTTACTTTGCCTCGGACGGCTGTTTACAGTTAGCCACTGCACACAGAGTTTTACCACCAGTAATAAAAAATATCATTACAGTGACTTTCCCCTGGGAAGTCTGCGCTCAGGTTGTTAAAACCTGCTATGTGTGTGAAGATCCAATATGCAATAATTTATAACATTGACTTGAATAAAAGCAAAATTGTGATGTCACCTATAAAGAGGAAGATAGATTAGTGTACAAGGCAGTTAGTAATAAGAGCAGAAGAATGTAGCGAATAGGAGCAGGAATTTGGTAATTTGCCCCTTTGATCCTGCTCTGTAATTTGTCTGGTTCACGGCTGATTTTCTCTCTCAATGTCACTTTCCTTTTTCATTCCCCTATCCCCCGAATCCTTTAACACACAGAAATCTATTAACCTGTGTTTTGTATGAAGTAAATAACTGATCCTCCACAGCCTCCCGAAGTGGAGAATTGCAAAGATACACATTGATCTGCAGGAAGAATTTATCCTCATCTCCACTCCCACCCGCCTATGCCTTAGACTGACTAGCACTTTTAAACTCCTCAACCTGAAAAAAAACATCTTCCCACCAGATAGCCTCTCAATACCTGTAAGAACTTTGTAACATTCCATGGGAACTCCCCATCTACACTCTAGAGAGTGCAACCTTAATCTCTTTGCACGCATCAAACACTCTATCCCTGGATCCGTCTAATGAATCTTCACTGATTTCTCGCTAAGGTAAATATATCTCTTTTTTAAGTAAAGAGAGCAAAATTGCAAATTATACTCCAGGTCCATTCTCACACTATAATTGCCGTGGGACATATTTGCCCTTTACTGTAAAGGCCAACAGAATGTTTTTCATTATTGATTGTGTGGTTGAGTGATGATAGGATAGGATATGATGAAGTAAATACTTGACTGAAAAGCCTTCTTCTGTGCTGTAGTTTCTCTGTGGCAGTCTGAGTTTGAGTTAGCCTGGAGGTTTGGACCAAAGTTTCCTCATCCAGCACAAATCTCCTGACAGTGATGGAATGGTAGACAAGTCCCCAGGGCCTGATGAAATCCAAACCAGGCTGTTAAGAGAAGCTATGGGGGAATATTGCTGTGGCTCTGATAGAGATTCTTGCAGCAATTTTAGAAACGTAGAAATATAGAAAATAGGTGGAGGAGTAGGCCATTTGGCCCTTCAAGCCAGCACCACCATTCAATATAATCATGGCTGATCATCAAAAATCTGTACCCTGTTCCCTAAGAGCTAAATCTATCTCTCTCTTGAAATCCTCTCTTTAGCCACAGATGAGATCCTGGAGGGTAGCTGACATTGTCCTCATATTCAAGAAGAGCAGTAGGAATAAGCCAAGGAATTGCAGGCTGGTGAGCCTTACATCAGTAGCAGGGAAACTATTGGAAAAGGATTTTGAGATTAGATTTATAATCACATGGAAAGTCAGGGACAGGTGAGGGAGAGGTGGCATTCATTTGTGCCTAGTAAATCCTGCTTCACAAATCTGATTGAGCTTTATGAACAGGTTATTATATGAACCTGTTGAATAAATGAATGCAAGGCAGTAGATGTGGTTTACATGGACCTTAGGAAGGCTTGTGACAAACCAATGTAGGCTGCTCCTGAAAGTTTAGCCATATGAGATCCTAGATCCTAGATGACAATGGAGGAGACTGAGGACAGAAAGGTCTGTGTAGGAATGGGAAGAACTGGCGATTGTTTCACGGAAAACCTCTGCTCAGCTCGCCTGAACCAACCTGATCTCCTGGTTGCTGGACACTTTAATTCTCCTTCCCATTCCTACAAAGACCTTTCTGTCCTCGGACTCCTCCATTGTCAGAGTGAGGCTAAAGGCAAATTGGAGGAACAGCATCTCATTTTTCGCTTGGACAGTTTACAGCCCAGTGGCATGAATATTGATTTCTCTCACTTCAGGTAGCCCTGGCATTCCCTCTTTCTCTATCCCTCCCCCACTCAAGTTGCACCAGCTTCTCACTTTCACCCTACAAACAGCTTACAATGGCTTGTTTCCTCTATCATCATTACTTTTTTGCATATCTTTCATTCATTATTCTATATCTCTCCACATCACCATCTATATCTCTTGTTTCCTTTATCCCTAACCAGTCTGAAGAAGGGTCTCAACCCAAAACATCACCCATTCCTTCTCTTCAGAGATGCTGCTTGTCCCTCTGAGTTACTCCAGCTTGTTGAGTCTATCTACAGAAAAAGAGCGATCAGCTGAAAGATTGGGTGGAGAGGTTGCAGTGTAATTTAATCCAGACAAATGTGAGATGATTGATTTAGGGTCATCTAAGACTGGTCTAACATCTATCTATCTGTAGATCTATTATACTAAAAGTCTGATCTTGACCACTTCCTGTTGTCCTGTATATTGATTTTAGAAAAAACGCTGCCACTTATGGCTGTGATTTTTGGCCATCTTACTCAGTCCCCCTCCACTGTGCAGGACAAGAGGATTTTTCCCATTGATGAAAAATAGGAGTTATTAGTGTTTAAAAAATGTTGAGATTCTCACTGCTGAAGGCCACACTCCTTTCGGAGGGGCTATAAAACCTGGACGTGTTGAGTGCCTCAGTCAGTCTCTGCAAGATGGGGGAGTGAGGGGGTCATGTTTCTCAGTCTGAGCTGTGAATAACACTGAAGACATTTCTACTAAACTGTGAGTGTGGTTTTACTGACCTTGAGTGCCCTTAATGTGGTCTGAAAATGAAAATGTGGTTGGTTTGAAAGAAACATACAAACATAGAAAATAGGTGCAGAAGTAGGCCATTTGGCCCTTTGAGCTTGCACCGCCATTCAATATGATCATGGCTGATCATTCAACTCAGTATCCCATACCTGCTTTCTCTCCATACCCCCTGATCCCTTTAGCCACAAGGGCCACATCTAACTCCCCCTTAAATATAGCCAATGAACTGGCCTCAACTACCTTGTGTGGCAGAGAATTCCAGAGACTCACCACTCTCTGTGTGAAAAATGTTTTCCTCATCTCGGTCCTAAAGGAATTCCCCCTTATCCTTAGACTGTGACCCCTTGTTCTGGACCTCCCCAACATCGGGAACAGTCTTCCTGCATCTAGCCTATCCAACCCCTTAAGAATTTTGTAAGCTTCTATAAGATCCCCCCTCAGTCTTCGAAATTCTAGCGAGTACAAGCCAAGTCTATCCAGTCTTTCCTCATATGAAAGTCCTGACATCCCAGGAATCAATCTGGTGAACCTTCTCTGTACCCCATCTATGGCAAGAATGTCTTTTCTCAGATTTGGAGACCAAAACTGTACGCAATACTCCAGGTGTAGTCTCACCAAAACCCTGTACAACTGCAGTAGAACCTCCCTGCTCCTATACTCAAATCCTTTCGCTATGAATGCTAACATACCATTTGCTTTATTCACTTCCTGCTGCACCTGCATGCCTACTTTCAATGATTGGTGTACCATGACACCCAGGTCTCGTTGCATCTCCCCTTTTCCTAATTTGCCACCATTCAGATAATAGTCTACCCTCCTGTTTTTGCCACCAAAGTGGATAACCTCACATTTATCCACATTATATTGCATCTGCCATGCATTTGCCCACTCACCCAGCCTATCCAAGTCACCTTGCAGCCTCCTAGCATCCTCCTCGCACCTAACACTACCCCCCAGCTTAGTGTCATCCGCAAACTTGGAGATGTTGCATTCAATTCCCTCGTCCAAATCATTAATATATGTTGTAAATAGCTGTGGTCCCAGCACTGAGCCTTGCGGTACCCCACTAGTCACTACCTGCCATTCTGAAAAGGACCTGTTTACTCCTACCCTTTGCTTCCTGTCTGCCAGCCAGTTCTCTATCCACATCAATACTGAACACCCAATAATGTGTGCTTTAAGTTTGTATACTAATCTCTTATGTGGGACCTTGTCGAAAGCCTTCTGAAAGTCTAGATATAACACATTAGAAACATAGAAACATAGAAATTAGGTGCAGGAATGGGCCATTCGGCCCTTCGAGCCTGCACCGCCATTCAATATGATCATGGCTGATCATCCAACTCAGTATCCCATACCTGCCCTCTCTCCATACCCTCCGATCCCCTTAGCCACAAGGGCCACATCTAACTCCCTCTTAAATATATCCAATGAACTGGCCTCAACTACCCTCTGTGGCAGAGAATTCCAGAGACCCACCACTCTCTGTGTGAAAAAATTCCTTCTCATCTCGGTCCTAAAGGATTTCCCCCTTATCCTTAAGCTGTGACCCCTTGTCCTGGACGTCCCCAACATCGGGAACAATCTTCCTGCATCTAGCCTGTCCAACCCCTTAAGAATCTTGTAAGTTTCTATAAGATCCCCTCTCAATCTCCTAAATTCTAGAGAGTATAAACCGAGTCTATGCAGTCTTTGTTCATAAGACAGTCCTGACATCCCAGGAATCAGTCTGGTGAACCTTCGCTGCACTCCCTCTATGGCAATAATGTCCTTCCTCAGATTTGGAGACCAGAACTGTACGCAATACTCCAGGTGTGGCCTCACCAAGACCCTATACAACTGAAGTAGAACCTCCCTGCTCCTATACTCAAATCCTTTTGCTATGAAAGCTAACATACCATTGGCTTTCTTCACTGCCTGTTGTACCTGCATGCCTACTTTCACTGGTTCTTCCTTATCAACTCTGCTAGTTACATCCTCGAAAAATTCTATAAGGTTCATCAGACATGATTTACCTTTCGTAAATGCATGCTGACTTTGTCTAATGATTTCACCACTTTCCCATGTTTAATAACTGACTCTAGCAGTTTCCCCACTACCGATGTTAGACTAACTGGTCTGTAATTCCCTGTTTTCTCTCTCCCTCCTTTTCTAAAAAGTGGGTTTACATTAGCTACCCTCCAATCCTCAGGAACTACTCCAGAATCTAATGAGTTTTGAAAAATTATCACTAATGCATCCACTGTTTCTGTGGCTACTTCCTTGCGTACTCTGGGATGCAGACTATCTGACCCTGGGGATTTATCTGCCTTTAATCCATTCAATTTACCCAACACCACTTCCCGGCTAACCTGGATTTCACTCAGTTCCTCCACCTTATTTGACCCCCAGTCCCCTGCTATTTCCGGCAGATTATTTATGTCTTCCTTAGTGAAGACAGAACCAAAGTAGTTATTCAATTGGTCTGCCATGTCCTTGTTCCCCATGATCAATTCACCTGTTTCTGACTGCAAGAGACCTACATTTGTTTTAACTAATCTCTTTCTCTTCACATATCTATAAAAACGTTTGCAGTCAGTTTTTATGCTCCCTGCCAGTTTTCTTTCATAATCTATTTTCCCTTTCCTAATTAAGCCCTTTGTCCTCCTCTGCTGGACTCTGAAATTTTCCCAGTCCTCTGGTTGGCTGCTTTTTCTGGCTAAAGCACAGCAAATGGTTGTTGTTGGTGGTTGGTTTGAAATGAAGCACAGAAAATGGTTGTTGATGGTGGTTGGTTTGAAATAAAGCACAGCAAATGGTTGTTGGTGGTGGTTGGTTTGAAATAATGCCCAGCAAATGGTGTCTAAACTTGACAACTTCCTGTTTGCACTGTATATTGATTTTAGATAAAATGCTACCACTTATGGCTGTGATTTTTGGCCATCTTACTCAGTCCCCCTCCGCTCATCAGGTGCAGATGATTCTTCCCATCAATGAAATATAAAAGTGTTATTAGTGTTTAAAAAATGTTGAGAATCTCTCTCCTGTCAATCACGCCATGAAGGTCACGCCCCTTCGGGTGGGAGGGGGAGGGATTATAAAACCCGGAAGTGTGGATGTGGCTCAGTCTCTGCAAGATGGGGGAGGGAGAGGTCATGACTCTGAGCTGTGAATCAACTGCACACACTGAATGTCTACTGAACTGTGAGTGTGGTGTTTATGTGGTGTTTTCTGGTGTTGTGTGTGGTTTTATAGTGGTTTTATATTGGCCACCCCGCTTGAAATGGTATGAAACTGCATTTGAATGTGGTGCCCTTGCACCCTGCATGAAATTGTATGAAACTGCATTTTAATTTGGAGGCCTTGCACCCTGCATGAAATTGTATGAAACTGTATTTGAATTTGGTGGCCTTGCACCCTGCTTGAAATGGTATGAAACTGCACTTGAATTTGGTGGCCTTGCACCCTGCTTGAAGTGGTATGAAATCGGACTTGAATTTGGTGGCCTTGCACCCTGCTTGAAGTAGTATGAAACTGCACTTGAATTTGGTGGCCTTGCACCCTGCTTGAAGTGGTAGGAAACTGCACTTGAATTTGGTGGCCTTGCACCCTGCTTGAAGTGGTAGGAAACTGCACTTGAATTTGGTGGTCTTGCGCCCTGCTTGAAGTGGTAGGAAACTGCACTTGAATTCGGTGGCCTTGCACCCTGCTTGAAGTGGTAGGAAACTGCAATTAAATTTGGCGGCTTTGCACCCTGCTTGAAGTGGTAAGAAGCTGCACTTGAATTTGCTGGTCTTCCACCCTGCTTGAAGTGGTAAGAAACTGTATTTGAATTTGATGGCCTTGCACTCTGCTTGAAATGGAATTTCAAGGAATAGCCGTGAGTCAACTGCCAGCCCACCAGCTGTGTGTGAGCTGCCAGCACATCAGGCTTGGGTGACTGAGCTGCCTCCCCAAGAATCCATTTGGCTTACAATGTCCATACTAGCCCTCAGGAAACCAGTCCCTTCAGCCCACATCACCCATATCAACACTCCAGAAAGCCCCCCAGCCCCTCCAGCCCCCCCCCCCCCCGAGCACCCCCCCCCCCCCCCCCCCCCCACTGGCCACCAATGTTGGAATATTACTCTCACCTAAATTGCAGCTATCCTGGGGCAATAGACAAGGATGTGCATTATCACCCCTGTTATTTGCCCTTGCGATTGAACCTTTAGCAGAAAGTATAAGAGTACATCCAAATATTCACGGCTATAATGCTAAATATTCTAATAATAAAATATAATTATATGAAGATGATGTATTATTTCATATCACCAATTCCCAAGTTAGCATTCCAAGTATACTAAATCTTATAGAGGAATTAGTTTCCTTTTCAGGATATAGAATAAATTAGAACAAAAGTGAAATCATGTCAATAAAACACACCTTCCAAAATTCCCTTTTAGAATTGCTACGGAAAATTTTAAATATCTTGGAGTTCACGTAACTAGAAAATACACTTCTCTATTTCAAGCAAACTTTCCGCCATTAATTACCAAACTAAATGCCCTTACTCAATTTTGGAAAATGCTTCCGATGTCTTTCATAGGCAGAATAAATGACGATGATCTTCCTTCCACAAATCCTGTACTTATTTCTATCAATACCGATTTATCTTCCTAAAATAATAAATAAAAATCTAGACTCTCTGATCACAAGCTTTATTTGGGATTATAAAACACACAGAATCCATAAACGACATCTATGTAAACCCAAAGAAATTGGCGGATTGGCTCTCCCCAATATTTTATACTATTACTGGGCAACGAATATTAAAAACGTAATCTATTGGATGGACAACATGTGCCAACACGTAAAATGGTTAATAATGGAGAGAGAGGATTGTTCACCTTTTAATATAGGCGCAATTCTTCTCTCTCCAATAAATTTGAAGAAAACACTATATGAGAAAAATCCGATTATTCACAGTACCCTACGAATCTGGAAACAAGTGGTCAACCCTTAAACTGAGAAATGTATCTCTTCTCTCACCAATTGCTAACAACCCTTCTTTCAAGCCGTCTATTTTGGACAAAACGTTCACACATTGGCAAAGATTAGGAATTAAAAAACTGGGAGATCTTTATGAGATGGGATCTCTTCTCTCATTTTAAGAATTACAGTCGAAATATCATCTGAAAGGTAGCCAATACTTTAGATACCTTCAAATACGAGACTATCTGAAATCATATATCCAAGACTATCAATATATGTCGTCAGACACGCTAGACGAATGTATGAATAGAAACTTGGATTCAAACAAGTTAATATCATATCTGTATAATACCCTTTTAAATATACAAACCCCATCGTCAGAAGTAACTAGAAGAACTTGGCCTAAAAATTTTAAAAGACAGATGGGAGAAAAGCCTTCTATAACTGTTCTCTTAACATTAGGCATTCGTTAATTCAATATAAAATACTGCACAGGCTCTATTATTCAAAGTCTAAACTGAATAAGATCTTTCCAAATGTTTCTCCTATTTGTGATAAATGTCTCCTTCAGAAAGCAACTATAACCCATTCCTTTGCCTCTTGTATAAAGTTACATACTTTCTGGAGAGGAATTCTTGAATTTTTTTCTAAAACACTAAAAATAAAAATGGATCCCGACACGGAACTGATCACTCTAGGTACTTCAGAAGCCTGTTCTGAGCTATCACTATTTCAAAGACGTTTCCTTAATTATGGCCTGATAACGGCGAAAAGGCAAATATTGGAAACATACATCAATCCCTACTCTTAAGATGTGGATTACAAACATGTTCGAGACACTACATCTTGAAAATATTAGACTTGTCTTGGCAGAAGAAACAGATCATTTTTCCAAGACATGGACACCCTTCATCGATTTCTTACAAGGATAGTATGGCGCAACACAACTTTGGATTTAAATTTAACTATGAGTTGGGTGAGGTGGGTGGGGAGGGACAAGAGGTAGGTATATCACCACTTTTCTCTCTCTTTTTCTTTTTGTCCCTTTTTTTCTATTCCTCTCTTCTTTCTTTCTTTTACCCACTCCTTGGCTACACTACTTTGGTAGTCTAGGAGTCCTATCTTTGCACATCTCACTTTTTACCTAGGGGGCATCGTCCTCTATGGTATGGCTGCCCAGCCTGCAGCTGTTTGTTTTTCACTCTTTTCTTTATTTTTAGTGAGTTAAAGTGTTTTGTTTTTGGAGTTCTATTCTTTTTTATGTGGGGGTGGGGAAGGGGGAAACTACTTTTCCTGGTCCCTACCTGGTCGGAGAGGCAGCTTTTCTCCGGGCTGCACTTTCGACCCGTCCTCACGGCCTACCAGCGGGCCTGGAGCAGCGTTTCCTGAGGAGACCACCCAGAACCTAGGCTTCCACAGCGGCGCAGCGCTGGAGCGCCATCACGGAGCGTGCGATGCCTTGCCTGGGTCGCCGCGCTGGAGCTCCGGTGAGCTGAAGAGCACCGACAAGAACATCGCGGAGCTGTGGGTCTGTGGAGCAGCTAGCTGCGGGCGGCGGCGCTGAACTCAACATCGGGAGCCAATGGGGGGAGCTCCATTCAGCGCGGCGTTGTCGGCTTCGGAAGCTGCGGACTCCGGTAAGGAAGCGGCCGTTCCAGGTGTCCCAAGCCACTGAGAGGATTCTCCCGACGCCGGAGCACCATCATCCGGCGAGAATGGCCTGGAACATCGGGCCACCGTGAAGGCAACTGCGGAGGCCTCAATAGGCCTGACCATGGGTGGACATGTGTTGGGGACTGGACATTGTGCCTTCCCTCATAATGGGAACCATCGTGGGGGAATGTTTTTTATGTTTAAATCTCTTTATTAGTGTTATGTCTGTATTCTTTTTTTCATGTGCTGCATTGGCAAGAAACATTTCACTACACCAATTGGTGTATGTGACCAATAAATAACCTTTGAACCTTTGAACCTTTTTCCCTGTCTTGCTCTTTCTCTTTTCTTTTATTCTAATTCAAAGTTAAAAAGTCAAAATTGAAGCTGTACTATAACTGTATAATTTTATATGCTGTTTGTTCTTCTCTTGTACATTTGCTTCTAATAAATAAAAATATTTTAAAAAAACAACAACAAAAATCAAAGCAGCCATTTTGCATCACTTTTTATATGTTAAATAACTTTGCTGTGAGGTACATTCTGTTTTTTCTGTCACTAATCCACTGTAACCATATAACCATATAACCATATAACAATTACAGCACAGAAACAGGCCTTCTCGGCCCTTCCAGTCCGTGCCGATCATTTATTTTCCCCTAGTCCCATCTACCTGCACTCAGACCATACCCCTCCATTCCCTTCCCGTCCATATACCTATCCACTTTACTTTTAAATGTTAAAATCGATCCTGCCTCCACCACTTCTGCAGGAAGATCATTCCACACAGCCACCATTCTCTGAGTAAAGAAGTTCCCTCTCATGTTACCCATAAACTTCTGTCCCTTAATTCTCATGTCATGCCCTCCTGTTTGAAGCTTTCGTACCCTCAATGGGAAAAGCTTATCCACGCCAACTCTGTCTATCTCTTTCATCATTTTAAAGACCTCAATCAAGTCCCCCCTTAACCTTCTGCGCTCCAAAGAATAAAGACCTAACTTGTTCAACCTGTCTCTGTAACTTAGTTGTTGGAACCCAGGCACCATTCTAGTAAATCTCCTCTGTACTCTTTCTATTTTGTTGACATCCTTCCTATAATTAGGTGACCAAAATTGGACACCATACTCCAGAATTGGTCTTACCAATGCTTTGTACAATTTTAGCATTACTTCCCTACTCCTATATTCAATGCTCTGATTTATAAAGGCCAGCACACCAAAAACTTTCTTTACCACCCTATCTATATGCGATTCCACCTTCAGGGATCTATGCACAGTTATTCCTAGATCCCTCTGTATTTGTATTTGGCAGATATAAAAATTGGATTATAAAGCGATTAAGATGAAAAAAAAAAGAATTCGTGGAGAGGTGGGATATTGCGTTGGGGGAATATTTTAGGCCCACCTTACTCACCATTGCCCTGTGATGTGCATTAGCCAAGTTTCCTTCAGATTGATGTTATATTTTACAAATTATTGACATTTACAACTTAAATTAACTTTATACAGCGTTCCCACTTGCCAGCCGCGCCTACGCAAGTGGCGGAGGCCCATCAGCCGCGTCACAATTGAAATTGTTGCCGGTGACGCAGCAGTGGTGCAAAATGATGCTGACTCCCCAGGCCTGCTGAGTGGACCCGGTATCCATACATGCGCAGTTTGGGCCTTTGCCAATTTTCAGATCGCCATTCTTTTTTTTGCGTGTTTGCCTGGCCTCACAACCGGGACCCAACGCTTCATGGGTAAGTTTTGTTCTATTTTACTAACGGCTCCACGGGTCCTCTATGCAATTTATTAACTTTAACTTAATTTCTGCCATCAACGGCACAACTTTGAACGCGGCGGTTGCACTTTAGAAGCATTGATGTACAGAGGACCTTGGCATGCAAGCTCAATACCTCCCTAAAAATGGTAACACAGGCGGATAGAGTAGTGCAGAAGGCTTGTCTTCACAGAGAGGGTATTGAGGATAAGAGTTTGGACATCATGTTGCAACTTTATAAAATACTTATAAGGCCATATTTGGAATTTTCCATGCAGTTCTGGTCACCACGCTACAGAAAGAATGTGGTAGTGCTCAAAAGATCGGGAGCGGTGTATATAGGTTATATATACCATCTTTTTCCCTTGGTAGGGAAGTCTAAAACCAGAGGAAATAGGTTTAAATAAGAGGCGTAATATTTAAAGGAGATTTGTGGGGCAGTTTTTCATTGGTGGGTTGGTGGTAAGGTGCCAGCTTATTATATGGAATAAGCTGCTGTATGGATGTGTCTGCATTTGTGAGGAGATGAGATACCTCCTTCATTTCCCATTGCTTGAGTGAGAGTAGAAACTGTGATAAGTTGATAGTCTTGCACAGTCTATCTCCAGAGATGGATCTCACTATTAAGGTTGGCATGCCCCAATTCAGGGACCAGATACAGGAGTCACAAAATGGCCAGACAGTGTAACTGGACTGCAGTGAAGTCACAAGAAGGCCAGACATCATAATGGCATTAATGGAGCAGTTAGATTTTTTTTTTTAATCAGTAGGCTCATGGTCATTTTCATTCATATCACTATTCAATGTAACTGAATTTAAATGTAAGAGCAGGCATGGTTAGATTCTGCTGCATTATTAGTTCAGCTTTCTTTTACTGCCCCAGTGAAGTACCCTGTGTTTTACTGTATTCAGTCTTCCAAATCAGTCTCATTGCATGGGACTTCTTCTTCTTCTTCTTGTGTATGGCGTGC
This sequence comes from Raja brachyura, assembly GCA_963514005.1. The sequence continues at coordinate 63,469,603 of OY740783.1, forward strand.
ACAGCCTAAAGTTGTAGGACAACTTGTTCTATTTGATCTTATTTGATTGTGCGCGGCAGGTTGATTGCATTCTTCAAAACAGGGAGGACCACGTGAAGGTTGCAATCTCCCACCCCATTGTATGGGGCTGAAAAGTCGAGGGTGAAGTAAAACTCAGGCTGTGTTATGTGCAGAAAGGAACTGCAGATGCTGGTTTAAACCAAAGATAGACACCAAAAGCTGGAGTAACTCGGTGAGTCAGGCAGCATCTCTGGAGAAAAGGAATAGGTTTAGAGACCCTTCTTCAGATGGAGAGTCCGGGGAAAGGGAAACAAGAGATATAGATAGTGAGCTAGAGAGGTATAGACAAATGAATGAATGAAATGCAAAAAAGTAATTATGATAAAGAAAACAGGCCATTGTCAGCTGTGGACTAGGTGAAAACGAGTTACAGACAATGAGACTAAATAAGACAACTTTAAAATTAGGTCAAAGACTTGGGTGGGGGAGGGATGGAGAGAGAGGGGATGCAAGGGTTACTTGAAGTTAGGCTATGTTATGCCTGGCTACACACAATGGGCAGTGCAAGAACACATGTGCTTAGAGTCCTGGCTCAGACATTTCTTTCCTCACAGTGTGACTACTGGTAAATGAGCTGATCTAACCCCGTGCTAAACGATCAGGAATCCATATTGTCTAAAGTTATGGAGCAGATTTTGCTCAATTCTCCAGTGTGGCTGCTTTGCATTAAACCAACAGCACCCCCCACCCCCCTCCCACCCCTTCCAACAAACCAAGAATTTAAATTCTAATCACACAATCTTGGACTTCAGCTAAATTACATAATCCTGATATGGCACAGCCTTCAAAGTTTCATAGCCGCCTTCCACCCTTTTCTTTCAATGTTGATGTCAACATTAAACAGAAACTACATGACATACGAGGGAAACTTAAAAGCTCGTAGGGGCTGGAGCTTTGGAAAAGCTTGGCCTTCCTCCCAAGAACTTTGAAGTACAATCTCACATTCATTTTTAAGTTTGGTGTGTGTTTATGAATACTTTGCTGTGTTAATGGGATTTCATTTTGCCTCAATCAGGTTTGCATTCAGCAGTGAGTTAGTCAAAACTAAGTTCAAAGTCTTTAAAAAAACTTTTATTTTAGTTTAGAGATACAGCGCGGAAACAAACCCTTCGGCTCACTGAGACATTGCCAACCAGCGACTCCAGCACATTAACACTATCTTACATACACTTGGGGCAATTTAAATTTATACCAAGCCAATTAACGTACAAACCTGTACGTCTTTGGAGTGTGGGAGGATACCGAAGATCTCAGAGAAAACCCACGCGGTCACGGGGAGAACGCACAAACTCCTTACCGACTTTAGCTGTAGTCGGGATTGAACCCGGGTCTCTGGCGCTGCAACCGCTGTAAGGCAACAACTCTACCGTTGCACCAGCGTGCCACTTACTTGGTGTTGCTCACAGGGTAACTGTTTTTTTTTACTTGACATTGGGTGCATTGAATTACAATCAATCAATCTGTGGGAGGGTGGGAGAAACCCTCCTGTCACTGTAAAATGAATGAATTCTTTAGTGTGTCAATGAAGTTCATGCAAGAGAAGTTTTAACCGACTTAATTTACTAATTTTTCACAAACAATATTTCATCCCGTAATAGGGTCTAGCGGAATCAAGCGATATGGGGAGAAGGCAGGTATGGGTTTCTGATTGTGGATAATCAGCCATGATCACAAAGAATAATGGTGCTGGCTCAAAGGGCCAAATGGCCTCCTCCTGCACCTATTTTCTATGTTTCTATGTCTTTGACCTTTCAGTGACACAGGAGAACCAATTGGCAGTGATTGAAAAGTTTCAATAATGTCACAAAAAGATCAGCAGCTTTACAGATTTCAGACCACAAATTCTTCCGCATTACAAGCTAAGCAATTTCAGCCTTTGGGGAGTAAATAAATAATGGTCAAAGCAAGTGATAAATAATCACATCCTACATGCACTGTCAGCTAAAATACTAACAAGATATTTGCATGCCAAGTGTTGTCTATGTGATCTTCACTGTGCTTAGTCACATGTGACAATAAAGTATTCCTATTTCTATTCTTATTCATATTCTTCGCTCCATTCTGTTTGATTTAAAAGTCACATCATTTTTGGGAGGTGCAGCTGGGAGAAATTGCTGGGTCCTAACTGTTTGGCTTCAAAGGTCAGACTGCTTTACAAGCAGTACACTGAGTGAATTATGTGCAGAGTAATTTTACGATGATAATGGCATGAAGAAGGATATATGTTTTCTCTTCTAAATGTCCACCGAAGGCACTGGCTTTGTGGGTGTTATGATTTTGTAGTTGCGTTGCGCAGATGCTGCACGAATGAAGCTCCAAGTAATGTGAATGCAGCTGTGTTTGCTCTTCAAAAGCATAACTTTTGAGCTGGAAACATTAGTTATCTGTTTCAACTGCTTTGCCTCAGAAAAATCTTTCATTACAAAGCATTCTTTTTGGTATGATAGAAGTCAAATCTAAGCAAAAATTAAGGCACCTAAACGTGTATCATGAACAATGATAAATTGGCTGTCCTTATCTATTACAAGAACAAAGAAATAAAGACACTTTAAAATATAGCGAATATAACCTTTCTTTACCCTTTCAGAACATCAATAGAGCTTTACAGTTAACGAGGTAACTGTTAGAAGAGCAGGAAACACTATATACTTAGTGCATAGCAAGCTCCCACAACACCAATGTGATAATGACCAGATAATTTGTCTTAGAAATGTTGATTGATGGATACATATTGGACAGAGCACCAGGGATAAATGCTCTGGTTTCGTCAAAATGGTCCCATGGGAATTTCACTACTAATTAATTAAGCAGACAGGAGCACCATCTGAAAAACATCATCTTCTACTGTGCAATGCTCCTTCAATATGCACGGAATGTCAGCCCAGGTTTTTGAGCTCATCTCCGGAGTAGGATTTCAATCCAAAGTGACTATTAAAGGGCCTTTTGCACTTGGGCGTCATTTACGCTACATCATTTACGCGTCACGATGAGCGACACGCGCCTTGTGACGTGCGCATGGTGCGTGGTGACGTAGGCAGTGACGCACGGTCGCGCGCGGCGCCCCAGGATTTTGGGATGTACAAAATCTTTGCGCGCCATCTGCGTCACACGCAAATGACGCCCAAGTGGGACAGGCCCCCTAAACTTACCCGTTAAAGCTGAAATTACTGTTGCTTCAGCCATATATATATATTGACAGGAGAGATAATCTCAACATTTTTTAAACACTAATAAGTCTTTTATTTTTAATCAATGGGAAAAATCCTCGGCACCTGATGAGCGTAGGGGGACTCTGAGTAAGATGGCCAAAAATCACAGCCATATGCGTTTGGAATTTTCTAGGTAGCGTTTTTTCTAAAATCAATATAAAGTGCAAACAGGAAGTGGTCAAGATTAGACTTTTAATTTTATAGAAGGCAAGGCAACTTTAATTAGGCAAGGCAATTTTAATTAGGTAAGGCAACTTTAATTGGGCAAGGTAACTATAATTAGGTGAGGCAACTTTAATTAGGCAAGGCAACTTTAATTAGGCATGGCAACTTTAATTAGGCAACATAGCTTTAATTAGGCAACACAGCTTTAGCATTTCCAAACCAAAGGCAACAGAGCTTTAGCATTTCCAAACCAAATGCACACAGCTTTAGCATTTCCAAACTATATTTTCAAACCACATTAAGGGCACTGACATGTCTGTAAAACCACTCACAGTTTAGTAGATTGTGTTCAGTGTTATTCACAGCTCAGACTGAGAGACATGACCCTCTCGCTCCCCCATCCTGCAGAGACTGACTGAGGCACTCAACACTTCTGGGTTTTATAGTCCCTCCGGAAGAGGCGTGGCCTTCAGGAGAGAGAATCTCAACATTTTTAAAACACTAATAGCTTGTATTTTTTATCGATGGGAAAAATCCTCTTGTTCTGCGCAGCGGAAGGGGACTCTGAGTAAGATGGCCAGAAATCACAGCCGTAAGTGGCAGCGTTTGTTCTAAAATCAATATACAGAACAACAAGGTCAAGATCAGACTTTTAGTAATATAGATGGGCATGGGGCAGAAAGTGGGACTATCCCAATTAAGCAACTTGGTGAGCGTGAACAGGTTGGGTTGAAGGGCCTGATTCCATGCTGAATAGCTCTATGACTCCATCTCTCTAAATCTGTGTTCTTCATTTAACTTCATCGCAAGAACTTTGCAGTTTTTAAAATATAACTGAGTAAGATGGCCAAAAATCGCAGCCGTAAGTGGCAGCGTTTTTTCTGAAATCAATATGCAGAACAACAGGAAGTGGTCAAGGTCAGAGTTTTAGTAATATAGATAATGATCTGAATATCTGAATGCACTTATGGGCCTGTCCCACTTAGGCGATTTTTCAGGGGACTGCCGGCAACAGCAACCAGGGTGAGCGCTGTCTGAATGAAATTCACACCGTGCAAAGCCAAGGTGATAGACACACACCGCGATGAACAGGAAGGTTGGCGCTGTAATTAAGTCGGCTAAAGCACAGTGTAGGGTAAGTCCTTTAAGCGAGGGGGGGAGAGGGCGGAGAAGGGGGAGAAAGAGTGGAGACAACTTTTACGAAGCTAGTGATACACGGCTGTGAAGCTCGGCGGACATTAACATTACCGGTCATTACTGGTTCTGAAAACTACTGCTTAAGTTTTTTTTCCCCAATGAGCCAATGAAATTCACCAGTCGGCACCGGCTACAATCTACGAGAACCTATGACCTCCTGGCAACCCACTAGGACCTCCTGGCGACCCACCTACTGCATGAGAATTATTGCTTCTCCGTGGCAGCTTCATTCTGAAAAATTCGCGCCGACCATAATGAGGCCGTGACTAGTTCCCAGAATGCGGGAACACCTCACGACCATGAAGACGACTCCCCGGCAACTACTCGCGAACATATGGTGACCATATGACGACTGCAGAGTCTCCTGCAGTCGCCTAAAAAGTCGAGTAAGTGGGCCAGGCACATTACTTTTAGCACTGGATTTCTTGTAATCTCCTAGTGACTGGACTAGGTGTTAGAAGATTTCAGGCCGATTCTATGACTTCAGCAAAATTGTTGGTTCAAATTTCAGGACAGTATTGTTGTGGTGCCATTTTAGAGACTGGAAGCACTGGAGCCCTCATCAACCAACCATTGTGAGGTAAAAAATACAATGGCGTTATCAAAGTGGAGCCAGTGAGTTCTATTGCTGTCTTGTCAATGTTTAATATTTTGCTAACCTGGTAAATTGAACCCGAAATCTTGCTGAATGAATAGAATATAGTGCTGCAATGTTGCTGAGGGTAACTTTAAGCATTGCATCGGTTGTTCCTGGCTGGATGGGCTGGGAGATGATAAGAGGCAAAAATCTTAAACACAAACTAGACTCAAATCTTCTTGAAAATATATATTAGATCCCTATCACTGGCTGACAGGCCAGGAGAAATCAATCCCCTACATCACTGGTAATAGCTGGGTCCAATTAGCAGACAAGAGATTGGCCACTGAAACCTCGTCAGCCTACTCCTCATAGAACCCAGGCATTCCAGCCAGAAGAGAGAGGATGAGTAGGGGATTGAGGAAGTGGTTTGCCAGTTATTTGCCGGACAACTTGCCACCTCACCTCATGGGAATCTCAGTCTGACTGCTCTGAAGTTGAGGTTTTCTTTGAAGTGCTCAACAATGGTCGCTGCTGGGCCAGTATTGTCTGAATTTTCTTCCATTGCTCCAAAGGAATGTGTTGGCATAACAACATTGCCTTATGTCTCCCAACTGTGGAATTTTGCTTGATGCAGGAATAACATATGGTTGCATTCCCAGATAAACATAAAACTTCCTGGAAATGGTACTTACCAAGTTTCACAACAGAAAAAAACAGATTTTCAACTGCATAATGCTGAGACGTAAAAACACAATTTTGCAATGGAATTTCTAGTCCATCATATTTTACCATCAACATTATTGAGTATAATAAATTAGGTGAATTTAAATGAACCAGGCACATAACTATTAGAGTATTTCTGAGTTTACTGTGGCAAGTGACTCACCCTCTAACTCACCAAAGCCAATTTCACATCCCACAACATGTGAGGTAAAAGATCAAATATTCTCTACTTCCATGCTCAACACACTGAAGAAGGAAAACACCATCCTGGATTGGCTTGATTGGCACCATCATAAACCCTCACTCCCTCTACCACCAGCTCAGTGTGGTTGCTGGGCATATATGTAAAAGGGAACACTGGCAACTTGCCAACAGGGCATCTGCTACATTTGCTGTCTCTAACAGGAAAATTAAATAAAAGTTGCAGATACATGGAAGCACCAGCATTCATAGGTTTCCCTCTGAACCACACACCATACTGATGTAGAAATATATTGCCATCCAAAATTGTTGCTTGGTTAAAGTCTTAAAATTCCAATGGAAATTATTTCTCAAGCTCAATTAGAGATAGGCAGCAAATATTCATCTTGTTGGTGCCATTAACACCCCAGGAATGAAAATATAAAATGGAGGTTGATTTTGTGAAAAGGGGTATTCTCCTTTCTTGTGAACATTTTGTGAAAGTTCCTCATTTGTGGAAATGACCATTCTCCATAGTTACAACATAGGTACTGAGCACACTCACAGGTAGACAAAAAATGCTGGAGAAACTCAGCGGGTGAGGCAGCAAGGTCGCGACCGTAAACGCCACATATTCCTTCGCTCCACAGATGCTGCCTCATCCACTGAGTTTCTCCAGCATTTTTGTCTACCTTCAATTTTTCCAGCATCTGCAGTTCTTTCTTAAACAGTCTCACCAGTGGTTAATTACATGATGGATAGATGTCTCCATGATCGGGGTCACCATTTGCAGCTCTGCCCGTCCTCCAAATGTTGCCTCTTACTGTGTCCACCTGTATGTCGCCTCATCCAAGAGAACTGATGGACATTGTTGGTAGCATGGGAATGGGGCTGTTATGATTTGTGACTGAAGTTGGCAGTACACGGAGGAATGCATTGCCTGGGTGCCACATGATGTAGACAACATATAACTAGGAGTTAAAGTAAGAAATGCCAAATAAAATTCATGTTGCAAAATGGCCAAGCTGTGAAAATCTCCGATAGGAGAGACACACTCAATGACATTACATTGACCTATAATCCTCCCCATCAAAATGCTGGGCACCAACACTGACCAGAAAATGAACTGGGTTAGCGACATACGTACTGTGTCTACAAGAGCAGGTCAGGGGTTAGGTATCCTGTAGCAAGTGGTTCACCTCTTCCTACCAAAGAAGGCACGTCAAAATATGATGAAATAATCTTAACGTTCTTGGATGTGTGCAGCCACAATAACTATCAAGATGCTCAATACTATTCAGGATAAATCAGATTGCTGGTATTCCTTCCACCTTGCTAAGCATTCATTCTCTCCACCACTGGTGCACAGGCGCTGCAGTGTATGCATGCCAGATAATGTGCTGTAAATATGGGACTATACTACTCTGATAACGCCTTCCAAATCTAAGATGTCTACCATCAAGAAGGACAAGCAAGCTGGTATATCAGGATTGCCCCAGTGTCATAAGTAAATATATCCTTTGTCTTTGTTGCTGTATCTAAATCCCAGAGATCCCTCTCCACTAACACTGCTGGATGAAAGACTGCAGTGCTTCAAGAAGGTGGCTCACCATCACATTCTCAAGGGCCTGCTCTCTCACATGGAGACCCCTTTATTTATATGATATCTATAATGACCTTCCACTAGTTGCTATCACCAAGGTATTCTTTTATTTTAAGTGATATTGGTGGGCTCCTAGTTGTGCAGTGTAGCTTAAAGTAATGCTAATCATTCATAATATTGGTGCTTTGCTCATGCTTGTACACAACATGATTAATGTTACCTGCCCGTAACAACCATCCAAATTATTGGGGCAACTTGATGTTAGCACAGGTTAGTTCGAAAAGATAAATCCCGTGCCTTTTTCTGAATCGATCCAATTCTGCTCTCCAAGCGTTTCAAGTATGCTTGCAATATTTGCAATCAGTGGGTATGGAATTAGTGTAGGAAAATGCTGAAACAAAAAATTAGACAAAATCTTCCTGAGTGGCTGCACAGGTATGAGGTATTGAATAGTCAACTCCTGGTTTTTATTTTCTAGTGAGTATGATTTAATATGATCAAAGATAACAAAGAAGAGATTTAATTCTCTGCTATCTTTAAATATGAACTAATTTGATATTGTATCATGAGTGCCATTTCAGTGCTTGAAATAGTTTGACTTGCAATGGTTTTCACGTACAACTCCCAAATGTAGAGTGGAGATCACAACATTGTGTTGGGTCTTTAATCACTGGTGCATATATTTTGTCTGTAAGCGGTTGAGAAAACTGATAGTGGAATGTCACAGCACACTTTGGCAGATGCTGGCTGGTGAAAAGTGCGCCCATTGTTTTGTTGTCTTATCTTCAATGTATTGCAAAAGTTCTAATTTCTACTTGGAAAGTTCTGCTTGGAACCTAGTACTAAATTACACAAGAAAGCTTCTGCTCTTCCAGCTCTTCCAATAAGTTTCACAAAAGGAAAGGAAGGGAATGGATTTGATTACGTTCTTTGCCTTCTATCTGGGGAATTTCAACCTCATTGTAAAGTTTACTGAGGACTTATCTGCACCAGTTTTAAATCATGGATCTATGCACCTGATTGCAAAGAGGACCAAAGTTCAAGTTCAAGTGTTCAAGTGAGTTTATTGTCATGTGTCCCTGATAGGACAATGAAATTCTTGCTTTGCTTGAGCACACAGAACATAAAGGCATTTACTACAAAACAGATCAGTGTGTCCATATACCATATATAAATATATACAAACATGAATAAATAAACAAATAAAGTGCAAATAACAGATAATGGGTTATTAGTTTTGTCCGAGTCAGATTTCCATATATTAATATATACACACATGAATAAATAAACAAATAAAGTGCAAATAACAGATAATGGGTTATTAGTTTTGTCCGAGCCAGATTTAATAGCCTGATGGCTGTGGGGAAGTAGCTATTCCTGAACCTGGTCATTGCAGTCTTCAGGTTCCTATACCTTCTACCTGAAGGTAGCAGGGAGATGAGTGTGTGGCCAGGATGGTGTGGGTCTTTCATAATACTGCCAGCCTTTTTGAGGCAGCGACTGCGATAGATCCCCTCGATGGAAGGGAGGTCAGAGCCGATGATGGACTGGGCAGTGTTTACTACTATTTGTAGTCTTTTCCTTTCCAGGGCGCTCAAGCTGCCGAACCAAGCCACGATGCAACCAGTCAGCATGCTTTCTACTGTGCACCTGCAGAAGTTAGAGAGAGTCCTCCTTGACAAACTGACTCTCCGTAATCTTCTCAGGAAGTAGAAGTGCTGATGTGCTTTCTTAATAATTGCATCAGTGTTCTCGGACCAGGAAAGATCTTCAGAGATGAGCACGCCCAGGAATTTGAAGCTCTTGACCATTTCAACCATCGACCAGTTAATATAAACGGGTCTGTGGGTCCCCATCCTACTCCTTCCAAAGTCCACAATCAGTTCCTTGGTTTTGCTGGTGTTGAGGGCCAGGTTGTTGTGCTGGCACCATATGGACAGTAGCTCGATCTCTCTTCTATACTCTGACTCATCCCCTTCAGTGATACGTCCCACGACAGTTGGGTCATAAGCGAACTTGACGATGGAGTTTGCACTATGGAGTTCACACCGGCTACGCAGTCATCAATATAGAGTGAGTACAGCATGGGGCTGAACACACAGCCTTGAGGTGCTACCTTGCTGATTGTTATTGAGTCTGACACATTTGCTCCAATACGACCAGACTGTGGTCTGTGAATGAGGAAGTCGAGGATCCAATTGCAGAGGGATGCGCAGACCCAGTTCTGCGAGTTTGATAACCAGCTTGGAGGGGATGATAGTATTAAATGCCGAGCTGTAATCGATGAATAACAGCCTGACACCATGATCAACCTCTCGAAGCACTTCATCACCACAGGTGTTAGTGCCACAGGTCGATAGTCATTGAGGCACGTCACCTTGCTCTTCTTGGGCACTGGTATAATTAATGCCCTTTTGAAGCAGGTGGGAACCTCAGACATCAGAAGTGAGAGGTTGAAAATGTCCGTAAAAACTCCAGTCAGTTGGTCCGCACATGGAACATGACCAGGTTTACTATCAGGTCCAGGCGCTTTTCGAGGGTTCAGCCCTCTGAAGGATTTCCTGACGTCGGCCTCTGTGACTGAGACTGAAATACCATCACAGCGAATTGGGGCTCGGGAAGGCACATTGGTGTTCTCCCTATCTTCAAGCAGATTAGATTATTTTCTGCAATTTATAAAATGGAGTAGCACTAATGACGTGAGAGATTTAATAGCTCTTTCTTTACCTCATTTTCAGCCTGAAACTACTGTCCTGGCATCTCATAACTGGTCTTTTTCAACAAGGCTGTAATTAGTCACTCTGAAAGCATGGTGACACAGCGTCAGTGGTTATGTGAACAATGCAATTAATGCTGCAAAATAGCCATGTGGTTCATTTTCTGAAGTTCTTAACGAACTTGCAAGACAATACTGAAAACATGTGTCTCTTGAAAATCTTGCAGAAAGCTCTTATTTACTTTTCTGAGCATGTTCTTTTTTATTGTGCAGCAAACTCATGGGAGATATTTGCATTGCTCACAGAGACTACCTTTGGAATAAATTGCCAAAATAAACAATCTAGTAATCTCCCTCCTCCACAGCTTAAACGTTTTTTTTATCATCATTTATGATTACAAAGGTTGAATTTCCCTGTTCCTGCAGATTTAAAAAATGTAACTACCTCAGGGTAGTGTCTGGGTTTGGTTCCTCAGACTGATTAATTGGCCCAGACACACCCTGCAAAGCTTTCCTAAAACATCAACCCCGCTCACAGTGGGGTTAATGTTTGCTTTGAAAAAATGAAATCGAGAGGCAATCTCTAGATTTATCCGCAGGAACTGCAAGGAAAGGGTGAGATGGATCTGCAGAGGCAGCGGGAGGAATTGACTGAGGCATACAACATTATGAGGGCACAGCTAGAGTAGGTAGCAGGAGACATTTCCCCATTGCAGAGAGACACAAAAAGTTGGAGGAACTCAGTGGGTCAGACGGCATCTCTGGAGAAAAGGAATAGGTGATGTTTCAGGTCGAGGCCCTTCTTCAGACTTCATGCCCCATAGCAGAGCCGTCTTAAAACTAAAGGACATTGGTTTAGGGTAAGGGAAATTAATTTAGAGGGAATTTGAGAAAGGATTTTCATAGCCAGAGATTTTTGGAATCTAGGACAATTTGTCTGAGTGGTTTGTAGAATTACCTTGTAATATTTCAAATGTATTGAGATAAACAATTTAATTGCCAAAGCATCTATATAACTAAAAGTCTCATCTTGATATCTTCCAGTCTGCGCTTTATATTTATTTTAGAAAAACGCTACCATATATCGCTATGATATTTGGCCATCTTACTCACAGTCTTGCTCCGCTGAGGCAGCCCTGAGGATTTTTCCGATTGATGAAAAATAAAAAAGTTATGAATGTTTTAAAAATCTTGAGATCAGCTGATTGGTCCTCTCGCCTGTCAATCACCATGATGAAGGTAACGCCCCTTCCGGGGGGGGGGGGGGGGGCGCAGGACTATGAAACGGCAGATGCCTGGACATGAGTCAGTCTGAAAGATCGTGAGGGAGAGGCCACAACTCTGATTCTGCTGTGAGTCTACTGAACTGTGAGTCTACTAAAATGTGAGTCTACCCTTGATGTGTTTTATGTGGTTTATGTGTTATGTGCTTTATGTGGTTATGTGCTATATGTGGTTAACCCTTCATGTGCTTGCAATAAATGCTTTGTTAGCCAGCAATGTGCTTGCAATGATGATTTGTTAACCCTTAATGTGCTTGCAATAAATGATTTGTTAGCCAGCAATGTGCTTGCAATGAATGATGATTTGTTAACCCTTAATGTGCTTGCAATTAGTGATTTGTTAGCCAGCAATGTGCTTGCAATGAATGATGATTTGTCAACCCTTAATGTGCTTGCAATAAATGATTTGTTAGCCAGCAATGTGCTTGCAATGAATGATGATTTGATAACCCTTAATGTGCTTGCAATAAATGATTTGTTAGCCCCTAAAGAAATGAAATGAGTTGTTTGGCCTGCCCTGTACTTGATATTGAAATGGAAATGGAAATGAAATGAAATGAGTTATTTGGTCTGCCCTGTGCTTTTGCTTTTGCTTTGCTTTTGCTTTGCTTGACCTCACCTGAAATGAAAGCAAATGGATTGTATTGTTGGCTGGCCCCACCTGTCCTGTGCTTTTGCTTTTGCTTTGCCTGAAATGAAAGCAAATGGATTGTATTGTTGGCTGGCTCCACCTGCCCTGTACTTTTGCTTTTTCTTTGCCTTTGCTTTGCTTGACCTCACCTGAAATTAAAGCAAATGGATTATATTATTGGCTGGCCCTGCCTGCCCTGTGCTTGACTTGACTTAACCTGACTTGAAATCGATTGTTGGCCCTGCACTTACTGTGGTTGACTTGACTTGACCCACAACACTCATGCTAGCGCTCCAGAACCCCCCCCCCCCCCCCCACTGGCCACCAATATTGGAATATTGCGTTGGGGGACCAGCTCCCCCATGTGAACATGGGACCCAACGGGTCCCACTAAGTCTAGTAATAGACTATAGACCAAGTGCTGATAAATGGAAGTAGCATAGATGGTCAGCATGGACATGGTGGGCCACAAGGCCAGTTTCCTTCTGTCTAACTCTGGAATCTGTGTATCTGCAGGGTGAATTTTAGAAGTTTGGACTCATGGGCTAACAGTTCACAGAGAAGCTGAATGGTACCAATCTTATTAGTTTAGTTTAGAGATACAGCACAGAAACAGGCCTTTTCACCCACCGAGTCCATGCCAACCAGCTATCCCTGCACATTACCACTACCCTACACACACTAGGGACGATTTTACATTTATACCAATCCAATTAACCTACAAACCTGTACGTCTCTGGAGTGTGGAGGATACTGAGGATCTCTGAGAAAATCCACCAAAGTCACGGGGAGTAGGTACAAACTCTGTATAGACAATCACCCATAGTCAGGACCGAACCTGAGTCTCTAGAGCTATAAGGTAGTAGTTCTATGCCACCATGCCACCCTATTGATTATTGCACTATTGACAAAGATGTCCATGGGCCTCATAGGCTGTTGCAGGTGAGTAATTATCCCCTGGCATAAGTGAATGGCCAGAAATGCAGGGTTGATTTGGTGATATGCGAGAGAAAATAGGCTGCATGGAAATAGGGGGGACATGGGCCTTTGGGGATTGCTCTGCGAGCAAGCATACACTTGATGAGCTGAAAACCCTCCTTCTACATCGTAATAAAATATGAGAATAAATATGAACATGGAGGAGATAGGAGAGAAGGATTTAAGAAGGTTTGCAGTAAAGAAAAAAAGCAGGAACTGTTAGACAGAAGGGAGCAGATGTGACGTTTTGTACCTGGGGGAAACATCTGTGATTTCTCACCTGCAGGATGACTGATCAAAAGCTGTTAAATGCAGGGCAAAGCGACAGGCTGAGGAAAATTTGAAAAGTCAAATGGGAGAGGAAATCTTTTACGGAAAGAATATGTGCGAGGGGAAGCAAAAGAGCTCACGTTTTGATGTGGGGGAAGGGCACTGAGCAATAATTAAAAACTGCAGTTGATTTTTTTAAATATATAACTTTTTCAGCCTGGAGCTGAAGGGACCAATTGGACTGGATCCATCACCACTCTAGCCTATCCCAGTGTGCACACAGAACTGAACTTTGCTCCATTTAATTAATGCCACATGTTGTAATAATTTCTTCCAGGAGACAAGAAGTGTGCTTTTCCTACATTACAATTGTGACAACACTTCATCAGTTGTGATGTGCTTCGGGGCATCTTGAAGTCACAAAAGGTGCTAGAATAATGCACCTTTCTCTTTTATGCACAATCTCTTCTACTGATAGTTGCTGGCACTGCAGGATGGTGAGATTAATTTTGTATAGACTGAATATATTCTTTTAATGTTAAGCATTGCAATAAATTCAACTATTGAATCAACTAGAAGAGAAAGTCAGGCAAATATCCAGCTTGGGCAGTAATTTTACAAAAATGAAACGGAAGACCATGAAAGAAGGAAATCTCACTTCTGATCTCCTTACCCTAAGAATTTATTTCATCAAGAGGCAAATATTTGCTTCAGAAACAAATTGGGTCTGTTGTAATCTGGACAAAACAGGTTCATAATATGGTCAAACACTTGAATTTATGCCAAGTAGTGTTAAAACCTGCAACGTCATTTCAACAGTCCTGTTTGACACTAGTTGACCCACAGAGTTATAGAGCCGTAAAGCACGCAAATGAATCCTTTGGCCCTTGTCTACACTGACTAGGTCGGCATATTGGGCTAGTCCCATTTGCCTGCATCTGGCCCATAGCCCTCCAAACCCTCATCCATGTATCTATCCAAACGTCTTCGAAAAGTCAATTCTGTAGCTTCCTGTAGTTCATTCCAAATACCGATTACTCTCAAAGTGAAAATTGCCTCCCCACCCCTACCCCCACTGTCCCTCTTAAATTTTTGTACTCTCACCTTAAGTCTATGCCTCTTAGTTTTAGAGTCGTCTTCCCTGGGAAAAGGACTGTGCGTGTTCAATTTATCCATTCCTGATCTTGTACACCTCAATAAGGTCAGCACTCATCTTCGTATGCTCCAAAGGAAACAAGTCCCAGCTTATACAACCTCTCCTATAATTCATGCCCACAAACCCAGTTATCATCCTGGTCATTCTCTTTTGCATCCTTTCAAACTTAATGACATAAAGCGGGGTGAGCAGAACAGTACACATTACTCCAAATGTGGTGTCATCAATGACTTGTACAGCTGCATTATGATGTTCCAATGTTTGTGCTCAATACCCTTCCCAATGAAGGCATGTAAGCCAAACATCTTCTTCACTGCACTGTCCGTCTGTCAAGCCACTTCTAGAGAACCGTGCACCTGTGCTCCCAGATCCCGTGGGAGCAGAAGATGTTCTTCCATAATCAACAGGAAGGCAAACCCAGACTCAGAGAAGTGTCCATTTCACTATAAGTGGAGAACAGACTCTGCAGTTGCAGAAACCTTTTGCAACAGAATGCATTATAAATACAAAGCCATATCAACATGTTGAATGTTGGTGATATCTCTGTAAAATAAGGCACACATAAAAGGACAATGTAAAGTAACCAAATGCCATTCATGGTAAAAAAGAGTCAGAAGGACCGTTAACCTGGATGAAGCGATACTGGAGGCTGCTAAATTCCTCCAGTATAAACAAAGAACTACAGCAACGTCACCCATCCTTTTTCTCCAGAGATGCTGGTTGACCCGTTTACTCCAGCATTTGTGTCTAACTTGAGTTCCTCCAGTAGTCTGTTTGTTGCTCAAGGTACTGCAGCATACTGGGTTCTCACTAATTTAGGGTGCCTCAGTTGATTATGTTTAATTAGATTTATGTGAAACACATTTATCGCACATAATCCTGAACTCAAAAACACAATTTTTGAAATTTCAGTGGCTTAAAATGCTTGCCACAAAGTCTGCCAAGCAACCATTTTTTTCTCGCTCCTTTGTCAATGCTTCATTGGTCATGAGGGGGAGTTTTCTCCCTGCCAAGAATGTAATGTGGTGATGCTGAGCCAGGAGAGAGTACAGTGTGCTGGGCACAGGGTAGCAGGCCGAGCATCTAACACCTCTCATTACTGCCTTTTATTCTGTAAGCCAACACCAATTTTATTTAATATGCCCCCATCTAATCACACAATTGTGTAGCTCTATGATGCTGCATCTTCCTCCAATGAGTTGTTCTTCCTATTACATTATGGCACACAACAACAACAACAACAACAACAACAACAACAACAACAACAACAACAACAGACATTTATTATCACATACACCAATTGATGTAGTGAAATTTGGCTTGCCATTGCAGCACACGAATAAAGATAAAACACAACATTAAAGAATTTAACAATAAACATAAAAACATCCCCCCACAATGGTTCCCACTGTGGGGGAAGGCAGCAAAATCCAGTCTCATCCCCTGTTCACCCATAGTCGGGCCTATTGTGGCCTCCGCAGTTGCCGCTATGGCAGCCCGATGCTTCAGGCCCTATTGCCGGGAAGATGGAACTCCGGCATCGTGGGAACACTCCTCAACGTCTTGGAATGTCTGGAGCGGCCGCTTCTTCCCCGTAGACCGCGGCACCCGAAGTCCTCAGGCCGCGCTGGTTGGAGCTCCAACTCTGGCGATCTCGGATCCCAGGCTCCGCGGTGTTTTAAATCCAGATATTGATGTATCTTTTAAAATTGAGTTAAATTTTAACTTTAATAAATATTTTAACTCCTTTCACCCTTTTCATATTCTGGTCTAAAGTTGATTATAACATTGAACGAGTAAAATATATCTTCTTTCCCAAGTGATGGCTCCTTTCAAGAGGCTGCAGTAGTGAAACAAAGCAATTTAAAAACAAATCTAGGAAGGTGACTTGATAACGCACATTTAAAGTACCAATTAAGGGGGAGGTGAAGTACGGAAGAGCATGCAAGAAAGATTTTCTATTGAGAACAGAAAGTCCATAGAAAGCATCTAAATTAACCTCATGGTTCTGTGTATTGAAAAACCTGATTCGAATGGGTTTAATTGCAGGCTGCTCTGAGCTGTGGGGAAGGGTCCAGTGGAGCACACCAGCCTCTGGCACAGGATTATGACTGCAAACACTGGAAGCCTCTCCAGTTTGACCTCAGAAGTCATTAGGCTGTAGCAAAGTTCTCAGTGACAGCTATTCAGGGGCTGTGACATGATGTCAGATTAAAAAGACTCCCCTCAAGGCCTTTTCTCCTCCAGCACACTGACTAAATGAACAGTGCATTATGTATTGTTCTCTTCATAAAATGACGGGCATCTTCTGCCAACTTCATAACAATAAAGATAAAATGCATTCCTCATTTGAACAATTATCCAAAACATGGGATACATGAATCTACTATCAATAAGGAGACTTGCATCTACTGGGTTTGGGAGGAGCAATGAAGCGTATTGAAACAACTTGAGCTCCATACATCTGTAATCTAAAGCAAGGATATATCAACCTGGCAAATGATTAATACATTCTGTATGCCTATTGTCAAATAAAGGTAGCGCAGAAAATCGATGGCATTCCTGAGGTATGTGAATGTTAAGTCAATTGGAATCCTAATCAGAATCTGCCTTGCCTTTAATGACACTGTGTGCGGCAAGATATACCAGGGTGATCATATACCATAGTAACTTGATTTGTCAAAGCTGGTAAAATACCATCACTCATTCCTATAGTCTCTGGCATACTGGCTGGCATTGGCTATAATGAACAGTCTCTCAGGTGGTGAAGTGGATGCTGCACTGAACCAATGGTCTGGTACATCCAGAAAATGGAATTAATACCAATGGGCTACATCTTGGTGAATGCATCGATGTTCTTATATGTTCTTCTGCAATGAAGTAATACATAAATAATGGCCTCAATATACTCCAACTGAGGCAAACTGGGGGTGCTCTGAAATCGCAGGGGCAAAGTAAGACAAACATTTGGTGTGTCACAGCTGCTATCACACACACACAACAAATATCTGACCAATTCCATGTCTGTGGCTGAGGACTTCCTCCATATTCCAATGTGATTCCAGTTAACAATTCTACAACAGTCCTGTGCATCATAACTTCTTTTCTACCCAATTATTTGCCAAATTAACATACAGGAGATTCCCCCTTCCCCAGTTCTGCTGCTTGAACCCACTGCTTTGTTTAGAATTCAAAAGGATTGATTTTTAATTTAAACTAGACTAGACACATGGCCTGGTCCCCCAACGCAATATTCCACCACTCACCCCTTCCCCTAACACAACCCGTTCCCCCAACGCAATATTCCACCACTCACCCATAGTCCCCAGGCGAGGCTCATTTCCCCTCATCCCCCAGCACTCACTCCCCCTCCTCTTCATCCCCCTTCTTCTTTCCCTTCTCCTCCTCCACTCCCCCAAACCCTCCCTCACTGCTCCGTCCTTCTCCTTTCCACTATCATCAGTCACTCCCTCCCTACCTCCATAACTCCTCTCCCCTTCCTACCCCCTCCTATCCTTCTATCCCCCACTCCTCACTTCCACTACCCCCCCCCCACTATCCCTCCTGATCTCGCCCACAGTCCTCCCTCTATTCTGCACTCTCTACCTCCCCCACTTTCCCCCCTCTCCCTCCCTACCCCCTCCTCTCCCTCAATCCCCCACTCTCCCTCCCCACCTCCCCAGGATCTCGAAGGGTGCCACTTCACTCCATCCTTGCATGCCTGGAGCAGCAGTACTCAATGGCCTCAGAGCCAGGCTCAACGCTCAGGCCTCAGATCCTCTGCGCAGCCTCAGGCCTCCGCGCAGGCCCGGAGCAGCAGCAGCAGCCATCGGCCTCATAGCCAGCCTCACTGCCCAGGCCCCAGATCATCGGTTTGGCCTCTGCACGCCCACGGAGCCGGCCACCGCCCGCAGATGCAGCCCCAGCCTCAGCGCGAAGATGGCAGATCTCCGCGGGCCCGGAGCAACAGTAGAATGGAGGTAATGTTAACTGTGTTGCCGTTATGAAAAACAGACAGCGATCTGAATTCTGGAAAGGCCCCAACTACGCAGGAGCGGCTGAGGACCCGTTGGGTGCCCTTCGCGAAGCCAGTAAAGATACACACGGGAACTCTCCCCCAATTGCACATGCGCGGTTGAGGCACTGTTTTTAAGTTGATTTTTTAAAAACGTTAATAACTTTAAAAATTACCATCGATCTAAACATAGAAACATAGAAACATAGAAAAATAGGTGCAGGAGTAGGCCATTCGGCCCTTCGAGCCTGCACCGCCATTCAATGTGATCATGGCTGATCATCCAACTCAGTATCCCGTACCTGCCTTCTCTCCATACCCCCTGATCCCTTTAGCCACAAGTGCCACATCTAACGCCCTCTTAAATATAGCCAATGAACTGGCCTCAATTACCTCTGTGGCAGAGAATTCCAGAGACTCACCACTCTCTGTGTAAAGATTGTTTTCCTCATCTCGGTCCTAAAGGAATTCCCCCTTATCCTTAGACTGTGACCCCTTGTTCTGGACTCCCCCAACATCGGGAATAATCTTCCAGCATCTAGCTTGTCCAACCACCTAAGAATTTTGTAAGTTTCTATAAGATCCCCCCTCAATCTTCTAAATTCCAGCGAGTACAAGCCGAGTCTATCCAATCTTTCCTCATATGAAAGTCCTGACATCCCAGGAATCAGTCTGGTTTAACAAAACTTGTTTAATTTACAGCACAGAACAATGGTGAGTAAGGTGGGCCAAAAATCGTAGCACTATCGTGTACTGTTTTTGCGCAAATAGAGATACAACGCAAACCTGCAGAAACAAGATGAGTATTTTAGTTATTGATAGATAAGATAAGAAGATAGATAGATGGACATCAGGTCGGTGGTGATGGACATCAGGTATTGTTATATTTAGATTTTAGACTTTAGATTTTAGAGATTCAGCGTGGAAACAGGCCCCGTCGACCCCCTTGGTCTGCACCTACCAGCGATCACACCATACACTAGCACTATCCTACACACTGAGGACAATTTACAATTGACAGAAGCCAATTAACCTACAAACCTATATATCTTTGGAGTGTGGGAGGACACCGGACCACCTGGAGAAAACCCACAAGGTCACAAGGAGAATGTACAAGCTCTGTACAGACAGCACCCGTAGTCAGGATTGAGCCCGGGTCTCCGGCGATACCATTCCGCCACTGTGCCACCCTGTGCAACCTCATTTGCACAAAGTCATCATGTTGTGAATACTGGATAGAAGGAATAGGTGACGTTTCGGGTCGAGACCCTTCTTCTCGAGCTGAAACGTCACCCATTCTTTCTATCCAGAGATGCTCCCGCTGAGTTACTCCAGCATTTTGTGTCTATCTTTGGTGTAAAGCAACATCTGCAGTTCCTTCCTACACATTCAGTTGTGAATACTGTTCTGTTGCTTACTGGTGGGCTGGGAAATGTGATTATCTTTCCACAGAACCAAGCTGGAACTAGGAGATGACAAAAGAAGTGGGTGGGGAGGAAGAGCAGAAGAATGTACCATGAGAAAATCAGAACTGTGTAACTAGTAGCACATTTATTATTGAATGCTCATGCTGGCCCCATAAAAATCTGTGCGAAATTACGAGCCATCTATTTAATTTAAGGACATGTGGTTAAGAGCTTGTTGTCATGGTGCCCATTGATGCAGTATGTACAGCTGAGTGTGGGCAGCGTGTAACAAGTCACTATTTTTGAGGCTCAAACACTTTATTCCGAGGCTAAAAACTCCAAATACAGGTCTGTCCATATTGCCCAGGCCCAGCCAGACTCCAGCACTTTGTGGGGTGGGGTTTGGAACTAGGCAGCAGGATTTTCCATTGAGATATTATGTTGTTGAAGTGCATGATTCAGCTTTATGTTAAAAAGACCAACATTTATGTATTCTGGTTAGCAATCTCTAACAATGGACATTGTTAATATTTATAGATTTTGTTATTGTACACATGAACATCCAATTAAGTATTAACATTCGGTTAAGGTATTGAAAGCTAAGTTATCCATGATTAGCATTTGCAAGAGTTCTGCCGAGTAGTATTGATACTGCAAATTAGATTGGGCCTAGTTAGGGAAAACTGCTGTGGTGAAAAGCAAAATGTCCAATTATTGGACCTGGGAGGGAGTCAGCATTCCAGAGATTAAAGTCACTGGGAATCTGCTTCAGAAACTCACTTCCCATAATTTAGACAGGCATTAATCTGGATTTAGTCAGTCAGCAAATATGATATGACTGGAAGCAAAAAGGTTGTGTGCAGGAATAGAGCTGAATTGTTAATTGGAATCATGTTGCTGTGTTGAGAAAGTACTGCCGACAGTGGAATCTGTAGCCCACACCCCTTGTTGTGGTATGACGGGAGGCGAACTTTGGATCTCGTAATGAGAAGGGAGGGCTTTGTTAACAAAGACGCACTATTGCTGTTAATCTAGTGCTGACTAATGCATGGGAGAAGTTAGAAAAGTAAGGCAAATGGGAATTATATGTAGCAAAATAGAATTGTAAACGTTGGTATTTTTTGAGAGAACTCCATTTGCCATTCTTACATCAATATGTCTATCCAATTAACTTCAATTTAGTTGATTACACAACAAATCCTATCAAACCGTATGTACTTTGATTTGCAAGTTCTAGATGACTGGAACCTTTAGAGTTCTATAGTTCTTCACATCATTTTATGCAATTTTTAAAAATTATGTCAGGGTCCTCCTGATTTAAAAAAAATTGTAAATGTTCTTTTGTCCCTAAACATTACACATAAAGAAGGTGCTCGACCCAAAACATCACCCATTCGTTCGATCCAGAGATGCTGTCTTGCCCTCTGAGTTACTCCAGCATATTTGTGTCTATCTTCAGTATAAACCAGCATCTGCAGTTCCTTCAAGAGTCAAGAAGGTTTTATTGTCTTATGTCCCAGATAGAACAATGAAATTCTTGCTTGCTGCAGCACAACAGAATATGTAAACATAGTACTTAACGGTAGAGTGTGTATATGTATATATATGTATATACGCACATTCACACAAACTCAATAAATAAACAAATATAGTGCAATAATAATAAGTCTGTTGTAGTTAAGAGATTATTTGTTATCATGTTTTAAAGCCTGATGGCTGTAGGAAGAAATTGTTCATGAATCTGGACGTTACAGTTTTCAGGCTCTGTACCTTGTTCCCGATGGCAATGGTGAAATGAGTGTGTGGCCAGGATGGTGTGGGACTTTGATGATGCTAGCTGCCTTTTTGAGGTAGCGACTTTGATATATCCCTTCGATGATGGGGAGGTCAGAACCGAAGTAGGTCACTTTCTACACATTATAAATTTAAAAATGTGTCAAAATACAAATCAAGTCCGGTTGTCCACTCATGGGATAAAGGCAATGGCCAGTGTTTGTGAATCAGACGGAGTCATACAGGATTTGCGCAGTGGCCTGATCCCACCAAGTGTTGATGAATTCAGTCTCAGTGAGATCATGAGGATTGGAAATGGTGTACAACTGACACCATGGAACTTCACCATGAGTCATCTAATTCAAAGTAGAGGGATAAAAATTATGTAATTTCTTTTTTAGCGATAGCCAGGCATTATTTAGTGTTGTTTTGATCATAATAAATGGCCCGCTGTGTTAGAAGTGAGATTTTTTTATCCACATAATCCATTACAAACCCTGTTTTATTTTGCACAGACATTTCTCAAGTTATGTAATTGCAAATCAATCAGAATAAGCTGTTTTAACATGCCTGATCCCTGTTGTGTTTTAGCCCTGTAATTCATCAGGTTCTGTCTGTTTTCTGGCATGACAGAGAAGCAAGGCTGCTGGCATTAACTTCAGCTGAGGTTTATAGTTTCACAGGAAAAAAACTGGTCTGAAAAACCTGATCTGTCCCTTTGGGGTTGATGTTGCCTGTATTATAAATAAAATGAGCTGGAAAAAATTGATTCAATCGGACTTCTAGTGAATATACATCATACAGCGTAGCTGTCTATAAAAGCATACTTGAATATTTATTATTTACTTGACGAAGCAACTAGAAGGAAATAAGGTTAGCAATGCTAAAAATTCTACAGATTTAAAGCATAGTGCCTCTACAAATTTTTGAAAGTGTAAATAAGTCTCAAAATTCATCATATTAACATTTCATTTTAGCTGCCATTATTTTAGGTACTGATACCTTCTGAGCAGCCTTTATTTAACTTTATGTGCCCTCATTTGTGAACAAAGTGGTATTAGTTATGGAGTAATATGAACCAAGCAATCTGTTGCACTGGCAAAGCTAGGTAATGTGTTAAAGTTCAGAAGTCCTCATTACAAGGCAAACAGATACAAATTTGATTCTTTCTTGGTTAATGTACATTGTGCTGTTATTGCTGTTTAAAATAATCCTGAGGCAATATAATCCTCCAAAAGAGGTATATATTAGGCAGAATGGAAATGACAATATATACTTATTATACATATTTTTTACCCTGCACCATGTAATCCTGTGCTGGTACAATGTAATCCCGTGTTACCTGCTCCATGGTCGGATAGTCGGTGACTAAACCGTCTCCACCACCTGGTTTGTCAGGTGAGGACAGGGCTGTGGACCCCCAGCAGGACCTAAAACAAGACCTGTCAAAGGGCGGATGAGTTTCTAGCGAGCCAACGGCCATCCACACTTCAGTAGAAGTTGCGATCACTGTCGTACATAGCATTGCAAGAAATGAAAATAAAGCACATACACCAAAATCCTATACATCCAGAGGCAGAAACTGGAGGACAGAGATGTGCGGTGCGTCCGTCACCGGTCCCGTTGGAAACCAGCACCACTGTGTTACTAATGGTTTCAACGATGATGAATGAATTAATTAATTACCCTCATGCCCCTGTACCACTTAGGAAACCTGAACGGAAACCTCTGGAGACTTTGTGCCAAACCCAAGGTTTCCGTGCGGTTCCCGGAGGTTTTTGTCAGGTTCCTGGAGGTTTTTTCAATTTTTGGAAATATTCGCCGGAACATAGAAGAAGCAAAAACCACTTTTGACATTAGGGAGACTGACAAAAACCTCTGGAACCGCACGGAAACCTTGGGTGGGGCACAAAGTCTCCAGAGGGTTCCGTTCAGGTTTCCTCAGTGGAACAGGGGCATTATACATTACTACAGGATATCCTCACATTATTTCTTTAATTTGATGACAGCGCTTGCATGATGAAGTCATGATGGTTCATGATCTACTATCTACCTCATTGGTGACCCTCAGGCTATCTTTGATCGGACTTGGATTTCTCTGCCACCGATCAAGGGAGAGTTAGATATAGCTCGTAGGTCTAACAGAATCAAGGGATATGGGGAGAAAGCAGGAATGGGGTACTGATTTTGGATGATCAGCCATGATCATACTTAATGGCAGTGCTGGCTCGAAGGGCTGAATGGCACCTATTGTCTATGTTTCTATGTTTACTGGCTTTATCTTGCACAATGAGGTTAGAGGGAGAGATAGATCAGCCATGATTGAATGGCGGAGTAGACTTGATGGGCTGAATGGCCTAATTCTACTCCTATAACATAACCTAATGACCTAAACATTATTCCCATATCATGTATCTCTACACTGTGAATGGGTCTATTGTAATCATGCTTTGTCTGTCTGCTGACTGGTTAGCATATAACAAAAGTTTTTCACTGTACCTCGGTACACGTGACAATAAACTAAACTATGAAAAATGAAATCTAAATGGAAATCGATATCAAACCTTTCAAACAAAAGTCACCGTGATAGATGGAAAATCTAAGCTGTATCAAACATAAGCAACTGTAAAGGCAAATTCTGAAAAGTTATGCCTCCCAAATGCAATATAAATTGATTGGTAAACCAGAATCATTCCATCAAAGACTTGTTCATGGATAGGGGTTTCTTTTCAAAATGATCTGGGGGGCACATACAATATACCAAACACTAGTATTCTTATTCAGGAGTTTCAGTAATGTTAATATTCTCATCCTTCATGCATTACAGGTATAGTTAGGGCATAAACAAAGCATCCACTGACTTTATCAAGTGGGCAGATGAGGTTATGCGAAGGATTCTTATAAAGAAGCACCAAAACCATATAAAATAGAAGATCTAGAGAAAGTTGGATATGGGCTAAAATGGGCAGGTAGAACTATTGTAGATGGGGCATCCTGGTTGGCATGGGCAAGTTGGGTCAATGGGCCTGATTCCATGCTGTGCAGCTCCATGACTAAATGTCAGCAGATCAGGTGGCATCTATGGAGACAAAAACAGAATGAACATTTCAGGCCGAACACATTTCTCAGTTATAATGACCCAAATTGTTAGTCTGTTTCTCTGTTCTGACATGTTGCCTAATTTGGTGAATATTTCGAGAAGATGTTTATATCTATGGTATTTTATTTTTTATATGGAACTTTTGCAATACCTGAGTTTTTATGTCATCAAAGCTTTCTTGAAATAATGTAAGATTCCCATTAATCTGTGAGAATCCCTGGCCCATTATTCAGGACGTGAGTGAGAATCGTAAGTATATTTGTCAGTAGCACACAGAAACTCATTGTAAACAGTGGAGCGACTGCATGACTTTCCAAGCTGCCCCATCACGCCTAACCCATACTGTACCTTCTGCCTCACCTATGTTTACTATGTAGAAGCATCTGTGACTTCTTCACACTGAAAGCTGCACACTGCTGTTTGTTTGTCAAATACAAGGGAGTAATTTCCAGAAAGGTTACTACTTTTTTATTATGATAGCTGCCCCGATTCTGTAGTCACAGCAGAGCAATGCAGATCTCACATTGAGTTCATTAGCCATGGTGGATAGAGTCATAGTCATAGAGTGATATAGTGTGAAAACAGGCCCTTTGGGCCAACTTGCCCACACCGGCCAACATGTCCCAGCTACACTAGTCCCACCTGCCTGTGCTTGGTTCATATCCCTCCAAACCTGTCCTATCCATGTACCTATCTAACTGTTTCTTAAACGTTGGGATAGTCCCAGCCTCAACTACCTCCTCTGACAGCTTGTTCCATACACTCACCACCCTTTGGGTGAAAAAGTTACCCATCAGATTCCTAGTAAATCCTTTCCCCATCACCTTAGCCCTCGATTCCCCAAACTCTGGGCAAGAGATTCTGTGCATCTGAAGTGGAATCAAGTCATTCTCGATCCCGAAGGACTGCCTAAGAGAACAAGTGGTGGACCAGTCTTGTGTGTTCGTGTGACCTAAGCTGTTCTGTTACCTGATGTTCTTACAATCTTCTGAATATGATTTTCCATTGTGTACTGGCTGGGTGCTGGATCCCACTGGGATCTCAAGTACAAATCTTTGGTGCAGCCACAACATGCACAGAAGCATTGGAACCATGATGCAATTGTTTTGCTTCAACCTCAATTGTTGAGGTAACTGAAGTACTTTGCATGGGCTTTCTTTTGGTGTAGGTTGACACTACTGGGTACGAGTTTGATTTGTACCATTGTAAGATGGGGAAGAATGCATGGTCTTTTTGCATGGCACTGTTTAGGTGTGGTTTTTATGACGGCATGTAATTCCCAACAACCATCCCTGCATGAGCAAATAATTCATTAATTTGGGAATGAGTCATAACCTTCAGGTGGATGAGAAAAACAAGAAAAACATGAATATATAGGAAAGACTTAAACATTCTTGGCAGATATTTTGCAGCAGTAATTAGACCTTCAGGGTGAGAGAGCCTCTGGGAACAGTCAAAACTCCTTTCATAATTTATGATGTCATGAGAAACTCTTCAATACTTTTACTGCCTTATAGCATGTGACTAGTCATTCATCATCTTCAGCAGTGGCCACTCAAGTATACCAGAACTTTGTTTGAATCCTTTGTTTGCAGCGAGATAGGGAATTTGCCACAGAATCGACTCTTGAATAAAGATAGTGTATATGACAATTGAAGTAATAACTCCAGAGCTGAAGGCCAGTTTAACATTCAGTCATGGGTTTCAAGCTGGTTACATTGGAGTGAAGCCAGTGTAAATGTCTCCTGTAGACTCCAGTCTACTCGCTGCCAGGTTTTTCTGTAGCCGAGTGAGCCTAATACAAGCAGGCTGATATCAGTGATGCATGACATCAGTCTCTTGGCACTAGGTTATTTTATAATTTAGTACAGGTGCGCGCAGTTCAACATTGCTCTGCTGTGACTACAGCATCAGGGCATCTATCATTATACCAACATATCAAACTTTTCGGAAATCAATCCTTCGTATTTGACAAACAAACAGCAGTCTGCTGCTTTCAGTGTGAAGAAGTCACAGATGCTTCAACATAGTAAACATAGATTAATTTACCAGAGCCTTGTTAATGTTTTTGGAGGAAGTGGAAAAATAAGACATGGTTTCCAGAAAGTACAAACAGATTTGTTGCAGAATTCCTCCAGGGAATTACTTTGGACTGGTTTGCATTGATTTTGAATTGTCTGCATTCTTGTGCAAGAACTGCTCGGTATGTAACTGGTGCGAAAATCCAGAACAGGCTTTCTTCTGAACGTTCACATTCTTCTTAGGCAGCTGTTAATGCCGGCTGACAAAACCCACATAGATGCTTGTAGAGCTGGAAAAGATCATCTAATGTTGGAATCGATGAAGGGAGTTGTGGCACAGAGTTATCACGGCATTACTGATTAAGATAGACAACTCCAGGTATCTATAAATGTGTACAAACAGCAAAGCACGTGCCCTAAAGAGAACAAAATAAATGTTAGCCACTCAGTATCATTTTTACGGGTGGTATATGGCCGATAATCTTTGATGATTTATGTAGCAATATAAGCATTACATTTTCTTAAGGAGTCCTGTTATCTCTGTTTGCTGATCATTCTGGACCCGCAGACTCTACAGACAGCAATAACTCAGTCCCAAGCACCAGCAGAACCAGCATGGGCTCCATCACGACTCGCTCAGGCGCTATTCAGGAATCTAGCACTGCAAGAATTGAGGACATAGGACTTGATGGCCCAACATTTAATCCTGATTTAAGAGAGTAACAGC
The DNA here is from genome assembly GCA_963514005.1 of Raja brachyura. The sequence continues at coordinate 63,497,396 of OY740783.1, forward strand.
CATGAATTACTTGAATTGAATATAAATTGTGAAATCCATTAAAAATGAAATACTATTTAAAATGGTTTTGATCAGGTACAAACTGCTGGAGTAACTTAGTGGAACAGGCAGCATCTCTGGAGAGAAGGGCTGGTGACTGGCTTCAAGCCACTCAAGTCTAAGTACACCCACAACAACCTGCCTTGATATAGATAGTATAATCCAATAATGTGTCCAAAATAATGACAATCAACACAGAGACGAATAATGACCAGATAATCGGTTTCTAGTGATGAAAATTTGGTTTTGTGGTAGATTGTTAAAGAATATTGGGGCAGTCACCAATGCCAAGGCCAGAAGTGTGTTGTCGTTGTCAGGGCTCTGAAGATGGTTGTGTCGGCATGAGGGATAGGTTAGCAAATGGTGGCTGTTGGGAGAAATGTGTGTTCCACGATGGTCAAGAATAGTAAGATTGAACGAGAACTTACCAGTTCGAAGGTTGATCTTTATTTCATGAGGAGTCGAAGTGAGGGATTTCGTGAAGAGCCCGCCGGCGCGCATGCTCGACATACTTCAAAGTAGCGGCGTGGAATCACAGAACCAACAATAGAAATGACTTCGCATAGTATGATTGAATTGACTAAGATTACCAGATGAAGGTGATTGAGGGTTGGGCGAGGAGGGCACGAAATCCCTCACTTCGACTCCTCATGAAATAAAGATCAACCTTCGAACTGGTAAGTTCTCGTTCAATCTTACTATTTCATTTCGGAGTCACGTGAGTGACTTCGTGAAGACTTCAAAGCTTCTGTGATTACACGCCCTGGACCACGTCCATGCTGACACACCACTACCAGGGATGGATGGGAGGAACAAACTGGCTCAATAGATCATACTGCAAAACAAAAGCATATTTATTAATAACAAATCAAAAACCCCTCATGCGGGGACATCTCCACGTTCTTGACCTGCATTCAGCACGGCTTCTGCGAACTGTAGAGGAGCAGCAACAGGCTTGTTATAAAAACGCTGGAACACAGCTTCATTCGCCCATCCTGCTGTGGCGAGAATTTGGTCCATGGGCACCTCCATGACCCTCGCCGCTGACGTCGATGCAGCCCTGGTGGAATGAGACTTGAACACATTAGTGTCGATACCTGACTTACCCAAGACGACTCGAAGCCACCTGGATATCGTCTGGACTGTCACTCGATGATGAGGTCTCTTATGAGTGACAAGCAGGTATCTCTCCATTCCTCTGATGCGTGCCGTCACCTTGACATAGTGGCGGATATGTGAGGCTAAACATAGCCTAGCATCTGCGGGGTATGCCGGGAACTTCAGCTGCAGCCCTGTGCACCCAGGTCTATGCTGCTTTAGTAGCTCGTCAACGAAAAAGACTACTTCTGTAGGGGTAGATGTCATTCTGTCGACACGCAGTTTGTGTAGTGTCTGTACCCTCTGAGCTGAAGTCAGCGCTAGTAACATCACCAGCTTCATGGTGAGTTGGTCCAGTTGGAGCCCTTCCATGGGAGACCACGTCCTGAGCAGGGTTAATACGTCCCTGACATCCCAGGTGATATTATAGCGTGGTGTAGGCGGATTCATATTGAATATACCCCGCATGAGTCTGGACACTAGCCTGTTGGATCCTACCCCAATCTTGAGGTAGAATGATAGCGCACTTCTGGCGCTGTTGATGGCACTGTAACTTAAGTGTTCATCATGGTGCAACCCCGCGAGGAATTCCAGGACGTCGGTTATTGTCACGTCATCGTACGTGATGCGAGAGCGGCTGCAGTAGGCTTCCCACTTCTTAATATGCGAGCGGTATCTTCGCCTTGTGGACTCTCGACACGACGCCCCGATGGTATCCATGGTCCGAGCCGAGAGGCCGTATTGGACTAACGGCCTGTTCAGAACCTGCAAGCCAACAAATTTAAATAGCCATGGCAGGGATGTGGCTCCCCTGACACAGGGTGAGTAACCAATTGTGGGCAACCCTTCAAAAGGACCCAAGGTTCGTTGAGCATGTCAAAGACCACCGGATACCAAGGCTGTGTGGGCCAGTCGGGTATAATAAGGATGCCCTTGGCAGCATCTGCCTGAATCTTTCGCAATACCCGACTGATGAGGCAAAACGGAGGGAAGGCATAGAAAACCCAATTCCCCCAGTCCAGCGAGAATGCATCTAGCGCTATTGCCCCAGGATCTGGTTCCCATGAAACGTAGGCTGGTACCTGATGGTTCAACCGTGACGCAAAAAGGTCAATGTCCGGTTTACCAAATTTGGCTGTGACTTTAGCAAAAATCTCAGGATGCAACATCCATTCAATGTTGTCATTAAATTTGCGTGACCTGGTGTCCGCCACAGTATTAAGCTCACCTGGCAAATAGGTAGCTGAAATCCAAATGTCTCTTTGAATACACCAGAGCCAAATTGAGTTAGCCAATTTGTCACACGAAACTGACCTGGTACCACCCATATGGTTTAAATATGCCACAGCTGTGGTGTTGTCTATTTGGAGACGGACGTGTGCTCCAACAAGCTTGGAACAATATGCACGAAGTCCGTGGAATGCTGCCAGCAACTCCAAATAGTTAATCCCTTGAGTCAACAACATCGATGCCTCAAGGGTGTCCCATCTACCCCCACAACTAGAGCAATTATCAGTAGCTCCCCAGCCATTGGAGCTTGCATCAGTCTGTAAATATACCACCGGATTAGCCTCCCTGACAGGCTTAAATGAGTTGCTAATGTGACACACCCACCATTGCAACTCAGTTATCGCTTCGGACGGCAGCTGCATAGATCGATCGTAATGACCAGCGTTCCATTTTAACGCAGTAATTTTAGCTCTTTGCAAATTCTGATAATGCAAAGGTCCATATCGTGCTGCCGGAAACAAAGCCACTAACTTGCCAATTACTGTGGCTGTATGCCGAATCGATGGTATATTGGTGCCAATTAAATCTCTGCACACCTTAGTGACTTCCTCAATTTTGTTAATTGGTATAGTTATCCTCATGCTCATTGAGTTCACCGTGAACCCTAGGTAATTAATTACCTGGGCAGGGCAGAACTTTGATTTCTCTGGATGGACAATGAATCCTAATTGTTGAAATATATTGACAGCAGCTGCAACACCCTGTTCAGCCAATTGCAGGGTGTGGCCCACAATAAAGACATCATCTAAATAGGCCATAACTATATGATGTCGTTGTCTCAAATAAGCCATGATTGGCTTCACCAATTTAGTGAACAATCTAGGGGCTGTAGTAAGCCCATTAGGCAAAGCCTTATACTGCCAAAGTTGCCCCATCCAGATAAATTTCAAAAACCTTCTATCATCTTTCTGGATGGATACTGAATAATATGCATCCCTCAAATCAATGCATGCCATAAAGCAGCCATGAGAAATCAATGATTTGGCTGTTTCAAACGTATCCATTTTAAAATGAGTATATGTTACAAACGTATTCAAACGGGTTAGATCAATAATGACACGACAGCCTCCATCCTTCTTAGGTCTAGTAAATATGTTCGAAACAAATTCAATCGGCTCATGCACTGTTTTCTCAATCACACCCTTCTGTTCCAAACTTAAAATTTCCTTGTAACCTGCTGCCTGTTCTGCAGCAGACAATTTGAACGTACGACCAGGCATGTGCTGGGATGGAGGAATGTCGCCATTAATAAACTCAATTTTATGCCCCTGAATATTCCGCAACACATACTCATCACCAGTAAAATTACCCCATGCATCCAAAAACAACCGTAAACGACCACCAACATGGGAAGTTAAACAGAGAGAAAAGAGAGAACCAGACCCCCTCACCTCCGTGGTTACCGGCGGTCCTTGACACGTGTGGGTGGCCGTGGAGGTGCTGGGTTGGCTTGAGGGCGCGGCGTCTTCGATTTCCAAAAAGGTCTCTGCCGACCCTGTCCTAAAAAAGACCCTTGGTGCTGGTTCTGGTGTTGTTGTCGTTGTGGAGCTAGAGGGTGAGTCCTCGTCGAGGCACTGGCCGACCCTCGTGAGCGAATGTATGGAGCTTTTGAGCCGGACGGTGTGGGGGCACTCTTAGAGCGCATGATCCCCACCGTTTTGGCTTGTTCGTCAAGCTCTTTGACTCTCTTCGAGAGGTCCTCACCAAAGAGCTGACGGGGCGGCGGCGGCGGCGGTGGTTTGCACAATCCTGCAAACTTCGGGTTGAGTGCTGGGCGGATGCTGTTTTTGCGAAACCCGTTGATTTCGTGCTGGGTCGCGCACAATAAGGCCAGAGCATCTTCCTGGTCCAAATTCAGCTCGTCCTCGTCCACCGACCGCGCAAAGGCGGTAATACCGGCCGTGAGGAGTTTCAGGATCCGCTGCAATTGTAGCTCTTGTTGACGGATAGCCGCACTGATGTTGCCCCATATTGGCGTATTGACCACAGGCACGTTGAGGGAGTTGCAGTTTGATGGAGCCTTGTGACGGCTCATAGCCTGGATGAGGACTTCTTCCTGCAGCACCTGATTATTAAGAAAGTCCACTGTGGCTGCCAGCTTTGAATTGAGAGGAAGACCAGCCGTATGTGGGGCCGCGAATTTGGTCGCCACATCCAAAAGTTCCTCCGCTGGCACCTCCACCGGAGGTGGTACGGGATCCACCAGAACCTCCTCCTCGTGCTGCTCCAGGCTGATAGTAGATGTTGGTGAAGACGCCCTGTGCCTGTTGCTGCCCTGCTGTTGTTGACGTTGAAGCAGGAGCTCCAGCAGCCGCTCCATACGGTCAATACGCCCTTCACCCTGAACACTCAGGTGGTCGGAGTCCTCCGGCTCTGAAAAGAAAACCGGGCTCCTGTCATCGGCCCGCACCTCGTCGAGGCCCTGCCGGTGTCGGTAGTTGTCGCTAACAGCCGCCGAGGCGAAACTGCGCGATTCCTGCGCGGGCGTGTTCAATCGCCTCCGTTTAGCGAGAGCTGAAGCCGCTGCCACTAAGGGCACATGCGGCGAAGTGTCGGCCCCAGCCGAAGCATGGCTGCCTGGGGCCCGCGCAGTCTTGCCGGCTGCCCACATCGTGGACGTTGCCGACGCATGGTGCCGCCCACCCATCCATGGGGGGCTCGGCGACCGCGACGAGACCCGACTCAACCGACCCGTCCCGGCGTCGAGAGTCGGGGTGTGCCGGCTGGACCTCACAGCCGCCCCGGGTCTCGCCCTGGAACCTGACCGCTCCTCCGCGACAGGCAATGCCTTAGCCCTAACAGGGTTAGGCTTCTGGGCTCCTCCCCTCCCCCTTCTCGGAGGGCTGAGTGGAACAGACCGTGCAACGGCACGCGCCCTGCTCGAGGTCGCCAGCGAGCCCGCTGACAACCTGACTGCCATGGCAGGGTCCCCCTGCTCTGGCGGCACACCACACTCCTCCTCGTCGAACTCCTCCGAGCTGTGGTGTGCTGGCGGATCTGGACCTGTGAACACAGGGCTTACCCACATCTCCGCCTGAGTCCCGGCCTGCGCTGCAGGTACTGCCGATGGTAAAGGCCCCGGAACTGTTGACCGGCGAACTCGTCCTGACGTCCTCCGGCCCTTCGAACTCCCATCCATGTCCTTGCTGCAAGACATAATCAGACAACAAGGACCACCAACTAAAGGTGGAATACTCACCTCCGTGGCCCCTTATGAAGGGCTGGCGAGGAGCGCGCTCCACCGCCAGCCGTCGCAGCAACGCGTTACGACGATATGTCGAGCATGCGCGCCGGCGGGCTCTTCACGAAGTCACTCACGTGACTCCGAAATGAAATGAACAGTCAGGTTACAGTCAGATTTTCTCGGATGGGGTTAGCTCTCATCCGGATACATCAGGTGCTCTGCCGCTGCGAAAGGGCATATTCTCAGCCCTCCTTTCTTCCATTCACCACCTTGGCCTCTAAGCCCTTCAAAATCCAGTCATAGTCATATATACGGAAACAGGCCGTTCAGCTCAACTCCATTCTGACCAACATTTGCCCACATTTTGGCCAACATATCCCTCTAAACATTTTATATTTATGTCCATATCCAAGTGACTTTTAAATGTTATTATAGTACCTTCCTCAATGTCTCCTCTGACAGCTCGTTACATATAGTCACAACCCTCTGAGTGAAAAAGTTACCCCTCAGTTTCTTATCTACCTTTGACACCTCTTTAAAGGAATGATGTATCTGCACTCTTAGATCCCTCTGTTCGACAACACTGCACCATTCACTGTAAATGTCCTGCCCTGGTTTGGCTTCCTATGACTTAAAAAAATAGAATGTGAAAATGAAGAGTTGCAGATTCATTACAACGTTTAATTATGCTGTCTGCTCCTTCTAAAGTGGATTGGGTTTCCATTTATTGTAGTATTTCTGATAAAATGAGAACTAAATATATTGGGTTCTTGTCTCAGATCTTTTGAATTTTAACCCTGAACATAATCCTGACTCACCTGTCTCTGGCGGTTAAAACTCATTCCCTAACTTCTCAAGTACACAGAGACATTGAGGATCATTTTGAATTCTGGCAATTGTGCAAAATTATTAATTTTAGACTACCTACTCTCTGCCTCTCTTGGTTTTTATTGGCATCCACAGAAGTTAAAATATAGAAGAACTATATTGGGGCATTGGGGGTTCAGTATTGATGTGGATAGAGAACTGGCTGGCAAACAGGAAGCAAAGAGTAGGAGTTAACGGGTCGTTTTCACAATGGCAGGCAGTGACTAGTGGGGTTCCGCAAGGCTCAGTGCTGGGAACCCAGCTATTTACAATATACATAAATGATCTGGATGAGGGAATTGAAGGCAATATCTCCAAGTTTGCGGATGACACTAAGCTGGGGGGCAGTGTTAGCTGTGAGGAGGATGCTAGGAGAATGCAAGGTGACTTGGATAGGCTGGGTGAGTGGGCAAATGTTTGGCAGATGCAGTTTAATGTGGATAAATGTGAGGTTATCCACTTTGGTGGCAAAAATAGGAAAACCGACTACTATCTAAATGGTGGCCGATTAGGAAAAGGGGAGATGCAGCGTGACCTGGGTGTCATGGTACACCAGTCATTGAAAGTAGGCATGCAGGTACAACAGGCAGTGAAGAAAGCCAATGGTATGTTAGCTTTCATAGCAAAAGGATTTGAGTATAGGAGCAGGGAGGTTCTACTTCAGTTGTATAGGGTCTTGGTGAGGCCACACCTGGAGTATTGCGTACAGTTCTGGTCTCCAAATCTGAGGAAGGACATTATTGCCATAGAGGGAGTGCAGCGAAGGTTCACCAGACTGATTCCTGGGATGTCAGGACTGTCTTATGAACAAAGACTGCATAGACTCGGTTTATACTCTCTAGAATTTAGGAGATTGAGAGGGGATCTTATAGAAACTTACAAGATTCTTAAGGGGTTGGACAGGCTAGATGCAGGAAGATTGTTCCCGATGTTGGGGACGTCCAGGACAAGGGGTCACAGCTTAAGGATAAGGGGGAAATCCTTTAGGACCGAGATGAGAAGAAATTTTTTCACACAGAGAGTGGTGGGTCTCTGGAATTCTCTGCCACAGAGGGTAGTTGAGGCCAGTTCATTGGATATATTTAAGAGGGAGTTAGATGTGGCCCTTGTGGCTAAGGGGATCAGAGGGTATGGAGAGAAGGCAGGTACGGGATACTGAGTTGGATGATCAGCCATGATCATATTGAATGGCGGTGCAGGCTCGAAGGGCCGAATGGCCTATTCCTGCACCTAATTTCTATGTTTCTATGTTTAACTATATAATGGAAGACCTGTCCAGAATTAGTTTGTTGTAGTCTTCTCAAAAGTCAAAATGACACACTCTACACTCTTCTGTCCAATTTACGGATACAATGTCCCATTTTAGTTTCCTCCGAAACATCTCCACGTTCAACACCCACCTCTCCAGGGCCCAGTTTACAGAGACAGTCTTTGTTTTGCCTCAGGACTGGAGACCACTCACACCTGAGATGTTTCCTTCATTCTGGTGTTGAACTTTGCTGCAGGGGGGAAATCCCTGACTTATTGCATGACATGTTATTCCGAGTCACGGCACCGAGTCAATTTCTGGAACAGCAGCAACACCAGGTATAACCGGCAACCATGTTTAGCAGGAAAAACAACTCCAGATACAGGATCAGATTAATTTATTGTCAAATACACCAGGATGCAATGAAATTCATCATTCACATAAAGCTCAGAATGTAAACAGTATATATGGTAATGATAGATATAAAAATAAATACAAAAATGAGTGCAAAACAGCAGAATGGTGCAAAGATTGTAGTGCATGCTGATGCAGTGCAAACAAAAACTGAAGTCCAGTAACAGAATGATTGAATGAGATAGAGCTAAGAGTAAGAGTATGTAGATAGACACAAAAAGCTGGAGTAACTCAGCGGGATATCCATCATCACTGGAGAAAAAGATTGGGTGTTGTTTCGGGTCGAGACTTTGTATCTGAAGAAGGGTCTTCTTCTTCTTCTGTCGTATGTCTTTTAGACCTGGAGCTCCGTACAGGCGAGCCAGGCCAACGTGTCATCGTCCAGGTCAATCAGACCTTGTTCACCATTCGGTGGCCGGTGTTTGGGGCAACTGGTGACGATGTGCTCCACTGTCTGTGTTGGGTCCCCACACTCGGAGGAGGCGCTGTCCACGAGGCCCCACCTCTTCATTGCTACTCCATAGCGTCCGATGCCTGTCCTCAAGCGGTTGAGGATTATCCACTGCTTTCGGGGCAGGTCCTGGCCAGGGACGTCCATGGGATCATCGATGTAATGGTGTAGCCTAGATGGTTCAGCTGACTTCCACTGATCTCTCCATCTCGTCTTGTCCCAGGCGGCCTTAGAAGCGTCAGCTGGTGTTGTGCAGAGCAGCTCTTGGGCTTGCGTGGCAAAGGGTTGTCGTGACTTGAGGCGCACTCGTCGTGGTCTCTCCGTGACGATCTGATGGAGGAGGTGGGATTCGCTGGTCTGCGCTTTTTGAGAGAGGGCCAGCGTGGTTGCTTCTCGTCTGATGTTGGCTGGGGCGATGCCAGCGAGGACGGGCAGTTGATTTACTGGGGTGGCTCGTAGGCATCCGGAGACAGTCTGCAGGGCGCTGTTGAGGGCAGCATCCAGCTTCTTGGCATAAGGGCTACAGCACCAGACCAGGGCGCAGTACTCGGCGGCTGAGAACACCAGGGCCACTATGGACATGCGCAGTGTCTTCATCGTGGCTCCCCATGTGGTGCCGGCTAGGCGGCGAATCTGTGCGGCACGGACACATATTTTTGCCGTGGCACCTTCCAGGTGTTGTTTGAATGACAACGTTCTGTCAAGCTTCACACCGAGGTATGTGGGGACAGGCTGGGACTGTAACCGGGCGTTATCCACCATGACGTTCATCTCGCGGGTTGCTTCCCTGTTGTTGAGGTGGAACATTGAAGATGTTGTCTTACCTATGCTGAGCTTGAGGCACCAGTTCCTCAGCTATGAAGACAGGATTGCCTGCCCAGGCCAGGCGGCACCGTTAAATGCCGCCAACTGTCGAGGTTTAGCACTACTGCAGCTCAATGTTAAAGGCCTTACCACCGCCAAGTTCAACGTCATCGAACAGATTGCCATCACAAAGAAGGATCTTGACCCGAAACGTCACCCATGCCTTCTCTCCAGAGATGCTGCCTGTCCTGCTGAGTTATTCCAGATTTTTGTGTATCGCTTTGGTTTAAACCATCATCTGCAGTTCCTTTCCTACACAAGAGTATGTTGACATACCTCTGGGAAGGGTGCTTGAAAGAGGTGATTGGTTCAGGAGTCTGAGACTCCATGGGGAAGAAGCTGTTCTTGAATCTGGATGTGTAGGCTTTCAAGATCCTGAATCCTCTCCCAGAAAGTCGTGAGAGAGAAAAGGGAATGATCAGGGTGACAGGCTTCCTTGCCGATACTTCCAGCCTTCCTGATGCAACACACCATGAAGATGGATTGGATGGAAGGAAGTGATGAGCCTGAGATAGACTGGGCTATGTTCATAATTTCCTAGATTTCCACCATCTAGAAGCAAAGACAAACGGCAACTTGGGGAGAATCACCTCCTTTGAAGTCACACAACATGTAGACTTTAAAATAGTCTGCAGATAGACACAAAATTCTGGAGTAATGGGAAATGGGGATGGGCAATAAATGTTGGTGTCAAGTCTACTGGTCTGTAATGGCTCCCACAGATAACAAGCATGCATCTTGCTGACTGTTAATGTGGCTGCAAAATACTGCTTGGACAGATACCATTTCAGTACACGATACTAACTTTTATTGGCTAGATTATTGAGGCCAGATCTATTCCATGTTGGATCAGGTTATTTTGTGGAGCAATGCTTTTCATCCTATTATTACATAACTTGGGAGACTGAAGGACTACACCAATTTCTGCCGAAGATTGGATTAAACTTCCAGGATTCTTTGCAGCTATTAACAATCAATTGAAAGTCAAGTTCTGAAGTTGGAAGTCAAGTCCTGGTTTTTAAGAAAATAATTGGTGCTTCTCTGCTTCCTCATTCAATAGGAAAGTAGACTTAAGCAGCTACATAAAGATTCAATCAAAGGAACCTCTCAAAGCACAATTTTAAACAGCTTGAAAAAAATTGAATGGAATTCAGTGATCCTTCAAATCTGTTAAGCGCTGCCTGCAAATCACACATCAGAGCACAGATGTTAGCCCACAATACTCAGGCACTGGAAGTAGTGTATATGTGACCTTGACATCACTGGCAGTACTTCTGAGGCTTTCAGTCCTCAACCATTACGCCCACATTCTTTTTAAAGTTGAACAGGCACTCTGAAAAGTCTTACATGAGCAAACAGTTGTTGCTTGCATTCATGATGGTTGGATACAAATCACAGATCAACATTTGAGTCACTGAGGGCAAATCCAAAATAAACCTTCCAGTTGGTGAATTGGGTCACAAGACACAAGGGCAAAATCTCTATAAATGTGATCTTGAGAAAAATAAATTTTTTAAATGATGATGGATGTACATTGTTCAAATCTGCCCTCTCCAATGAACCATTCAGGAATAGCACTTGCTCCAAGTATTAGCACTCGATACATAGTACCACCTATACACAGTGTGGAGAAGTGACGGACACTAAACAAATGTGATTATAACGCAAATGTAGGTGGACGTTGATTCCATGGTAAATAAAAATGTGAAACGTTGGTGTGAAAGAAGCCTATTAATGAAAACAAAGTTAAACAACGAAAATAATGGAGATAAGATAAAGACTCTCACCTCATCTCTCCATCAGCTCATTTTCCTCCAAGTTCCTCCTGCACCTCAACCCCAACCCCCCCACACCCCCCCCCCCCTCCGCCCCATCCTGATGGTGTGGAAAGAGAGAGAGCGGAGAATAGAGGAAAAAAAGTTCCCTGAAAATCGTGAGAGTAGACACTGCAGCTTTATTGCAAATGTCTCTCCCTTTACCCCTCTCTCCCTCATCCTCTCTCCCTTTCCCTCCATAACCAACTATCCTCCTTCAGCTACCAACTATCCTCCATTCCCACATTCTGTTGATGCAAGGCCCCCTGGACTGCTGCTCGATCCTCTGAGTTCCTGCACCGGTCCGTTTCTATACTTTTTTATCTTCCAGATTTTGAATCTGAAACATGACTTTATAAAATTAGAGTTCATCTTAGATATATTTTTATCTTTGCATTTTACTATTATACTGTGAGCTGTTTAGAACAACCATTATTTCCAAATAATCCGGGTCAGTTGTTCCTGAGTATTTCTAGTTTTAAATGAGCTACGTGTTAAAATGTCATATACTGCCATGAGATATTTTATACCATTCTCTTATTTCTCTGCTTCATTTTAAGAATGATAGATAATAGTAAGATTAAACGAGAACTTATCTGTTCAAAGTTTGATCTTTATTTTATGAGGAGTTACGATGAGGGATTATGTGAAGAAGCCCCACCTGGCTCTTGATCAGCATACTTCAAAGCAGCGGCATGAAAAACACAGAACCAATAGCCGGAGTAAGATAGTAAGGCCCAACATAGACTAGAACTACCAGATGATCATTTATATTATGAGGGTTGGGAGCGGAGGGCACGTAATCCCTCATCGTAACTCCTCATAAAATAAAGATCAAACTTCGAACAGGTAAGTTCTCGTTTAATCTTACTATTTTACTTCGGAGTCACATGAGTGACTATGTGAAGATTTTAAAGCTCTGTGTTTTTTATGTCGTAGATTTATTCCATACGACACTGTTTAGTCAATACAGTAGTGAGTAAATAATATTTTTAAAACATTGTTTCAATTTATGTAATGTCTTTTAATCATAAAAAGAACAATTTTTTAATAACCCCTCTATCCCAGGGGAAAATTTTACAAAATAAAAATAATAATGATATCAAATGATAACATAAATTGATAATATAAATCGATAATATAAAACAAAGCAAGCATTTAAAGAGAACCCAACACTGCGTGTCCAAATCCTGGCACCGTGACAACAGGTTTATCATAGAACTTTGAAAAAGTTTCTTCTTTACACCACCCTGTGGCCTCTAAAATTTGCCTTCGCCGCGGACGTAGCTGCAGCCCTAGTGGAGTGAGATTTAAACACATCAGTGTCTATTCCTGCTAAATTGAAAACCTGTTCTAACCATCTAGAAATGGTTTGAACTGAAACTTTTGTATTGGTTTTTTGTGCATTATCAGTAACGCTGTCTCAGCACCTCGGAGATTTTTGGTTACTTCAATGTATTGAGTTAAATGCTCAACTACACACAATGTTTCATCGACAGGGTATGCTTTAAACATTACATTGGTTCCAGTTTTTCCTGGTCTGCTTTGTTTGATCAGATCATAAACATAAAACACAATGTTATCTGAAGCCACATGCATGCAATCTAACCGTAACAATTGCAAAGTTTGTACTCTTTGAGCTGACACTAATGCCATTAACATTACTACCTTGAATTTTAACCTCTGCAAATACATTGAAGTAATTGGAGTCCATTGCCTAAGCAAAGTGAGAACAATGCTAACATCCTAAATTTCTGTATATCTGGGCTTGGGATGATTTTTATTAAAAATTCCTTTCATGAACCGGGATACTAATGGGTGAGACCCAATTGAATCTCAATCAGAAATTTGTCCTAAATAGGATGACAAAGCACTACGAGCACTATTAATGGCACTATAACTTAAGTGCTCATCAAAATGCAACCCAGCAAGGAACTCCAATACATTTGATATTTTCGCAGTATGATAAGATATCTTTGACTGTCTACAGAAGGCTTCCCATTTCTTTATATGCGACATATATTGTTTTTAGTGCTATTTCACTAAGTCCATGGTCCTATCCGACAGTCCAAGCTCTTGCAATGGTCTGGTCAGAACCTGCAGATTAACAAATTCATATGATCATGCAATGGATGAATTTATTTTGTTACTGGTTGTATCAACAAATCGTTGCAACTAGGAATCGTCATACATGGTTCAATAATCATTTTAAGCATCAATGGGAACCATGACTGTGTAGGCCAATTTGGAACCACCAAAATGCCCTTGGCAGTGTCTTGTGCTATTTTCTTGAGACATTGCCCAATCAGACAGAATGGGGGAAAAGCATAAAAGAACACATTCCCCCAGTGTAGCGAGAAAGCATGCATTGCTACTGCTCCTGGATCGTGTTCCCAAGACACGTATTTGGGCAATTGATGATTTAATCTAGATGCAAACAGATCAATGTCTGGTACTCCATACCAACTGACAATATTTTTGAAAATTTGTGGATTTAACATCCATTCTGTACTGTCTTTAAATTTTCGTGATCTTTTGTCTGCCACAATATTGTCTCTCCCTGGGAGATAAATAGCTGAAAGCCAAATATTCTTACCAATACACCAATGCCACATCTGGTTAACCAGATGATCACATGATAATGATCTTACTCCACCCATGTGATTGATATATGCCACAGCTGTGGTATTGTCTACTTGTAATTGGACTTGCAAATCCTTCATAGTAGAACAATAATCTTTTAATCCATAAAATGCTCCCAGTAACTCCAAATAATTTATACCATATGTTTGGAGAAATAAATCCTCTTGGACAGTCCATCTGCCCCCACAGCTGGTATCATTATCCGTAGCACCCCATCCGAGAGAACTTGCATCAGTTTGCAAAATCACTGCTGGCTGCTGAACTAATATGTTTTTAACAGCTTGTGGAACATTCTCAATCCACCAATGCAATTCTGATAAAGCTTTCTTTGGCAATAGCATGGGCCTATCAAAATGGCCTGCTTGCTGTATAAGCGCTTGTGTTTTTGCCCTTTAGAGATTTTGGTAATGCAGTGGACCAAATTCTACTGCAGGGAATGCTGTTACTAACTTACCAATAACCTTAGCAACTTCTCAGATGGAGGGATAAGGTTTGTCAATAAGGCACCGACATACATTTGTAATATCAACAATCTTGTCTATTGGTAAAGTTACTAACATGGTAACTGAATTAATCACAAACCCCAAATATTCAATAGTTTGGGATGGCTGTAACTTAGGTTTTGTTGGATGATTCAGGAAATCTAGCCTTTCAAACAGGCTTGTAGTTGCTGAGACTACTCAGTTTCAGCTGACTCCTGATTAGCATTGACAATTAAAATGTCATCTAGATAAGCCATAACAATGTGTTTTTGTTTCCTTAGCAGTGCAAGTGCTGGTTTCAACAATTTAGTGAACAGCCTAGGAGCTGAGCTTAATCCATTAGGTAATGCTTTGTATTGCCACAGCTGTCCCATCCAATTAAATTTCAAATACCTGCGAAAGTCACGATGAATTGGTACTGAATAATATGCATCCTGCAAATATATTGTAGCCATGGAACAATCTGTTGATACCAGCTGCATTGCAGTGTTGAAGGTATCCATTTTAAAATGTTTATACTGGACAAATGTATTAAATTGTGTGAGGTCTAAAATGATTCTACAACCCCCATCTTTCTTTGGTCTGGGGAAAATATTTGATACAAATTGTTGTGGATCCTCACCTGATTTCTCGATAACTCCTTTTTTACACAAATTCTTAACTTCTTTATCAATTAGAATTTTTTTCAAATACAGAAAACACCAAAATACGATTAGGCTTATTATGTCCTGGTGGATCAATACCTTCTACAAAATCAATGGTAGATCCTAAAACAGTATCTAATATAACACGGTCAGATGTTATACAGTCCCATTCATCATAAAACATTTGTAGTCTACCACCAATCAAAGATTCATCCAAAGAATCTTCTGTAATAGGATAAAGTTTTTGTACCTCTCCAACCGGACGTGGTGGTCTCCTTCTCCCAACATTTGGCTGTGCTGGTTGGTAATAATTCCTTACCATGAAACGGGAATAGTCCCCGAGGATTGGCGTACTGCGCATGTTGTTCCATTGTTTAAAAAGGGTTCTAAAAGTAAACCTAGCAATTATAGACCGGTTAGTTTGACTTCAGTGGTGGGCAAATTAATGGAAAAGATACTTAGAGATAATATATATAAGTATCTGGATAAAGAGGGTCTAATTAGGAACAGTCAACATGGATTTATGCCTGGAAGGTCATGTTTGACTAATCTTCTTGAATTTTTTGAAGAGGTTACTAGGGAAATTGACGAGGGTAAAGCAGTGGATGTTGTCTATATGGACTTCAGTAAGGCCTTTGACAAGGTTCCTCATGGAAGGTTGGTTAAGAAGGTTCAACTGTTGGGTATAAATGCAGGAATAGCAAGATGGATTCAACAGTGGCTGAATGGGAGAAGCCAGAGAGTAATGGTGGATGGCTGTTTGTCGGGTTGGAGGCAGGTGACTAGTGGGGTGCCTCAGGGATCTGTGTTGGGTCCTTTGTTGTTTGTCATGTACATCAATGATCTGGATGAAGGGGTGGTAAATTGGATTAGTAAGTATGCAGATGATACCAAGATAGGGGGTGTTGTGGATAATGAAGAGGATTTCCAAAGTCTACAGAGTGATTTAGGCCAGTTGGAAAAATGGGCTGAAAGATGGCAGATGGAGTTTAATGCTGATAAATGTGAGGTGCTACACCTTGGCAGGACAAATCAAAATAGGACGTACATGGTAAACGGTAGGGAATTGAAGAATACAGTTGAACAGAGGGATCTGGGAATAACCGTGCATAGTTCCTTGAAGGTGGAATCTCATATAGATAGGGTGGTAAAGAAAGCTTTTGGTATGCTAGCCTTTATAAATCAGAGCATTGAGTATAGAAGCTGGGATGTAATGTTAAAATTGTACAAGGCGTTGGTGAGACCAAATCTGGAGTATGGTGTACAATTTTGGTCGCCGAATTATAGGAAGGATGTCAACAAAATAGAGAGGGTACAGAGGAGATTTACTAGAATGTTGCCTGGGTTTCAACAGCTAAGTTACAGAGATAGATTAAATAAGTTAGGTCTTTATTCTCTGGAGCGCAGAAGGTTAAGGGGGGACTTGATAGAGGTCTTTAAAATGATGAGAGGGATAGACAGAGTTAATGTGGACAAGCTTTTCCCTTTGAGAATAGGGAAGATTCAAACACGAGGACATGACTTTAGAATTAAGGGACAGAGGTTTCGGGGTAACATGAGGGGGAACTTCTTTACTCAGAGAGTGGTAGCGGTGTGGAATGAGCTTCCAGTGGAAGTGGTGGCGGCAGGTTCGTTGGTATCATTTAAAAATAAATTTGATAGGCATATGGATGAGAAGGGTATGGAGGGTTATGGTATGAGTGCAGGCAGGTGGGACTAAGGGAAAAAAGTTGTTCAGCACGGACTTGAAGGGCCGAGATGGCCTGTTTCTGTGCTGTAATTGTTATATGGTTATATGGTTATATGGTCCTACCTCAGCTTGTTCCAGCTCCAAAATCAAATCCCCTTCTCGTTTGCCCGGCACTTCTTTGGCCAAAAATGAAGGGTTTCATGAGGCCAATAGTCTTTGCCTCTTCATCAATCTCTTTAATTTGTTTAGACAGATTTTCTCTGAACAAAAAGTCAGGAGCTTGAACATTGCTTGATCTGCACAAACCTGCAAATCTTGGATGTAAAATGGGCCGAATGGCAATCTTCCTCATTCAATTAATCTCAAAAAATGAGTTGCAGAACAATGTCAACATATCCTTCTGAACTTTGGTCATTCCGCAATCTTCCACTTGCCTTCCAAAAGCAGTGATCCCAGCCAAAATCAGTTTGAGGACTCTTTGAAATCGTATTTCCTGCGCCCGCATCATTGATGCCATTGGCACCCAAATAGCTGGATTCACCGTAGGTATCTTCAGTGAGGTACAATTAACAGGTGTTTTATATAAATCTGCTGTTTCAACCATAACAGCTTCTTGAAGCTGGTGAGAGACCAAATAATTAATGTTGGCCGTCAGGTTTTCTTCCATGGCCTCGCCGCCTCCTCCAGGTATAGCAAAACTCTGTGCCACATCAGGCACACCTGGAGCAATATTTTTGTATTGTGGTGGGTACTCATGACCGAAATCACCACCTTCAGGATCAGTCTCATGCAGCCCTGGTACTCCTGAGACTTGCTCAAAGGAGACTTCCTCCAGCCCAATCCCACGCTCTGGAGTTTCAAATTCCCAATTCAAACTGGCACCATATTCATGATATGGAACCCCCTCAGGGGCTGCCTGGGAATATTCTGGATTTTTAGACCCTTGGTTGATAATTGTCTGGATCATTTTCTCCATTTGATCCATTCTAAACCACAAGGTTTTTCTATCTGGAGGACTTCCAGAATCAGAGTCATCAGAAACCACAGGCCCTTCAGATTTCCTTTTACATTTTTTAGGCACTGGATTTTCCTCCGAGGCTGCTGCTCGTGGAGCAACCAAAGGCTCACTAACGGGTATTTCAACGGCCACCGGTATCGGAACCAGCTCCGTAATAATCTGTTGGCCTGCCTGTTTTTCTTCCCCTCCCCGGACGCACGTTTTACCCGCGATTTTTTAGGAGCTTTCTCCATTTTTATTTTTAAACTCCTCCTGGTCTTTACCCACCAGCCTCACGGAGTTTGAAATGCCCTGGAAGTAAAAATAATTTACTTACCTGCGGGTCTCCGTAATGCCGATCAAGCGCCAGGCGGAGCTTCTTCACGTAGTCACTCACGTGACTTCGAAGTAAAATCCCTCACATAGTATAATTAAAATACTGTTTACACATGCCACATACAAATTCATTGTATTATCTGGTGGATATCAGCTGTCTATTATTACACATCTATGCTAGAAGATTAAAATCTGAAGAAGAGTTCCAACCTCTAATGCCATCTGTCCATTCCCTCCACAGATGCTGCCTGAACTATTAAGTTACTGCAGCACCTTGTGTTCTGCTAGTAGACCTTTAGCATTTAGCATCTCTAGAACAGTGCACAAACATGGAATGTGGGTAAGGTGGTTAATGTTCTCATATGATTTATTTTTTAATTGTCTAAAATTAATCATCAAATATTACACCAAACATCTATTTTAGAAACAGAAAATGCTGGGTATATGCAATTTGCCTGTCAACATTTGCTAAGTATAGGTTTGAAGGTTACAGTTAAGCATGGTTTATTTAAGAGAGGAAAGTCGACACACTTGAAACATATGTTGTTAAACTGCTGTTCACTGACTTGATGAATATTAATAATGTTTTCAGTTTTATTTCAGACCACTGCATCTTGATCTTTATTAATATAATTTTATGGTGTTCCATGCTGTTACTGAGAGTTAATAGGTGAAAACTAATTCATGTCGTATTAGATCCAGTCCCCTTTCCAGGAAGCCGGCTGATAAAGCCAATTTCTTTGTTCTGGAAGAAGACCTTAAGTGGTCCCATTTAAAGTATAATTATAATCAGCAGCCATTCCTATTTTGTGCATCTTAAAATTGTATTTTATCTACCAGTAATTAAATGGCAATGTCAATTTGATTTTAATTACATCAGTGATGATAAACAGCTTGATTTACTTTTCAGGAAGACTGTAGACAACAAGGATTTCTTCTCTTTTTGAACTGTCAACAACGAGAGCTTAATTCCATTAGAAACGTTTAAAAAAAAAAAGTATTTTAATGGTATTAGGGAGGGACAATGTCCATTAACCACAAACAGCAACTCTTAAATAGGATTTGTCACAATTATTGCTTTTTGGAAGAGTGGAGGTGCAAAGTACTGAAAATGTGAAGATAATTATCTATGTCTCTTTATTACAAATGCAACTAACAATTTGTCACTGATCTGTAATAAAAAACCAGATTGGAAACTCACAGGACTGGCATATTGATGAAACGCATTCCTAAGCAATATATTTCTTTTCTCTGCCATTTTTGCCTCCCTTCATGTGAAGGCCTGCACTGGGCTCTGGATCATAAAGTCATAAGGAAAAGGATTAGAATTAGGCCATTCGGCCCATCAAGTCTACGTCATTCGATCATGGCTCTCCCTCTTAACCCCACCCTCCTGCCTTCTCCCCATAACCTCTGACACCCATACTAATCAAGAATCTATCTATCTCTGCCTTAAAAATATCCGTGGACTTTGCCTCCATTGTGTTCTATGGCCAAAAACTCCACAGATTCATCACCCTCTGATTGAGGAAATTTCTCCTCATCTCCTTACCAAATGACCAACTTGATAAGTGGCCAACCTTCATATTCCAGGTCATCTACTTGACAGGACAATATTTATCCTTGGGGGAGAGCAGGGAAACTGCTCCAACTCAATTATCTTGTGATGTCCACACATCTGCACAGTAATTAGAAACAGGAATTCGGGGAAAGTTGGGGCTTGGTGAGGTTAATTGGCATGTCGATATGCAAGCTGACAGCTAGCTGGGTGTACATCTCAGCTCCACACCGCACATCCACTGAGGCATTAAAGAATCCCTGCCCCTGAAGTTTTCAAATTAAAAAGTAGAAGCTCATATTTTCTTCAAAATGGGATGTATTTTTAGACTCTCTGATGCATAGTTAAGAAAATCTGTTTTGCACTTGAGATGAGGCGTAAATTTCATATGTAAGAAGGAACTGCAGATGTTGGTTTACACTGAAGATAGACACAAAATGTTGGTGTAACTCAGCGGGTCAGGCAACATCTCTGGAGAAAAGGAATTGGTGATGTTTCGGGTTGAGACCCTTCATCAGACAAGTAAATTTGATCTTCCTGGGGAAGATCCAACTCAGGGGATTGGATAGGATGCTGGCTTATTTTGTGCTCCAGCCAGTTCACTTCAATGGAAAGTAAAATTGAACAGAATGGAAAACCAACATGGCCTGTGATTGTGTCTGTACCCCAAAAGGGTGGGGGTGAGGTCAGTAATAACTACTCCATTTCATATAATTTATATATGTAACAGAATCTTCAATCCACAAAGCTAAAACCAAATAAGTACCATTCATCTGCACGGATCCTTAAGCAATTATGGAAAACAGAGTGTGAAGTGTGTGCATGTGCGGGGCTGTTCCAGAGTGTGCGCATGTGCGGGGTCTCGGGCCGGCGAGGCCTGCAGAATCAGCGATATTTTCCAGACGCTTTGAAATTATGTATTACAGAAATGAGTTGCTTAAAGCTTAAATAAAGTTTAAGTGAATTACGAGTAGCATAAAAGTTTTTTTTGCCTCACAACAATTTAAGCAACTCAATCTCAGAAGTTAAGCAGTGTGACATAGAGATGGTGAAACTATTGAAACCAGAATGCTTGGATCCCAACTCGCCTACTGCTGCAAAGGAATGGAAGCACTGGCTTTGCACACTAAATAACTAAATAACTTATTTGATGAGTGCGGCGACAATGCACCAGACAAATTCAGGACATTAATAAGCTCTGTCTCTTATGATGTATATGATTACATAGAGGAATGTACAATTTATGATTCTGCTATTGATGTACTTAGCAGACTCTTCGTTAAGACACCCAACGTAATATTTGCTCGACATCTCCTTGCTACTCGTAAACAAAAACATGGTGAGTCACTTGATGAATTTTTACATTAGTTAAGACTGTGTCTTCAAAGCAGTTACAGCTGATCAATATCGACAGGAACTTATTTGAGACTCTTTTATCAATGGTTTAGCATCGCCTTTAATACGACAGAGACTATTAGAAAACAAAAGCTTGGATTTACAGTCAGCTTACAATCAAGCTTACTCATTAGACTTGGCTCTGAAAAAATCAGATGCTTGTGGCTCATCTAATGTGTATTCTGCTGCAACTACTACAAAAGAATCTCACCCAAGTACTAATATGGAGCAAGCTGAAACAATTTCTACTGATAAATGTGTCCTTGCTGCAGCATATACTTATTCAAAAAGGAAGTGTTACTTTTGTGGGGGTAATATTCATTATAGAGAGATATGATCTGCTCGAGAGGCAACTTGTAATAGTTGTGGCAAGAAGGGACATTATTCTAGAATATGCAAGTCCAAAGCAACTACTAACAGTGTAACTGCTGCCATGTATATGCCTTCTTTATGTGCAATTACAGCTGCATTTCCTCAGAGCTTGTCTCATGCAACTACAACGGTATCCATCAATGGCCATACTTAATGTACTACTTGATTCCGGTAGTTCAGAAAGTTTTATGTGAACAAGTTGTGTCTCGACTAACTATAATTCCTTCAAATAGAGAAATCTCGATGGCTCTGACTACTCTCTATAGTCAAATTATTGGATCTTGTATTGTAGACTTTTTTCTGAACAAAACTAGTTATGAATCTGTATGTCTTGGTATTTTGAAAAATTTATGTAGCGATATAATTCTAGGTCAGGATTTTCAGAAACGGCACAGGTCACTTCAAATAATGTATGAAGGAACTATGCCTTATCTTGTATTGTCAAAGCCACCAGTATTGTGTGTTTTTTCTGCTGCATCTGTTGAATGTCCTTCATTATTCACTAATTTATCCTCTAGTGCAAACCAATTGCGACAAATTCAAGACATTTTAGTAAAGATGACAGAACCTTTATCAACACAGTAACTAATCTTTTATGAGAAGGTATCATAGAACCCAGCTCTTCCCCTTGGAGGGCACTAGTTGTCGTGGTTAAGGACCCCTTGGAGAGACATAGAAAGAGACTCTGCATTGAATACTCTCAAACTATAAACCAGTTCATATGCCTGATGCATATCCATTACCTTGTATAGAAGAGATTATCAATACATTAGCTAAGTATAAGATATTCTCTACTTTTGACCTAAAAAGTGCTTACTACCAAATTCCTTTGAAAGAATCAGGAGAAAAACACTGTGTTTGAAGCAAATGGGAAATTATACCACTACTGCAGAGTTCCTTTTGGTGTAACTAATGGCATGGCTGTTTTTCAGAGAGAGATGGACAAGCTTGTTGACCAGGAAAACTTTAAAGCTACTTTCTCTTATCTTGATAATATAACAATTGCAGGAAAAGACCAAGCTGAACATGATGAAAATGTACAACGGTTTTTAAAAGTTGTACATTCTAAAAATCTAACATTAAATGAGGCTAAGTCAATAACATCAGCGCCATCAATTAATATTCTTAGTTATTGGGTTGGAAATGATTTAATCAAGTCTAGATCCAGAAAGACTCCGCCAACTCTAAGATATACCTGTTGCAGCTACATTAAACTCTCTATGAAGGATTCTTGGTGTGTATATAAAAGGATATCACATTTTTCTGAGAAAATTCAACCTTTGATTAGAACAAAATCTTTCCCCCTTGACTCTACAGCAATTGGTGCTGATACTTCTTTAAGGAAACAATTAGAATCTGCAACATTACACGCCATCGATGAGGATCTCCCCTTTGTTGTTGAATGTGATGCCTCTGATTTAGCAGCATCAGCAACGTTAAACCAAGGAGGTCGACCAGTGGCTTTCACGTTTCGTACTCTCCAAGGTAGTGAATTTCACTACCCACCCGTCGAAAAGGAAGCTAAAGCATTTATTGAAGTAGTGGGAAAATTGAGTCATTTCCTTGCTCGTGATCAGTGTTCAGTAGCTTTTATGCTGGATAATCGGAAACGAACGAAGATTAAAAACAGTAAAATTCATGAATGGAGGATTGAATCATCTGCATATAGTTATTCAATTGAGCACCGCCCTGGTAAGGATAATGTTGCTCCGGATACATTAACGCGAGCATTTTGTGCCTCTATTCATTCTTCTGAACTCACTGATCTTCACAATGGCTGTGTCATCCTGGAATCACTCATATGTTACACTATGTTCGTTCCAAAAACTTACTTTTCTCAACAGAAGATATGAAGATGGCATGTGCTTCATGTAGAATCTGTGCTGAATTAAAACCAAGATTCTTCCGTCCTGAAGAAGGAAGATTGATCAAAGCTACTCAACCTATGGAACGTTTGAGTATGGATTTCAAAGGGCCTTTACCATCCTCCTCTCGAAATGTTTATATATTTACTACAGTTGATAAATATTCGAGGTTTCCATTTGCCTTTCCTTGTCCAAATATGTCAGCTACTACGGTTATCAAATGTTTAGATCAACTGTTTTCATTCTGTGGATTACCAAGTTAAATACATTCTGATAAGGGCACGTCATTCATGTCAAAAGATTTAAAAGACTACCTTTCTAATAGAGAAATTGCTACAAGTAAAACAACACCATATCATCCTATTGGAAATGGTCAGGTTGAGAGGTATAACGGAATCATTTGGAAAGCAATGAAACTGGCTTTAACGTCAAATTACATAACAGATCAGCCGTGGGAATGTTTTCTACCAGATGCATTACACTCCATCAGTGGTACTTCTCTGCCATCATGGTTGACTAGCCCTGGGCCTGTGTTGGTTCGTCAAATTAGAATGAGCCTTTTGTTGATGAAGTTGAACTGACTGATGTCAACCCTTCTTATGCAACTATCAAGTATCAGGATGGACATCAGTCAACTGTCTCACTTCGTGACCTGGCACCATGTCCGTCTTCTCCATCAGCTTCATCACTCCTTGATAATACAAATCGAGAACATCCTTCAACACTCCCATCATCCCCTATGGAAACATCTATAATTAATTCTAAAATTGAAAATGTAAATAACAATATGAGTGAGGTTGATGACCAAGCAATATATGTACCACCAGCTATCGAAACACCATTATCTCCTGATGCTCCAGTGCTGCGATGGTCTTCAAGACATACTAAACCTCCTCACTATCTCAACATAAATAGGAGGGGAGAATGGAGTGTGTGCATGTGCGGGGCTTTTCCAGAGTGTGCGCTTATGTGGGATCTCGGACCGCTGAGGCCTGCGGAATCAGAGATATTTTCCAGGTGCTTTGAAGTTATATATTACAGAAATGAGTTGCTTAAAGCTTAAATAAACTTTAGGTAAATTACGAGTAGCGTAACATTTTCATTTGCCTCACAACAGAGTGCGAGTGGGAAATAGTGACAGTTGCCGGGCAGAGTTTGCTTCATTATTCCACTTAGATCTCAGCAATTTAGTAAGGGCGGCACGGTGGCGCAGTGACAGAGTTGCTGCCTTACCTTGATAGAAACCCAGGTTTGATCCTGACTGCGTGTGCTGTCTGTGTCCTGCATGGGTTCTCTCCGGGTTTTCAGGTTTCCTCTCATACTCCGAAGATGTATAGGTTTGTAGGATAATTGGCTTGGTAAAATTGTAAATCGGCCCGCGTGTGTGTAGGATAGTGTTAGTGCGATGAGGAAAACATTTTTCACACAAAGAGTTGTGAATTTGTGAAATTCTCTGCATCAGAAGGCAGTGGAGGCTGATTCACTGGATGCATTCGAAAGAGAGTTAGATAGAGCTCTTAGGGCTAGCAAAATCAAGGGGTATTGGAGAGAAGGCAGGAATGGGGTACTGATTGTGGATGATCAGCCATGATCACATTGAATGGTCGTCCTGGTTCGAAGGGCCGAAGGGCCTACTCCTGCACCTTTTGTCTATGTATCTATGTATCTATGCGCGGGAATTGCTGGTTGGTGCAGAGTTGGTGGGCCAAAGGGCCTATTTTCACGTTGTATCTCTAAATTAAACTATTAGTATCAACAAAGCCAGCAAAGCGGCCTGGCACGTTTCATGACTGATTCCACTTCCTGCCCCAGCATTGCTGCTTGTTGCCTATTCCTCATCATTGTATGCAGATCCCATATAGATCCCATATTCACAAAGGGTTTTCCTAGAATCCATTACTGTTGTTCCCATGATTGTCTGGGGAATATGGTTGGCCTGGTAGCTAAGGAGATATGCATAGTTGGAGTGTAAGGGTCAGTAGATGCCTCCTTTCTCCTTAGTTTTGTCTTCAAGAATTATTCTTGTTAGCATTAGCATCTGCCAACGCTGTCAGAATCATGACTCCCACCTTTCTTCGTCATTATTCTGCCTCTTCAAAGTTTCATGCTTACCTTTTGGTGAAGGAGAATCGACAGTGTTATGTCTATAAACTTTCTCAGAGTACTGTGTCTTAATTAATAGGCCAGGAAAGGAATGGAAATCTAATATGCGTTGAAGATTAAAGGTCCAGGCAAAGAAACATTTTAAACAAAGGGGAGGTCAAAGTAAATTTTATTCATCACATAGGTGCAGTGAAATTAATTTGCCAGCAGCGATACACTTAAAATTAACACACAAAACACAATAAGATCTAATACAAACATCCACCACAGCATTTTTCACTGTGGTGGAAGGCACAAAGTTCATCCAGTCCTCCTCCCTAGTTCACCCGTGGTCGGGGCCATGAATGGTCGAACACACTTCGCGGCTTGGAGTGCCCGAATCGGCACTTTCCTACTGGAGACCGCGGGTTCAGGATGTTATAGGTCGCAAGGGTTCGCCTGCTCCATGATGGAAAAAATCCACGCTGCGCCCGGTGCTGATGCTCCGGGCCCGACTCCGGGAAAGGCCGCTCCAATCCAAGCTGTTAGGCCGTGAGAGGGGAGGCAGAGAAGCGACATGGAAAAAGTTGCCTCTCCGTTGAGGGTGACTGAAGAACAGTTTCCCCCTTTCCCCCCAACCACCCCCACACAAGATACACCGAGAGACACCCAAAACAAACGCTTAGACAAACCAAATAAAACCAAAAAAGTGGAAATAATGGACATGCTGCTGACAGGGCAGCTGACTTGCAGCGCCCCCACTGACCCAAAGTGGAGGTATTTTCAACCAGGAGCTTCAAAAGCTGGAGGTGATGAGAGAGGGATTGTACATAACTGTGTAGGGATTTGAAAATAAATGTGACAAATGTAAAGTTAAAGAATCATTTGATTGGGAACCATATAGATAATCAAGAATAATAAGAAGACTAATGTCTGTGTGGTGGTTTGCACATTCTCTCTGTGACCATGTGGATTTCGGCTGGGTGCTCTGGTTTCATAAGTGCATAAGTTCATAAGTTCTAGGAGCAGAGTTATGCCATTCAGCCCATCAAGTCTACATTGCTGATCTATCTTTCCCTCTCACCCACATTTGCCTTCGCCCGATAACCCCTGACACCCATACTAAGCAATGTTCCTCGCACGTACCAAAGATGTGCATGTTGGTAGTTTAATAGTAAGATTAAATGAGAAGTTACCAGTTTGAAGTTTGATCTTGATTTTATGAGAAATTACGTTGGTGATTACGTGAAGAACCCCGCCAGTGCGCAAGCGCGTCAATCTTCAAAGCAGCGGTACGAAATCACAAATAACAATTACCAAAGTGACATAGTAAGATGCATGACTCGAGAACTACCAGATGACCTTTATAAGAGAGGGTTAGGCGTGGAGGGCACGTAATCACCAACGTAACTCCTCATAAAATCAAGATCAAACTTCAAACTGGTAAGTTCTCATTTAATCTTACTATTTTACTTCGGAGTCATGTGAGTGATTCCATGAAGGGTTCGAAGCTTTGTGATTTCATGCCGCAGATCCAAATCTCGGCGTCTCACTGTATTGATTGACTCAGTATGAGTGAATAATCAAAAAATGCATTAAGCATGATATTAATTCAAATGTATTAATGGTTTACGTTAATAAAGAAATCAATAGCAACCCCTGTATCTCAGGGGGAGGCTAAAGTGGATGCTAAACAGAATGGACAAAACCCCAGGTTAGTAACCGGCCAATGGTAAAACATTTAAAAAATCAATTCAATTGACTATCCTGCGGTTGCGAGGATATGGTCGATGGGAATGTCCATTGTCCTGGCCGCTGACGTTGATGCTGCCCTGGTGGAATAAGATATACAATCGTCAGTGTTAATATGTGCATAAACCAGAACCTGCTGCAGCCACCTTGAAATAGTCTGAACTGACCTTCCCTTGTGTGGTTGTTTGTCGATTAATAAACAATGCTGATTCCACACTTCTTAGGATTCTGGTGGCCTTGATATAATATAGCAAGCCTGCCTTCCCACATAGACGTGAGACCGTGGTGTATCCGAAAAATGATCTTAAATCCTGCCACCCCTGGCCTGCTCTGCTTGTGTAGATCAGAATGTAAAATGTAACGGCACCTGCAGCCAATTCCATCCATTGCATTTGCAATGTTTTCCCTCGTTGTGCTGATATTAGTCATGACTAAGGGTGTAGCTGGAACCCCGTGGTGAAGTAATGTTAACACATTTTCAATATCCAAACTGCATATTCTTGTTGTGGGAGAACTTGTGTCAAGATCTCTTTTACAACTCGATATCCGGGGTTGAACCCGACAGAGTGGTTCCCGTTAGTTGCAGCTGTAGTGACTCTATAACTGAATTATTGTCAAATACCATTTAAGAATGAACTGGAAGACGTCAGTAATCTGTATCATATTAAATGTAACATTAACATTTATACAAAACTGCTGCCGATCCCCTCAATAGGAATGTACTGCTTTTTTGGTTGCTATCCCTGCACTTTGTAGTGAGCGCATCCATGGCTTGATGTAACAACCTGAGCCGTAAGTCAATCCATTCAGAATGTGTAAGTCAATAATGGTTTTATTATGCAGAGGCCGGTTTCCTGAACCACAGTTTGAACCAGCAAAGTTTTTGTTTTTTAGAATAACCGTATACCGTTGTATTATTATGCCTGATGAAAGTAGGCAACATGGCTGCTTAGCCAGTCCGACAGTACGAAACCTAAAGTATTTTCTTGCTGACTGTTTTAAGACCCGACTAATGAGGCAAAATGGAGGAAGACATAAAAGAATATTCCTCCTTTTGTAGCAAAAATGTATTTCTCCGCACTGTTCTGCCACATATTTTTGCAATCAGCGAATAAACATGAAACCAACATGTCGATATTCGATGTAGCATTGAACCATACTTTCATAATACTTTGAGATCCAATACCTATTTTGTGTTGTCATCGATCTGAAATGGATGATACACCAGTGGCAAAGGAGATTAGGTAATTTATTACAGAATACGTTTTACTTGATTGCCATGTGACTAACATATGCCACCACCGTAGTGTAGCAACTTGAAGTTGAGCATGTAGAATATGTATATTCGCTCAATAGCCCCTTACCCATGGGGTGCATCTAGAGTATATATTTAGTTGCTACCAACAACTGAAGAATTGGTAACTCATGCAAATCACCACTACCTCCAACGAGAGATGGTATTCAGAACTTCTCACCTTAGAGCCCTTAGCATCAGTTTGTAATAACTGAATTCGACCGACCAAACTACTGGAGCAATGCTAAATACTGTTTGTTCATCATTGTGACTGAGGTAGCTTCAGCTGATAATAGCATAAGGTTGTTAACAATGGTCTACATGTCTTTTGAGAGGTTGCTAGTTTGCATAATATCTGTTCCTTGATTTGCTCAGCTGAATCACAGCTACTATATTGCCAACTACTCTTGATGAAATAAAAGTCAGTTTTATAACAGGTTGCTATTAACTCCAATCTCTTGCCACAGGGCGGAGTCATAGGCTAATTAATAGTTAAAGGTCCCAATGACCAACAAACAGTTTATCCCATTCCGCAATGTTTTACTGTTAATAGTACAGTTATATTGTCTTTGATAACCTCTGTAATGGGACCTGCATAGAATGGATCTTTGAGACCCTTTTGAATCTGTTGTTAGTCAGGAACAGAAGTTTTCATATTCGGAAGGTTCATATGCCCGACACACTCCTTTTTTCCCCTGCCTTATTCCATGAGTGCTTTGCATGAGAACTCTAGCCCGATTTCCGAACCTTATCTTCAAAGACAACCCTGGCCATAGTCCAAACTTGCTTGGAATGCTAGTACTGTGCCTCTAAGCAGATGTTTTTATCCTTTGTGTGTTGTGCAAACAAGTGTAAATATTACAACTTGTGAGTGGGGCACTTACCCGTGTTTCGGAAGTGCCAGACCCACTTTGTTGAGTAGGGTTGGTAGGGTGCATGGAACTTCTGCCCAGCTGTCATGCTGCCCCGAGCTCCAGTGAACCGCCTACTGCCGATGAGCGCCTGGGGTGCGTTCTGAAATGATGAACCTTTGTCCGCAGATGGCCTTAATTGATTCAACTGCCAGGTTTTCTCCCCTGTTGAATAGGCCTTACCTGAATAACAGAATCGGCGGCTGGCTCTCACATCCCCCTGTTGGCGCTGTTCACTGCCGGCACATATGTGCTCTAGTATGTTCCATCGACCTCTTTAGAGCCTGGAGTCAGTTATATCTTGACCTTTCTCACTCCCCTCCTCAGGGAGGGCGATTCGTAGGCAGCCCTAACAGGCGCTGCCACAGGCCGCAGGATACCTATGCTGATATGACCCCATTGGACCTGTATCCGAATAGAACATTCTGCTGGGATGGCAACTTTGTTGTTAGGAAAAGGTACCTCTGACACGTGCCCTTCATCCCTTGGCATATGCCCCACGGCCATACCCTGAGACTCGGCATCAGCAGGATACTGACCCGTCTTGGTCTCCGCCTCCAAGAGGGAGACCTGAAGCAGCTCTGTCAACTGGCGCTGCTGGTGCGGCCTGCAGAGATGGCTCAACCTTACCATCAGAGTCGGGGTCAGAGCTAAGATGACCCATGGCACGCACCTCATCACCATGAGGGTGCTATCAAGCAACTCTCTACTAGGTGCTGCTGGCGCCTGTTGTTCAGGGTGGCGCTGACACTCCTCCTGCTGGCGTGTGCCCTGCTGTAGCACTGTTTGCAGTAGTTGCTGCATTTGGGATAGTCGTTTCTAACGCACTATCCAGCTCCGGTGAGGAATCATCCCCCGACTCCGTGGGCCTATCATTTTGCTATCCAGCCCCCACGGGGAATCTTCCCCCAATTCCGTGGGCCTAGCAGACTTATGTGTTACTTTGAGCAACCCTGTCCCTAGCGTTGCCGGCGCGGCCTCTCGTAGAGGCCGGTGCTTTTTGACATGAAGCAGCCCTGTACCAGGCACTGCTGGCGCGGCTCTCTCGTAGGCCGGCAATGTCACAAATGAAACAGCCCTGTCCCAGGCGCTGCTGGCGCGGCTCTCCATAGGCCGGCGTTTTCATACATGAATGAGCCCTGCCAGGCGCTGCTGGCACGGCCTGTCCCATAGGCACGCTCTATTACACATGAAGCAGCCCTATCCCAGTCGCTGCTGGTGCGGCCTGTCCCATAGGCCCGCGCTATTACAGTGTAGGCCCACTAAATCAAATTTTTAGTGTAGAGCTTTACCTGTGAAAGGTTAAAGTAATTTTAACCCTTCACAGCAACATGTATAAACAAGAAAGAATTTCCTTGTCAGGGACACATGACAGTAAACTTTTTTGACTTTTAACTTTGACTTTAACTTTTGACTTTAAGAAAAAACACTATAACATACATGTAAACTTTATTATTAGAGAAAAACCCTTGCAGCCCGACTCACCCGAGTCCAAAAGGGCTGAACGAGTCCTTTCTCCACCAATTTTCCTCCCTGCCTGGGGACCAACGTCTGTGAGCCGCTGACTGCACTGTCAGCGACTCTGCCGTTACTTCCTTGCCATTCCACAGCATCCCCGCAGGCTGGAAGCCACTGACTGCCTTGCTGCGGCTGCTTATTGCACAACCCGATCTTTTGCCGGTTATCCGCTTCCGCGGTCGGACCGGGGTTTCCCCACAGTCCATAACCGGCTCACTTGTCGGGCTGTGAAACTGGCAGGAAAACCTCTGTGAAGAGAGGCTCCTGCTTCAAAAAAACCCTGGTTAGTAAAAACGAACTTGCCTTCTTGGTTTAACTTACCGCCGGCAGGAGCGCAGCCCTGTCAGTCTGGTGCTTGCGCCAATGCGGCTGACGTACTGACGCGCATGCGCACTGGCGGGGTTCTTCACGGAACCACTCACGTGACTCTGAAATAAAATTGGCTGTGGTAATTGCGTCTAGTGTGTAGAGAATGGATGAGAAAGTGGAATAACATAGAACGGGTATAAACGGGTGAACTATGGCCAACATGTGTTTGGCGGGCTGAAGGTCCTGTTTGCATGCCGTATCTTGCAATCAATCAAGGATATTTGATGATCAGGACGTGTTCAAATATGATATGGGCAGGTGAATTTAGGGCAAGTCGAGAGGCCAGGCTGATGAGAACTGGAATATTGGGTCTCAGGGTGCCAGAGTTATGAAGGAGAGTTTTGATAACAGATGAGGTGATGGAGTGTTGGCAATATGACAGTTTGGGCCTCTTGGTGGTGAAGAGGAAATGGGGTAGGAAAGTCATGACAAAACATTAATATTGGGGTGAGGCCAAACAAGTCTCATTCACAAAACCGATGATAAAATCTTTTAACAGGGAATTAAGATAGTCATAGAAACATAAAGTCATACGCCCTTCAACCCAACATGCCCATGCTGACCAAGATGCCCCATCTACACTAGTCCCACCTGCCTGCGTTTGGCCCATAATCCTCTAATCCTTTCCTATCTATGTACCTGTCCAAATGCCTTTTACATTTTCTTATAGTACCTGTGTCAACTACCTCATCTGGCTGTCACCCACCCTCTGTGTGAAAAAGTTGCCCCTCAGGTTCCTATTAAGTTTTTCCCTCTCACCTTAAACTTCCAGTGTGTCCTTTGGTTCTTGATTCCCCTACCCTGGGTAAAGGACTCTGTGAATTCACCTCATGAATTGATACACCTCTATTATATCACCCCTCATCCTTCTGCACTCCAAATAATATAGTCCCTGCCTGCCAACCTCTCCCTATAGCTCAGCCCTGAAGTCCTGGCAACAAACATCCTGGTAAATCTTCTCTGCACTCTTTCCAGCTTAACAACATCCTTCCTATAGCAGGATGACCAAGAGTGAACATAATACTCACATGCAGCTTCACCAGAGTAAAAGCTCTCAAAACACCATGATTGTTTCTGAATATCAGAAAAATAATTGGACTATTAAAATGGCAGAAATTATTTAATATTTAGCAAAATACTGTAACAATTCACCACAGGCAAATATTTAAAAACACTAAAATAAATGTATTTTATTAAATAAATAAAATAAAAACACTAAAAAAATCTAAAATCCTTAACATTGTTCTCCTCCAGTGAAAACAATGGAGAATGTCATGGGCATAGGTTCAATGAGCAAATCACCAAATATGTGTTGGAGAATTGTTGCCCCTCGATTTTCTTCCTCTGGACTCCGTAATGTGCACACAAACGTGCAGTGAAAAGCCAAACTTGTTGACTTCCTCTTGTGAGAACTGCCAGTATATCCCTACAAAATAGTCCACGGATGTGCCTTGACTATGCAATCTTCTTCCCAATTCTCTTATAACATGTATCAGATTTCTCTTGCTGAGAATCCTCATTTCTCCCCTCCATGTAGCTTCAATTCTATCATCACTAGTAGTATTTGGAAAGTACTAGAGCAAGCTAGTGTCCAGAGGTCAGTGTGATTGATCAGGCAACATGAGTTATATCCCATTCATGGATGTTCATTTCAACATGCTGATCGTGAAACTATTGAATTGTCATGAAAATCCAACTGCTTCAATAATGTTTTCCAGGGAAGTAAATCTGTTAAGGGCCTGTCCTACAAGCATGCAACTCTATGCGATTAGCGCGACCTAACATGATCGCTTGAGCTGTCCGGCGTCGCGGGGCCGGTCCCACTTCAATCGCCGGAGCCGTGCGGAATTGTACGGAGTTCGTTCCGACATCGCGCGGGGCTCTGAAAAACTGACTATGTTCAAAAATTCCGCGCGGCAACGGCTTGTTGGCTCGCAGTCGCCTCGACGCATTACACACCGCCCCGACATCGTGCCTCCGTGAACCTATCTGTAGGTGCCTCCGTGACCATCTATGTGTGTGGCTCCATGGCCCTGTGTGTGTGTGTGCCTCTGTGCCCCTCTCTGTGTGCCCCTCTCTGTCCTGGCGAACTTACCTTAGACTTCGCTCCAAGTTCGCAACACTTTGCGCCGCGTTGCACCACTCACCCGACCTCTGCGCGGCCCCTGCTGCCGGTTTGGTCGCGCTTGCCGCATGCAGGCGCATGCTGGTGGGAACTGCCCTGTACAGGGGATCACCCGACCTCCGCGTGGCCCCCGCTTCTAGTTTGATCGCGTTCATCGCATAGAGTTGCATACTTGTAGGGCAGGCCCTTTATCCTTTCCCAGTGTGGTCCGTATGTGACTTGAGACCCATCCACATAGCTGTCTTAATGGCCATATTAGGAGCAATGTGCACACTTGGAAGTCCCAGCTTGCCAGTGATGTCCATATCCTCTGGGCATATACTGTATGCCCTTCTATAAGATTTGTATTAATTATAATTTATGTTAATACATAGAATTACAGAATCACAGAATGGTTTCAGCCTGCAAACCGGTCCTGCAGCCTGCCTTGTCCATAATGGCTCTATTTGTAGCACTGATCAAGCCTATTGTAGTACTCTGCACTCTCCCCATACGCCAGAAAAAGGTGTATCTGTTCAGATACTTACCCATTGAATACTACAATTCAATCTCCCTTTACTATTAGGAATGGCAGGGCTTTCAGTACTCTCACCACTTGCTGTGCAAAAATAATGTCCTCAGTTCTTTTGGCAGTCACCTTCATTCTTGTCCCTCTGTTCCTTCCCAAGAACGTTCAGCAAACAGTTTAAATTATTTGTTTAAATTATTTGTTTCTTTTAAATATTTCTATCAGATCCCCCTTCATAACCCATATTGTTTGAACAGTCTCACCTTCTCCAGTCTATCTACATACTGTAACTTAAATCCCTTACCTAAGAATCATTTTGCTAATCTTCTTCAGTGCACTTTCTACAACTTTTACACTATTCTTAAAGTTTGGCAACTAGAATTAAATCCAATACTCCAGTTGTGGCCAAATCCAGTGTTTTATAATGATTCATGGTGACTTGCTCTTGCAGTCCATGTCACTCTTTATAAAGCCCAGGATCCTGTTCTCTGTATTAAGCACATTCTCCTCCTGCCCAGCCACTTTCACTATTAAGTACCCATGCAGTCTGCAGGTCAGCCCTGATGACAGCCACATGTTGAAATGAATGAAGTTTCAGCTGATGAACCAACCTTGTTTCTTTCTACGTCTGGCTTTCATAAATTCTTGTCATTCACGTATTTCTGTAATAATACTTATAACACAAACGTATTGCCATTCATCTAAGGTATGGCTGAACTCTGTGTGAACTGACAGCTGAAGAATTCATCATCCTTAAGCAGAATGGATGACCATAAATGGAGTATGAATGTTAGCATTAGAAGTACGTGGATAACAGATACCCACAAATGACTCACGTGTAATGGGATTATATTACAATTGACCTGAATTTTGCCTCATTTCATTCAATCTTGGAGGAAACTGTGTCTCTGCGGGTGGGTATAAATGTTCAGTTTAGTTTATTGTCACGTGTACCGAGTCACAGTGAAAAGCTTTTCTTGCGTGCTAATCAGTTAGCGGAAAGACTACACATGATTACAATCGAGCCATTTACAGTGTACAGATACATGATAAGGGAATAACATTCAGTGCAAGGTAAAGCCAGTAAAGTCCAATCAAAGATAGTCTGAGGTTTGGCAAACTTGAGAACGTTAGTGACTAGCTAACCCTGCAACCGTTCAGGCCAACTTGACAGGCACAGAGTTGCAGCTTGCAGGTTGGAGAAGAACCTTCCACCTGTATAAACCCGGAGTTTTGGTCCAGTCCACTTGAGCTCTGGTAATCTTCTTAAGTTACTCTCAGGTGTGTGAATGAGTAATCCATTTTTCCTGATGGAAACAAAAACAAAAATTAGGAGAATGTAAATGTGTTTCCAGTTTGCCTACACTTGTTTTACTCCACCATATTCTATTGATCCAACACAACAATATCAAAGTGCATTTATAGATTAGTTTAGAGATAATAGACAATAGACAATAGACAATAGGTGCAGGAGTAGGCCATTTGGCCCTTCGAGCCAGCACCGCCATTCAATGTGATCATGGCTGATCATCCCCAATCAGTACCCCGTTTCTGCCTTCTCCCCATATCCCCTGACTCTGCTATTTTTAAGAGCCCTACCTAGCTCTCTCTTGAAAGCATCCAGAGAATCTGCCTCCACTGCCCTCTGAGGCAGAGAATTTCACAGACTCACCACTCTCTGTGAGAAAAAATGTTTCCTCGTCCCTGTTCTTAATGACTTACTCCTTATTCTTAAACTGTGGCCCCTGGTTCTGGACTCCCCCAACATCGGGAACATGTTTCCTGCCTCTAGTGTGTTCAAGCCCTTAACAATCTTATATGTTTCAATGAGATACCCTCTCATCCTTCTAAACCCCAGAGTGTACAAGCCCAGCTTCTCCTTTCTCTCAGCATATGACAGTCCCGCCATCCCGGGAATTTACTTTGTAAACCTATGCTGCACTCCCTTAATAGCAAGAATGTCCTTCCTCAAATTAGGGGAACAAAATTTGCACACAATACTCCAGGTGTGGTCTCACTAGGGCTCTGTACAACTGCAGAAGGACCTCTTTGCTCCTATATTCGATTCCTCTTGTTATAAAGGCCAACATGCTATTCGCTTTCTTCACTGCATGCTGTACCTGCATGCGTGGATACAGCGTGGAAACAAGCCCTTCGGCCCATCGTGTCCGCACCGACCAGCGATCACCTGAGCACTAATTCTGTTATCCCACTTTCATGTCCTACACACTAGGGGCAATTTACAGAAGTTAATTAACCTAAAAACCTGCACGTCTTTGGAGTGTGGGAGGAAACCGGAGCACCCAGAGAAACCCCAAGTGGTGTAAGGGAGAATATACAAACTCCGTACAGACAGCTACTGCCACCCTACTGCACCACTGACTCTGCTATTTTTAAGAGCCCTATCTCGCTCTCTCTTGAAAGCATCCAGAGAACCTGCCACTGTACCATCCTGATATAGCACTGTAAAACATAATAAGTGTTCCAGGTTGCAGAAGAAGTTTGTGAAATGATGGTAGTTTTCCTGCATGCTGTTATGATTTATGAGTTTGCTAGCTAACTACAGTTCATGTCCTGCATGCTTTCACCTCATTTCACTGGTCCATTGCTAAATACCACAGGTGATCAGTTCAGTCTAATAGCTACAAGTGGCAAACATCCAAAGCCTGTGTAGGGTGTCACATCATGGATGTGGGAGCATTGAGTATCTGCTAAGTTCTGTCTTTTCTGTCTGTGTGTAGATGGCAACGGATTAAAATCACAATGTGGCTGCAAACAAAATTGTTTGTATCTGCACGTTTCTGTACATGTGCATATAACAATAAACTTGACTTAACAGTTTGTTTGGAGTACCATGAGCAGATTGTAAACAAGCTGCCATTTCTCCTCATTATCTGCCGCTTGTGCCCAAATTTTCTTCTCATAATGTCACCACAAACTGTGCAAATGGAAGAAAAAGAAGTTCAGCTCTGTCATGGCTGACTCAGTGTTTGGGAGATGCAAGAAATTACAGATGGTAAGATCTTAAGCAAAAAACAAAGCGCCTGAGGCACTCAGTGGGTCGGGCAGCATCTATGGAAGGAAAAAACAGACAATTATTTGAATCGGAACCCTTCTTTAGACTGGGTGTTTCTGTTTGACTCAGTGTTTCTCTCATTCAAGATTGTGTGAGGCCTTATGCACCAAAAAATGCTGTTATGTTGTCTGTTTAGTGATTATATGTGAAAATACCAAGACTGCAGGACAGTAGGCAGGGATGTGAACATATTTCCAGCCGGACATACTTTACCATCAAAATTGAGAAATAACAAAACACAAGAAATCCATTTTTGTTGATCCATGTGACCCTGCAATCACTGTGAAGCCTAACTCAATCCTGATCCCTGACCCTGGCCTTGGCTCCCGATTTCTGATCCATCTGCTAACTTCTGACCCATGCCCCGGCCTTCGACCCTACAGTGGGACCTGGGCCCCAGCTTTGACCAATGCATTCATCTCACTCTCAATGAGTGGGCCACAGGCCAAATGCAGACAGCATTTATCCATGGGCAGCTTCTATGACAGCAACTGGTAGAGCTGCTGCCTCACATCTCCAATGACTTGGGGGTTCGATCCTGACTTTGGGTGCTGTCCGTGTCAGGTTTCTCTGTCTCCCCATAACTTCTCACCTCCCTAACTCATGCAGTTTGAAGAGTTAATTCATCACTGCAAGTAGCTAACAGTAGAATCTGAGAGGAGTTGCTGAAAATGTTGGAAGAATATGTTACAGGAAGGTTAGTGGGGAGTGGGATTGTTCAGTGTGCTGATACAGACCAAAGGGGCTGATAGAACTCATTTTATTAAATGGAAATATGAAATGTGCAGTTTGAAAATCCTGGACATCTCTTTACAGATGACTCCTGCAACAGCTCAAAATGCACCACTGTGCCTACACCACTCTTCTCCCAGCATACATGCACTTCCAGAAATACTCACAACCCGTTTTCTAGGCCTATTTATTCCCTGTTCCCCGAAGGAACCCTAATTGGAGTGTTGGTAGTATATCCTCAACATGATCACCACATGTTGACAGGTTGAAACATTTTTGTTTGGCTTAATGACAGAACTAGCATGCATGTTTGAACAACATAATTTCTCTTTAAGACCTTGTTTGAATATTATGATAATTGTGGTTTAAAGCCACTGCCTCAGGTGACGTGTTGGGGATGAGGAATTATGCGTCAACAAAAATACTCATTGTCACCAAAGCATAAGGGCAGGTGTTAGCAGCTCTGCTGTGGAAACCTAAGAAATTGCACAGGGAACCACATATGCACAACACTAAGACAGTGTCCCCCTCCTTCACACTTGGTGCGTACTCCCTTTCAGAAGCAATCTCGTATGATTTATGGCACCGCAGAGTTCACCATTCATTGCCCAGTGACAATGGACAACCTTTTGAGTTCAGAGTCATAAAACTGATTAAAATGTCACGCTGGCAGGAATACAGGTACAGGAATATTAATCAGGGATAATGGCAGGGAAGAATTCAGTAAAATGGTTCTCACATTCTCATGTTACATGTGAAAATCTCTGCCAGAACCTCTTCTTTAACCAGCCAAGAAACATACCTCACTTAACTCCCTAAAAAATGCTACCATGTAATAAAGCGTGTATGTGAGACTGATGACAGCTCAATTTGAGTCGATCAGTGACATTCAAACCTTTTTTGTCTTATCTATTTGTCTGTGTAACTAAGTGGAATAAGAATATTTCACCCATACAACATTTTCTCTTTCCTTATGACTTCTTCCTTCTCTCTCTTATCCATGTGTTTCTTTTCAATGTATTATTTCTTCCATTGTAAAGGGAAACATATTGATCGAAAGTTACAGCATGGAAACAGACCCTTTGGCCCACTGAGTTCATGCTGACCCAAGGGACACGCTGACCAGAGGGAGGTGGGTACATGGCACGAACTGCCAGAAGAAGTAGTTGAAACAGATAGAATTATGACATTTTAAAGACAATTAGATAGATACATGGATAGGAAAGGTTTGGAGATGATATGGGTCCAACTATAGGCATATGGGACTGGATCGTATGGACGGGTTGAGCCAAAGGGCTTGTTTTCATGCTGTATAATTCTATGACTCATGACCTAGCCATGGTGATTTTGAAAAGCATGAAGAATCACAGGGATAGGGATCTCTTTTGAAGCTGCTAAGCAATGTAAAGAGATTTTACGCTGTGTTCATTTAATACAATAGCTTAAAAATAGTCAAGCCATTTGAATGAAATGTCTTTGTTGGGTTAACAGAAATATTAACCTACCTTGAATTAATACTTTCTGTTAAACCAGCAAACAATGTAATTTGCATAAACACAATAACCACATATTTCCAGGCTGTAAACCAAACCAAAGCTTCTAAAACAGTCAAAATACTTCTAAGTATCTATACTCCGACTGTATATGCTACAGGTATGCTACTAATGGGGACAAAACAAGTTAGCTCACTTGATTGAGAGGCAGGTTTGGACCTTGGGACCTCAAATCTCAAAAGATTCACACAAGATAGCATCAAAATGAAGACCATATTAAGAGGGCATGGGATTAGAATCAGAACGGCAACAAAGTTATTGTATTGTACAGTTATTGCATTTCTTGGCAATAAATTAGTTCAACATTTAGTGGACACTTCGCACCTAATGGAGACTGACTTCCTCAGATAATCTTTACTCCATCAGGTTTGGATGTTAAGTATATCTTTTACATCTATTATTTCCCAGACAAACACAAGACTGAGTTCAAAATTATAGGGCCTTTGTATTTAACTGCCATTATTATTAAAGACTATGTAGTTAAAAGCATCTGGTACCAATAAAAGCTGACTCTTCAGGTGACCAGCAGTGGCAAGGATTACAGCTTACTCTAATTAATCTTGATTTATAGTCAATTATGGGTCAATATATTAATAGTTCGATCATTGTCTTTTTTATGACATTTGCTTCTTGCGTTCCCGAAATAAACAATTAGGGGGGGAATCACAAAAAAATAAATGCTGTCCCTAAAATTTGACTTGAGTTGTGGTGGAATGTAAGAAAAGGCCTAAGTAAAAAGTTCAGGTAATGATTTTGACACATGACCAGCATCTCCCGGTAATTTTCTGACTTCAAAGACCGAGACAGGCAGTTGTTCAAGATTTGAAAAAGTGGTCTTCATTAGACAAAGCAGGGAAAATGTGAAACAGATGATTGATTATTACAGCACTGCCCTTGAAATGCCTACTACACTGAGTGTAAAGAATTCCACATGTTCACGAGCTTTACAACCAGCAGAGCAGGGGGTACAATCTTCTCTCCATTAAGCGTAATGTGCATTACCAACAGATTCAGAAAGAAAAACCAAATCATTCTTAGCATGCAAGGGGGCCACTATTTCCTCTCTCTCTCTCTCCTCTACCCTTTTCATCCTGCAAGACCCCTGGGTCTTAAGTGAATTCCGCAGCACCCAAGAATGCCTAGGATTGGTTCTGCACATTTGCAGGCTGTGCTAAAAAAAAAAAATGTAATTGGTTGTGTATGGATCAACATTTGGGGGTCTATTCAGTAATGAATTTTCAATGCTCAGGTACAGAAATTGACACTTTAAAGTTCCCCACAGTCCATTATGAATTTGAAAAGGGCAGAGTGGCTAGGTTGTTGTGTTTGTGAGCACAACAGAAATAATTAAAAATAATGGTCATGGGAAACATTACGGAAACAATGTGGAAAGATGTTTATATCAATGGTGAAATAATCTTCCCTGATGAATAAACACTAAAAATGATGGAGACACTCAGTAGGTCAGACAGCATCTGTGGAAAAAGAAATAGAGTCAATGCTTAAGTCAAAGGCCCTTCATCTCGTTTTCAGCATCCGCAGTTCCTTTTGATTTTAATCTCAATGGACGTAGAAAAATTTCATCCAGCTATTTTGACTATGATGGTGTTGATTTATTAAGCAAATGCCATGTCGAACTAATTTGAACATTTTGAGGAGTTAACATCAATGGTCAATAAGGGTAGGAATTTTGTC
Source organism: Raja brachyura (assembly GCA_963514005.1). The sequence continues at coordinate 63,538,263 of OY740783.1, forward strand.
GTAGGCTATGAAAAATTTAACAAGTCGTTTGAAGTATCATGCGCAGACCAATCAAAAAAAATAAAATATCATCATGTCCAAGGAAAAGTGACAAGTTGAATTCAAAACTGACTCATTGGGAAGAAACGTACGATAATTAATTATTCACAGCTGCTTTAGTGGCTAAAAAGGAAGTTTCAGATTCAGATTTCAGATTCAGATTCAATTTTAATTGTCATTGTCAGTGTACAGTACAGAGACAACGAAATGCAACGAAATGAAATGTGAAGTTTCTGATTCTGCTGGGCACAGTGATGGATCCCTTTGTTTTCTTGCCCATGTCAATGACTTAAGTCTTGGAGCCATGATAAAGAAGTTTGCAGATGATGTAAACATTGGTCCTGTGACTAATAATGTGGAAGAAATCTGTCAACGGTAGAAAGGAATTAACGGAGTGACGAAGTGAACAGATAAATGACAAACATAATTCAGTCTGGAAGAGCTGGCGGTAATGCGTTTATGGAACCAAACAGGGTGAGAGAATGTACAATAAATAATAGAATATTTAGCAAAACACAGGAACAGAAACAATAGATCATGGCGTACACATTCATAGATCCCTGAGGGTGACAGGCATGTAGATAAGATGGGTTTACACATATGAAATACATTTCTATCTTATTCGAGACATAGAATTGAAGTTCTGGGAGGCTATATTAGAACTGTATGAAGCAGCAATTAGACCATAAGTGGATTGATGAATTGGATGAAAAGGATGTATAGCGCTTGTTACAATCCAAAGGGGAATTCAATAAGATACTGCCAGGCTGGAGAAATTTAAATATGAGAAAAGATTAGCTGGGCTAAGATGGTTTTCTTCTGAACAAAGGAGGCTGAGATGTATACATTGATTAGAAGAACCTCTTTCCATTGATTGAATGATTGAAAAATATACGGCAGAGAAACAGGTCCTTCAGCCCATCAGTGTCCATGCCGACCATCAATTACCCATGTACACTAGTTCTATGTTATCCCAGTTTTGCATCCACTCCCTACACACCATGGGCAATTTATAAAGGCCAATTCATCTACAAGCCTGCGTAGCTTTGGGATGTGGGTGGAAACCGGAGTACTTGGAGGAAACCCACTTGATCATGGAAAGAATGTGCAAATTCCACATAGAATACAATTGGATAAAATGGAGTATGACCGGAAGCAAAGGGAATAATGTGACTAAGGAGCTGAGGAATAGCTCTGTTTTTGGTCATGTGCGACAGTGGTCTTCATCTTCTTGGTCATCCTCTTGTGTTGGTCAAGCTGTTGAACCAAGGCAGACCAAGGATTACATGGGATCTATGCCAATGGACTCTGTTGTTGTCGTCTTCTGTTGGATACAATTCTGTACTTCCCTTTTTTATGATTAATTTTAGGTGCAGGGAGGACCCCAAACCCAATCAATGATTTAGATGCATCTCTCAACTCACCCATCACATTGCAAGAAAGCAAATAACAAAATTGACTTTCCTTGGCCTGAAAATTCACCCTCTGACATTCATCTTGTGATTCAAATATCAAGCTGAAGGATAGTTTGTACAATAAAATAATCTGATTGGAGCCACCCTCAATCCCTTATCAATCTGATTTAGACCTCCTCTATGGAGACCCCCATTTGTTTTGTCTTTGATCGGACATTACTAGACTTTCTCTTGCACTAACATTTTTTCATGTTATTCACTTTATCATGTACCTGTACACTATGGATGGCCTGATTGGAATCATGTATTGGTCTTTCCGCTGACTGGCTAGCACGCAGCAAAACGTTTTCAATGTATTTTGGTACACATGACAATAAACTAAACTCACCTTACCTCCTCAATCTGTTTTATTTGTAGATTTGTTCCTACTCCACCCAAACCTTTCGAAAGGAATTTTGCGATAGGGAATTCTGAGAAATTGCTGAGAAGATGTCAGAATTGAATTGAATTAAATTGAAATTAATAAATTTGATTTGCCACGTATGTGTACATACAAGGAATTTGCCTTGGTGCTTTGCTCGCAAGTAACAACATGATATACATTAAACAATTAAGAATCCATATAACTAAAAGTCTCATCTTGACCACTTCCTGTCTGTGCTGTATATTGATTTTAGAAAATATGCTGCCATATATCACATTGGTTTTTGGCCATCTTACTCACAGTCCTCCTTTGCTGAGGCAGCCCCAAGGATTTTTTCGATCGATGAAAAATAAAAAAGTTATGAGTGTTTAAAAAATCTTGAGATCAGCTGATTGGTCCTCCCACCTGTCAATCACCCCGATGAATGTAATGCCCTTCCAGTGGGGTGGGCAGGACTATAAAACCCCGGATGCCTGGACGTGAGTCAGTCACTCTGTAAGATCGCGAGGGAGAGTCCACAACTGTGATTCTCAGCTGTGAATCAACTGAACTGTGAGTCTTCAATGTACTTGCAATAAATGATTTGTTAGCCCTTAATGACAATGCAATGAGTTGTTTGGCAATTTGGTGGCCTGCACTCTGCTTGAAATGCTATGAAATTGAATGTGGGTGGCCTGCACTCTGCCTGAAATGCTGTGAAATTGAATGTGGTTCAAGATTCAAGATTCAAGATTCAAGAGAGTTTATTGTCATGTGTCCCTGATCGAACAATGAAATTCTTGCTTTGCTTCAGCACAACAGAACGTAGCAGGCATTGACTACAAAACAGATCAGTGTGTCCATATACCATTATATAAATGTATACACACATGAATTAATAAACTGATAAAGTGCAAATAACAGATAATGGGCTATTAATGTTCAGAGTTTCGTCCAAGCCAAGTTTAATAGCTTGAGGGCTGTGGCGGCCTGCACTCTGCATGAAATGCTGTGAAATTGAATGCGGTGGCCTTCACTCTGCCTGAAATGCTGTGAAATTGAATACGGTGGCACGCACTCTGCCTGAATTGCTGTGAAATTGAATGCGGTGGGCTGCACTGCCTGAAATGCTGTGAAATTGAATGCGGTGGCCTGCACTTGCCTGAAACGCTGTGAAATTGAATTTGGTGGCCTGCACTGCCTAAAATGGAATTTCAAGGAATAGCCGTGAGTGAACTTCCAGCCCACCAGCCCTGAATGACTGATCCGCCAGTCCACCAGGCCTGAGTGACTGAGCTAATAGAACACCAGGCCAGAGTGACTGAGCTGCCGGCCCACGAATCCATTTGGCCCACAATGTCCATACTAACACTCTGGAAACCAGCCCCTTCAGCCCATAACACCCATACTAGCACTCCAGAAAGCCCCACTGGCCACCAATATTGGAATTGGTGGAGAGGTGGAATATTGCGTTGGGGGACCAGCCCTCACGTGTGAACATGGGACTCAATGGGTTCCATTTGGCCATTATAACATTATAATTTAAACATGTGAAGAATTAAATAAAATACCAGAGCAAAAGGAGGCTACAGACTTTTGGTTGTTGACTAGAGCTACTGCTCGTGGAAAAACGCTGTTTTCATGTCTGGCTGCGGCAGCTTTGACAGTCCGGAGTTGCCTTTCAGAGTGAAGTGCTTCAAAGAGTTTGTGCCCAGGGTGAGTGGGGTCAGAGATGATCTTACCTGCTCGCTTCCTGACAGTGTACAGTTCGTCGATGGGGAGCAGGTTGTAGCTAACAATCTTCTTGGCTGATCGAACGATGCACTGCATCCTCTGGATGTCATGCTTGGTGGCTGAGCCAAGCCAGACCATGATGGAGAAGGTGAGGGCAGACTTTATGATGGCAGTATAACACTGGAAGATCATTGCCTGTGACAGATTGTGTTTTCTCAGCTGCCGCAGGAAGTACATTCTCTGTTGGGCATTTTTGAATGTGGAGTCGATGGTGGCCTCCCATTTAAGGTCCCTGGAGATGATGGTTCCAAGGAACTTAAATGACTCCACAGATGTAACTGTGGTGTCGTTGATGGTGAGTGGGGGCAGGGGAGGGGGAGCTCTCCTAAAGTCTACAATCAATTCCACTGTCTTAAGAGCATTAAGCAGGTCATAATCCAACAAATGCAGAAGTACACGTAAGGGAACAGAAGTTCTCACAAACTGTGAACTTTCAGCTCTTCCTCAAAATTTACAATTTTTCCACTGTAAAACTATTCAAACTTATTTGTTGTAAAACTAGTTTTTACAATGTACTCCAGGCGATTTCCGATCCCTTTCATATAAAGTCACATTCCATTAACTCTACAAACAGGATATTTGTCAATTCAATCCCAGTGAAATTACTAGGAACGTTGGACCAGGGCATAATGAGACATAATTGTGCCTGAAGCTCTTTAAAGATGAGTGCCTGATCCTAGCACTACTGTACCAAGAGAGACCAAGTTGAAACGAAATAAATCCCAAAGGGAATGAAGAAAATATCTAAAGAGAGCTTCTGCTGCCTGCTTTTACCTGCCTCCATTTGTGGACTGACATTAGCAGAGGCAAGAGGGCAAAACCGTCTGCTTCTCAGCTGAGTGAGAAAGAGGCATGGAGCGATCGAGGCAATCAAACTGATAAATGAAATCAACATTTCACGTGAAAAAAGAGGTGCCTCCGGCACATTCACACTGCAGCACATTTCTAATTGCCCTTTTAGCTCTAGTTTTCCAGCTGAATTGTGGCTGACTTTGTGGCAAACATATCAACTATTCAAATCCTCTGTGGTGATTATTTTGAATGGCAGTTCTAGACTTGTTATTGACAAGCGAGCAGCCGAGAATATTAGTCAGTGCGCGCCAAAATAAGTAACCGTTCTGCTTTCAGCCAAAACTTTTCAATCTTGGCTAGGTTTTGATTTTATTTGGCAAACTGGATTAAGTGGGAAAGGTTTCCAGAATACTAAGCGGCTCACATTGAAATCATTGCATCTTTCTGTGCGGTGACACATTAAAGTCCAAATAATGCTGATTGAACAATATATGTACTGGAAATAATCCAGTATTCCCAGAAATTGCCTCTATTTTTCCGTACTTCCCATTTAACACACAATCCGTGTGCAACAACAGTTGCACCAACAGTTGCAACAACCTGTAATAAATCTTCTTGAAGGTAGACATAAAATGCTGGAGTAACTCAGCTGGACAGGCAGCATCTCTGGAGAGAAGGAATGGGTGACGTTTTGGGCCGAGACCCTTCTCCAGACTAATAGTGGGGGCGGGATGGGGTGGGGGGGGGGGGGGGGCAGGGGTAGGGGAAGAAAGCTGGAAGAGAAGAGGAACAGGACAAAGCCTAGCAGGTAATAGCTGGATACAGGTTAGAGGGGGTTTTGATAGGCAGATGGATGAACAAAGGAAAACGATTAAAAGGCATGTGTGAGACAAAAGGATTAAAGTTGCAAATTGTGAAGGTGGAGAAAGAAGTGCAAGTGGAAGAGGAGGAGGAGGGAAGAAATAAATGTAAATTCAGGTAGGGTAAAGGGGAAAGGGAGAAAGGAGGAGTTGGGGAAGAAGTGTGAGCAGCTGGGATTGGAGAATTCACTGTTTAAACCATTCAGTTGTAATCTACTCAAGCGGATTATAAGGTGTTGTTCCACCAGTTTGCATGTGGCCACACTCTGGCAATAGAGGAGGCCAGGACTGAAAGGTCAATATGGGAATGGGAGTTAAACTCGTTAGCAACTGGGAAGAAACTTCTCTAACCTCACTGTCCTCACCTATGCATGTGGTGTTCCTGATGTTGTGTCCTGCACATTTGCAACACCAAGTGTAGCATCAGTAACCATTTCTCCAAACACTTGTGCTCTGTCTTCAGGTGCTGTCAGAGTAACTAAGGCAAGTAACTGCTGTATATTCTGTAGATCAACATTTGTATGCACCTGGCTGAAGCCATGAAACCTATATGATTTCTTCCTCACAACTCTTGAAGCTCAGGTTCAATCCTGTGGGTGCGTGCCGTCTATGTGGTATTTGCACCTTTTCCCTGTGGGTGCATAGGTTTTGTATGGGGGCTCTACTTTTCCTCAAGAGAGAATTAATGCCAGGGATACAGTCAAATAAAGAAAGTGAGGATGGTGTTGCTCCCATGGGTTGGGTTGTATGGCTTTTTGTTTTATTATAAGTATAAAGTGATCCTTTCTCAGCAGTCGTAAGGTAGAATGATCATTCTGGTGCTTCTCATATCGTCTGTTTAGTTTAATTTAGTTTAGAGATACACCGCGGAAACAGGCCCTTCGGCCCACTGAGTCCGTGCTGACCAGCCATCCCCACATATTAACACGATCCTACGCACATTAGGGACAATCTTTTTACATTTACCAAGCCAATTTACCTACATACCTGTACGTCAATAGTCAATAGTCAATTTTTATTCGTCACATACACCCGAAGGTGCAGTGAAATGAAATTGCCAGCAGCGGTACAATTAAAAAAAGAACGCACAATACACAATAAGATTTAACACAAACATCCACCACAGCATTCTTCACTGTGGTGGAAGGCAAAAAGTTCAGTCAGTCCTCCTCCTTGTTCACCCGTGGTTGGGGCCATAAACCTCTGCAGTCGCCACTATGGACGGCCGGATGTACAGGCCCTTTCGTCGGGACGGTCCGGACGGACAACACACTCCGCGGCTTGGAGGTCTCGAATCGGCGCTTTCTTACCGGAGATCTCGGCTTCAGGATGTTGTAGGCCGCAGGCCAGCAGCTGGAGCTCTTCTCTGGCTATCCCCGGCGAGGGATCTCGCTCCAGACAGTAAGTCCACGTCGTGCCCGCGGCTAGAAGCTCCGCAGACCGTGGCTTTAGGATGTTATAGGCTGCAGCTGGTGGTCGGAGCTCTTCTCCAGGGAGCCCCAAAGAGGGATCCCAGGTTTCGGACGCCACACCCGCGACTAGAAGCTCCGCAGACCGTGGCTTCAGAATATTATAGGCTGCGGGCCGACGGTTGGAGCTCTTCTCCGCGGATCCCCGAAGAGGGATCCCAGGCTCCGGACGCCGTGCCCACGGCTAGAAGCTCCGCAGACCGTGGCTTCAGGATGAAACAGTCCATGGGCCAGCGATTGGAACACTCCCTTCTGGCGACCGCCAGCAAGGGCTCACCTGCTCTGCGATGAAAAGTCCACACTACGCCCGCTGCTGAAACTCTGGGCCCGACTCTAGGAAAGGCCGCTCCAATCCATAGTGTTAGGCCGTGAGCGAGGCGACATGGAAAAAGTCTGTCCCTGTGGAGGAGGTGACTGAAAGCGGTTCCCCCCTTTCCCCCCCTCACCACCCCCCACACAAGGTGCACCAAGAGACACTAAAACAAACATTTGGACACAATAAAAAAAAATTTTAAAGTAGAAATAACGAACACGCTGCTGGCAGGGCAGCCGTCTCGTAGAGCCCCCACCAACTGTCTTTGGCGTGTGGGAGGAAACCAAAGATCTCGGAGAAAACCCACGCAGGTCACGGGGATACTTACAAACTGTACAGACAGCAACCATAGTCGGGATTGAACCTGGGTTCCCAGTGCAGCAAGCACTGTAAGGCAGCAACTCTACCGCTGCGCCACCATGCCACCCTTTTAAATTAATACATTTTATTGCCCACACAACTTTTCCTGTTTTCTAAGCAGTGCTTTGAAAACCCTTTTGAACCTGGATAGTTGATAATCCTACCTGAAGGCCATTGGAGACATAGCAGGTGTGGCAGAGGGACCTCTTAATCCATATTGTTTGTTTGTTATTCAAATGTACTCCCGATGGCCCATTCCATTACCTACCCGGTATTTAAGAAAGACTAAATGTTCTGCAATGGCTCGGCATGCTTTTCTTCTTTTCTATTTATGCATCACATTGAATTATTTCCCACCTTTCCGGCAGTGATAAATTCTGTAACAATGACTGTGGATAGCTCACACATCTCACTTCCTGTACCTCTTGAATATGGATGTTTCAACATCTCTTAGCCTATCGAGCAGATAATTTCCACAGAAATTCTTCCTGTAGCTCAAACAGGGATTTAATATATGAAACATCTCACACTTACCGCTACTGCAACTTCACTGGCACACTTTAGAGTGTCCACATACAACAAATTACCATTTTACAGTTGTAGTAATGGAAGAATTTTTGTTTGTTTTGCAGATTGCTCTTTAATCTTATATGGTTATAATTTGATGTCTGCTGTACAAGAGTCAAGAGTATCAAGAGTGTTTTACTGTCATATGTATCAGAATTGAACAATGACATTGTTACTTGCAGGAAGAATGCAAAATCCATTGGCTCCACTGCAGAACTGAATTCCACCATCACTCAATAAAAAGAGATTGTAGAGGAGAGGGAATCATTATGATGGGATGGGATAGAATGGCCACATTAGCTGACACCCTTCTATCTGCATCTGTTTCAAACTTTCAATCTTTTGAGGCCATGTGTGCAGAAATGTACGCTTCAAATTCTGGGAAGAAATTGAAAGTATTCTTGGCTGGTGATGTAAAGTAATCTATGTTTCTCCAGTCTTGCATTTAAAACCAATGACCCTAATGTTGGTTAACCTATTCCCAGCCACCTTCTTTATGTGCTTGATAATTTATTGTCACATGTACTTGGTACAGTGAAATTCTAGTGTACAAAAACTTGCCACGAAAAGGAGCCAACAAAGTTACAAAAGTGACCCATCTTGGCAGTCCCCCCCGCCATGCTGGGTCCCTCCTAGTTCCATCAGGGGCCCCTCCACACTGTGTCCCTCCTTGTCCTCTCAGCGGTCCCCCAATGCCAGGTCCCTCTTTGTCCTTGTTGGCACGTGGCCGTACATGATGCTTGGCATCTTTGCTTCTGAAAGGACCAAATATTATAAATGACAAACAAAAACTGTAGATATTGCAAATCAGAAATACAAACCAAAACAAAACCAAATAACACTGAGCAGGTCAGGCAACATCTGTGGAAAGAGAAACAGAGTTAATGTTTCAGGTCTGAGACACTTTGCCAGAAGAGGAAAAGAGAGAAAACAAGTTAAGTTAGTTTACAGCTGCAGAGAAGGTGGGGGTGGAATGGGTAGAACAAAGGGATTCTTTTTGATCGAGGGGAATTTAATGGTTAATGTTCCTTCTGTTAAGTGCCAATGATACAGAACAGACTGAAGGTGGAAGCTGCTCATACTTCACCCACGTGGCACATTGCTAAACATGAAAACACTACAGATCAGCAGGATAGCAAACTCCCTTCAATCTGAAGAAGGGTCCTAAACCCAAACATGTCTGTCAATTTCCTCCACAGATGCTCCACAGAGGCCTGATGAGTTCCCCCAGCACTATGCGTTTTTCTTAAGATACCAACATCTGCAGTGCCATGCGACTCTCGCAAACTTCATTGACTGTTTCCACTGGGCTGTTGTTGTTATAGGGGAACAATGCTATATCTCGTAACTACAGTAAATGGGAAGAGGCCATAACTCCAAAAAAATAGCATGCAAAAACCTTTTTTTTCAATTATTTGTGACAGTCACTTAAAAGATTATATAAATTGAATACTACATTCTCAATTTCCCATGGCATGGGAATTAAATGAAAATCACAAAGGATTAAAGATTCATTTTTTCCATATAATGCTGCTTTTTCGCTGATGTGCTTTCAAGATGCCTGGGGCATCATTGGATTCCAAAACAGCATTTCTTCTCCAGAGATAATATTGTTTTCCTCCGTTTAATCCGACATTTTTAACACTTTCAGGAACCCTCATGCAGAATGTTACATACAGATATGGATTATCTATTAATTTTGGGTACTTTGTTGGTGCGCGTGAATCCTTTCATGTTTCTGCACCATTTCATCAGAATGAGAAAGTCGCATAATCCATTCCACCTGGTTTTACACTAACTGCAGGAGCTCAGCAAACAAACACTCTTTGAAATGGGTAATGTGTTAAAGCCTGCTGCTTTAAGGGATTGGTCCCTAAGAATATGGCTTTCAGTTTAGTGTGGCTAGTAACACTGTGCACACACATGTAATCTCATTTAATTAAACTGAAACGAATACCTGAACTAAATCAGATTTTGGCAAAAAAATCAACAATTCCTCTGTAGGCAAAATTCATTGTTCATCTGTTGTTAAGTATGGACAATGCACATTTTCCATCTGTTCACCAGGTTTGGGGTTATTTTATAATCCTTTTCATATTTGACCTTAATATTTTGCTTTTCCACTTTCAGATGTGGAGAGAGGATATGTGTTTGAAGATAGACACAAATTGCTGGAGTAACTCAGTGGAGCAGGCAGCATCGCTGGAGAACAAGGATGGTTGATGTGTTAGGTTGGGATCCTTCTTGGATTGGAATGTGTTCTGGGAAACAACCACAAGCCTCAATGAGTATACAGACACTATCATCATATCAGCTCTTGTGAGGACAGTTGTATTCCAACTAGGACCCAGTTTTGGTTCAACAACGACAAGTCCTGGTTTACTGCAGAACTCAGACAGCTCCGACAGTCTTTAGACTGTCGACAGTCTAAGGAAGCCTACAGGAGTGGGGATGCAGACTTCTACAGGCAGACAAAGTACAAGATGAGAAGAGGATTCAGAGCTGGCAAGGAAAGGTACTCTGAGAAGTTGAGGAGCAAGTTCTCAGCTAGTGACTCTTCTTCAGTTTGGAAGGGCTTGCAAGAAATCACCTGCTACAAGAGGAAAATCCCCCGCTGACCAATGACCTGAATGAGTTCTACTGCAGGTTTGACGAGCAGAAACATAACCCCGGTGCCCCCTCCCCAACAAACACCACCAGACCCCAGTCTGCAAAGAATGGAACTTTCTACACCCACTCCTCCCCAATCATCACTTCACACCTACTTAAAGCAAGACTCCAGTCTGAAAAGACTGGACCCTTTCCCACCCCAACCAACACTTCACACCTACTCAAAGCCTGACCCCAGTCTGCAAAGACTGGATGCTTCTACACCCACTCCTCCCCAATCACCACTTCACACCTACTTAAAGCAAGACTCCAGTCTGAAAATACTGGACCCTTTCCCACCCAGCCCTCTCCAACCACCACTTAACACCAAATTACAGACTGACTGCAAAAGACTGTGATCTCGTCCACTACCCACCACCTCCGTGCTGCACAGCATCATTTCTCCATCATCAACAATAAAAATAGGGGAGGTGGGAGGATGTTCAGAAGACAGAAAAGTCAGAAATCTCCAGGACCAGACAATGTTTACCTCTCTACTCGCAAGCTCTGTGATGAACAACTGGCACCGGTCTACACAGGCATTTTCAACCAGTCCCTGCAAACCTGTACTGTCCCTACCTGCTTCAAAGTCTCCAGAATTGTCCAAGTACCCAAAACGGCAAGGATCACTGGTCTTAATTACCACAGGCCTGTTGCACTGACCTCTGTAGTCATGAAGACCCTTGAAAGGTTGTGCTGGCCAAACTAAAAAATATCACAAACCTCCTGCTGGACCCTCTGCAGTTTGCATATCGGGCCAATAGATCTGTGGATGACGCAGTCAACCTGGGCCTACACTTCATCCTCCAGCACCTAGACCGCCAGGAGGCCTATGCGAGGATTTTGTTTGTTGATTATAGCTCTGCCATCGCAACAACCTGGAGCTCATTGCACATAAGATAGTGGAATTGACTGGAAACTTTAGGAGAGCTCCCCCTCCCCACACCCCACTCACCATCAACAACAACACAGTGAAGTATTTTAAGTTCCTGGGAACCATCATCTCCAAAGACCTCAAATGGGGGTCACCATCGACTCCACAGTCAAAAAGGCACAAGAGGATGTACTTCCTGTGGCAGCTGAGGAAGCACAATCTGCCACAGGCAATGATTGTCCAATTCTACACGGCCATCGTAGAGTCTGTCCTTACCTTCTCCATCATGGTCTGTTTTGGCTCAGCCACCAAGCACAACATCCGGAGGCTGCAGTGAATCGTCCGATCTGCTGAGAAGGTTATTGGCAGCATCCATCCCTCCATTGACAAACTGCACACTGCAAGGGCCAGGAAGTGAGCGGGTAAGATCAGCTCTGACCCCTCCCACCCTAGCCACAAACTCCTTGAATCACTTCCCTCTGGAAGGTGACTCCGGACTGTCAAAGCTGCCACAGCCAGACATAAAAACAGCTTTTTTCCACGAGTAGTAGCTCTACTCAATAACCCAAAATCTGTAGTCTCCTTTTGCTCTGGTATTTTACTTAAATCACATGTTTTATTATTAATGTTGAATGTTTTGTGTGTCATTCCTAACTGTCACTGCATATCATGTTGTCACTTGCGGGCGGATCACCAAGGCAAATTCCTTGTATGAGAATACTTGGCCAATAAACATATTCATTCATTCTTTCATCCAATGGTCTCACCGCTAGCTCTTCAACTCTACTTTGGTATAAACCAGCTCTATCTTTGATATAAACCAGCATCTGCAGTTCATTGTTTCTGCATTATGTGTGTTTCAATGTGGGTCTGAATTTGTCAGCCTGTACATTCACTGCAAATTGGGTTTATTCTACTTCTCCATCAAGTAGTAAGGTGAGAGTTTCACTGCAGGTTGTTGGGCTGCAATGTTCAGCCAGCTCTGACACAAAGTGCTTTGGAAGGTTGGCAGTATAGGAGGAAGGTGAACAAAGAGAATGTGTGCCTTGACTAGCAGTGACTTGGAGCATTCTGCTAATCCAGCAATTAATAGTTCAGAAGGTTTGCTTATTTTTTGTGGGCAGGTTGCAACTGCATCTTTAAGACCTATTGGCTACATTGGAGAAGAGGTATAAAAGGGGAGCATATACATTTGTATACAACCAAGTAGCATGGACACATATGGAAGTAGAAAGCAATTTAATAATCTTAAGCAAACACAGTACCTACAGTCGGGATACATACTGGATGCTTATAAGCATGATTATTAACACAGATTAATTATCAATTTGAATTTTAACTTGCGCACTTTGAGATATCTCCAAAAATTAATATAGATACAGTAGCACTTTTAAATAATGAGCAGGTTCCTGATATCCAGAGACCCTCTTGGGGCATCACTGTATCTAGATATCTCCAGTGTGCTCTGGAATATGCAGTAGATTGTCATCCTGGTCCACATCCATTCTGAGCTGATTGTCATCTTTGCAAACACATCACTGTGGATATTTGAGGAGAACTTGGCACACCCACTTCATTTGTGTCACTGTTCCTGACTTGTGGACTTAATTTCTGTGTTCACAGGACCTTGTTCCATATTCTCATTCATATCTGCACACTCCTGCAATTCCAGCAATTTAGGGCCCCATATCTGACTGGTGCTGGAGAGAGTTCTGAGGAGGTTTACGAGAATGGTTCCAGGAATGGGTGGGTCAACTTCTATGTTCTCTCTCTAACTTCTACAGGTGTACAGTAGAGAGCATGCTGCTTGGCTCGGCAACTTGAGCGCCCAGGAGTAGAAAAGACTACAAAAAGTAATAAACACTGCCCAGTCCATCATCGGCTCTGACCTCCAAAGACTGCAACGTCCAGGTTCAGAAATAGCTACTTCCCCACAGCGATCGGACTATTAAACTCAACTGAAACAATTCTCTGAACATTAATAGACCATTATCTGTTTATTAGCACTTTATCTGCTTATTTATTGATGTGTGTATATATTTATATAATGGTATATGGACTCACTGATATGTTCTGTATTCATGCCTACTATATTCTGTTGTGCTGAAGCAAAGCAAGAATTTAATTGTCCGATCTGGGACACATGACAATAAACTCTCTTGACTTGACATATGATGAGCGTTTGACAGCACTGGGCCTCTACTCGCTGGAGTTTAGAAGGTTGAGGGGGGTTCTCATTGAAACTTACCGAAACGTGAAAGGCCTGGATAGAGTGGATGTGGAGAGGATGTTTCCACTACTGGGACAGTCTAGGACCAGAGGTCATAGCCTCAGAATTAAAGGACATTGCTTTAGGAAGGAGATGAGGAGGAGTTTCTTTAGTCAGACGGTGGTGAATCTGTGGAATTTATTGTCATAGAGGGCAGTGTAGGCTAAGTCAATGGTTCGTTTTAAGCTGTTAGATAGATACTTGGTTAGTACGGGAGCCAGGGATTATGGGGAGAAGGTAGGAGGATGGGGTTAAGAAGGGAAGATAAATCAGCCATGATAGAATGGCAGAGCAGACGATGGGCCGAATAGCCTGATTGTGCTCCTAGCACTTATGAACTTATGGCTTTATGAATTCCCATGTTCCTTTGCAGCTGTTTTTCTCTGCTTCCCTTTTTGAGACTTTGACTTGCAGACTTCAACAGCATTTCCATACTCAAAAACTTTCCCTTGGCCACCTCCTTCACCAAACACCTTATTATGCCTTGCATCAGGAGCAACATATTGACAAAACCATATTATGTGAGGCCAGGTTTCCTATAACTTAGTTTATAAAGAAATCTGCTAGGTTTCTATTTTGCCTGCTGCTTCTTCATTTGATGGAAAGTTCTCTGGGAGACATTGATCAGACATATATGACAAATAAAGACACAAAGTGCAGGGGTATGAACACTTTATGAGAAATGGGTCAGGCATCATCTCTGGAGAATATGGAGGAGTGACATTTTTGGCTGGGGCCCTTCTTCAGACTGAAGATTGAAGAAGAGTCCCGACCTGAAAAATCATCTATCCATATTCTCCAGAGATATTGCCTGACCCACTGAATTACTCCAGCATTGTGTGTCTTTCCTTGTAAACCAGCATCTGCAGTTCCTTCGATAACGAAGCCAAATAGTCTGAATGAGAAGAGGCAGAGAAGTTGTTCAGACTAATCAATCCTTCATGGTTTGTGTTTTCACCGTTCCTTGTTGTCAAACTCTGGCTGTGCTCTGGCTTCAGAATGTTCACTTCCTCCCCATCCTGTCTGTGCTGCTCACTACAACATTGCCTTCATTCCTGCAGCCCATGTAGGTTTTAGACTGGCCTCATGCCACACTAGTGGTTTTCATCAAAATCTTTGCTCGTTATGGCAACCATCACGCTTCATGTTTTTGCTCTGGCTTGCCTCCTCACCATCTCAACATTGGGAATCCTGACTTGCTTCCAACCAAGACCAGCAGTGTTTTTTGGTGTCCTTGCTTGTGGCTCAGCCCGTTCTACTCACATTTTTGATTTATATTCCAGCATCAGCATATTCCATTACTTATGCCATCTTCAATTGTGCCTTCATAAATGCCATTCCATCATAATCACTCTCAAGGCTTAGATCTAACAGGTGTCTATAGTGCCTTTAAAGATTTGTTCAAGATCCTTGCAGAATTATATTCTGCAACTCCTTCCAGTGTTGTCTTTCCTGTCGCCTGTCTCCACCAGCTTCCTTCAGCCAATTATGAAGCGTATCTTCTACTGGATTAAGTCTCTCTCTGTCATTGCATTTCCCAACTGCTGGGATTTTTAAAAGTTCATATGACATTGTAATCTGCATGTTACCTGTTCAATTGCAACTGATTTTATCTAAAGTTTTAATCGCTTGGATTTAATTCAAAACCCAGGCCTCTGTCTAAGTATGTCTAACTCATAGACTACTCATAGACAACAGTTGCCTTGCCTTCAATAACTCCTGTAACTCTATTACTTGACTGTCTCCAACTCACTGTCAGTGGTCAGGTTTGTCATCGCCGTTGGGTTATTGTTCTTGCTCAAGGCTTGACCCTTCTGCCACTTCTTCTGGCTGAGACTGACTGGCCTCATGATTCCTGCTTAATGGTGAGGATTCAAAAGCAGAGCTTATATTTTTTCAGTCGGGGAAACCTGTAAGTCTCTGCTCATCTTTGCACAGTGACGAGAATTGAAAACATACTTTCTAAACCAAAGGTTCCACATCCAATCTAATGGTTTAAAAAAAGAGCGAAAATGCTGGATGTTGTAAACCAGCAACTGCTGTTCCTTGTTTCTACAATCTATTGGTAATACTCTCAGCCTCTAAGTATAGCCTGCTGCAAGTATTGGCAGCTCTATCTCTTGAAAATCTTGGACCCTGGGCACTTATTTCTCCCAGTGTTATACAGACCTTAGCCTTTGCATATGACCTTAGCCTTTAATAGTCAGCAGTGATGCCTGTGGATATCACACCCCATTGTTGAGCAGTCCGCAGCAGTCACCACACTTAACTCAAAGTCCTGCCATCCAGGGCTATGAATATTGATTTATCTAACTTTCCCTCTCTCTCCATCCCTCCCCCACCCTCTCTCACCATCCCTCCCCCAGCTAACAATGGCCTGTTTCCTCTATCATTGTTATTCTTGCATATCTTTCTTTCATTTGTTCTATATCTCTCTTCTATATCATCATTTATATCTCTCGTTTCTCTTTCCCGTGACTTTCTGTCTGAAGAAGGGTCTTGACTCGAAATGTCACCCATTCCTTCTTCACAGAAATGCTGCCTGTCCTGCTGAGTTACTCCAGCACTTTGTGGCTATGTCGTGTTTTCAAGGGTAGGTGTGAACTTCCTGCAAGATTTTGTTATCTTGCCATCCACGGCATTGATACAATTGAATCTACATTCCTTGATATTACTATTCCAGAGGTATTCAAACTATCTCTCTGGGAGTATTCAGTGGGCATATTTCATTTCGGAGTCACGTGAGTGACTTCGTGAAGAGCCCGCCGGCGCGCATGCTCGACATATCGTCGTATCGCGTTGCTGCGACGGCTGGCGGTGGAGCGCGCTCCTCGCCAGCCCTTCATAAGGGGCCACGGAGGTAAGTATCCTACCTTTAGTTGGTGGTCCTTGTTGTTGGTTATGTCTTGCAGCAAGGACATGGATGGGAGTTCCAAGGGCCGGAGGACGTCAGGACGAGTTCGCCGGTCAACAGTTCCGGGGCCTTTACCATCGGCAGTACCTGCAACGCAGGCCGGGACTCAGGCGGAGATGTGGGTAAGCCCTGTGATTACAGGTCCAGATCCGCCAGCACACCACAGCTCGGAGGAGTTCGACGAGGAGGAGTGTGGTGTGCCGCCAGAGCAGGGGGACCCTGCCATGGCAGTCAGGTCGTCAGCGGGCTCGCTGGCGACCTCGAGCTGGGTGCGTGCGGCTGCACGGCCCGTTCCACTCAGCCCTCCGAGTAGGGGAAGGGCAGCAGCCCAGAAGCCTAACCCTGCCAGGGCTAAGGCATTGCCTGATACGGAGGAGCGGTCAGGTTCCAGGGCGAGACCCGGGGCGGCTGTGAGGTCCAGCCGGCACACCCCGACTCTCGACGCCGGGACGAGTCGGTTGAGTCGGGTCTCGTCACGGTCGCCGAGCCCCCCATGGATGGGTGGGCGAGACCATGCGTCGGCAAAGTCCACGATGTGGGCAGCCGGCAAGCCTGCGCGGGCTTCAGGCAGCCATGCTTCGGCTGGTGCCGACACCACGCCGCAAGTGCCCTTAGTGGCAGCAGCTTCAGCTCCCGCTAAACGGAGGCGGTTGAACACGCCCGCGCGGGAATCGCGCAGTTTCGCCTCGGCGGCTGTTAGCGACAACTACCGGCACCGGCTGGGCCTCGATGAGGTGCGGGCCGATGATAGGAGCCCGGTTTTCGTTTCAGAGCCGGAGGACTCCGACCACCTGAGTGTTCAGGGTGAAGGGCGTATTGACCGTATGGAGCGGCTGCTGGAGCTCCTGCTTCAACGTCAACTACAGCAGGGCAGCAACAGGCACAGGGCGTCGTCACCAGCCTCTACCATCAGCCTGGAGCAGCAGGAGGAGGGGGTTTTGGTGGATTCCATACCACCTCCGTTGGAGGTGCCAGCGGAGGATCTTCTGGATGTGGCGACCAAATTTGCGGCCCCACATTCATCTGGACTTCCTTTAAACGCAAAGCTGGCAGCCACTGTGGACTTTCTTAACAACCAGCAACTACAGGAAGAAGTCCTCATTCAGGCAATGAGCCGTCACAAGGCTCCATCCAATTGCAACTCCCTCAACGTGCCTGTGGTCAATACGCCGATATGGGGCAACATCAGTGCGGCTATCCGTCAACAAGAGGTAAAATTGCCGCGGATCCTGAAGCTCCTCACGGCCGGTATTACCGCCTTTGCGCGGTCGGTGGACGGGGACGAACTGAATTTGGTCCAGGAAGATGCTCTGGCCCTCTTGTGCGCGACCCAGCACAAAATCAACGGGTTTCGCAAAAACAGCATCCGCCCAGCGCTCAACCCGAAGTTTGCAGGATTGTGCAAACCACCGCCGCCGCCACCGCCCCGTCAACTCTTTGGGGAGGACCTCTCGAAGAGAGTCAAAGAGCTTGACGAACAAGCCAAAACGGTGGGGATCATGCGCTCTCAGAGTGCCCCCACACCGTCAGGCTCAAAAGCTCCATACATTCGCTCACGAGGGTCTGCTAGTACCTCGACGAGGACCCACCCTCAAGCTCCACAACGACAGCAACATCAGACCCAGCACCAGAGGTCTTTTTTAGGACAGGGTCGGCAGAGACCCTGGTGGAAAACGAAGACGCCGCGCCCTCAAGCCAACCCAGCACCTCCACGTCCACCCACATGTGTCAAGGACCGCCGGTAACCACGGAGGTGAGGGGGTCTGGTTCTCTCTTTTCTCTTTGGTTAACGTCACATGTTGGTGGTCGCCTTCGGTTGTTTTTGGGTGCATGGAGTAATTTTACTGGTGACGAGTATGTGTTGCAGAATATTCAGGGGCATAAAATTGAGTTTATTAATGGCGACATTCCTCCATCCCAGCACATGCCCGGTCGAACGTTTAAATTATCTGCTGCAGAACAGGCAGCAGGCTACAAGGAAATTTTAAGGCTTGAACAGAAGGGAGTGATTGAGAAAGCGGTGCATGAGCCAGTTGAATTTGTTTCGAATATATTCACCAGACCTAAGAAGGATGGAGGTTGTCGTGTCATTATTGATCTAACCCGTTTGAATACTTTTGTAACATATACTCATTTTAAAATGGATACGTTTGAAACAGCCAAATCATTGATTACTCATGGTTGCTTTATGGCATGCATCGATTTGAAAGACGCATACTATTCAGTATCCATCCAGAAATACGACAGGAGGTTTTTGAAATTCATCTGGATGGGGCAACTCTGGCAGTACAAGGCTTTGCCTAATGGGCTCACCACAGCCCCGAGATTGTTCACTAAATTAGTGAAACCAATTATGGCTTATTTGAGACAGCGACATCATATAGTTATGGCCTATTTAGATGATATCTTAATTGTGGGCCACACCCTGGAATTGGCTGAACAGGGAGTTGCAGCTGCTGTCAATATATTTCAACAATTAGGGTTTATTGTCCATCCAGAGAAATCAAAGTTCTGCCCTGCCCAGGTGATTAATTACCGAGGGTTCACGGTGAACTCATGAGCATGAGGGTTACCATACCAATTAACAAGATTGAGGAGGTTACCCAGGTGTGTCAAGGTTTAATCCGCACCAATATACCATCGATTCGGCATACAGCTACAGTAATTGGTAAGCTTGTAGCTTTGTTTCCGGCAGCGCGATAGGGACCTTTGCATTATCAGAGTTTGCAAAGAGCTAAAATTGCTGCGTTAAAACAGGACGCTGGTCATTATGATCGATCAATGCAGCTGCCGTCCGAAGCGATAAATGAGTTGCAATGGTGGGTGTGCCACATTAGCAGCTCATTCAAGCCTATCAGGGAGGCTAATCCGGTGGTATATTTGCAGACTGATGCAAGCTCCAATGGCTGGGGAGCTACGGATAATTGCTCTAGTTGTGGGGGCAGATGGGACACCCTTGAGTCAACGATGTTGTTGACTCAAGGGATTAACTATTTGGAGTTGCTGGCAGCATTCCACGGACTTCGTGCGTATTGTTCCAAGCTTGTTGGAGCACATGTCCGTCTCCAAATAGACAACACCACAGCAGTGGCATACTTAAACCATATGGGTGGTACCAGGTCAGTTTCGTGTGACAAATTGGCTAACTCAATTTGGCTCTGGTGTGTTCAAAGAGACATTTGGATTTCAGCTACCTATTTGCCAGGTGAGCTTAATACTGTGGCGGACACCAGGTCACGCAAATTTAATGACAATATTGAATGGATGTTGCATCCTGAGATTTTTGCTAAAGTCACAGCCAAATTTGGTAAACCGGACATTGACCTTTTTGCGTCACGGTTGAACCATCAGGTACCAACCTACGTTTCATGGGAACCAGATCCTGGGGCAATAGCGCTAGATGCATTCTCGCTGGACTGGGGGAATTGGTTTCTATGCCTTCCCCCCGTTTTGCCTCATCAGTCGGGTATTGCGTAAGATTCAGGCAGATGCTGCCAAGGGCATCCTTATTATACCCGACTGGCCCACACAGCCTTGGTATCCGGTGGTCTTTGACATGCTCAACGAACCTTGGGTCCTTTTGAAGGGTTGCCCACAATTGGTTACTCACCCTGTCTCAGGGGAGCCACATCCCTGCCATGGCTATTTAAATTTGTTGGCTTGCAGGTTCTGAACAGGCCGTTAGTCCAATACGGCCTCTCAGCTCGGACCATGGATACCATCGGGGCGTCGTGTCGAGAGTCAACAAGGCGAAGATACCGCTCGCATATTAAGAAGTGGGACGCCTACTGCAGCCGCTCTCGCATCACGTACGATGACGTAACAATAACCGACGTCCTGGAATTCCTCGTGGGGTTGCACCATGATGAACACTTAAGTTACAGTGCCATCAACAGCGCCAGAAGTGCGCTCTCATTCTACCTCAATATTGAGGTAGGATCCAACAGGCTAGTGTCCAGACTCATGCGGGGTATATTCAATATGAATCTGCCTACACCACGCTATAATATCACCTGGGATGTCAGGGACGTATTAAACCTGCTCAGGACGTGGTCTCCCATGGAAGGGCTCCAACTGGACAAACTCACCATGAAGCTGGTGATGTTACTAGCGCTGACTTCAGCTCAGAGGGTACAGACACTACACAAACTTCGTGTCGACAGAATGACCTCTACCCCTACAGAAGTAGTCTTTTTCATTGATGAGCTACTAAAGCAGCATAGACCTGGGTGCACAGGGCTGCAGCTGAAGTTCCCGGCATACCCCGCAGATGCTAGGCTATGTTTAGCCTCACATATCCGCCACTATGTCAAGGTGACGGCACGCATCAGAGGAATGGAGAGATACCTGCTGGTCACTCATAAGAGACCTCATCATCGAGTGACAGTCCAGACGATATCCAGGTGGCTTCCAGTCGTCTTGGGTAAGTCAGGTATCGACACTAATGTGTTCAAGTCTCATTCCACCAGGGCTGCATCGACGTCAGCGGCGAGGATTATGGAGGTGCCTATGGACCAAATTCTCGCCACAGCAGGATGGGCTAATGAAGCTGTGTTCCAGCGTTTTTATAACAAGCCTGTTGCTGCTCCTCTACAGTTCGCAGAAGCCGTGCTGAATGCAGGTCAAGAACGTGGAGATGTCCCCGCATGAGGGGTTTTTGATTTGTTATTCATAAATATGCTCTTGTTTTGCAGTATGAACTATTGAGCAAGTTTGTTCCTCCCATCCATCCCTGGTAGTGGTGTGTCAGCATGGACGTGGTCCAGGGCGTGTAATCACAGAAGCTTTGAAGTCTTCACGAAGTCACTCACGTGACTCCGAAATGAAATAGTAAGATTGAACGAGAACTTACCAGTTCGAAGGTTGATCTTTATTTTATGAGGAGTTGAAGTGAGGGATTTTGTGCCCTCCTCGCCCAACCCTCAATCACCTTCATCTGGTAATCTTAGTCACTTCAATCTTACTATGCGAAGTCATTTCTTTTGTTGGTTTCTGTGATTCCACGCCGCTACTTTGAAGTATGTCGAGCATGCGCGCCGGCGGGCTCTTCACGAAATCCCTCACTTCGACTCCTCATAAAATAAAGATCAACCTTCGAACTGGTAAGTTCTCGTTCAATCTTACTATTCCTTGCCTCTGAACAGACTGCAGACTGCCAGTTCTCTCTTTCAGCCACGTTCTGTTTTCTTCATACAAACTGATGCCAGATGTCCAATTTTACTACAATTATATCAGTGGTCTGCTTTCAGTGGGAAATTGGAAAACGCACCCTTTCCCTGATATTGGCAACAGGGCCTCCTGCCTTTTGAAATGTTCTATCCTCAGTGGCACAGGAACTGCTGGTTGGAGTGAAATTAAATGTGATGGAAAGGGGCATCTTTTGCATTAGTTCTGCTTTGTCCCCCCAGGATTTTTCAAAATCTGTTGAATTCACAACATTACATTAAAAATGTGAATATTAACTTTATTGTGCACTGGAAATTACTGATGTGTAAATTTAACATCCTTCCTTTTGACACATCCTTTCCATGATTTCAAACTGTCGATCAAATTCATGCAATAAATATTTATAAAATCCAAACCAACCAATTCTTCTTAGATTCATTACAAGACATACACTTGAGACCACCATACAGCTGCTGGAACTGCAGGTGAACTGCAGGTGAACTGCAGGTGAACGTAGAAAAGATCAGAAGGCACAAATCTCTCGCCACATTAGAGATGTATGGAAAACCAAACATCAGTTGGCGACCTATACATTAACATACGATGAGTGTATGACGGCACTGGACCTGTACTCGCTGGAGTTTAGAAGCGTGGTGGGGGGGTGGCTAATTGAAACTTACCAAATAGTCAAAGGCTTGGATAGAGTGGATGTGGAGAGGATGTTTCCACTAGTGGGAGAATCTAGGACTAGAGATCATAGCTTCAGAATTAAAGGACGTTCCTTTAGGAAGGAGATACGGAGAAATTTATTTAGTCAGGGGGTGGTGAATCTGTGGAATTCTTCGCCAAAGAAGGCAGTAGAGGCCAAGTCAATTGATATTTTTAAGGCAGAGATAGACAGATTCTTCATTAGAACGTGTGTCAGGGGATCATGGGGAGAAGACAGGAGAATGGGGTTAGGAGGGAGAGATCAATCGGCCATGATTGAATGATGGAGCAGACTTGATGGGCCGAATGACTTAATTCTGCTCTTATCACTGATGAGCTTATTACCCAAGAAGGGAGGAAAATCTTGGCGGAGCCTTTGAGGAAGGCTCTAGATTATTTAAAGCAAAATTCTGGGATGTATTCAGCTCCGTGGAAGTACCCGCAGAGGATTCCATCTTATTAAAGAGGAATTGGTTTATCTTTTGGATCAAATTGTATCGAGATGGAAAAAAAATCCACTGCTTCTACTGTTTGTGAAGAAGGAAGATTTTTTCATTTGGTGGGAAAAAAAAGGATGGTCTGGGCATTTCAAAAAGCTGAGTGAGAGCTGGCAACCCTCTTATATTTGCATTTATTCACTATTTTTTCAAATAGACTTTAATGAAACGAAGGTGGTCCCTTAATTTCCACTATCTTTCAATGAACTACAGCCATTATCCAAGTCGGAAAGCATTAAAAGATCTGATATCACATTGGATTCCTATATTGTCAGTTTCCAAAGGATTTTATTTGCTATTGAAGTTCCACCTTTTTTCAAATAAGACCTTCCCTGTTAAATGACCAATAACAAAGGAGAAATATATTCCAATGGTCAGCAGATGATTAATCTTCCAGCACTCATCATTATGCTCGGCGAGAATGAGAATACTGGCAACGTCGCTGGTAGAAGTGTGTTCACCGAGGGTCCCGGTCTTCAAGGAATGAATGCAGCTTAGATCTTAATCAGATGATTGCTGGTTGTGACAATTCCTTTTGGTGGGTCTCCATTACCATTTTCTTGTCCTGCTTTGTAAACAGGTTTGCCTGCTGTAGTAGTTAGGCATACATGCCTTAATCCAAATGGGAATGAAGAGATGGGTTTGAGAGTTCGGCTTGATCATTTTGTGCAGCTCTTGTTCATGGCCCTACAGATTATTTTGACCAGTGGGGCTGGTGGCATGGACATGGGGATCTGACAGATATATCCCCATAATCATTCAACAAAGCAATATAACCATTTGCACAAAGAATATGTTTGATATTGTGTTTCTTCTAAAGAGATCAAATTTAAATTTCAGTACAGTCCTTGGATGGAGGTGGCAGTGGGTGGTCTTGTGTACATTTCGCCAATATTTACAATGTGCCAGCATTTATATTTGTACTTACACCAGGTTACTCAGCTCACTTTTCCATGGAAAGCATTTTACGGCTGACGCTTGTGGCTTGAGTAGGTGGGATGGATGGTGTTCCCAAATTTCCGATCAAAGAGTTCCCTTGGATCCTTTGGATTTATTAATCATTCTGTTAGTGGTCATTATGTGACCTCAATGTCATAATATCTGTCAGTGTGATACATTTTACTGTTAAAATCAAACATTACCAACAGACATTCACTCAATGCCTAAATATCTGTGCTAGGTGCTGCAGACAGCATCTTGTCTGCACATTGCGTTCGCTATGAATGGTTGGCAACAGATTGGCATTATGGGCACATACTTCAGCATTACATCTGCTGTAATATTTTCCTGCCACAATCCATTTATTAAAAGAAAATACATTTCACAAGTGAAATGAATTGCCTGTGCCTGGATTGAATTGTTTGAGATAGATTCAGAGCCCATGCATTAAATCTGGCATTCTGCTTCCAACTGAGTGTCCAGACAGTCAGGAAGTCTTGCAGCAGTCCGGAAGAGAATACATTTAATTATATGTCTTCAGCTGATTTATTTCTCCCTATTCCTACTTCCTAACCACCAAACGAATGAAGCGGAAAGAGCAAAATTGAATTATGCAGCCCTGACATGACATATTTAAAATGATAGACAATGGTTCTAGTTTCACATCGTGCAAAGGTGAGGCAGTTGAATTATTGTTTTGGAAAGAAGTGGGGTGAAACCCATAAGGGATTCATATGAATTGGCCATTATAATAGCCATGGTAAAATCATAACCATAATGATAAAATACTTTAATGGTATTTCACTTTTCAGGATGAAAAAGAGATGGGGACATATTAGCCATTTTTTAAAAGTTCAAATTGAAGTTGACTGGTTCTTGCTCAGTACCAAAGGCTTAAATGGGCCAACATTTGTTAGGGTACAGCTATAAGGAGAGAGGGGAAAAATCTAATGCATATATGTGGGGCGTTTCTTTACAGAGGGTAACAGGGGGTCTGGGAGGCAATGCCAGGGATGGTGTTGGTGGTCCGATTAAATAGTGCCATTTAAGAGACTTTTAGATAGGAACATTGGAAGTGCAGGGTATAGAATATGGATCATGTGCAGGCAGATGAGATCCAGTTAGGTATCATGTTTGGCACAAACAATGTGGGCAGAAGGGCCCGTTCCTGTGCTGTACTGTTCTATGTTCTTTGTTCCATGTATCCAAGAGGGTTTCTTGAAACAGTATCTGGATATCCCAACCCACGACGGAAACATACTGGACCATGTGTTGGGAAATGAGCCTGGATAGGTGACTGGTGTTACAGTAGAAAAGCATGTTGGGTTAGTGATCACAGCTCTGTATGTTTTAAGATTATTTTGAATAGGGAGAAAGCTGGACCTTACTGGAAGATACTAAATTGGAGTAAAGTAAATTATAACATTCTTAGGCGAGAGCTCAGGAGGGTAAACTGGGAGCAGTTGTTATTTAGTAAGTCCACAACTGATGTGTGGGAGACATTTAAAGGCCACTAGATTGAAGTTCAGGACTGCATGTTCTGGTAAAGAGGAGGGATACGGATAGCAAAGTATAGGAACCTTGGATGACCAAATATGTTATAAATATGTCCGAAAAGAAAAGGAAGCACATGCAAGATTTAAGAGAATGGAATCAGACAGGACCTTTGAGGAATACAAAGAAAGAAGGAAATAACTAAATTAGGAATCAGAAGGGCCAAACGGGACTACAAAATGGGTTTAAATAAAAGCCCAAAGTTTTATACAGTTACATTAAAAACAAGAGAGTAACCAGGGAGAAGGAAGGGACACTCAAGGTTAAAGCAGGGAATTTGTGCTTGGAGTCAGGGGATGTAGGTGAGGACCTGAACAAGAACTTTACATATGTTTTCACCCTAAGGAGAATGACATGAAATCAGAGTGGAAAATAGTAATATGCAAGGGCAGAGGGAGGTTAAGAAGAAGGAGGTGTTGGAGCTCTTGCAGAGCATTCAGGTGAATAAATCTCAACAACCTGATGGGATCTATCCAGGTTGCAGAGAGATGCAAGAGAGGAGATTGCGGGAGGTTTGACAAGGATCCTTGCGTCTTCTCCAGCCACAGGCAAAGTCCTAGGGCAGTGCATATGGTCAACATAGATTTTAATAAGGCTGTCAAAGTATAAAGCAAGATATAGATCAGCTACAGAAATGAGTGGAGAAATGACGAATGAGTTTATATCAGAGCAAATGGGAAGTGTTGAGCTTTGGGAGGTTGAATCTAAGAGGAAAATATACAATGAATGCATGACCCTTAACAACATTGTACAGAGAGATCTTGGGGTCCACGTCCATAACTCCCTAAAAGTGGCAACACAAGTAGATAGAGCGATAAAGAAGGCATATGGTTGCTTACCTTTGTTGGTTGGGGCATTGAATATAAGAGCCAGGAAGGCATGAAGCAGGACTTTAATTAGGTCGTATTTGGAATATTGCATGCCAATCTGGTAGCCCCATTACAGGAAGGATGTGCAGGCTTTGGAAAGGGTGCAGAACAGATTTATCAGAATGATGCCTGGATTAGGGGACATTAGCTACAAGATAGGTTGGATTATTTCCCAGGAACGCTGGTAGTTGCAGAGACATCTGATAGAAGTGCATAAAATTATGAGAGGCATAGATAGGGTAGACAGACAGAACCATTTTCCCAGGTCAAATATTAGAGGGCATAGTTATAAGGTATGATGGGCAAAGTGTAAAGGAGGTGTGCGGGGCAAGTTTTTTTTTTTATACACAGAGGATAGTGAGTGCCTGGAATGTGCTGCTGAGGTGATGGTGATGGTTGAGGCAGATATGATAGTGATATTTAAGGGACTTGGATAGGCATATTAATATGGAGAGGTATGGATTATAAACCGGAAGATAAGATTCAGTCTTAGCATCATGTTTGGCACACACATTGTGGGTCAAAGGGTTTGTTCCCGTGCTGTACTGTTCCATGTTCTATGTTCTATATATTGGTAAACTGGCTGAATAGGGTGCATTCAGTAAATTACAAACTCAGTAGTGTTGATTTAATGTACAGTGCATTCAGAAAGTATTTAGACCCCTTCACTTTTTCTACCTTTTGTTATGTTACAGCCTTATTCTAAAATGGATTAACTTCATTTGTTTAAATCATCAATCTATGTGTGATAGATATATCACATAGCCTCTTATAAATATTATGCACTGCTATCAGAAATGTGTGGAGGACTGCATCTCTACAAAAACCTTCCGAGTGTTTCCCAATCAGAAACCTTGGATGAACTTTGAGATCCGCACTCTTCTGAAGACCAGACACCGGGCATTCATGTCTGATGATACAGTGGTCTACAAGAAGTTCAGATACAACCTTGGTAAGGCCATCAAAAAGGCCAAAAGAGACCTGCTCCAAACTGGAGGATGAGACAGATGTTCGGTAGCTGTGTCGGGGCCTGAATGCAATCACCTCCTACAAGGCAAAACCAGGAGGCTAGGATAGGGAGAACACCGATGTGCCTTCCCGAGCCCCCATTCGCTGTGATGGTATTTCAGTCTCAGTCACAGAGGCAGACGTCAGGAAATCCTTCAGAGGGGTGAACCCTGGAAAAGCCCCTGGACCTGATGGTATACCTGGTCGTGTGCTAAAAACCTGTGCGAACCAACTGGCTGGAGTTTTTACGGACATTTTCAACCTCTCACTTCTGAGGTCTGAGGTTCTCACCTGCTTCAAAAGGGCATCAATTATACCAGTGCCCAAGAAGAGTAAGGTGACTATCGACCAGTGGCATTAACGCCTGTGCTGATGAAGTGCTTTGAGAGGTTGATCATGGCGCAAATCAACTCCTACCTCGACAAAAACCTGGACCCACTGCAGTTCGCTTACCGCCACAACAGATCAACAGTGGATGCAATCTCGCTGGCCCTCCACTCTGCTCTGGACCACTTTGACAACAAAAACTCATATGTCAGGCTGTTATTCATTGATTACAGCTCAGCATTTAATACAATCATCCCCTCCAAGCTAGTTACCAAACTCGCAGAACTGGGTTTCTGCGCATCCCTCTGCAATTGGATCCTAGACTTCCTCATTCATAGACCACAGTCTGTTCGTATTGGAGCAAATGTGTCAGACTCGATAACAATCAGCAAGGTAGCACCTCAAGGCTTTTTGCTCAGCCCCATGCTGTACTCACTCTATACTCATGACTGCGTAGCCGGTCATAGTGCGAACTCCATCATCAAGTTCGCTTACGACCCAACTGTTGTGGGACGTATCACTGATGGGGATGAGTCCGAGTATAGAAGAGAGATCGAGCGACTGTCCATATGGTGCCAGCACAATAACCTGGCCCTCAACACCAGCAAAACCAAGGAACTGATTGTGGACTTTGGAAGGAGTAGGATGGGGACCCACAGACCCGTTTATATCAACTGGTCGATGGTTGAAAGTGTCAAGAGCTTCAAATTCCTGGGCGTGCTCATCTCTGAAGATCTTTCCTGGTCCGAGAACACTGATGCAATTATTAAGAAAGCACATCAGCACTACTTCCTGAGAAGAGTACGGAGAGTCGGGTTGTCAAGGAGGACTCTCTCTAACTTCTACAGGTGCGTAGTAGAGAGCATGCTGACCGGTTGCATTGTGGCTTGGTTTGGCAGCTTGAGCGCCCTGGAGAGGAAAAGACTACAAATAGTAGTAAACACTGCCCAGTCCATCATCGGCTCTGACCTCTCTTCCATCGAGGGGATCTATCACAGTCGCTGCCTCAAAAAGGCTGGCAGTATCATCAAGGACCCACACCATCCTGGCCACACACTCATCTCCCTGCTACCTTCAGGTAGAAGGTACAGGAGCCTGAAGACTGCAACAACCAGGTCCAGGAATAGCTACTTCCCCACAGCTATCAGGCTATTAAACCTGGCTCGGACAAAACTCTGAACATTAATAGCTCATTATCTGTTATTTGCATTTTATCAGTTTATTTATTCATGTGTGTATATATATTTACATAATGGTATATGGACACACTGATCTGTTTTGCAGTCAATGCCTACTATGTTCTGTTGTGCTGAAGCAAAGCAAGAATTTCATTATCCTATCAGGGACACATGATAATAAACTCTCTTGAATCTAAGTCTTCATGGCTTGTTTTTTGCTCTGACATGCACTGTCAACTGTGGAACCTTATATAGATAGGTGCATGCCTTTCCAAATCATGTACAATCAATTTAATTTACCACTGGTGAACTCCAATCAAGTTGTAGAAACATCTCAAGGATAATCAATGGAAACAGGATGCACCTAAGCTCAATTTTGAGTCAAAGGGTCTGAATACTTATGTAAAGATAATATTTCAGTTATTTCTTTTTAATTACTTTGCAAAAATTTCTAAACACCTGTTTTCGCTTTTTAATTATGGGGTATTGTGTGTAGATTGACGATAAAAAAAAGAATTTAATCCATTTTAGAATAAGGCTGTAATTAACAAAATGTGGAAAAAGTGAAGGAGTCTGAATACTTTCTGAATGCACTGTATGTGGCCTCCAGACTCAGCTCTGTCAACCTGTAGAAGATAGTGCTCCACTCTCCAATGATTCTTGTTTCTCATTGCTTGTGGTGTGAGCTCATAAACCTCTCAGAAGATTATGACAGAGAAGAATTGGGCCATTTGGAAACTTGAGTCTGCTCTGGCTGATCTATTTTTCCCCCTCAAGCCCCTTCTGCTGCCTTTTCTCCGTAACCTTTAACATCTTTACTAATCAAGAATCTATCAACCTCCGCTTTAAAAATACCCCCAAAACATCATCCACAGCCATCTGTGCAAAGAATTCCTATTTCACCACCTTATGGCTAAAGAAATTCCTCCTCGTCTTAGTTAAATGGGGGAAAAGATGGTGTCAGAGATTCAAAAAACTGCAGATTATGGAATCTTGAGCAAAACACAAAGCACTGGAAGAACTCAGCAGTCAGGTCAGGCAGCATCTGTGGAGGGAATAGTCAGATGATGTTACGGGTTTGGATTCTTCTTTAGTAGGGCGGAGAAAACTGGAAAAGAAACATAGGGACAGGACAAAGCGTGGTAAGTGACAGATGGTTACAGGTGAAGGGGGTTCTATTGGCAAAGGAGTGGATTCAAATACAAAGAAGGCAAAAGGCTGTCTTTAGACTTTAGAGATACATTGTGGAAAACAGGCCGTTCGGACCACCGAATCCGGGCCGACCAGCGATCATTCCGTACACTAGCGCCATCCCATACATAAGGGACAATTACAATTTACAGAAGCCAATTAACCTGCAAACCTGCTCGTATTTGGAGTGTGGGCTTGAAAATGGAGCACCTGGAGAAAACCCATGTAGTCACAGGGAGAATGCACAACCCGGGTCTCTGGCGCAGTAATGCAGCAACTACCTCTGCGCCACTGTGCTACTGTCAGATAAAGAGAGTTGAGGAGTAAAATGTGAAGTACTTTTTTTCATAATCTGAATGGTTATTATCTGAATGGTGGCAGATTAGGTAAGGGGGAGATGCAACGAGACCTGGGTGTCATGGTACACCAGTCATTGAAAGTAGGCATGCAGGTGCAGCAGGCAGTGAAGAAAGCAAATGGTATGTTAGCATTCATAGCGAAAGGATTTGAGTATAGGAGCAGGGAGGTTCTACTGCAGTTGTACAGGGTTTTGGTGAGGCCACACCTGGAGTACTGCGTACAGTTTTGGTCTCCAAATCTGAGGAAAGACATCCTTGCCATAGAGGGGGTACAGAGAAGATTCACCAGACTGATTCCTGGGATGTCAGGACTTTCATATGAGGAAAGATTGGATAGACTCGGTTTGTACTCGATGGAATTTAGAAGATTGAGGGGGGATCTTATAGAAACCTACAAAATTCTTAAGGGGTTGGACAAGCTAGATGCTGGAAGATTGTTCCCGATGTTGGGGGAGTCCAGAACAAGGGGTCACAGTCTAAGGATAAGGGGGAATTCCTTTAGGACCGAAATGAGGAAAACATTCTTTACACAGAGAGTGGTGAGTCTCTGGAATTCTCTGCCACAGAAGGTAGTTGAGGCCAGTTCATTGGCTATATTTAAGAGGGCGTTAGATGTGGCACTTGTGGCTAAAGGGATCAGGGGGTATGGAGAGAAGGCAGGTACGGGATACTGAGTTGGATGATCAGCCATGATCACATTGAATGGCGGTGCAGGCTCGAAGGGCCGAATGGCCTACTCCTGCACCTATTTTCTATGTTTCTATGTTTCTATAATTAGGAGGAGAACTGGACTCAGGTGGTTCTAATAATTTGATTTAGCATCTCAAGTGTTTGCCAAAAGTAAGATCATATATTATGTAATGGGAATCCTGAGGAAAGAATGTCTCAAAAAGCAGTGGATGTTCTATTTGAACATGCAGACTTTACCAAAATATTGCAGCATATCCTAGCGATGCAGGGAGAGGTCCAGACTGTCATGAAGAGCAGTTGGTGTGCATGAACACAAACCAAGGCAACAGTCTCTAAACCAATAAACTGGAAAAGCAATACTCTAGTGAAAGGACAACAACCTGCAACTTTAACTGTTCTTCTTTCCACAGATGCTGCCGGGCCTGTTGAGCATTTCCAGCATTTTCTGGGGGGTTTTCAGACCAGAGTATATACTTTATGCCTGTGCACACATCCTACTTACCAATGACATACGAAGAGCCGTCTGAGCTAAGTTGGAATGTGAGAAACCAAGCCACAGAATTTACTGAAGCCACTTCCTGTTGCTTGCCAGCAAGGAGAACCCTGCCTGCTGGGTCTTTGGCATTCAGAGTAACCTGGAGCCTAGAAGCGAACATTTCAGGCTCCGGTCATCCCAGTGCACCTATCCAGCCTTCATGAGCGAATTAGACCAATTAGGCAATCAGTGGTTAAAGGACACTTTCAAAGATTCGCAAAAACAAAAGGAAAGCAAAAACACAACATGCATTGACAGAAAAATATGAGGTATGGATTCTTCTGCAGACCTTGCATCTGTTTTATTAAAGAAGCATAACTATGTTTTCATAGGATATTTGTTCATGCTCCATAATTAACAGATCTGCTGTGTATGTTTAGTGTTTTAGTATATCTCAAAGAGTAGTGGCTCTTTCAGCATTTTTAATGGCCTACACTGTTCATTACCATGGAATACTGACGGGAAATATAATTGTTACTAATATAAAACAGAACAAGAAAATGCTGGAAACAACTAGCATAATCTATAGAAGACAAAACAAGTAATGTTTCAGGGTCAAGATCCAAATCTAATTATTACATTTGATGGATTTGGGACCAAATGTTCTGTCAGTTAAGGGTATTTTCGGGTAAGGTTTTCAAGGGTGCAAAGGTGGATAGATACAGTGGAATTAGTCAATAGCAACCTGTACAAAGTAGCAACTGCATATTATGCTCACTTCCAAATTTCATTTCCATTGAAGGTACTGGAACTGAATTTCAGAAACGGAACATAATGTTCTACTGCTTTATCTTTAGACTTTAGGCTTTAGAGATATAGCACGGAAACAGGCCCTTTGGCCCACCGTCTGCGCAAACCAGTGATCACCCCGTACACGAGTTCTATTCTACACACTGGTTCACCTGATTGCATCTCCACTTTTATGAGGGAAGCTGGGACCTAATATTTCTAAACCCATATGATTTGGATAAAATACTTGTCTCAACATGAGGAATGAGACAGGTATTTAAATATGTTCAGAGCTAATCAGCTGCACTGGATTTTCTTTTCCGTGGAATTCACAATCAACATGTTTTCTATCCCTGACTAAGATTGATTTCACCCCACTCTGCCTCTGTGTTCATATTTGTGCAGAAAGCTATTCAGAAAGAAAATATATGCTTTGCAAACAATATCATAAAAAACTATCGGAGAAAAACACTAAAAATCTCAGTTACACAGTTGAATGAAACAAATGTGACCCATATCTTTCTAAGGGAGAACTTCATAATCTTCCAATCTAAGTAATTGCATCCCTTGCATTATTTTTATCTGCACTTTCTCTGTAACTGCAGCACTATCTTCTGCACACTTTTTTCTTTTGTATTATCTGCTGTACTAATGTTCGGTATGATTTGTCTGTATAACATACACATTTTTTTTTCACTGTATCTCAGTACACATGACAATAATATGAATCTGTGGAATTCTTTCCCACAGAAGGCCGTGGAGGCCAAGTCAGTGGATATTTTTAAGGCAGAGATAGATAGATTCTTGATTAGTACGGGTGTCAGAAGTTATGGGGAGAAGGCAGGGGAATGGGGTTAGGAGGGAGAGATAGATCAGCTATGATTGAATGGCGGAGTAGACTTGATGGGCCGAATGGCCTAATTCTACTATTTCTTATGATGTTATGATAATAAAGTCATAGTCATACAGCATGGAAACAGGCCCTTCGGCCCAACATGCCCACACTGGCCAACATGTCCCAGCAACACTAGTCCCACCTGCCCGCATTTGGTCCATATCCCTCCAAACCTCTCCTATTAATGTACCTGTCTAACTTTTTCTTAAATGTTGGGATAGTCCCTGCCTCAACTACTTCCTCTGGCAGCTTGTTCCATGCACCCACCACCCTTTGTGTGAAAAAGCTACCCCTCATATTCCAATTAAATCTTTTCCCCTTCACCTTATACAGTTCCTATGTCCTCTGGGCCTCAATTCACCTACTCTGGGCAAGAGACTCTGCATCTACCCGATCTATTCCTCTCATGATTTTATACATCTCAATAAGATCACTCCTCATCTTCCTGCACTCCAAGGAATAGAGTCCCAGCCTACTCAACATATCCCTGTAGCTCAGACCCTCTAGTCCTGGCACCATCCTTGTAAATCTTCTCTGGATCCTTTCCAGCTTGCCAACATCTTTTCTATAACATGGTGCCCAGAACTGAACACAATACTCTAAATGCGGCCTCATCAATGTCTTATAAACTGCAACATGACCTCCCAACTTCTAAACTCAATAATCCAATACCTATACATTGCCACTGAGGACTTCATAAAGTTCCGATACTAGATGACTCCTTTTCTTCATTTAATTGATGCCTTTAAACAACATCATGTTAAATCCAACATCGATTGGATTCCACATCTATATAGAAACATAGAAACATAGAAAATAGGTGCAGGAGTAGGCCATTCGGCCCTTCGAGCCTGCACCGCCATTCAATGTGATCATGGCTGATCATCCAACTCAGTATCCCGTACCTGCCTTCTCTCCATACCCCCTGATCCCTTTAGCCACAAGTGCCACATCTAACGCCCTCTTAAATATATCAATCAATGGCCTCTGCTTGTCAGACTATTTGTCAAGACTAAGAAGAATGCTAACTTTCTCTTGTTTAAGATTGGGAAAATCACCATCAATGAAGAAGCGCACCTGGTCGTGTTTGAGAAATGGGTGTCAGCCACAATGACATCTCTCTGTGCATTCAGCTCTGGTGAAGTCAATGGAATTGAATGTGTTGAGGAGAATAGCTCCAACTGCCAATACTCATGTGATGAAAGATAATTTATTTCTCGAGTCAGCTTTGACTCAAAGCATAAAGTTTGAATTTTGGTCACTGACTCAATCTACCAAACATCACCCCCTCCATGTTCTCCAGAGATGCTGTCTGATCCATTGGGTTACTTCAGCACGTTGTGTTTTCCTTTTATAAACCGGCATCTGCAGTTTCGCTTCTGCCCTCCTCTCAGGCTGAACAAGACTAATTACAATGAAGTTGTTCTATTCCACCTTGAGTTGAACTGCTGAGCCCATGCCTTTTCCATAACAACAAATATCTACTTCCATGTGTACACCCAGTGACCACCCCCAGCTTCAGCCTACGTGTGTTAAATTCCCACCCATTTCTTTATAAACTCCAAGCTTGAATATTACAATAATGAAGAATTATTCAACAACCGGAAGAGTAAAGTGTAACAGAATAGAGAAATGACGTACAAGCTCAATTACACTGCTGACACTAAGTGTCCATTCGTAGCAGTAGGTATGTGACTTCAATAACCAGGGTCAATCCCGATTGCATGTGCCACCTATGTGGAGTTTGCATATTCTCCCTTTGACCATGTGAGTTTCCTCTGGGTGCTTCGGTTTACTCCCACAATCCAAATACATGCCGGCTTGTAGATTAATTGGCCTCTGTAAAATTGCCGGTAATGTGTAGGGAGTGGATGTGAAAGTGGGATAATATAGAGCTAGTGTGAACGAGTGATCAATGGTGAGCCAAAGGGCCTGTTTCCATGATGTATATCTAACTAAAACTAAAACTCTGGTGAAAAGAGACACAAGTACTGGACCAAGTGCTGGAGCAAGACCAAGCATAGTCTCAGCGACCATTCCACCAAACATTTGCACTCAGTCTGCCAAGGCCAACTGGATCTCCTGGTTCATAACCATAAGGTTTAAGTCCTCTTCTCATTCCCACAGTGACCTTTCAGTCCTGGGCCTCCTCCATTACCAGAGTGAGGCCACACACAAACTGGAGGAACAGCACCTCATATTCCACTTGGGTAGTTTACAACCCAGTGATATAAACATTAAATTCTCCAAGTTTGGGTAACTACCACACTCCCTCTCTTCTTCCACCCCTTTCATTTCCTGCCCTTTCCCTCCTGTGCTCCGCCTGCACATACACCTATTTCTTCACTCTGCCTCCCCTTCCATCGACATTCCTTTCTCTTGCATCACAATTCGCAACTCTTCAATCCTTTTGGCTCACGACTTCTGCCTTTTCTGACTTTTGTCTGACCCAGCTGCCTACCAAAAGCATCCCTCACCTGTATCCACCCATTATTTCCCAGGCTTTGGCCTGCACCTTTTCTCTTGCAGCTTCCCCCCTTCCCCACCACAAGAAGTGTCTGAAGTAGGGTCCCAACTTGCGACATCACCTATCCATGTTGTCCAGGGATATTGCCTGACCCGCTGTGGTACTCCAGCAATTTGTGCCATTTTTTTGTAAACCAACATCTGCAGTTCCTTGTTTCTACCTAAAACTCTGGGAGTTTGTGAACTGGCACCTGGTAATATGATGATAAAGTTACTAGATGGTTAGTAAAAGCCCAAGTCATTTACTAATATTCTTCAGATCCTACCTGGTCCATCCTACATGACTGACTCTGAATGCCTTCGGGTCATATCAAGATGAGCAATAAATATTAACGTTCCAGCGTTGCCCACATCCGTAACACAGAAATGAAAAATCCTGGGAGTGGGGTTGTTGACCATGGAAACATTATTTGATGTTTAAAGCCATCCTTATGCCGTTAATATATCAGCGAACATAACAATAAAAAATGTGAAAAGCAACAGCAGTATATAAAAATGATCTTTTATTTGTTATTTTTATTGGAATCATTTTTTTTGATAATGGCTTCTACATGTGGCTTATCAAACGACTGAACTGGGAAAGAGTGGCTCGAGGCATTTGGTGATATACTGATAGAGTGTGTGTACATAACCCTTTGAAGCCTCTATTGAGGATAAGCAAAATGTACAGAACTTTCCAAGTTTAGGATAATTTTTTTAAGATTTTGACACTATTTACAATGGATTTAACATTGCGGTCTTTACTTTGCAGCATCTGTAAAAGTTTACCTGAAGCCAACAGAGTACATCAGACAAATTATCATTATAGGAATCAAGCTTTATTACGGTACCGGGAGCGGGGGAGTAACAATCAGTATGGTTACATATTACTTGTCGCTCGGAGACCCACTCACTGAAGGAGTGGGTGAGCAGCATATTTATACACACAAAACGAGAAGCACACAAGGCTGATCATGAGTCCGATTACATAATACAAGCGCTTACAGTTGGTCAAGAGGCAAGTTATTCTTATCTAATGACAACAGATGTACAAGTGGCCATTAAGTCAGTTACATACTCAGCATACTCAGCACTAACTACCCAATTTCGAGACACGTCACCATCTGCACTTCTCCATTCTCCAGTTACTGCCCATATTATCAGTGTAACTAATCAGATGTTTCCTCCCATGGCCTAACGGTACCATTCAGTTAGTCCAAAGTTAGCCATTAGCCTGTAGCCTGCGTTTTGAAGTAAGCCTTGTCAATCTCCCCAATCTTAATTGTGTAATGCCTCTATGCTCAGCTCCTAATCGAGAGCATAGGTCAAGTAAAATATTTCAATGTTCAGCACTTAATCAAGCATATAGGTATATAGGTGAATCATTTAAAATTTCTCCTTCACACATCTTATCCGATAAATTCTATGTTGTTCACCAATGAGGTAAATTAATATGACTCTGCTCTGGTGGCTCGCAACACTACTCTGTCCATTTCCTCCAAAGATTTATGGTTTGGAGATACAGCGTGGAAACAGGCCCATCGGCCCACCGAGTCTGCGCCGACCAGCAATCTCCACACACTTCACAATCCTGCACACATAAGGGACAATCTACAATTATACCAAGCCAATTAACCTACAAACCTGAACATGTTTGGAGTGTGAGAGGAAACCAGAGATCCTGGAGAAAACCCAAGCAGGTCACAGGAAGAACGTACAAACTCTGTACAGACAAGCACCCTCTGTCAGGTTCACACCCAGGTCTCCGGCGATGTAAGGCAGCAGCTCTACTGCTGTGCCACCTTGCCGTCCATTTTAATATTTAATGATTTGACATGCTGAGTTCCTTCAGCACCTTGTGTTTTGCACAAGGTTCCACAATTTGCAGTTCCTTATGCCTCCACTAGTTTGCTTGCCTTACCCATTTGAGGCCAAAGCAATAGCCAAAATCTGAATCTTTGTCCCCAGCAACCCTTTGATCAATCTATTGTTAATGGCAGGGGTTACATCGATCCTAATAATAATTATTTATTTGATTATTTCACACAAAGTTCTTTCAAGTGAAGAGCTCCTTGTAAAATAATCAAGTTAACATATATTTCAAATTAGCAGACATGAATATCCTCATTGCTCAGCACCGTTCTTCATATAAAATAAAATGAACAAGTAGTAGGTGAGGTAAAGTCTGCATCTCACAGTTAAATGAGCCTCAAGTGGGTCTTCAGCTGCTAGGAATGCTTGGCAATCGGGCCAGACGTGCGGTAACACATATTGAAAAACAATTGACTACAGTCGGCCTCTCTACCAACTAACTCCAAACAGCTGCATTTTTAAGAAGTCAAAAAAAAACAAGCACTGCTTTTCCCAAGCTGCTTTGACACAAACTAAATCCTGCTTATGGTTTTTGCATTATAACGCAGTATATAATTGTCAGTCATGGAGACATTCGGATTGGAAACAGACCCTTCAGCCCAGCTCTTCCAAGATGCCTCAACCAACCTGGTCCTATTTACTCACACCTGATCCATAGAAAAAACCCCATAGTAACATTAAAAAATAGGTGCAGGAGTACGCCATTCGGCCCTTCAAGCCAGCACCGCCATTCAATATGATCATGGCTGATCATCTAAAATCAGTACCCCGTTCCTGCTTTATCCCCATATCCCTTGATTTCTTTAGTTCAAAGAGCTAAATCTAATTCTGTCTTGAAAACATCCAGTGAATTAGCCTCCACTGCCTTCTGTGGCAGAGAATTCCACAGATTCACAACTCTTTGAGTGAAAAAGTTTTTCCTCATCTCAATCCTAAATGTCCTACCCCTTACTCTTAAACTGTGACCCCCTGGTTCAGGACTCCCCCACATCGGGAACATTGTTCCTGCATCTAGCCTGTCCAATCCTTTAAGAATTGTGTATGTTTCTATAAGATTCCCTTTCATCCTTCTAAATTCCAGTGAATATAAGCCCAGTCGACCCCTTCTTTCATCATATATCAGTCCCGCCATCCCGGGAATTAACCTGGTGAATCTACGCAGCACTCCCTCAATAGCAATAATGTCCTTCCTCAAATAATGTCCTTCCTCAAATAATGTCCTTCCTCAAATAATGTCCTTCCTCAAAATCGCACACAATATTTCGGATGCGGTCTCACCAGGGCCCTGTACAACTGCAGTAGGACCTCTTTGTTCCTAAACTCAAATCCTCTTGCAATCAGGCATGGAAATCTCTATCAAAACATGGAGGGGACCGGGGGACAGGGGGGGGGACACAATTTCTTGGCGGCCACTCGTGCATGCACACACACACACACACCAGGCACGTGCCGTGAGTAATTAGTCAGGGTAGGCAGTAGCTTTTAAAAATCTTGAAAAGATTCTTGCATGCATAAATTGTTCTCTCCCCGGTGAGCTGTCAGTCGGCTTTTTAAATAAAATCGTGGAAACCGCACATGCGCAGATTGTTCTCTCGACTTTTATCAAGTAATATGTCTTCAATAGGTCCTATCTCTTAATAAAGTATTTAAAAACATATAGCTCAAAGAAATTTACTTACCATATTATTTGTTCACGAAATCCATTCTTCTCTCTTTGTTTCCTGTTGTACCATGCTGTTTTAAATGTTCTAATTATTTTTGTTCCTTTGCGCTGTTGAAGTTCTTTAAGTTCCGGCGTTGCTCTGACATTTTAAATTATTTTGGTCTTTTCCTCGTAAGTTTGCTTCGAGAAACTCTTCAGGTAATCACTATCCATCATTGAAAAACCCGCCAAGAAATGGTCTAAATCGTTAATATATACAATAAATAACTGGGGTCCCAGCACCGAGCCTTGAGGCACCCCTCTAGTCACTGCCTGCGATTCTGTAAAGGACCCATTAATTCCTACTCTTTGCTTCCTTTCTGCCAACCAGTTCTCTATCCATGTCAATAGCCTGTCTCCATTACCATGTGTTCTAATTTTGCACACTAATCTCTTGTGTGGGACCTTGTCAAAGGCTTTTTGAAACTCCAGATACACCACATTCACTGGCTCTCCCTTATCCATTTTACTTTTTACATCCTCAAAAAATTCCAGAAGATTAGTCAAGCATGATTTCCCCTTCATTAATCCATGCTGACTTTAACTAATCCTGTCACTGCTTTCATCTTTAATAATCGACTCAAGCATCTTCCCCACTACCAATGTAAGGCTAACTGAGTACCCTGGGATGCAGACCATCAGGCCCTGTGGATTTATCTGCCTTCAGTCCCAACAGTTTACCTAACACCATTTTCTGACCATTGTGGATTCCCTGCAGTCCCTCCCTCCCACTAGATCCTCTGTCCCCTAGTATTTCTGAGAGAATGTTTGTGTCTTCCTTAGTGAAGACAGAACCAATGTACCAGTTTAACAGTTCTGCCATTTCCTTGTTTCCCATTATAAATTTTCCCATCCCTGATTGTACGGGATCCACATTTGTCTTCACTAATCCATATTCTTTAAAAGATTTCCTAACCA
This sequence comes from Raja brachyura, assembly GCA_963514005.1. The sequence goes on from OY740783.1 coordinate 63,578,623, forward strand.
AATGTCTTTTTAAATGTTATTATTGTTCCCGCCTGAACTACTTGCGCTGGCAACTCAGTCCATATACTTGCCATCCTCTGTGTGTAAAGTTGCTCCTCAGGTTCCCAACAGACTGAACAGCACCTTCAAGCTGCTGATGGAGACAGTCAAAGATCCATGCACTCATCCAAATGCCTTTTAAATGCTGTTATAACTACCTATTTACTCTGTCATCTCATTCCATAAATCCACCACCATTTCAGTGAAAAGGTTGCCCTCGGGTTACTAGTAAACCTTTTCCCTTCTACGTTAAAGTACATTCTCTGGTGCTTGGTTCCCCTACCCTGGAAAAATGTCCCTGTGCATTCATCCTATCTATTCTCCTCATGATTTTATGTACTTCTGTAAGATCACTGTGCTCCAAGGAATAAAGTTCTAGCCTGCTCTTTAGCTTAGGCCCTCGAGCCCTGTCAACATCCTCATAAATCTTTCCAGCTTAATGACACATTTCCTACAGCAAAACAAGCAAAGCTGCACACAGTAGTGCAAATGTGGACTCTTTCTAGGACCTGTGGGTGCTGCAAGGACTTGAGATAAAAATAATAATGAATTGCTTTAATATTTGCTTAAATGTATATTCTTTTATGTAGGATAGACACAAAAAGCTGGAGCTGTAATTCAGCGGGACAGGCAGCATCCCTGGAGAGAAGGAACAGGTGATGTCTCGGGTTGAGACCTTCTTCAGACGGAAAGTCACGGAAAATTGCTGGAAGATTGTTCCCGATGTTGGGGGAGTCCAGAACAAGGGGTCACAGTCTAAGGATAAGGGGGAATTCCTTTAGGACCGAAATGAGGAAAACATTCTTTACACAGAGAGTGGTGAGTCTCTGGAATTCTCTGCCACAGAAGGTAGTTGAGGCCAGTTCATTGGCTATGTTTAAGAGGGCGTTAGATGTGGCACTTGTGGCTAAAGGGATCAGGGGGTATGGAGAGAAGGCAGGTACGGGATACTGAGTTGGATGATCAGCCATGATCACATTGAATGGCGGTGCAGGCTCGAAGGGCCGAATGGCCTACTCCTGCACCTATTTTCTATGTTTCTATGTTAAAAGGGAAACGAGAGATATAGACGATGATGTAGATATAAAGAACAATGAATGAAAGACATGCAAAAAACTAACAATGATAAAATTTTATGCATGGATGTCTCCTTTGAAGAATGTTTTAGTTGTACTTTTGTAACAATGATAAACGTACTTTTATTTTAAAATGTGCAGCCTCACCTTGCACAACTGCAACATTATAACTGTGGCATTATCATATAACATTGTAACAAAAGTGTCCAAAGCCACGAATAATGGTCTCGTAAACAAGGTGCCTCTATCCTGCCCGATAGATAAATGAAGAGAGCTGCTCCTTTGACATTTGTTTCCCACACCCTGACATCATTAAACCTTCTCTAGTTGTCAAATTTCATACGTCAGCACCAAATTGTAGGCACATTTGTCCTTTGAATTCACAGCTTTGTGATGCCCACTTGTTCTTGTCATGGTAAACTCTTCTTTCATCAGATGTTTTACACCTAACGGACAGGAAACCTTCAGCACATCCGAGTCTGAAAAAGGGTCTCGACCCGAAACGTCACTCCAGCATTTGTGTCTATCTTCAGCACATCATTTTGGGTTGCTCTCATGCCCAAGTGACACAGATGAAAGGGCCTTAATGTTACAGTTAAGTCCGATTTGACAAACTTTTAAATGAGGTTTCAGTCTCCCTGGGCAGTTGAACATAACTTTGCACCACAACATCATGAACAAAGTGGTGGTTTATTTATCAAGATAAATTAATCCTCATTTCAGAAATCTGAAGCAAAGTCCAGTTTAAACAAATGGTGAGAAATGATTTAGGGTGTGTATGCCACCAGCAGCTGAGCCAATTCTGGGATTATGTTCCAAGATTTCTAAAAGTAAGTTGCAATGTGATACATTGGGGTGGAACTGAGTTCAGAGGTATTTGTGCTAAATGCAATGGAGAGACAGCGGTCATGACGGCCTTTTAACTTTGATCAGGTATAGGATCTATTCTTGCGTCGGAAGGAACTTCAGATGATGATTTACACCAAAGATGGACACAAAGTGCTGGAGTAACTCAACAGGTCAGGCAGCATCTCTGGAGAAAAGTAATAGGTGACGGTTCGGGTTGAGACGCTTCTATTCTCATCAGTTTGCTGAATCGAAGGTGCATCCATGCTGGTTGGAGGAACAACTTAAGACCTCTTTCCAGCGTAAAATTTCACTTGGACCAGGATGGCTTCAGTACCAAGTACTGCAGGAGGACTGGGGATTCAGAACACTCTGTGGATGACGGTGAAGGACGTCAGCGAGGGGATGACCTTCTCAACGAATCGCTTCATTATGATGCTCCTGCTGGAGTTGTGCAAATATGAGGCCGAGGACATCTACTGCCCCCCAGGACTTTCTGTGTAACGGATACTCTGATGTTACCTTCAAGCACCCGGCGGCATGGTAGGAGCTGCTCCATGAATTGAAGGGGAATGAAGCTCCACGTGAGAAGGGGAATGATGCTCCGCTGTCGCTGCTGAAAGTGCAGCCACTCTTCACCCTTCCCACCCAGAAGGAACACGCGGTTACGCTGCACGTTCAACCCACATTTTAGCTTAGTTTACAGATACAGCGCAGAAACAAGCCCTTCGCCCCCCTCAAGCCCCGATCACCGCACACTAACGCTAGACCTACACACATTATGTATAATTTTACAATTATACCAAGCCAATTAACCTACAAGTCTGAAGAAGGGTCATGACCCGAAACGACACCCATTCCTTCTCTCCAGAGATGCTGTCTGTCCCGCTGAGTTACTCCAGCATTTTGTCTCTAACCTACAAACGTGTACGTGGAAGAAAACCGGAGATCCCAGAGAAAACCCAGGCTGGTCACGGGGAGGATGTCCAAACTCCGTATAAACAGCTCCCACTGTCAGTATTAAACCCGGTTCCCTGGCGCTGCAAAGGCCCTGTCTCACGGTGCGAGTTGACACACGAGTGACCCAGTGACAGACTCGTGATTGTGTACGATATTCCAAGTTGATGTGCAAGTGTTTGAGGCGAGTTCCCACGGGTATGGTAATCTGCGATGTTCCGAGATCGTCTCCAGAGTTACCAAGTTCCCCTCCCGTTTGCTCTTGAGTTACCAAGTTCCTCTCCCGCTCAGGGCGTGTGTTGTTGCCGCAGTCCGGGATTTGCATTTAAAGCACTCGGTTATCTTCAGCAGTTCAGGCGAGGACAGGTTTGGGGGGGTGGGGGGGGGGGGGCGAGGGATGGTGGAATTGGGAGAAGGCAAAGACTATGGGTGGGGAGGAGTGAGATGGGGGGGCTAGGAACGGCATCTGCGAAACGGGTAGTCAACCTTTAGGGTCCCGGCCCGAAACATCCCTATACATTTTATGATTTCCCTCCAAAGATGCAGTCTCCCGTGGTTTGTTTGCACAACTCTCTTCCCTCTCTCTCCCAACATTGGGGGGGGGGGGGGGGGGACGACGACGACAAGACAGTTTAAACGGACCTTACCCCCACTTCATGCTTCTGTTGTGCATAATTCAGCAGTAAAACCTCTCTTCCCCTTACCCAGCGACGCCCGATTCCTCGCACCCCCACAAGTTCACATTGACGAGGGAAGAATGAGCAGGGAGTCTGAAGAAGGGTCCCGACCCGAAACATCCCCCATTCTTTCTCTCCAGAGGCGATGCCTGCCCCCCTGAGTTACTCCAGCATGTTTGTGTCTATCATCGGTGTAAACCAGCATCTGCAGTTCCTTCCTACACACGGACAGTGAAGTGCCTCGGCCAAATTAGGAACATTAGGATTCTCTGATATGAAGGTAGTCTGGTTTGCGTTTCTTACACTTGATCATATCCGAAACTAAAGTATAGATAGACACAAAATGCTGGAGTAACTCGGCGGGACAGGCCGCATATCTGGAGAGAAGGAATGGGTGGCGTTTTGGGTAAGTCTGAAGAAGGGTCTCGACTCCATTCCTTCTCTCCAGAGATGCTGCCTGGTCCGCGAGTTACTCCAGCATTTTGTGTCTATTAAAGAGTTCCCACGGTAGACGCACGAATCACTAAACTTAACGCACGGGCCACTACGATATAACTCTGAGTTTAAATGTTTCAATTTTAAACTTGACCACGAAATTTGACTCGTGGAAAAAGTCAAACATGTTTGACTTTTTTCACGAGTTCACAAGTTTCACAGGTACCTGCCGTTAGCGCCACGAGTGGACAAGTTGATCGCGCGAGTTCCGACGTTCCCGCTACGTTGGCTGTACGTGATCACAACGAGTGAAAACTCGGGGTCACTCATGGGCCAACTCGCACCTTGAGACAGGGGTTTAAGGCAGCAACTCTACCTCTGCCGGTCATTAATGTCCAACCTTCCTGGCTCATTACGTCCAGGGAGCAGGAAGTTGTGTCGAGGTGAAGGATATGTTTGGGATCTGGACAAGCAAGTGGCAGGTGAAGGTGAAGCTGAGGGCGGGTGACAAAGGAACCATCATCCACCCTCCCTCATTGTTCATTAGCGAAGGGCTCCAAGGGTTCATGACACATGCAGGACAGCTCAGGGTGTGTCGCAAGTGTAACAACCCCAGACATTCTGCGGCCTAATGCAGCGCAGTCATCTGTGGGAACTGCAAGCAGGAAGGCCACGAGACCAAGGGCTGCAGGGAAAGCAGGAACTGCAAGCGGCCAGCTCTACAGGTCCTGCACTAAACCAGCCTGCACTTTTAAGGTCAAGGGGAAAAGAGTTAATAGAAATCGGAGGGGTAGTTTTTTCATACGCTGGCAGGTGGGACTAGTGTAGCTGGAACATGTTGGCTGGTGTGGGCAAGTTGGGCTGAAGGGCCTGTTTCCACACTTTATCACTCAGATAGAGATAGAGTCATAGATAATGTACAGGTGATGAGGGGCAGTTGCCAACAGCCCCAGGAATAGAAACATAGAAAATAGGTGCAGGAGGAGGCCATTCGGCCCTTCGAGCCAGCACTGCCATTCAATATGATCATGGCTGATTGTCCGCTATCAATAACCCGTGCCTGCCTTCTCCCCATATCCCTTGACTCCACTAGCCCCTAGAGCTCTATCCAACTCTCTCTTAAATCCATGTCGACACAACCCATACAACCACTGAGACACCAGCAGAAACCAAGACCAGGGGGAGTAAGGATAGCCCAACCGCATCGAGCCCACAATTCCAGACAGATACACTCAGACCCCTGTCCAGAAGGAAGAGCCAATGGAAGAGGGAATCGGAGAAGAACAAGGAGAAGCATTACAGAGAGTGGTGAAAAGGAAAAAAAACATCTGAAGTCATTATCTAAGAAGCAAAGGGCAGGTGAGGAAACAGCACCTGCAAAAAAATATTCCTACCACAGACTGACGCCAGCAATCTCCTCATTGAAGGATGACTCTAATTCAGAAAGCCAACGACCTTTTGCTCGGATCCACGGTCGGTCCACAGATTGATCAACAATGGGGACCCTGCGTGGGGGACCACCATGAGGGACGGTGGGAGAACAAAGGGGGACCCGGCCTGGGGGAGGGGTGCACTCTAGTTTTATATCCTCTGCCCAGGTGATAAGCCTGCGTTCGCTTGTTTGTTGTGCCTGTTCATTCCAGTTAAGCCAACCAACAGTCGTTTGTCTTTTTCTTTTTTTCTTCACTTTTAATTTAATTTTAATTTCAAGTTTTCATTTACCTTGTTGGGTGTTGTGACTTGGCAGACCAATTTCCCTCTGGGGATGAATAAAGATTTTTTCTATCGTATCGTATCATATCTGTGACCATTTTGAGTTGCCATCCGCAGCCAGAGTCAACCAGAGGAAGAGCGAGGAATGCTCTCCGGTAACTGGCCCGACCCATCTTCCATTCCCTTTACCATCAAGTCTGACATATTGAATGAAGTCAATGAAAGTAAGCATGCAGGTACAGCAGGCAGTGAAGAAAGCGAATGGTATGTTGGCCTTCATAACAAGAGGAGTTGAGTATCGGAGCAAAGAGGTCCTTCTGCAGTTGTACAGAGCCCTAGTGAGACCACACCTGGAGTATTGGTCCCCTAATTTGAGAAAGGACATTATTGCTATTGAGGGAGCGCAGCGCAGGTTTACAAGGTTAATTCCCGGGATGGCGGGACTGTCATATGCTGAGTGAATGGAGCGGCTGGGCTTGTATACTCTGGAGTTTAGAAGGATGAGAGGGGATCTTATTGAAACATATAAGATTATTAAGGGTTTGGACACAGTAGAGGCAGGAAACATGTCCCCGATGTTGGGGGAGTCCAGAACCAGGGGCACTGTTTAAGAATAAGGGGTAAGCCATTTAGAACGAAGATGAGGAAACACTTTTTCAAACAATGAGTTGTGAGTTTGTGGAATTCTCTGCCTCAGAGGGCGATGGAGGCCGGTTCTCTGGATACTTTCAAGAGAGAGCTAGATAGGGCTCTTAAAGATAATGGAATCAGGGGATATGGGGAGAGGGCAGGAACGGGGTACTGATTGGGGATGATCAGCCATGATCACATTGAATGGCGAGCCTGAAGTGGGCTTGAAGGGCCAATTAGCCTACTCCTGCACCTATTGTCTATTGTCTATTGAAGATGTTGGCTATTTGGTTTAAGGGGGGGGGGGGGCTGAGGCATGTGACAAGAATTGTAGTGAATAGCCAGGGTGAAGCAAAAATTGGGTTTGTGGAAGCAGCTTTCTCTCTCGATAACCCAAAAAAATTCGATCATCAGATGTGAGGTGCTCTCGGGGCTGCTGCACTTGGTGCAAGTGTGAACTGTCACCCGCTCCTCCGCCGTTCAACGTTCTTCCACTAGGGTAGAGGAATAGTGGGGGGCAAGGGGGGGGGGGGCGGGAGTCTTAGTAGAAGTTACTTAAAATTAGAAAATTTAATGTTCATGCCGTAACTCAAGGTAAATATGAGGAGCTGTTTATCCAATTTGCCCGTGGTCTCACTCTGACAATGGTGGAGGCCCAGGACAGAAAGGTCAGTGTGGGAATGGCAAGGGGAGTTGATATGGTGAGCAACCGAGGGATCCTGTAAGCCTTGGCTCTCTCAATATTACCTTATGTGCTCGTTACTAGCAAGCAGTGAAAGAGTATTGTTGTAGGAAGTGTAGCTGGGTCATAACTCTCGCCACGCAAGTTCAAAACTGATCTCCGGTGCTGACTGTGGGGAGTTTGCACATTCTCCTTTCATCTGGGTGCTCTGGTTTCAGTTTCCTAAAGACATGCTGTTTGTTAGGTTAATTGCCTCGTGTAACTTAACTCCCCGCTTGAAGTGCTGCTGGCAGAATGCGCACAGTGCAGAACAATGAGTTAGAGGGATAAAATTGGAAGAAGAATGAGATTGATGGGCTTGCTCTGAGAGTTGGCTTAGACCCAATGAGCGGAATCGCCACCTTCTTTGGTGTAAAACAATGTTTGATTTTGATTGATTACACGTTTGTGATGTCTTTTTTTGTGTTGAAGGTTAATATTAATGTATGTTTTTTGTGCTGCACTTACAGGGGTGAACAGTTAGAATAACCAAAAAGCACACTGAAAGATGATGACAGAGATTATCAAAAGCACAGAAAGAGAAGAAAAGCAAGGAAAATAAATTAAAGGCCAGGAAAAGAAGAAAACATGAGATAAAATGCAAAGGGAAAGGGTGTGTCAGAGGTATAATGGGACTAGCAATTAAATCGACCGGTATTTAAAACTAGTTCCTATTCGCAGCTCCCTTTTCTGATAAATGTAATATAAATGAAAAATGAAACTAAGGGAAAGAAATTAAACCAAACAGATAGGGTGAGAAAAAGAAAAGAATAACATGCATCCACAAATATAGTATGAGCTGTACCTCTTAGTTGTCTCGCTCAGGAGGACACCATTATCACCAATATTTTAAGTGACAAGTGAAGAGTTCAATGTACAGCAATTAACTTGTGATATATAAATGCATTTGTTTATTTTCCTTCGGCATGCTTGAGAATGAGCCAGAATTTGTTATTTAACATGGAAAATATTTGATATTTTAGAAATGCATTTCCCTCTAGATTAACAGGCCACCCATTCTGTGTTTCTTGCAGGGAACAAGAGGAGAGAGGGAGACTATACTGGTGCTGGCCCTGGGATTCAGCATAAGCTCCCACAGACAGACAACTTGCTGGCACTCTCTGCCATGACTCACAAATGGATAATGGTCAGATGGGAAAGTCTTGTACAAGACTGTAATCTATACCGAGAGAACTGATGCAGATTAGTTTATTGTCATACACACCAGGGTGCAATGAAATCCCTTGTTTTCAAGAAACTCGTAGAGTAGACAGAATACACGATAATGATAGATACAACAGTTAGTACAATGGCCAATGAAAAACAGCAAATGGTGCAAAGATTGTCTTGGAATCTGATCTAAAGTGCAATAATGGAATAACCAAAGGAGGTACAATTAAGAGGGAGAGTAAGTGGCAGTACCTCCAGGACGCGGGTGAGATACAGGTGATTGGTTCAGGAAGCATAGGAAACAACTGCAGATGCTGGTTTATACTGAAGATAGACACAACATGCTGGAGGAACTGAGCAGGCCAGGCAGCATCTCTTGAGAAAAGGAATAGGTGATCATGAAGCAATGATCATAATGCAGACGCCACTGCCTTAACCCTTGCCTGAGGATTTTGCACGATCCATACAATAAATGGAGGAACCCTCCGGTTGTATAGCGGGGTCAGGTGGGTCAAGTGTGAGCCAGGTTTCAGTGAAACAAAGAACACAGGAGTCCCTGATCTTGCTTTGAACCAGCAGTCTTGCTCTAAGCTCTTCAAGCTTGTGCTCCAGTGACATGCTGGAGAGGAGGGCACTGGGATCCCTGATATTTTAGCCACATCTGGAGCACATACACTAACAGCTAAGCTTCTATCATTTGTTTGTACTCATAGCTATGTCTTTAGCACCGGGTCTCATAAAGATCAGTATTTCCGAAAGGTGCCTTGATTTAGCGAAGACTGACAGGAGACTTGCAGTTTTGGAACAAATGGCTTTCTCTGCACTGAAATAAATAGATAATAAGGAAAAGATGGTCGTGGAAGATTGATTTTACTGTTCCAAAATGTGCTTCACATAACATGTCAGCACTCTCCAGTTCCACCTTAAAGGATTTCTAGAACCTCGTGCCTTTGCACCAGAGAAGTCTATAATATGTGAGAGGGATAAGTAGATAATTAGAAAAAAACAAAATCATATTAAATAAAAATATATTTTTAAAGTGTTATTTGCATATGAGAATAGAAAACAAAATAGAAAAGATCTTATCTTCATATGAGATGTTAATAAATAATTGTGCACAGCGAGGCCAAAATGATTGAATTATTGGCTCATTATAGCATTGGAGAAGACCCTTCAGTCCATCAAATCCATGCAAGTGGCCTTCAGGGTTTATAGAATGATGTGAATAAAAGATATTCGTTAAAATATGAACCAATTGTCCAAATGGCAAAAACAACCTGTTCACAATTTAACTTGCAAGGATAGTTTAAGACTATCAAAATCAATCATCAAATGTGAGACATTCTGATACTGTACCTTTGAAGACAATAAATGAGTCTGAACAGGTGTCCAGGCCCAAAACATCACCTATAAGGTCACAAGGTCATGTGATAGGAGCAGAATTAGGCCATTCGGTCCATCAAGTCTACTCCGGCATTCAAGCATGGCGAATCTATCCATGTTCTCCAGAGATGCTGCCTGACCTGCTGAGATTAGTTAAAACAAATGTAGGTCCCTTGCAGTCAGAAACAGGTGAATTGATCACGAGGAACAAGGACATGGCAGACCAATTGAATAACTGCTTTGGTTCTGTCTTCACTAAGGAAGACATAAATAATCTGCTGGAAATAGCAGGGTACCAGGGGTCAAATGAGATGGAACCGAGTGAAATCCAGGTTAGCCGGGAAGTGGTGTTAGGTAAATTGAATGGATTAAAGGCCAATAAATGCCCAGGGCCAGATAGGCTGCATCCCAGAGTACTTAAGGAAGTAGCCCCAGAAATAGTGGATGCATTAGTGATAATTTTTTTTAACTCTTTAGATTCTGGAGTAGTTCCTGAGGATTGGAGGGTAGCTAATGTAACCCCACTTTTTAAAAAGGGAGGGAGAAAGAAAACGGGGAATTACAGACCAGTTAGTCTAACATCGGTAGTGGGGAAACTGCTAGAGTCAATTATTAAAGATGGAATAGCAGCACATTTGGAAAGTGGTGAAGTCATTGGACAAAGTCAGCATGGATTTATGAAAGGTAAATCATGTCTGACGAATCTTATAGAATTTTTCGAGGATGTAACTATTAGATTGGATAAGGGAGAACCAGTGGATGTGTTATATCTGGACTTTCAGAAGGCTTTCGACAAGGTCCCACATAAGATATTAGTATGCAAACTTAAAGCACACGGTATTGGGGGTTCAATATTGATGTGGATAGAGAACTGGCTGGCAGACAGGAAACGAAGAGTAGGAGTAAACGGGTCCTTTTCAGAATGGCAGGCAGTGACTAGTGGGGTACCGCAAGGCTCAGTGCTGGGACCCCATCTATTTAGAATATATATAAATGATTTGGACGAGGGAATTGAATGCAACATCTCCAAGTTTGCGGATGACACAAAGCTGGGGGGCAGTGTTAGCTGTGAGGAGGATGCTAGGAGGCTGCAAGGTGACTTGGATAGGTTGGGTGAGTGGGCAAATGCATGGCAGATGCAGTATAATGTGGATAAATGTGAGGTTATCCACTTTGGTGGCAAAAACAGGAAAGTAGACTATTATTTGAATGGTGGCCGATTAGGAAAAGGGGAGATGCAACGAGACCTAGGTGTCATGGTACACCAGTCATTGAAAGTAGGCATGCAGGTGCAGCAGGCAGTGAAGAAAGCGAATGGTATGTTAGCATTCATAGCAAAAGGTTTTGAGTATAGGAGCAGGGAGGTTCTACTGCAGTTGTACAGGGTCTTGGTGAGACCACACCTTGAGTATTGCGTACAATTTTGGTCTCCTAATCTGAGGAAAGACATTCTTGCCATAGAGGGAGTACAGAGAAGGTTCACAAGACTGATTCCTGGGATTTCAGGACTTCATATGATGAAAGACTGGATAGACTTGACATGTACTCTCTAGAATTTAGAAGATTGAGGGGGGACCTTATAGAAACTTACAAAATTCTTAAGGTGTTGGACAGGCTAGATGCAGGAAGATTGTTCCCGATGTTGGGGAAGTCCAGAACAAGGGGTCACAGTTTAAGGATAAGGGGGAAGTCTTGTAGGACCGAGATGAGAAAAACATTTTTCACACAGAGAGTGGTGAATCTCTGGAATTCTCTGCCACAGAAGGTAGTTGAGGCCAGTTCATTGGCTATATTTAAGAGGGAGTTAGATGTGGCCCTTGTGGCTAAGGGGATCAGGGGGTATGGAGAGAAGGCAGGTACGGGATACTGAGTTGGATGATCAGCCATGATCATATTGAATGGTGGTACAGGTCCGAAGGGCCGAATGACCTACTCCTGCATCTATTTTCTATGTTTCTATGTTTCTATGTTACTCAAGCACTTTGTATCATTAAATGAATGTTCACAGTTAATTGCCATATCATGTATTATCAGACCGTTGAAGGCAAATCCCTGCCACTCAATGCACAGTCTGTCTTGCTGCTTAATATTCTGCTGTTTGTGTATCCAGAGAGCCATCCCTTAACATTGTAAAAAAAAAGATATATTTTGTGTGTCTGCCCTCTCTTCTGGGATGCTTTAAGACCATCCACATGAATTACTTCATCCAGTAAAGGTGTTTGCATATTCAGATGTGGCTTGGCAGCTATAGTGTATTCATTGTAAATATGTAATTCTGAAAAGTTACCTTTCTACACTCAAATGTTGAAACTAAGTAGGTAATTATACCTAATAAAATGGAGCCACAGATGCTGGTTTATACCAAAGATAGACTCAAAATTCTGGAGTAACTCAGCCAGTCAGGCAGGCATCTCTGGAGAAAATGGATAGGTGATCTAAGGAGGGAACTTTACATATCCATTTTCTCCAGAGATGTTGCCTGACCCATTGAGTTACTCCAGCATTTAGGTAATTATACCCATTGAAACTGGAGTTCATTGTTTATTGGAGTAACTCAGCAGGACACGCAGCATCTCTGGAGAGAAGGAATGGGGGACATTTTGGGTCGAGACCCTTCTTCACACTGGTTAGGGAGGGATGAGGGAAACAAGAGGTATAGGCGATGATGTAGAGAGATAAAGATCAATAAATGAAAGATATGCAAAATAGTAACAACGATTATGGAAACAAGAGCCCTCTCATCCTTACCTTTCACACCATCAGCCGTTGCATACAACACATAATCCTCTAAAATGTCCGCCACCTCCAACGGGATCCCACCACTAGCCACATTTTCCCATCTCCACCGCTTTCTGCCTTCAACAGAGACCGTTCCCTCTGCAACCTCCTGGTTAACTCATCCCTTCCCACCCAAACCACCCCCTCCCCAGGTATCTTCCTCTTCAACTGCAGAATATGCAACAGCTGTCCCCATACTTCCTCCCTCTACTCTGTCCAGGGACCCCGACAGTTCTTTCAGGTTAGGCAGAGGTTCACTTGCACCTCCAACCTCATCTACTGTATCCATTGTTCCAGATGTGGACTCAAAGATCGGAGAGACCAAACGTAGACTGGGCGATCGTTTTGCTGAAAACCTACCTGATCTCCCGGTTGCTAAACACTTTAAATATGCTTCCCATTCCTTTCTGGCCTAGGTCTCCTCCATTGTCAGAGTGAGGCTAAATGCAAATTGGAGGAACAGCATCTCATATTTTGCTTGTGTAGCTTACAGCCCAGTGGTATGAATATTGATTTCTCTAACTTCAGGTAGCCCCGGCATTCCCTCTCTCTCTATCCCTCCCCACCCAAGTCTAACTTCTAGTTTTCACCTAACAGCTAACAATGACCTGTTACCTTTATCATCGTTACTTTTTGCATATCTTTCATTCATTGGTCTTTGTGTCTCTACATCATCACCTATATCTCTCATTTCCCTTATCCCTAATCAGTCTGAGGAAGGGCCTCGACTCAAAATATCACCCATTCCTTCTCTCCAGAGATGCTGCCTGTCCCGCTGAGTTACTCCAGTTTTATGTGTCTATCTTGGTTTAAACCAGCATCTGCAGTTCCTTCCTACAAGTTAATTGTTTATTGTCAACTTTGAGTTTACAATTTTTTTTTTAATGTAGTTTGAGATTGGAGATTCGACGAGCCGATCTCCAAGAGAATGCCTGCTTCTCCTGATGAATAAACACTTAATGTTTACAACTTCAGTGCCCCTTCACAAGACACAATATGACCATCAAGAAGAACTAGTTGATGTTGGTCATTGTTAATTGGTTGAAGGATGCTTGTTGGTCAGGATACCAGGAGAATTCCTTCCTATTCCTATTGGCCATAAGATCTATTGCCAATTGAATAGGTAGGCAGTTTAGTGTCACCATTAATATGTTTAGAGTCACCATTAATAAAGCATCACCTTCTCAGTACAATATGAGAATGCAAGTCTAAATCATGGGCCAAAATTGCATGAGTTGAAACCTGATGTGCATAACAGGATTGTGGCCACTGGCATTATCCAGGGTGGCCCCATCTATTACAAAGGGTCAGTTAATGTCTTAGCTACTGTCTCTGAATTTTGGTTGGCTTTGCACAAGAAGTGGTTTCAAAATGTGGCCTCAGTGGACACACAAAGCTACCTCATCTACCTCATATGAATGTGATCCTGTAAATTTTATAAAGGACTAGAGAGTTGAAACAAAGAAATGTTGATGCTGGTTTATACCAAAGATGGGCACATTGCTGGGGTAACTCAGCTGGTCAGGAGAAAAAGGATACAGTGGCTTTCAAAAGTTTTCATACCCCTTGAACTTTTCCACATTTTGTCATGTTACAACCACAAACGTAAATGTATTTTATTGGGATTTTATGTGACAGACCAACACAAAGTGGTGCATAATTGTGAAATGGAAGGAAAATGATACATGGTTTCCAAATTTTATTACAAATAAAAAACTGAAAAGTGTGGCGTGCAAAGGTATTCTGCCCCCCTGAGTCAATACTTTGTAGAACCACCTTTCGCTGCAATTACAGCTGCAAGTCTTTTGGGGTATGTCTCTACCAGCTTTGCACGTCTAGAGTGAAATTTTTGCCCATTCTTCTTTGCAAAATAGCTCAAGCTCAGTCAGATTGGATGGAGAGCGTCCATTTTCAAGTCTTGCCAGAGATTCTCAATTGGATTTAGATCTGGTCTGATTGGGCCATTCCAACACATGAATATGCTTTGATCTAAACCATTCCATTGTAGCTCTGGCTGTATGAGGAGGGTCGTTGTCCTGCTGGAAGGTGAACCTCTGCCCCAGTCTCAAGTCTTTTGCAGACTCTAACAGGTTTTCTTCCAAGATTGCCCTGTATTTGGCTCCATCCTTCTTCCCATCAACTCGGACCAGCTTCCATGTCCCTGCTGAAGAAAAGCATCCCCACAGCATGATGCTGCCACCACCATGTTTCACTGTGGGGATGGTGTGTTCAGGGTGATGTGCAGTGTTAGTTTTCCGCCACACATAGCGTTTTGCATTTAGGCCAAAAACTTCAATTTTGGTTCTCATCAGATCAGAGCACCTTCCTCCACATGTTTGCTGTGTCCCCCACATGGCTTGTGGCAAACTGCAAACAGGACTTCTTATGGCTTTGTTTCAACAACGGCTTTCTTCTTGCCACTCGTCCATAAAGGCACGATTTGTGGAGTGCACGACTAATAGTTGTCCTGTGGACAGATTCTCCCACCTGAGCTGTGGATCTCTGCAGCTCCTCCAGAGTTACCATGGGCCTCTTGGCTGCTTCTCTGATCAATGCTCTCCTTGCCCAGACTGTCAGTTTAGGTGGACGGCCATGTCTTGATAGGTTTGCAGTTGTGTCATACTCTAGTCATTTTCGGATGATGGATTGAACAGTGCTCCGTGAGATGTTCAAAGCTTGGGATATTTTTTTATAACCTAACCCTGCTTTAAATTTCTCCACAACTTTATCCATGACTTGTTTGGTGTGTTCCTTGGGCGTCATGATGCTGTTTGTTCACTAATGTTCTCTAACAAACCTCTGAAGCCTTCACAGAACGGCTGTATTTATACTGAGATCAGATTACACACAAGTGGACTCTTTTTACTAATTAGGTGACCTCTGAAGGCAATTGGTTGCACTGGATTTTAATTAGGGGTATCAGAGTAAAGGGGGCTGAATACCTTTGCACGCCACACTTTTCAGTTTTTTATTTGTAAAAAAACTTGAAAACCATGTATCATTTTCCTTCCACTTCACAATTATGCACCACTTTGTGTTGGTCTATCACATAAAATTCCAATAAAATACATTTACGTTTGTGGTTGTAACGTGACAAAATGTGGAAAAGTTCAGAGGGGTATGAAAACTTTTGCAAGCTACTGTAGGTTTCATTATAATATTTGTATATCACCTCTATATATCTCCTGCCCCCTCCCCTTGCCTCCTTCCTCTATCCTAGCCATTTAACCAGTTCCACAGTTCACCACATTGTATCCCACTTGAGATCACACCTTCCCTTGCCAACAACTGGCCCAGGAGGGAACCACCATGCCTGAGGTCATTTGTTGCTGGCCTGATTTGTCCTGGTCTTTTCTCACCTCCAGCTATTTCTCCACCACACCGCCCCCCATATTTTCAGTCGAACGAGGGTACCGGACCAAAACTTCACCTATCCTTTTCTCCAGAGATGCTGCCTGACCCGCTGAGTTACTCCAGTACTTTGTGTCTATCTTTAAATTTTAAAAAAATTTGCATTTATGTTCCAGAAAGAACTGCAGATGCTTGAAAAATCGAAGGTAGACAAAAATGCTGGTGAAAATCAACGGGTGAGGCAGCATCTATGGAGCGAAGGAATAGGCGACATTTCGGGTCGGGACCCTTCGTCAGACTGATGTCGTGGGAGGCGAGAAAAAGGGGCGGACAGTAGGCTGTGGGAGAGCTGGGAAGGCGAGGGGAAAGAGGGAGAAAGCAAGGACTACCTGAAATTGGAGAAGTCAATGTTCATACCGATGGGGTGTAAACTACCCAAGCGAAATATGAGGTGCTGCTCTTCCAATTTGTGGTGCGAGTCACTCGTGCCATGGAGGAGACCCAGGAGAGAAAGGTAGGATTTGGAATGGGAGGGGGAGTTGAAGTGCTGAGCCACCGGGAGATCATTGTTGGTTATTGCGAACTGAGCGGAGGTGTTGGGCGAAGCGATTGCCAAGGCTGCGCTTGGTCTCGCCGATGTATAGCAGTTGACACCTGGAACAGCGGATGCAATAGATGAGGTTGGAGGAGGTGCAGGTGAACCTCTGCCTCACCTGGAAAGACTGCTTGCGTCCTTGGATGGAGTCAAGGGGAGAGGTAAAGTGACAAGTGTAGCATTTCCTGCGGTTGCAAGGGAAAGTAAACATAGAAACATAGAAAATAGGTGCAGGAGGAGGCCATTCGGCCCTTTGAGCCAGCACCGCCATTCATTGTGATCATGGCTGATCGTCCCCTATCAATAACCCGTGCCTGCTTTCTCCCCCATATCCCTTGATTCCACTAGCCCCTAGAGCTCTCTGTTATATCCATCCAGTGATTTGGCCTCCACTGCCCTCTGTTGCAGGGAGTTCCACAAATTCACAATTCTCTGGGTGAAAACGTTTTTTCTCACCTCAGTCTTAACTGGCCTCCCCTTTATTCTAAGACTGTGGCCCATGGTTCTGGACTCGCCCAACATTGGGAACATTTTTCCTGCATCTAGCTTGTCCAGTCCTTTTATAATTTTATATGTTTCTATAAGATCCCCCCTCATCCTTCTAAACTCCAGTGAATACAAGCCTAGTCTTTTCAATCTTTCCTCATATGACAGTCCCGCCATCCCAGGGATCAATCTCGTGAACCTACGCTGCACTGCCTCAATCACAAGGATGTCCTTCCTCAAATTAGGAGACCAAAACTGTACGCAATACTCCAGATGTGGTCCTACCAGATCCCTATGCAGGGGAAGGGGTGGTTTGGGTTGTGGAGGGAACGGTCTCTGCAGAAAGCAGAAAGAGGAGGAGATGAGAAGATGTGGCCAGTGGTGGGATCCCATTGGAGATGGTGAAAATGTCAGAGGATTATGTGTTGTATGTGAGGGCTGGTAGGGTGCAAGGTGAGGACAAGGTGAGGAAGGTGAGGATATTGAACTCTGTGAGGTAAGGGAAAAAAGTAGAGTAGCTATGGAAACTATGAGATTCAAAGAGGAGGAAGTACTGACACTTTTGAAAAATATAAAAGTGGATAAGTCTCCAGGTCCTGACAGGATATTCCCTAAGAAATTGAGGGAAGTTAGTGTAGAAATAGCAGAGGCTATGACAGAAATATTTCAGATGTCATTAGAAACGGGAATAGTGCCGGAGGATTGGCGTACTGCCCATGTTGTTCCATTGTTTAAAAAGGGTTAAAAGAATAAACCTAGCAATTATAGACCTGTTAGTTTGACGTCAGTGGTGGGCAAATTAATAGAAAGGATACTTAGAGATAATATATATAAGCATCTGGATAAACAGGGTCTGATCAAGAACAGTCAACATGGATTTGTGCCTGGAAGGTCATGTTTGACAAACTTTCTTGAATTTTTTGAAGAGGTTACTAGGGAAATTGATGAGGGTAAAGCAGTGGATGTTGTCCATATGGATTTCAGTAAGGCCTTTGACAAGGTTCCCCATGGAAGGTTGGTTAAGAAGGTTCAATCGTTGGGTGTTAATGGCGGAGTAGCAAGATGGATTCAACAGTAGCTGAATGGGAGATGCCAGAGAGTAATGGTGGATGGCTGTTTGTCAGGTTGGAAGCCGGTGACGAGTGTGGTGCCTCAGGGATCTGTGTTGGGTCCACTGTTGTTTGTCATGTACATCAATGATTTAGATGATGGGGTGGAAAATTGGATAAGTAAGTATGCAGATGATACTAAGATAGGGGGTGCTGTGGATAATGAAGTAGATTTTCAAAGTCTACAGAGAGATTTGGGCCATTTGGAAGAGTGGGCTGAAAGATGGCAGATGGAGTTTAATGCTGATAAGTGTGAGGTGCTACATCTTGGCAGGGACAAATCAAAATAGGATGTACATGGTAAATGGTAGGGAATTGAGGAATGCTGTGGAACAGAGGGACCTAGGAATAACTGTGCATAGTTCCCTGAAGGTGGAATCACATGTAGATAGGGTGGTAAAGAAAGCTTTTGGTGTGCTGGCCTTTATAAATCAGAGCATTGAATATAGGAGTAGGGAAGTAATGTTAAAATTGTACAAGGCATTGGTAAGACCAATTCTGGAGTATGGTGTACAATTTTGGTCGCCTAATTATAGGAAGGATGTCAACAAAATAGAGAGAGTACAGAGGAGATTTACTAGAATGTTGCCTGGGTTCCAGCAACTAAGTTACAGAGAAAGGTTGAACAAGTTAGGTCTTTATTCTTTGGAGCGCAGAAGGTTAAGGGGGGGACTTGATTGAGGTCTTTAAAATGATGAAAGGGATAGACAGAGTTGACGTGGATAAGCTTTTCCCATTGAGGGTTGGAAAGATTCAAACGAGAGGGCATGACATGAGAATTAAGGGACAGAAGTGTAGGGGTAACATGAGGGGAAATTCTTTACTCAGAGTGGTGGCTGTGTGGAATGATCTTCCTGCAGAAGTGGTGGAGGCAGGATCGATTTTAACATTTAAAAGTAAAGTGGATAGGTATATGGACGGGAAGGGAATGGAGGGGTATGGTCTTAATGGAGGTAGATGGGACTAGGGGAAAATAAATGGTCGGCACGGACTGGAAGGGCCGAGAGGGCCTGTTTCCGTGCTGTAATTGTTATACGGTTATATGGTTATATGGACAAGGGGGACTCTGTCCTTGTTCTGAGTGGGGGGATAGGGAGTGGGAGCGGAGCTACAGGATATAGAGGAGACCCTGATGAGAGCCTCATCTACAGCAGTACATTTATGTACTAATTTTCATAACACCAAGATGCTCCAATGCACTTTGGTGCTCATGAGCATAAGTGAAGTACAACCACTGTTGTAACATTGGGAGTTTACAAAGCACAACATACAAATAGGCGCCCCACTTGCTCGCAGGCAGATAATGGTGTTATGCTGAGTTTTTCCAATATTTTTCTGATTGGAACCACAACTGATCAGTAAACTAAAGGACTGCAAACCCCAGGCTTCACACATCTTCTGTGAAAACCGGTCCGGCTCCTATCCACAGATTTAGAAAGTAAAATTAGGTCAGGTTCACTCCATCATCGACTCCATATGATGAATATGTGTGGGACATTGGATACACTTTGTGTGTAGCATGGTGTCCTGTCTAGCTAGTACTTATAGATTGCTGATAGGACATCAAATTAATGGAACAATTGATAATAAATCTTCCACTACCGATGTTTGAATATAAATAGCCCAAATCAAAAGCATACTGGTTAAATATGTAATGTACACACATTAATCAATATCAAAGTTTCCTGGTATTGCTTAACGAGTTTCAAGTAATCAATGGTTAATCCATCAATATGTTTTTTGCCATGTATTAGGTTTAGGTTTATTATTGTCACGTGTACCAAGCAGTGAAAAGCATCAGCAATACAGAGAATCTGGTAGCAGCTAATGTAGGAGCTGCACTGTAGGACATCACCCCATTCTGATATAGATTTAAGATTTTTAGAAGCAACATTAAGACAAGCAAAATTTGTGTGGCAAATATTTGTGGGTGATCAGGAATCTGAAACTCGTAAGAATTCTACAGTTGTCTCTTACAATAGAATTGCAGCCAGTCTTAATGAGAAGAATCTGTTCAATAACAGATACAAATGGTTTTCTAATTTTGTAGCCACGTTTTTACGGACTGAGAAGAGGATCGAGTTTGATCTTTGCCATGACAGTCAAGGGCCTGTCCCACTTAGGCGACTTTTTAGGCAAGTACAGGAGACTCTGTGCTCGCCTCATGATCGCCACATGGTCGCCACATGTTCGTTGGTGGTCTCTGGTGAGTCTCCTTCATGGTCGCGAGGAGTTCCCGCATTCTGGGAACTAGTCGCCGCCTCAGTATGGTCGCCAAAGAGAAAATCGATTATTTTGTAGTCGTAGGTGCAGTGGTAGTGGGGTCGCCATGTAGTTGTAGGTAGTCGTAGGTAGTTTTAGTTAATCTCCTTTGCTGACCGGGCATTTTTATTGGCTCATTGGGGGAAAAAAAACGTAAGCACGAGTTTTCAGAACCAAGGAAAACTGACCGGTAATGTTAAATGCCCGCTAAACTTCACAGCTGTGTATCTCTGGCTTATTAAAAGTTGTCTGGATTCTTAAAAATGTCTTCACTCCTTCTCCCCACTTCTCCCCCCCCCCTTCTCCCCACTTCTCTCCCCCCCTTCTCCCCACTTCTCCCCTCCCCCCCCCCCCCCCGCTCTTTTAAAGGATTACCATACACTGTGCTAGCCGTCTTTAACCTTCCTGTTCATTGCGGTGTGTGTCTGTATCACCTTGGCTTTGCACCGTGTGAATTTCACACATCGCTCCCCCGCTTTCCCTGGCCCCCGCCTTTGTGATGTGTTTGTGTGTGTTCCACTCTGACGATCGCGGTTTTACAGGCGACTGCCGCGAGCTTGAAGGTCGCAGGCAGTCCGCTCAAAAGTCGCCAAAGTGGGACAGGCCCTTCACAATTATTTATTTTAGAATCAGGCAGCTCTGTTAAAAGCAGTCCTAATGGTCGCCATAAGTTTGTACCAACAGCTGACATTGGCTATTGTGCAGTTTGTGTGTGAATTAATGTTACAGATTGTATTAGCACCTGAAGTTCTCACGAATAAGACGATGGTAAAAAGAAGAGACTAAAGCCAGCACCTGATACCAATTAACCATAGAGAGTTATTGCTAACCTGGCCTCCTGGGTGGGCTATGGACTGACTGCTTGCTACCAATAGAAAAAAACCTTACACGCCAATAGACAGCAACAGATTGGAACAAAAATTAGTTGCAGCTTCACACCAGCTGACACCCTCCTGAAAAGCAGCATGATGGCAGGCTCACAGACTTCTGTTCTGTTAAAAAGGAATGAAAGGATAGGCTTTCTTAAAATTGTGAAGGTCCATGTAATTTCTGAAATAATATTACCAATGCCTGTAACATTACACTTGGCCAGACAATGAAACTTGCAGCATAAAAAGTAAAATTGGCAAAATGACAAGGTCAGGAACGTTTCTGCAGAGGAAGAACAAAAATCGTGTTTTTTTTTAACCTGCAGTAATTGTTTTCAGATTAAGTGGGTTATGCCCACACTGACAAAGATGAATCTCTCTAAGAAATAAAGTGAAAAACATTGCATATGATGGAAATGTGAAACAAATAAATAAAACATGCTTAAACATGCAGCGTTATCAATCAGCAACTGTGATGTAAACACAACAGATGATGCTTTGGGTGTAGTAATGGTCCATGATTGTTTAATCTTTACACACATGTTGATTAACCCCACTGTCTATTTCCAGCACTTCCAGCTTCCCTTGTTCCTTCACTTTGAAGCAACTGTATACACAGCTTGAGCAATTTAAGATAGAGCCAAGATTTCCTCGTTGAGTTCGAATTTTCAGTTCGACTAAAACTATCATTTATCATAAAACTATCACACTTAAGCCATAGAGTCTGAGCTGCACAGAACAAAGCAGGCCCTTCGGGCCAACTCATCCATGACTGCCCCCAAATTGCCACACTGAGGTATGGTCACTTACCTGCACCTGCCACGTATACCTGCAAACCTTTGATAACCCTGTGCCTATCCAAGTGTCTTTTAATTGTACCCACCTCTCTGCTTCATCTGGAAGCTCGTTCTTTATAAGTCCATCGTCTGTGAGAAAACATTGCCCCTCAGGTTGCTTTTAAATCCTTCCCCTCTTACTTTAAACCCATGCCTCTCTAACTTTAGAGTTACTTCCCCTGGGGAAAAATACTGACTATTCACCCTATCTATGCCATGAATACTTTTGTAAATCTCTACAAAATCACACCTCAGCCTCCTACACTTTGTGAAAAGAAGTGCTAGTATATCCAGCCTCTCCTTATAATTCAAACCCTCCAGTCCTTGCAACATCCTCGTAAATTTCCAATTTAAATTACACCATCAACAATGACGGGACTGAGTGCAAGGCAAAAATCAGGAACCTTGAGTCAGTGTCGGAACAACGACCCAGCCTTTAACACCATCAAGATGACAGATTTGGGTTGTTAAACTAAGGAAGTGAGGGGATTAACACAAACTGTCCTTATCAATGGAGTAGCTGTAAAGTTGGCTTGTAGCTTCAGGTTTCTAAGCATCCATAGCAGCAACCTAACCTGGTCCTATCACACTGATATGGTGATCGAGAAAACTTACTAAGCATGCCGCCTGCATTATCAGCTGCATGGTTAATGTAAAAAAACAAAACAACAATGGACCCAGCACCGACACCTGTGCCACACCACTTGTTACAGGCCTCTAGTCTGGAAAACACCCTCTACCACCATGCTCTCTCTTCTACCATCAAACAAATGTTGTATCCATAAGGCGAATCTAGCCTTCCAGATCAGCCTACTACGCAGTACCTTGTCATAGACATGGCAAAAGTCCATGTAGACAATATCTAAGCACTGCAGGTGTGGTCAATTGACTTCCTGTCTTCAACTGTCTTGGGTTTTTATCCATTTTGTCTTGCCTTTTTCTATCAGCTAGATTTTCCCCCCAATGACTGATGGAACTGTTTCTTATATGATAACCTGGAAATTATTATGACATTTTAAATTATATAAAAGACAACATTATTTTAAATTCTGACATTTGAAAGTCTCTTGCATGTGTACATGGATGGAAAAGGTTTGGAGGGATATGGACCAAGCATAGACAAATCAGACCAACTCAGTTTGGCAACTTGGTTGACCTGGATGCGTTGAGCCAAATGGCCTGTGTCGGTAGTGTAGTCCTCTCTGGAGATAGCAGATAGACGCAGAAAAGAGGAATAGCTAGAGCCATGCCCATCATAATGAGCAAGAATGGTAAGCAAATTCATCAAAAGTCTGCCCAGGTCAGAGCCAATTCAATCTAGGTTAGTGCCAATAATTCAACAGTACTTCATTGTCACATGTACCCAGGTACAGTGAAATTCCTTTTTTACATGCAGTTCAGTAAAAATCTTACTATACATATGCATAATTAAACTTAAGTACAAGAGGGTAGGAATAGTAAGACATTACACAATAGTTGCCACATTTCCAGCACCATTTTACATAGTCTCACACGGCCACAGCTCAGCCTCCATGCACTGGGGCACTTCCCGCAGCTGACCTCGGAACACAGAGCACCTCAGAGTGTGTGGAAGATAAGACCACCCACTCGCTCACCGGCCCCATTCTTTCCCTGTGTCCACCGCTGCCACCATCTTGAATCGGTCAAAATAAAGGACTCAAAAAAGAGATTGAGTAGTCAAGTGTGCAGAATGTTGTAGTGATATCAAGAAGACAATGTTGGTTGCAATTAGAGACAAATGTATTGATTCATTTGTAAAGAATCTCAATACTTTGGTCTGTCATAAAACAAAATTGATGGGGTTGAAATTAATTTGTATGGCAAACATCTTTATAGACAAAATCAAATACAATTCAGTAATTTCTCCAAACTTTGCCAGTAATGAAGAATTCATTCACACAATTGCACAGGAAAATAGAAGCAAAAGTAGGCCATTCAGCCCGGTTAGTCTACTACACAATATGATCCAAGCTAATAATTTGTTTCAATATCACAATTCTACTCTCTCCCCTGAACCTCTTTGAAAATGAATGGTGAAGAAATTATATCAATATTCTTTTGAGTTTATAAGAATAAGGGAAAATGTAACTGAAACGTCAAGATCTTCAAGGGACTTAATAGGCATATGTTGAGATATTTTAACAAGTGCAAGAAGCTCAAATGAGGATACATACACGACAAGCGAAGGGGATTATTTAAAACATTTCTGGAATTCCTTGCCTCAGTGGGGTTGTAGAGGCTAGACCAATATAGTGTTTAAAGTGGAGCTAGAAATTTGTTTAAGACTGGGGATGTTTTGTGCTATGGGGAACTAGTTTAGAAGAGGAGACAGGGTCCAGGCAGACCAGCCATGAGTTTATTGAATGGCAGAGCAGGTTTGAGGGGCCAGGTGACCTACTCCTGCTCCATTTGTTCTTATGTTTAAGAATGAACTGCAGATGATGGAAAATCGAAGGTAAACAAAAGTGCTGGAGAAACTCAGCGAGTGCAGCAGCATCTATGGAGCGAAGGAAAAAGGCAACGTTTCGGGCCAAAACCGCTCTTTCAGTCTGAAGAAGGGTTTTGGCCCGAAACGTTGCCTATTTCCTTCGCTCCATAGATGCTGCTGCACCCACTGAGTTCTCCAGCATTTTTGTCTACCTTTTGTTCTTATCTTCTTACGTTTATCTTTATTTGTATTTTTCTTTTGCATCATCCATCGCAGCTAACATCACTGGGGTCAAATGGAATGCAATGTGGAACAGATTTCTGCTAATCATTCGGGTAAAATCTTCCTTTTGCTTTGTGGGGGCCTGCAATGCATTGGTATTTGCTGTGGGCAGGCATCCAGCTCTTCCAGCATGATCTTCAGGTCAACAATGATAAACCAGGTTGGCATTGCCCTATCCATCTCATCACTTTTACAAATTTAAACATCAAAGTTACATGAGCACCACCATTTAAAGTAATGACATCAAATTATGCAGCATTGTTTATTGCAGTGCCTACAACTCAAATAAGTACTTGCAGTAAATTTGCACAAAAGAAAATATTGTGAATGGTACTCCCAAGTCATAGAATCATTGAGTCATATAGCATGGAAACAGGCCCCTCAGCCCATCTCATCCACATTGGCCAAGATATCCCAACAAGATATCCTATGTGTCTATGTTTGACCCATATCCCTTTAAACCTTTCCTATCCATGTACCTGTCCAAGATTTTTTAAAATGCTATTATAGTACCTACGTCAACTATCGGGTTTCGGCCCGAAACGTTGCCTATTTCCTTCGCTCAATAGATGCTGCCGTACCCGCTGAGTTTCTCCAGCACTTTTGTCTACATGCTCATTTCATACACCCACCCACCCTCTGAGTGAAAAAAAAATGTTCCTTAGGCTCCTATTAAATCTTGCCCCCACCTTAAACCTATTTCCTCGTATTTTTGATTCCCCTATCCTGGTAAATGGCTCAGTATATTCACTCTCTCTATTCCCCTTTTGATTTTATACACCTTTGTAAGATCATTCCTGAGCCAATGTACAAAGTCCTAGCCTGCCCAACCTCTCCATTGGGAAAACCACAGGAAACACACAAGGAACACAGAGCGTACACAGGGACACAAATTAAAATCAACCTCAAATGGACCAAATTGATACAAGAATCTCCCACTCCACCATTTCAGTGCACATTTTTACTTGTGGATGAATTTCTACCCTTAGGACTTTCCGCAGACTTAAGCAACAGGACTATTATGGTATGTAAGTATTCAGACAGAGTATTTGACGGAGGTGATAAATAACTTCCGAACAATGAGTCTCACATTTGGAAAGTAGGAATGATAAGATCAGTGAGAATAATTGGGAGAAAGGTTGCACTGAATTGGGTTGAGAGGGAGTGGTGCATTCAAGGGGTCATAAGAGAAGTTATTTGCTGGGATCTGGTTAAGGAATAGACAAAAGGTTAAATTGTATGATCACACTGCTCTGGGCAAGGAATTGGGGTGTGGAGAACTCTGGGTCAGGTGATCAAGCCACTGTGTCACCTCGCAGGCACAATTCACTGACTTTTAGATCAGTAAGGGTCACATTTGGTTTGAAGGATGTTGACTGTTCATTGTACTTTGAAGCCAGAAATGGAGCAGCTCATCCAAAAGGCATTTCAAACTCATCTCTGTTGTTAATCTCTATGTTTTGAGATTTTCAAAAATGTTATTTTGCCAAAGGGATTTCTTAACTGGGATATATCTAATATTTGCAAAGTTACCAGACAGACAGTGTTTAACAGACAGTGTTTGCCGTTCATTGCATTCCAAATGGCAGGTTTCACTTTCCACTCATACGCACAGTACTGAACATGTATGCACATGCATCAACACATTTGCATATCCACATGAATATAATATATTAATCTTGGAAACTCTACTGTGATTGTCAAAAAGAAAAACCTGTTCCAACAAAATCTGAAGGACAAGCTAAATCATGCAGTACATAGTTATTCTGCATAAAAATAATATTATTCATCCTTCTCAAGGATAAGATACAGTATTTATTGGCTTCATCTGTATGCCATAAAATATATCATTGTATAATATAACATTTGACTTCTCAAATTCATCCTTCTTCAGATTTTTAATTAGATTGGTACGTCTTTTACAAAAACTGTCAGCATTATGACAGTAAGCAGCACACTCTCAAAATAATGCAAGATTGCTCACTATTCTTTGGAAAAAAAACTGCTACATGGAAAAATTATCACTTATTTTTCCTCTAATAAATCCGCATTAGCATCAGACTCAGTGCAATATTTGCAATGCAGCATGGATGAAATGTCATCATACTTATAAATAAACACATTCATGTCCCATTTGTTGTAGTCAAGAGCTTTTGCAAACATCTGTGAATGTGTCAAAATAATGACAATACTGTTAACTTTTATAACATAGACCAGTTATTGCTGTTGTACTTCACCTGGTTTGATTGGAATGAGATTGCATTGAAACTGCAGTTCTGGTTTATTTGGATATCATAATAAAACCAAGAAAGCTGTGTGAAAAGTGGGCAGCTAGTAAATATATAAACTTACATTCATTCACTGCAACAACAATAAAAAAAAAGCAATTCAGGCACTGTTTACCATTTTCACAGACCACATCCAAACACTTCCTTTATACGGGTAGAAACAGCTGAAGAATGCAAGCGATATGCAGCGCAATAGGTTACAACACATACACCATGGAACTGACAGATTCATTGCTTATGTCATAACTTTAGGCACACTGAGTGGAATTTAGATACAATCGACTACTAAAAGCCTAGCATGTTGAGGATGAGGAGCACATGTTCATATTGGTTACTGATGGTAGCATGCCACCTAACTTTTAATAAACTGTGAGGGAGCAACGATTACAAATGAGACTCAAAGATCAGGAAGGAGAAATAACTCAGTTAGTTACCATATTTCAAAATAATTAATTGAATGTGAAGTTATTTTTGACCTTGCAAAGAAATGTAATAAGGAGATGTATACATTTTATTTCATTTCTTTAGCATGGAAAAATTAACTAAAATGATGTTCATGACATAATACATTTTTGCTATCCTTCCATGATCCTTTATCCTTTACCGGTTCAGTAACTAGGTGCCAGTTAGTTTAACACTGGTGCAGAAACAATAATCAGGGGTAGAATTCATGGGTAAATATGGATTGATTAGAGATGGTTAATATAGACTTGTTAGGGAGAAATAATCTCCAATATGTTGACACAAAAAACTGCAGATGATGGAATCTTGATCAAAACACAAAGCGCAGGAGGAATTCAGTGGCTCAGGCAGCATCTGTGGAGGGAATGAACAGACAACGTTTTTTCAGACTCTTCTTCCAATTCAGGTTTGAAGAAGGATCCCGATCCGAAATGTCTGTCCATTCGCTGCACAGATGCTGCTTGACCTGCTGAGTTCCTCCAGCACTTTGATCTCTAATATGTTACATATTATGGCACATAATAAGCATGTCACCAAGACTAAAGGCCATGGAACAAAAGGATCTGTAGGAGCATAGATAAGAAACAGAAGGTAAATGTGAAGATTGGTTATCAGTCTGGATAATATTGGAATTTCCCAGAAATTAATACCAGGACACTGCTTTCTGTAACATGTTTTAATGATTTGGAGTTGGGCTTGCAGGGCACAACTGTATAAAACCTGGAGACATGGTGAATTTTAATAATAGATTTATTAATGTGTATCATAATAATAGATTTCAAGAAGATACACTGAGAAGTATGAAGTTTTACATATTGGTAGGAAAGATGCTAAGCGAGTGTAAACTAAAGGTTATGATTGTAAAAGTGATACAAGAACAAACAGCCCTGTGCGTAGATGTGCAGAGTTCATTGAATGTGATTGAAAAAACTCATAGGATCTGGGAGTTTGTAAACAGAGTCATAGAATACAAGAGCAAGGAAATCACAATCAACCTTTATAAAATATTGGTCTGGCCACAACTAGAGTATTATGTCTGCTTTCGGGTGCCTCATTAGGAAACGTGGGAAGATTTGTGGGGGGTGCAGAAGAGATGAACTAAAATGACCCCAGGAATTTGCATGTGGATAGAATGGAGAAACAGGGTTGTTTGTCCATGGAACAGAGGAGTTTACAAGGAGATCAGATTGAGGCATTTAAAACCATGAAGGTTATTGAAGAGAGACATTGCATTCCAGGGAACCAACAACATAGATTTAATGCATAGAGTAAGCACAGGGTATAGAAGGATGCCTGCACATTGAGGTGAAGTACGGATACATCCAGATAGTGAGCAGGCCTTTTCTTATCTGCAGGTGTATAAACTCAATTCTGTTTTAGCCCACATTTGATGTTTGTGAGTTTATATTTTACTCCATAACAGTGTGGATAGACCAGATAGAGAGAAACAGTTTGAATCAGTACAGGAGGCAAGAAGTAGGAGCATTGTGTGCAGTTCTTGTCATCCCAAAGAGGAAGGATGGGAAGGCTTTGGAAAGAATTCAGAGGAAGTTTACTGATATGATGCCTTGAATTAGTTACAAGGAGAGGTTGGACAGACTTAAATTGTTTTCTCTGGAATGCTAGAGGTCGAGGGGAGACCTACTAAAAGTATATACAATTATGAGAGGCCTAGATAAATTAGACAGTCAGATCCTTTTTGCCTGGATGGAGATATCAAATAGTAGAGGGTATAGCTTAAAAATAAGAGGGGCATAGTTTAAACGAGATGTGTGGGGCAGGTTTTTACAAAGGTGGTGCATGCCTACAATGCACTGCCTGAGGTGTGGTGGAGGCAGATGCGATAGTGACATTTAAGCGAATTTTAGATAGACACATGAATATGCAGGGAATGGAGAGATATAGATTTTCTGCAGCCAGATAAGTTGGTTTTGACATCATATTTCGGCATATACATTGTGGGCTGAAGGGCCTGTTCCTGGGCTGTACTGCGTGAGGTTTTACATTCTACGTAGGAGACAAGGAATGAAGCCAATTGGCAAAACAACTCAAAAATTACATGAGGATTTGTTTTCAACGCGGTAGGTGTTAGAATGCACTGTCAGGGATATTAATGGAGGTACATTTATTTGTACCAAACATTGAAAGGGGATATAGATATGTACATTAAAGGGAAGTATTTGCTGGACTATGGGTAGTGTGCAATGGATGATTTTGAGATTCTGAATAGAAACTCACCAGCAAACTAATCAATTAATGCGAATTTTGTTTTAGAGATACAGCATTAGAGATACAGCAATAGAGATATTGCTGACCATAGATCACCATTGCACATTAGTTCTATGTTATCCCACTTTCTCATCCACTCCTTAGACACAATGGGCAATTTTTACAAAGGATAATTAACCTACAAACCCGCGCGGATTTGAGATGTGGGAGGAAACCGGAGGTGGCCACAGGAAACTCATGTGGTCACAGGGAGAGTGTGCAAACTTCACACAGACCACACCCAAGGTCAGGAGCGAACCCGGCTCTCTGGCGCTGTGAGGTTGTGAGATGAATATCATAATCTGACAGCAAATGTGGTTGCATGTGTGACATCTACAATGATTCCAACTCCAGACTGTGGTCCCCTGAAGCCCAGCCATCCCCACCCCTCTCCACTCAAATAGCAGCATGAAATGCATGCATGTTTAAATGGATAGAACAGGATTAGCTATTCTTCCAACCCACTTGGTAGAATGGCCTAATTGTTTAATCAGGCATTGAGCAGAGGAGGTTTATTTATTGTATAAGGTACAGGAACCAGTCAATCAATTGTCTTCTAGCACTTTCAGGAACAGAACATTTGAAAACACAAATGGTGCAGATATAGCAGTCAAAAATGTGGAATAGTGAGATGATAAATGACTGGGGATACACAGATCAAAATGACGTGTGGGTTGCCATAGAGACATTTTACATGATATGATGGTGTGCTGCCAATGCGAAGAAAACATAAAATGGGTATGAGGTATTTTCATGATGACAAGAGAGGAATTCCTAGCTAATGCCTGTCAATCTGCAACTTGCAGTAACTGACCTAGGCATAGCATTGTCATAACGATCAGCCATGATCACAATGAATGGCGGTGCTGGCTTGAAGGGCCGAATGGCCCCCTCTGCACCTATTTTCTATGTTTCTAACCCTTTATCGGATGAGACATGCAGAAACAATGGAACAGCAGAAAATTTGCATGCGCTGTGCAACACTATCCAAGCAAAGTGCACAGAAAGTTGTGTGGCAAAAAATAAATAAATCAGCCAGTTGGATCACCTTGATGTTAAGTTTAACCAGTCCACTTTGGGCTATATTCAAAACGAGCATATAATTCAATGGAGACACAAGTTCTCAGTGTCTACTTTATAAGGTCATAAGGTAATAACATCATAAGGAATAGGAGTAGAATTAGGCCATTCAGCCCATCAAATCTACTCCACCATTCAATCATGGCTGATCTATCTTTCCCTCCTAACTCTATTCTCCTGCCTTCTCCCCATAACCTCTTACACCTGTACTAATCAAGAATCTATCTATCGCTGCTTTAAAAATATCCACTAACTTGGCCTCCACTGCCTACTGTGGCAAAGAATTCCACAGATTCACCACCCTCTGACTGAAGAAATTACTTTGAGACACTTCAAAGTAAAAGGGTCAATCCCCACAAATGCTGCCTGACCAGTTGAGTTTCTCCAGCACTTTGATTTTGGGCTTATGATATCATTCAACATCTGAGGCAATCGGATGTCTAATTATGCGTTATAATTTCATTTAAACTTCATTTTCCAGCAAGGCTTTTGCTCTTATTTTTACTTTAATTCGGGGTCTGAACAAACAATGCTGCCAAACCAGTCTTTGACCAGCCTTAAGGGCCTGTCCCACCAGCATGCAACTCTATGCGATGAGCGCGACCTAACGTGGTCGCTTGAGCCATCCGGCGTCGCGGGGCCGGTCCCGCTTCGATCGCTGGAGCTGTGCGGAATTGTGCGGAGTTCGTCCCGACATCGCGCAGGGCTCCGAAAAACTGACCATGTTCAAAAATTCCGTGCGGCAACAGCTTGTCGGCTTGCAGTCGCCTCCACGCATTACACACCGCCTCGACGTCGTGCCTCCATGACCCTCTCTGTAGGTGCCTCCGTGACCCTCTCTGTGTGTGGCTCCATGGCTCTGTGTGTGTGTGCCTCTGTGCCCCTCTCTGTGTGCCCCTCTCTGTCCTGGCGAACTTACCTTTAAGACTTCGCTCCAAGTTCGCCTCACTTTGCGCCGCGTTGCGCCACTCACCCGACCTCCGCACGGCCCTCGCTGCCGGTTTGGTGCGCTTGCCGCATGCAGGCGCATGCTGTTGGGAACGGCCCTTTACTCATAGCAAATGAACATTTTACTTCAAAACTGCATTTTACCATTTACATTTACTATTTCAGCATGTATTCTGACTCAGTGACACATTGTTCCTAATTTATGCATCTTCACTTTAATAAATCTCCTTGTCGTTGTTGCAAAACTCTTCAAAAAAATCAGTGGGAGGACTGTCTTCCTCTAGAGCAGGAAACTGGTTTTCTGGTATTTTTATACTTAAATGAGATACTGATTTAGAATCCGACAAGACGTTATAATACCAAATACGAAAGAAATGGCTAGAAAGATTTACTTTCAAAATTGTAACAAAAGGACCTTTAAGATTTAACCCTGGCAGAATTAGATTCCAAAGTATAATAAAGACATAAGAAATAAGAGCAGGAGTAGGTCACATACTCCCTCAAGCCTACTCTGCCTTTTAATAAGATCATAGCTGATCCTTTGTTGGCCCCAACTCCAGTTTTTTTCTTATTCATCATAATCCTTGACTCCCCTTTTGTCCAATGTTCTGTCCATCCTAGGGGAGAGAATTGCAGACCTACTTGAAAGCAGAAATTATTTCTCATCCCCTCCTTAAACAGGCATTCCTTTGTTTTGAAACTGCAATCCCGAGCTGGATTTCTACCCATCCCCATCTTCTCGACATCTCATACTGTAGGTTTCAACTCGATCGTCCCTCATTCCTCCATGCTCCAGGTAATAAAGGCCCATCTAGGTCAACCCTCCTTCATAAAACAAACCTTTCATCCCAGGAATCAACCAAGTGAAGTTTCACTGATCTGCTTCTGGTGATAAAAAATATATCTCCTGAATTAAGAGGGCAAATATTTTATGCTGCTTTCTAGGTGTGGTTTCACCACTTCCTGAACAGTTGTCACTGGGCTTCCCTACTTTTTATACTCAATCCCCTTTGCCAGTTCGACATTCCATTTGGCTTAGCAATTACCGCATGCTAACATTTTACAAATGTGCCAGAAGATTGCAGCAGGTCCAAGACTAATAGGGTTGACATAGTAAGGGATTTCAATTTTCCCAATATAGGCTGAGACTGTCATAGTGCCCAGGGCTTAGATGGGCATGAACTTGTCAAGTGTGTTGAGGAAAATCTTGCTGAGACAATATGTAGAAGGTCCTGCAAGGGAAAAGGCAAAGCTAGATCGACTTTTATAGAACTAGGCAGGGCAAATGACTGAAGTGTCTATGGGCAAGCAGCTTGGGAGCAGTGACCACAATTCTATTAGCTTTAAAATAGTTATGTCTAAAGACAGGGCTGGTCCATAATTTAAATTTCTAAATTGGGGCAAGACCAATTCAGGTATTCGACTAGAGCTTGTAAAAGTTGATTGGAGTAGGTTGTTTGTGGGCAATGGAATGTCCAGAAAGTGGGATACTTTTAAAAGTGTGATAGTGAGAGTTCAAGGCATGCATGTTATTGTTAGAGTAAAGGGCAAGGTAAGTAGGAGTAAATAATCCTGGATGACAAGAGAAATTAAGGCTCTGGTCAGGAAAAGGAAGCATGCATCAGGTAAAGGCAGCTAGGATCAAATGTATCCCCGGAGGAGTATAGGAGATTGAGAAGCATTTTTTAGAAGGAAATCAGGGGGGCAAAAAGGGGGCAGGAGATATCTTGGGCAGATAAGAATCCAAAGAGATTGTATAAGTACATTAAGGGGGGAAAATGGTAACTAGAGAGAGAATAGGGCCCCTCAGAAACCAGAATGGTCATCTACATGTGGCGTCACAGGAGTCAGGCAAGGTCCTCAATGAATATTTCTACTCTGTCTTTGCCCCAGAGAAAGACATGATTTGGTAAAGTTAATGGAGATGTCCTGAGAACAGACTGTAGTACAGTCAAGGAGGTGCTGGATGAGCTATAATGTATAAAGGTATATAAATCTCTGAGGTCTGATCAGATATATTCAAGTACACTGTGAGAAGCAAGAGAAGAAATTTCAGGTGCCCTGGTTGAGATGTATGAATCATCATTAGACAAGGGTGAGGGGCCGAATGAATGGAGGGCGGATAATTTTATGCTTCTATTTAAGAAGAGCTGCAAAGAAATGCTTGGGAGGTTGATGAGCACAGGGCCATAGACATAGTCTATATGGACATCTGCAAGGAGCTTGGTATGGTTCCACATGGTAGGCTGCTCTGGAAGGTAAGATCATATGGGATCCATGGAGAGCCAGACTATCTGTATACAGAGGGCTTCATTGCAGGAAGCAGAGGGTAGTGGTAGAAAGTTGTTTATCAGAATGAAGGCCTGTGACCAGAGCTGTGTTTCAGAGATCAGTACTGGGCCCCATTGTTGTTTTTAATCTGTATCGACAACTTGGATGAGAATGCACAAGGCACAATGAACAAGTTTGCAGATTACATTAAAATACGTGATATCATAGGCAGTGAAGATTGTCATCAAAAATTGCAACAAGATCTTGGGATGGGTAATGGCTAACGAAGCTTATTTCAGGTAAGTGTGATGAGCTGTTGCATTTTTGGATAGTCAAACCAGGACAGGATCTTCACAGAGAATAATAGGGCCTCGGGGAGTGTTGTAGAGCAGAAGGATCTATAAGTACAAGAACAAACTGTAATTCTCTGAAAGTGATAGCGCAGGTTGCTGAAGAAAGCTTTTGGCATGCTGACCTTCATCGGTCAGGAAATTGAGTATAGAATAAGGACACAAGAGACTACAGGTACTGGAAACTTGAGCAAAAACAAAGTGCTGAAGGAACTCAGTGGGTCAGGCAGCATCTGTGGATTGAAATAGACAGATTATGTTTTTGGATGAAACCCTTCTTCAGACTGATGGAACAGGGGAATGAAGTCTGGAAAAGTGAGGTGGGGGTAGGGAAAACATGGCAAGTGATTGGTGGTCACAGGTGAGGGTGGGGTGAGTAATTAGGTGGAAATTGTGACAAAGAATGAAGGTGTAAAGGAGATTAAAAAAAGTATCCAAAAGAAGAGCAGTGGGGAAATGTAAAGCTGGAGGGATAGATACAGGTATTCTGGCTGGCTGACTATTGTGCTGAGGCCAGGCACCAGTGTTCGGACACCTCAATCCTGCCCCTTGAGCACAATCCCACTAATGGACAGTGGTTCACTTGACTGTTGTGTGGGGACAGTCATTCATGTCTTTGATTTAGCAGTTTCCCAACAAGAATGTCTCGCTGTAACGGACTCCCTTATAGTTCTTGTGGCGAAAAGCCTCTCCTTCAGTCAGCTGGGAAATGAGGCATGGATGACATCCTTGATCACCTTCTACTTCCTCCTACCTGTGTTGCTCCTGCAGGTCCTGCAGGTCCTCGGCACTGTTTCCGCACCACGGCTGGTGCAGGCAACAGAATCTCATTTTTGGACCAACCATGTTGTCCGTTTGCTATCCGTTTGCAATCTAAGTTCAGTTGTAGTTGGAGAGCGCACTGGTGTGATGTGACCATGGTGTGGAAATTCCCAAGGTGTGGAAACTTGCTGCAAGCTCCACTGTCTCTCCATATAGTGCTAGTCATTGTAAATGTCAAGCAGTGTGGTCTCCATATGAAAGATGGAGTCTCATCCAGGCAACATTCTGATAAACTTCTTCTGCACACTCTCCAAAGTCTGGCGTGCCACGTGCCGGAAAGTCACCCTGGCATGCCTCGGCCATCCCCGATATCAGGCTTGCCTTGTCTGCCGTGGAACCGGGAAGCTTCCCAAAGAAGGGAGCCACTGCGCCCAGCCCATGCTCGCCCTTTGGACTGGAGAGAATGGAACCAGAATCGGACAGAGGACCAGTAAGCAGACTGGTTGCGGGAGGCAGCGCAGTGCCTCAATGGTGGAGTGGGCCAGTGGGGAGCCCTGCTGCAGCCTTGGGCTCGGCTGGACCGGCGCCACTTCAAAAGGTCCAGTGCATGGACCAGATGCGGCCCACAATGGTACAGAGCAGTGGAGCCGCAGTGGAAGACACCGAAAACCATGCTTGGCGAGGCCAACCTTGCAATGCCACCAGGACAATGGGCCTTCATGGTCAGGGTAAGAACTCTACACCTATAACTAGCAATGTTACAAGATTTTGAGATTTTAAAAATCAAGTCTGCAATTTATCCCATCAGATAAAGCATAAAAAGAAGTTAATTTGACACCTAATTCACTTTCATATCTTCAGTATTAAGAAAGTTATGGCCATTTTCATACTCGGAGATTAGCATCTTGTTCCCCATTGCCTTTCAATTGACTTAACTCAAAAGCTGTGATCTGGAACCGTTAAAAGCCCATAACTTTCTTAAAAATTAAGAGGACTCAATGACATTTTCAGTTATTATAGATTGAAGCATTCTGAAACAAATATGAAACAATCTTACTTGGATGACCTGAAATTAAAGCATATAATTAGTTAGTTATCTAATTGTAGCTAATTACAAAATTCAATGAGTAGATCTAAACATCTATCCATTTCTTAAGAAAAGATAAACTTTTTTTAAATTGCCTAAGTGTCCAAATAACATTCACACAATAATCCACAATATAACATAATTTTTAAATCTCATTTTCATGAATTTCAGGGCCAAATGGAAGGAATTTAGTGTTTGATTCCTGTAAATTAATGGCCATTTAAATCAACTAGCGAGTGGGTTTTAGTGGAATGCGGTGGATTGGAACGTTGCAGTTAGCGGTGAAGTCGGGAGGAAAAATACTGTTTGTTCATACATTTTTTTGGACCCCATTTTGCAACATGAAAATGTTATTAAAGCCTCCCGAAAAACCAACTTTTAATATAAAAATAAACTATTTACCTTTTTTTCTTCCCTACGCAAAATCCTTCCCGTTGTCGGCGCTCACGGCTTTTGAAGGTGAATTTTAAATTACTCTAGTTAATAAATAATTTAGAGTAATTTAAAAATACCTTCATTCATGAAATGTCGGAGCGATTTTTCTTCCGCAACGAAATCGCCCGATCTGAGGAAGGACATTATTGCCATACAGGGAGTGCAGAGAAGGTTCACCAGACTGATTCCTGGGATGTCAGGACTGTCTTATGAACAAAGACTGCATAGACTCGGTTTATACTCTCTAGAATTTAGGAGATTGAGAGGGGATCATATAGAAACTTACAAAATTCTTAAGGGGTTGGACAGGCTAGATGCAGGAAGATTGTTCCCGATGTTGGGGAGGTCCAGGACAAGGGGTCACAGCTTAAGGATAAGGGGGAAATCCTTTAGGACCGAGATGAGAAGGAATTTTTTCACACAGAGAGTGGTGGGTCTCTGGAACTCTCTGCCACAGAGGGAGTTAGATGTGGCCCTTGTGGCTAAGGGGATCAGAGGGTATGGAGAGAAGGCAGGTACGGGATACTGAGTTGGATGATCAGCCATGATCATATTGAATGGCGGTGCAGGCTCGAAGGGCCGAATGGCCTACTCCTGCACCTAATTTCTATGTTTCTATGACATTGATCGATTTTCCCTGCCTGTGGAAAAACGGCACTTTAAGCCCGCCCCCCTCTGAAAGGCGCCAAAGTCGCACACACGGGGAGCGGCAGAACTGCAGCGCCGCTCAAGGTAAGTTTTGTAACATACCTACTATAACAACTGCCAATTGAAAATGGTGCCAAATGTGACGACTCTGTACACTGTGTAGGAAGGAACTGCAGATGCTGGTTTACTAGTTAGAGAACTGGGATGTGGGAGGGATCCAAAACATTACACATTTCTTCTCTCCAGAGATGCCGCCTATTCCACCGAGTAATTCCAGCATTTTGTGTCCAGACTCTGTATACTGTCTCGGAGTACCACTACTATACATTTGTACTGTATCTGAGATACTTATCTAAGATGCATTTAAGTGCTTATGTATAGTGATACTTGTACTTACCTGTATTGAAAAATGAATTTAATTGTACCTCTGTACATGTGACAAATAAAGTTCCATTGACCCATTGAGTTTCCACATCCTTCCCGAAACATGGCTACAAGAACTGTATACAATACTCCAAATGCAATCTAACAAAAGTTATATAAAGCTGCAATATGACTTCCTGTCTCTTCTGCTCAATGCCCCAACTGATGAAAGCAAGAATGCTTTCAACCTTCTTTACCATTCAATCTAGTTCTGTTGCCACTTTCTGGGAGCTTTGGACTTGGAGCCCCACTTC
The DNA here is from genome assembly GCA_963514005.1 of Raja brachyura. The sequence continues at coordinate 63,616,563 of OY740783.1, forward strand.
CCTCATCTAAAATTTCATTTTATCTACTGTATACTTTTTGCATCTTCAAAGGAATTTAATAAATTTGTTACACACAAATCCTCGTTTATAAAATCATTCTGTGTCTGCATGAATGTGCTGTTATTTTCCAGATATCCTATGATTATTAATAAATCCAATGTTCTCCTCATGACAGATGGTAGTCTAACTGGCCTGGATTTTCATGCATTCTGTCCCCTTTTTTGAATAGAGGTATTTGTGGTTTTGCATTTTGCTGGAACCTAGCCATAATAGCCATAATTTCTGATTCTCTAGTTGTGATATATGGGGTAAATATCTACAGCAACATGCTGCTTCGGGTTATTTTACGTCATCATTTGGAAATGATCTTCAAACAGATGCAGCAAATTTGTTTCATAGAAGTTCAAGCCAGCTGAATTCAAAGGCCATCTTTAAAAAATATATATTTTGTATTCTCAAAGAAATAAAATGTTGGCATTTAATAAAGGATATGGATACATTAATCTAACGTCTGCCATATGCGTGCATAGCGGTGCTCTTCGAATGTTCCACTTATGTTCAGAGTCGGCTTTGAAGTTTATCAGAGCTACATAAAACTTTTGGCAACTGACCAGTCAGCATTAGGTCCCAGACCATGTAATGCGTTGCAGATCTGTTCCAGCCTCTCAAATTAAGGTCAATTGGGAATATATTCTTACAAGCAGTCTGTTTCAGTTCCCTTTTCCAAAAGATCAGTTATAAAGGTCTTTTTTCAGAAAGCATGATGTGAAGGAGAACATGAATCCCAGCTGGCAGTATATCCTGACAGGCACAAAACTGCCCAACTCTCTGAATAGAATGCAAAAATGTTCCAGTCTTACATATCACAGATCTGGATATGCACCCAATTTGGAGCGTTTCCGTTAACTCCACAAATCGATCAGAGCCAGAAAGGCTTATAAGATTAGTTGAGAGACTGTGCTCTTTACCAAATGACATCTTATAAGAAATAGCCTCACATACGTTGCTTAGAACAGCTGTGTGTGTTAGGATATAATAAATGAAAAGAATCACTGCTCATTTTGAAGGAACTGAGTGTGTTTGTTCATTGCTCGAGATTCCAGCATCTGCACTGGTGTTTCTATTTTACTGCTCATTCTTCATTTCACGCCACTGTCTGATCAACATATGTCTATGATAAGAGTCAAGAATGTTTAATTGTCATATGCACTGACAACAATTAACTCTTACTTGCAGCAGCTTAACAAGCCCATGAATGCAATGTTCACTGATAAAATCAAATATATATTTTTAAATCCAATAAATTAATCACTGTAATCCTCGTGCAACCCCCCGCCCCCCCCCAAAGTCCTTAGTGCAACCAAAGACAGCCCTTCGAAATGCATCGTTGGCGAGGTTAGCGTTGCGTCATGTTTAAAAGTTTGAAAGTTGTTGGGAAGAAGCTATTCTTGAACCTGGTGGTCACGGTTTTCAAGTTCCTGTACCTGAAAGCATAAGAACACATCCGAATATCCATGGTTATAATACAAAGTACTCAAATAATAAAATATCATTATACGCAGATGATGTACTACTGTATATTACAAAATCGCAAATCAGTATACCAAATATATTAAATCTAATTGAGGAATTTGGGTCCTTCTCAGGATATAGAATAAATTGGAATAAAAGTGAAATTATGACGATAAAACATCAAGACTCGACACACCTGTTAAAATTCCCTTTTAAAATTGCTACAGAAAAATGTAAATACTTGGGAATCGAAATCACCAGAAAATATAAATCTTTTTGGATTTGCATCGTTTTGATGAAGCATAGACAGGTTATCGTTGAGTATCTACAGAAAATAACTCCAGCTAGTCAGGTCACATTACATAACATGAGGCCTTTTCTGAGACGGCAGGACTTTTGGGTACATTTTTCAAGCACACAAATGATGAGTGGGACAAACTTTAGAATCTTTTTGTTTTTACTTTTCAATTACCAGTTGTTTCTACCAAGCATTACAATATTGTGAGAGGGCTGTCAAGGCAACAGTGGATGCGAGGAAACCAGATTTTCCAAGCCACTGCTCCTCCTCCACATTTGGCCACTTCCATTTTCCTTTACAAACAAATGAACCTCTAAAGAGAGCAAGGAAACATATGTGCAATTGACTTCTTCACATCAGAAAGAAGTTCCCAAATAATTGAGAATGTGAGAAAGCATTTAAACAGCCAGGGAAATAGGAGAATTAAGTGTGATAACTGGCTCCATGTGAAGCCCTGGGCTAAGGGCATTTGCTGGGTGCCACTCCTTCCAGGGCCACTGACATATAATAATGGACAGAAGTAAGTTTGAATTCAAATCAGAGACCATTTTACAATATTGTTCTCCAAAAACATGAATTTGAATTTCATAATGGGACAGGCTCCACTTGCCTTTAAAATTGGCATAAAGCCCGTCATTTTCATCAAAATAGCCCCTGAACACCCAGGACCAACCATGATCCTAATTGGTGTTCTCGGTTTTAGACAGCAGGAAATCTGTTAAGGTGGCTGATGTTTAAAGATGGCTGTAACTTTGGATAGAAATGTTCTGCAGCAGGACTGTATTCAGGAACTGGTGCCCACTCCACACTGCCCTCACGTCCCTACCTCCATCCCTCCCACCCCCACCCATCCCCCTCTACCCCCCCTCCCCCCCTCATCCTACCTCTCCCCCTCCCCCACCATCACACCCTCCCATCAGTTCATTCCCAGGATCTGCGCAGCTGTGAAAAAAGCCACATCAAAGCATGTGAGCAGAAGGATGGAGCCTGTCTTTCACATCAACTGAAAAAGAGAAATTGTAGATGAAAGGAACTGCAGATCCTTGAATCCTGCATACAATACATAGTGCTGGAATAACTTAGCGGGTCCAGCAGCATCTCTGGAGGATATAGAACGGCGATGTTCCAGAGCTCAAAATGTCACTTATCCATGTACTCAAGAGATGCTGCCTGACTCTATGAGTTATTCCAGCACTTTGTGTTCTACTGAGATAGACAAGTCAACAGTAAAAGAGCAATGCAATGGAACAAATCATCACCAACAATATGGATCCCTGACTGAGTTGTGCAAAAAGTAATCTGATGACCTTATATATATTTAAGGCAGAGATAGATAGATTCTTGATTAGTACAGGTGTCAGAAGTTATGGGGAGAAGGCAAGAGAATGGGGGAGAGATAGATCAGCCATGATTGAATGGCGGAGTAGACTTGATGGGCCAAATGGCCTAATTCCACTACTATCACTTATGATCTGATGACCTCAGCTGTGTCACCGGGTTCCTAAACAGGTAACTCACATTCAGCAGAGCCGTGCCTAATTAACATCAACACCAGCAGTAATTCCCAACTCACTTCCTTTGCCTTTCTTCCAATCATGGCTCCCTCTGTTCCCACTCACATCCTCAAGGCTGGACCCTACCCCCAGCTTCTATCCCAACATTGTTGCCCCACATCTATTCCCCTCATGGTGAATCTTGCCTTAACAATTTTTGCTTTCACAATTACGGCTACAGTTACTGAACACATTGCTAACAACCTGTTATTTATTGTGCCTACAGCTACAGTTCTCAATTACAGAAATTGCTCCCATAGTTAAAGTCCTCACAGTTATTATCAAGCAAACTATTGTGCTCACAACTCTTTGGTGTGGAGTTTCTGCTCTCGTAGTTACAACCTCAAAATTACTTCCCTGCAACTATTTGCCTCCTGGTTAGTCTGGCTGAAGTTTATTGCCCGTACAGTTACTCTTTCATGGTCACCATCCATTTGACACCAAGCACTCAATGCTATACAGTATCAGAAATCCAAGGCAATGTAACACACTCCCAATCATATGACAAGTGAATACAGTCAAGGACAGGCGAACTTCCTGTCGGAAATTACTGAAAGCTTAATACAGCCTATGGGAAATAAAAATAGATGGTGCTGGTAATATTCAGCAGGCCAGGCAATATCTGTGGAGAGAGGAACATTTATGGTTCCTTCATCAGAAAATGTTTCTTTCCAGTCCCTCTCCATAACAATCACATCACCCTGATCTCCTCCGTCAGACCTCCTGCCGCTGATGGTATTACCTCAGTCTACTCTCAGTCTACCTTCTCCATCGAAGTTCTCTCACTCTCATGCACTTTCCAGCCATTTGCTGCCTGCCCTTTCCGTTTGTGATGCTGCCTCACCAAAACCCAACAGTTGCCGCTCATCTTAAACATCTAATCCCAGCAGTCACAATATCCAGAACTCCCAACCTATTCACAGAAAACCTCAGGAGAACCTTCAATCACGTGACCACTTCTGCCCAAAGTCAGTCGATCATAGTCTTCTGATGCTCGGCAGGTTTCTCAGTAGATCCCATTGCTTGATTTCCCAGCTGATGGAGGCCATTGCATGCATCCAATTTTGTGTTCTTGAATCAACCACTTTGGAGGGACAAAAAATGGGCGGCATAGTGGGGTAGCGGTAGAGTTGCTGCTCACAGCGCCAGAGACCTGGTTTCGATTCCGACTGCGGGTGCTGTCTGTACGGAGTTTGTACGTTTTCCCCGTGACCGCATGGGTTTTCTCTGGGTGCTCCGGTTTCCTCCTACACTCCAAAGACATGCAGGTTTGTAATTTAATTGGCTTTGGTAAAATTGTAAATTGTCCACAGTGTATAGGGTAGTGTTAGTGTATGGGGATCGCTGACCTGCGTGGACTCGGTGCGTTGATGGGCCTGTTTCCGCACTCCATCTCTCAACTAAACTAAACAAAACTAAAATCTCAACTGGTCAAACGACATCTGTAGAGGGAAAGGAATGGTTGACGTTTCATTTCACGATATTAAGGCAGAGGGTTTCGAGGAAAGTCAACCAGTATAAAGACGTGAGTGGATGGAGCAAGGCAGGGGCTGGTTGGTGATAGGTGGAACCGGTGAAGTGGGGGAGGAAGGGCAGATGAAGCCAGGTGGGCGAGGAGAGGGAGAAGGTAGAGGCAGTGTCGGGAGGCAGTGGCCTCCTCCACCTATTTTTAATGTTTCTATGGAGAAGGCAGGCACGGGTTATTGATTGGGGACGATCAGCCATGATCGCAATGAATGGCGGTGCTGGCTCGAAGGGCCGAATGGCCCCCTCCTGCACCTATTTTCAATTTTTATATGTTTCTAAGGTAATAAAACCAAATAATGGAGAATTGACAGCCAGTTGGAACAGGATGAGGGAGGGGATAGGGAGGCTTGGCTGGCAGAGATGACATCCAGGTGGAGAGGTATGAGGATAATGGGCAGATGAAAATGAGATTGATGAACCCAGGGAGAGTGAGGATAGACATAAAATGCTGGAGTAACTCGGCAGACAGGCAGCGTCCGTGGAGAGAAGGAATGCCCCATAACTATTCCACACATGGTGACTCTTGCTGTCACAGTTACTGTGCTCCATTCTTTCTCTCCAGAGCTGCTGCCTGTCCTGCTGAGTTACTCCAGTATTTTGTGTCTATCTTCAGTAAACCAGCATCTGTAGCTCCTACCTACACGCCAGGGAGAGTGAACACATGTGGTCTGGTGGGAGTGTGAAAGGAGCACAGGAGGAGTGGGTTCCTGAAATTAAAAAACGTGCACGCTACCGCACCGACTGGCTTCCCATTGTCCCACCTTTAATGCTCCAATATATGTCCCTGCCCATACAACCTCTCAAACCTAACAGCATATAGAATATAGAAGAGTACAGCACAGGATCGGGTCCTTAGGCCCACCATGTCAATGCCAACCATAATGTAAATCTTACCTAATGCAATTTAGCTGCACATTGTCCATATTCCACAATTCTCTGTTTGTTCATATGTCTGTCCAAATTGTCTGTTAAATGTCGCTGTTGTATCACTGTCTATCACCTCCACTGTTCCACGCACCTACCAACTTCTATGTAAAAATACTTGCCTTTTAGTTATCCTTCTCTCACCTTAGATCTACGGCCTCCAGCATTGATATTTCAGTCCTGCAATAAAGACTCTGTCTATCTACTCTACCCATGCCTGACAATAGGTTGCTCCTCAGCCTCCGATTCACGCTATCCAACCTCTTCTTACAATTAATACACTCCAATCCAGGCAACATCCAAGTGCGCCCCTTATGCTCTTTCTTCAAAGCTTCCACAGTTGGGAGAAACTTTTTTTAATCTCTTTCAAGGGTTTCAAGGTTTCAAGGTCAATTTATTGTCACATGTACCAATTAAGGTACAGTGAAATTCAAATTACCTAACAGTTATACTAAACAAAAGGCAACAAAAAACATAAAAGTTAACATAAACATCCACCACAGCGGATTCCCCACGTTCCTCTCTGTGATGGAAGGCAATAAGATCCAATCTCCTTCCTCTCTATTCTCCCGTGGTCGAGGCAGTCGAACCATCCATAGCCGACGGTCCAAGCCCCTGCGTCAGGGCGATCAAAACTCACGCTTCGGCTCGATCGAAATTCCTGCGGCTTGGAGTCCCCGATGCCGGTCTCTAACCAGGGACGCGGGCTCTGCGATGTTAAAGTCCCGCAGGCTCCCACTGTTGGTGCCCCAAAGCCAACCCCCAACAGGGATTGCGAACTCCGTGATCGTAAGTCTGCAGGCTCCTGCGATGGAGCTCCCGGTCGATTTCCAGCAAAGGCCACCAACTCCACGATGTAAGGCCGCAGTGTGGACGGAGATACGATACAGAAAAAAATCACATCTCCATTGAGGTAATAGATTAGAAACAGTTACCCCCAACTCCCTCCCCCCCCCCCACCCCCCCCCCCCCCCCCACCCCACTGCTCACCTAAAACAAGCTAAAGAACACTAAAAACTCCGCAACGGAGATGCGATTTTTTTCTATATCATATCTCCGTCCACGCTGCGGCCTAACACCAAGGAGCTGGCGGCCTCTTGCTGGGGATCGACTTTGGGAGCTCCAACCATGGGAGCCTGCAGACTTAACATCGTGGAGCTGACGGTCCCTCGGTTAGGTACCGACTTCAGGAGCTCCAAGCCACTGGAGCTTCGACCACTCCAATCACGGGAGCTTCGATCACCGGCTGCGGGACCTTCGATCTGCCCCGTCCGCGCGAGAATAAAGAGGAAAGAAGACAAGACTTTATTGCCTTCCATCACAGTGAGGGATGTGGGGGAGCTGCTGTGGTGGATGTTCATGTTGACTTTTATGTAGTTGTGTGTCTTGTTGATTTTTTTTTCTGGTATGACTGTATGGTAAATCAAATTTCACTGCACCTTAAATGGTACACGTGACAATAAAGGACCATTGAACCATTGAACCATCCTACTTTTGGAATCACAGAATCTCAGGAACACAAAATTTATGACGCAGAAGGAGGGCATTCAGTCCATCATAAACATGCCAGTCAAGACAGAACCACCCAGCTTTATCCCTCGTTTGGAGCTTGATCCAAAGACCTATTTGAGTATACATGCAAGAATTAATCATAGTCATAGGGTGATACAGTGTGCAAACAGGCCCTTCAGCCCAACTTGCCCATACCGGCCAACATGTCCAAGCTACACTAGTCCCACTTGCCTGCGCTTGGTCCATATCCCTCCAAGTCTGTCCTATCCATTTACCTGTCGAACTGCTTCTTCAATGTTGGGATAGTCCCAGCCTCAACTACCTCCTCTGGCAGCTTGTTCCATACACCCACCACCCTTTGTGTGAAAAAGTTACCCCACAGATTCCTATTAAATCTTTTCCCCTTCTCCTTGAACCTATGTTCTCTGGTCCTCGATTCCCCTACTCTGGACAAGAGACTCTGTGCATCTACCCGATCTATTCCTCTCAATATTTTGTACACCTCTATAAGATCACCACTCATCCTCCTGTGCTGCATGGAATAGAGACCCAGCCTAATCAACCTCTCCCTCTAGCTCACACCCTCCAGTCCTGGTAACATTCTTGTAAATCTTTTCAGAACCCTTTCAAGCTTGACAATATCTTTTCTATACCATGGTGCTCAGAACTGAACACAATATTCCATTGTTTAAATGTGATGAGTATTTCTGCTTCTACCATGCTTTCTTGCAAAGTATTACCCTCTTATCACCCTCTGGAGAAAAATGATTTTCCTCATGTCTTCACTTATCCTTACACTAATCACATTCAGTCAAAGATTTTGGCCTATATGCTGAAGGAAATAGCTCATTCCTATTTATCTAGACCCCACAGAATGTAATACACATCCCTTCAGCCTCATTTATTCTTAAGAAAACAACCCGGGCTTATTCAATCTTTCCTTATAATTAACATTTTCCAGTACTGGCAACATCTTTGTGAATCTCTTCCGCACCCTTTTACAGTACAAACACATTTCCATAATGTGGTGGCCAGAGTTATATGTGGTTTTCAAGCTATTGCCTAATTAACCTTGTACACAATTTTAGTGTAAACACCATTCTTCCACCCCCAGTCTTAAGGGCCTGTCCCACTGTACGAGGTCATTCAAGAGTTCTCCCAAGGTTCCCCTGATTTGAACTCGGAGAATTACGGTAATCGCCGTTCGTAGGTACTTGGGGCTCTCGTGGACATTTTTCAACATGTTGAAAAAAACTTCACGAGCTTACCGCGTTTCCCGAGTACCTGCTGTTAGCTTTACGAGCCTCTAAGAGACGTCCCGAGCTCCGACGTACCCGCTACGTACTTACCACGAGTTTGATTTTTTTTTTAAACTCGGGAGAGCTCTTGGGTAAACTCGTATAGTGGGACAGGCCCTTTATATTCCATATCTCAGCTAATGCATCCTGTATGCCTCTGTAACCACATTATTGATCCACTCAGCTATGCTTAAGAATCTGCTGCAATTCATTTGTGCATTTTCAAATGAATAGTATACTAACTATTCATTATGGTATAATTCTTTATACTGACTACTGGAATGAATTTTAAACATGTTTCCATCACCAACAGTGAACTAACCAGTTATTTGGTTTATCCCTTCCTCCCCTTTTTGACAGCAGCACAACATTACCGGTCCACCAATTCTCTGGCACCATTCCTGTAACCAAAGAAGGCTAAAAGATTATAAGAGCCACTGCTGTTTCCTCTCTTGTTTCTTTAATAACCTGGTATATATTTCATCTCTTGAAGCAAGTAATTTATGCACATATATTTCAGAAACGTGAGAATATTTATCGTCAAGTCGAGTTGTCACGTGCACAAGTACGGTGAGGCACAGGCACAATGAAAATCTTCCTTGCAGCAGCATCACAGGGGCATAGACTCAGACAACACACAAAAAGAGATTGACAAGGCTAATCCCTGGTTTGAGAGAATTATCATATCAAGCCTAGTCTAGTTTAGTATACTTTAGATATACAGTGTGGAAACAGGCCCTTCAGCCCATCAAGTCTGCACCGACCAACGATCCCTGCACATTAACACTATCCCACACACATTAGGGACAATTTACATTTGTACCACGCCAATTAACATACAAACCTGTACGTTTTCGTAGAGTGGAAACCAAAGATCTCGGAGAAAACTCACGCAGGACATGGGGAGAACGTACAAACTCCGTACAGACAGCATCTGTAGTCAGGATTGAACCCGGGTGTCTGGCGCAGAAAGCGCTGTGAGGCAGCAACTCTACTGCTGCGTCACTCTGCCGCTCCTAAGAAGTCAAAGAAGTTAGTTCTCTATTCCTTCGAGTTTAGAGGAATGGGGATTGAAACATAGGATTTTAAGGGGTCGTGACAGGATGGAGTTTGAGATGTTACCATGAGTGAAGAGGGGTGTAGGTACAAGATAAAGAGGCAGCCATTTAAAACTGAGGTCTAAAGGAATTTATTTTCACAGAATCCCTAAAATTCTCTACCCTGGAGTGGTGAGGAGGCTGAATCATTGGGAGTATTTGAGGTATGAATATTGTCAGATTAATTTTGTATTATTCTCCGTTCCCAGTTTGATTTTCATGTTCAAGATACACATTAGGAGAGATATGTAATGAGTGACCAATCTCACTGATCCCCCTCAACCCCACTAACCTCAAATACACACAAAGTTTACCTCCAGTGTGATTTTGTGTTACCTCCCTGGTCTGAACACTCAAAGTACAACAAGTTTTTGCTCACAAAATGTGTCGGAAGGAACTGCGGATGCTGATTTATACCAAAGATGGTTACAAAATGCTGGAGTAACTCAACGGGTCAGGCAGGATCTCTGAGGAAAAGGAATAGGTGACGTTGCAGGTCAGAACCCTTCTGCAGACTGAAAGATAGAGAAGACCAAAACAAATCAGGGCCGGCAACAGCTGACCTCAGGAAAGGTGAAGTTCATAGTGGTCCATTGTTAGCTGGGGGAGATGTACTAATGTTTGGGGCCATTGGCCCTCTAGCCAAACTCATCAACACTGATCTTATTGCCCTTCTATTCTGAACAGTGTTATTACAATACAATACAATACCGTTTATTGTAATTTAAACCTCACAGTGAATCTCCTCCTCACTGTGATGGAAGGCAAAGTCATATCTCTCCCCTGCACTCCCCATTCTCCTACCGATGTCAGAGTCAAAGCCCCCGGCGGGCGATGATAAATAAGTCCCGCGGCCATTAAGGCCGCGCCGGGCGATGCAAGGCCCCACTCTGGGTCTTGATGTTGGAGCCCCCGGCAGGCCCTAGCAAGTCCCGTGGCCATCAAAGTTGCGCCGGGCAATGTATGGCCCCGCTCCAGGTCGTCTTCAACCCCGCAACTCGGGCGGGAGAAGTTGCCACCGCGGGAGCTCCGAAAAGCGGTCTCCCACCATGGACCCGCGAGCTCCCGGTGTTACCGTCCACCGGCCTGAAGCCGGAGTCTCAGAATCTCCGGGGTCGGGCAGCAGCAGCAGCGCGCCACCGCAGCTCCTCCCGTTCCTAACTCGGCCAGCTCCACGACGGTGAGTAGTCCGCAGCTCCGCGACTGGAGCCCCAGGTCTGGTTGGAGGCTGCTCCACGGTGCTAGGCCCCAACGGCAACGGAGAAAAGGTCGGGTCCCCGTACAGGGAAAAGATTAAAAAAGTTTCCCCCACCCCGCCCCCACCCCCCCACACATATCCAGTTAAAAGAAAAACACCAACTACACTCAACGAGACAAAAAAGTTTAAAAAAAACAGACGGACTACAGAGGCCGCTGCGACGAGAGTTGCGCCGCCCACTAAGGTGCTAAATTATCAGTGAAGATTAAGGTCACTAAATGGAGCAGAAGCAGACAAAGGAATGGAAGACACTCTTGGAACAAAGATCAGAAATTGTTCCTGAAAGTTGAACGTGTTGACCTTCAAGTTGTAAAGTTCCCTTTTTACCATTGCTTCTGAAGGGAAACAAGAACATTGAATCACCATTTTTTTTTACAAGATTCTTGGTGTATTTTTGTAATGTATTGCACATTTTGCATGATTCCAGCCAACAAGAACATTATTGAAGATACACATAAAATGCTGGAGTAACTCAGCGAGTCAGGCAGCATCTCTGGAGAAAAGGAATAGGTGATGTTTCAGGTCGAGACTTGGGTCTGAAGAAGGGTGTTGACCCAAAACGTCATCTATTCCTTTTCTCCAGAGATGCTGCCTGACCCGCTGAGTTACTCAAGCATTTTGTGTCTATCTTCGGTGCAATTCCTTCCAATAGAAGAACATTAATGACGAAGATTTCCATTAAGCTTCCCAGTGTTAACGTGAATTAATGAATAATGCTTTATTTAAAGGAATTTAATAATACAAATTCCATTGATATATAAAATGTGACTCAATAGACAAAAGATATGGGCTGAAGTAAAACTAAACAAATTCATCAAACATAAATTATATTAAATGTCTTGGCACTGGCGGGGGCAGAGTTCACTTCGACCACAACTCCTGCTGTGCTAAACCCTCAGTTCATGACCTAAGCTCCAATTTTCAATAGCACTGGAAAAGGAATTGCTTTTAACACAGCCTCTCAGGACCAAACACTGATCTGTAGATTTGGAAGGAAAGGAGGGCTAGAGGCCAAGGAAGAGAGCTGGGGATTGATTACTGAGGCTTGGAGGAGTGGGGAGTCTTCAAAGAGGACCAGGGGGCTCGAATCATAGCCTTTCAATCAAAAGACAACAGGAATATACGTTTATTCTGTTTCCCATAGCTCAAGGTGCTCTGCACTTTGTATTTCAAGGCATCACGTTACTACAAAACGATGTTATGCTTCAGCAATATAGAGTGTCTCTGAAACAATGCAAAGATCTTTCATTCAGTAGTCTGAGCTATATCCTGAGGAGTATTGAGGAACACAATATCAGAATGTTATGAGGCTGGAGGGCAGGTTTGGAGAATGGCTGTTGAAGAGCTTTGTGAGAAGGTAGGGGAGGAGAGAGATGTCTTGGGCCTCGATGGTCTTGAAGAGGGAGTTGGAGCCAAGGCATGGGAGGAAAGGGAGCCAATGCCTTGTGATAAGCAGGAGAGAGAGTTGAAATGAGAGTTGAAATTATAGAAATTCCAATTCAAAACAAGAATATTAAATAAAAATATAAAACGTTGTTTCAATACTTTGTTTCTCTCTTCACAGATGCTGCCTGACAGCTGAATATTTCCAGTAGAATATGTAATGATCATAATGGATCACAGTGGGTTTGGTACAGGTTAGGCCAATAATCCTCTGCATTAATTGACCATTCAGCTCCCACAGGACTAATGTCGGACTGATAGATTACTTTAGACTTTAGGCTTTCGAGATACAGTGCAGAAACAAGCCCTTTTGGCACACTGAGTCCATGCCGACTAGCAATCACCTCATTCATGAGCACTGATCCTACACACTAGGGACAATTTACACATTTTTTAACTGATTAACATGCAAAACTGTATGTATTTGGAGTGTGGGATGAAACTAGAGCACAATTTTATAAACAAAAATATTTATTTTGTGAAAATAAATGTTCACATCTGAAATGAAAACTGGTTTCACAATCAGAAGCTGAGGGTGATGAATGAAAAGGTTATGAACTTGGAACCTTGTTAGAAGGAAGAAGAAAACACACGGTGCAGAAGGTTCATATCCGAGACAGCGCAAGACACATTTAAGGGCAATGAAGTATTTCACAGTGAATTATCTCTCATTCTGTTTGCAGCCAAAATGCACGCACCATGACTCAGTAACAGCGGTGTGAGAATGGCAAAATAATCTTTTTTTTTATGATTTTAAAGGAGAAATAAATATTAGCTGGGGTACTAGGGCCAATTCCTTTGCTTCTAAGTTATATCCTGGGATCTGTTACAGCCACCTGAGAGGATAGATGGAATCTTGGTTTAAAGTCTTATGCAAAAAACTGAACTTTTAACAGTGCAGTACTCATGCAAAGTTTCAGTCTATAATCTGGGTCAGAGACATGATTACCTCTAATTTGGACAAAACCTTTTATGTTTCTTCATAAAAATATAAATTGAGGAGATATTTCTAATGTTAATTTAATCTATCTGCGGACTCAACCGACCCAGGAGAATTGATTGCATTCAAAGGAACTGGGCAAGCCAAGTAAATGTTCCAAGGATAGATCTTAACATTGATAAACATAGTCATGCCACAAAACAGGAAATATATGAATTGCGTACACATCAATTGTGTCTGGTTGTAAGATGGAAAAGGAAATGGATTTGACTGTGATTATTAGTAATTCTTTGCAAAACAGTCACTTATTATGAAGCTGTCAATAACAAAGGTAATCTAGTAGAGAATATATCTCAAGGGCATTTGATTAAAAGTAAAACCACTTTATTTTAACCCTCCATAACTATCCTTTTTAGTTGTTGGCAAAGAGTAAAATTACAGTATATGTATTGTTATCAGGCAGTGAGGCATGTAACTCTCTTTCACTCTCATATTTCACTCTCAACTTGTCTGTCAATGACTTTAAATGTTACTATTCATGGAACAAAATATTTACTTACGTTTTCTCATCCTGCTATTTAAAAAATAGAGCCTGCTGAAATTGATCGAATTATGAATCACACGGTTCTGCTGTACTGTTTTACGTATCAATGTCCAGAACACATCCTCGTCCTTTACCATCTTCTCCTTGCTTCCATTTTCTTCTGTTCTTTTCCCAGAGTTTCATGGAAAGATGCCTCAGTAATGTGCATGTCAATGGATCGATTTTGATGTAGCAAATAGCGCTGCGATGGATTGACAGCGTATACAGCAATGGTTACGGATATCAAGGGATGAACCGTGACTAAATTTAATTTTACCTATCTATTGTGATGATTAGTATATTGTCATGTACGCCAGAGTACAATGAAATTCCTTGTTCGCATAATGGGCACAAAGTAAATAGTATACATGGTATTGAAAGATGTGACGATAAATGGTTCCATGGTTCAATCGTTCTTCATTGTCACGTATGAAATTCTTGTGAAAAGCATCCACAATCCAGGTAAGCCCCGGCCTGCTGCAGAGCCAGCTCCATCGCCCTCGGCCTGCTCGGCCCGCCAACCGACATCACTCTCCTCGCATTACTACCTCTGTTCCAAGGGGGGCGCCACCTGTAGCTGACCTTGAAGGCGCTGGAGGCAATTCCCTGGTCACTGTCCTACCGGCCCACTCCTCACATCTGTCATTGCCAGCCGCTCCCTCCTTCTCGGCTCTCTGGTCTTCGGGGCCAAGCTCTGCAGCAGGTTGTGAAGAGGAAACAAGGAGTCTGCAGAAGGACTTGGACAGGTTGGGAGAGTGGGCAAGGAAGTGGTAGATGGAATATAGTGTAGCAAAGTGCAGAGCCATGCACTTAGGTAATAGGAATAAAGGTTACACATTTTCTAAATGGGGAGAGAATTCAGAAATCGGAAATGCAAAGGAAGTGCTGGTGCAGAATTTCCAAAAGGTTAATTTGCAGTTTGAATCAGTAGTAAGGAATGCAAATGCAATGTTAGCATTCATTTCAAGAGGACTAGAAGGCAGGGATGTAATGCCGAGGCTTTATAGGGCATTTGTCAGACTGCATTTGGAGTTTTGTGAGCAGTTTTGGGTCCCATATCTGAGGTGGGATGTGCTGGCTTTGGAAGGGTACAGAGCAGGTTTACGAGAGTGATTGGGTTAACGTATGATTAGCTGGGCCTAGGCCTGGGCCTGTACTCGCAGGAGTTTAGAAGGTTTATTACCCTGACAACCAATTCATACCCAGACCCTCAAAATATTTGGAGACAATTGTTTTACAACCATCCCTTTAACGTAAAGGTCAGAGGGAGAGGAAGAGGAAAGCACCTGGCTATTGAAATTAACGACTGATGTTCCTAATTTTATATCCCACAGTAAATGACTTCTCCGGAAACAGCCTCTTAAAGTTAAAGATAACCTGCTTCCTCTCCAGTTTTGCAGACTCTGCCACAGCAAGGGCAGGTGGTTATATGCATCTGGGGATATTTAGCATTCCTTCTGCTTGCCCTCTATGTGCATATGAGGGGTAGATTTTGTGGTGCTCAGTGGCTCCCTTCTCCATTTGGAGTGATCGTGGGCCAGAGATTGCCAGGAGCTGGTGAGGTGGGTACATTTCTTGAAAGAAGCGTTGAGAAGGCAAGTGAAGCAATGCTATGTCCTTTTGGAAAGCTGGTGTGATGGTGTTGAGAGTGGGACACTTGTGTGTGTTGTTGTGCAGGCAGATGATGAGTCCAGCCCATTGGAACTGGCTGGGTAGGACTCCGATCAGTTAATGTCTGTGTTCTAATTGCTGTTCTCAGATGCCGATGAAGATCATGGTTTTCCCATTAAATCATGTACGCATGATTTAATCGTTACACTGAAACCTGTAATTTGTTTAACAGATTTTATAGTTCTGAAGTTGCCGGCTCTTCAAAAAGAACGCATGAACATATGAAAATAGAAGCTGCAATAGGCCAGTCATCTCCTCAGGCTTGTCCTACCGGCTTCAACTAGAGAGCAGTCCTAAGCTTCTATTTACCTCATTGGAGACCCTCACAGTATCTTTGATTGGACTCTACTGGACTTTATCTTGCACTAATTTTTATTCATGTAATTCCCTTTATCATGCATCTGTACAATGTGCACGGCTCAATTATAATCATGTATTGTCTTTCCGCTGACTGGTTAGCACACAACAAAAAGCGAAACTAAACTCAAACTCAACTCCCTCCATTCAATACGATCATGGTGCTTCTCCTCTTCTGTTCTAGTTCCCCATAGCCTTCAAATTCCTTGTCAGGTATTCTTGAGCACCTGGTCTTCCTCTGTTAAGTTAGCAGTCTGCCTTTAGATTCATTGTGTTGAAATGCATGACTTCACATTTAACTCCATTTGCTAAGGTTTTGCCCACTCATTCAACCTTTCTATATCCAGCTACAGTCCTAATAACCTCATCACATCGTGCCTTCCCACGAAGCTTCACCTCCCAGTGACAGTTGCACCTGTGTGCTTATCTCTAGCATGGTAAAATCTCAAGATTGGACCCTTATTCAGGCTTAAAACATTGGGCAAGACATGAAGTGAGACATTACTGCATTATAATGAACATGACATCCACTTGCCACTCACCAGCACTGACCCTTCTATTATAGGAACAATGGTCACTGAATTCAACCCCCCACCACTTTACCCTGAAAGGGACAGAGAGCCTGGAAAAGGCTGCAACCTCGCTCTGCCCAAGGCTCTCACCAGTTCTGCTGAAAACCCTTGACAGGCAAGATTACAAAATGGCAGGGGGCCATGAGATTCCATTGACAAATGGATTTTGGAAGTTGGCCATTATTTATTTACCTTAGGCTACATAAAATGCCATTTAATGCTGCAGGAACCATTTTCACTTCTGCCACCTCAAGGGCAATAACATGTTGGTGTGAATTGTTCAGCCATTGTAAAATATTTATCTAGTAGAAAAGATTGGAATGCAAATCAAACTATTCCAAGAGTCAGATCACACAATACCAGATTGCTGCCACTGAGGTGGCTGAGGTGGAAAGGTCCCTCATTATGGAAAGAAATATTTATGACTTAACTAGAGAAAGACTTCCCTTTATATAGCACCATACACAAGCTCAGTGTTGTACCACAGTCTTGACAATTTCACTATTGTCCCTGAGAAGTAATTCTTATAATAAACAGTTGCAAGGTCACACTATATTACGACCAGAGGAAGTCATGTTTCATTGTTATTACTTCTTGGGATTGGCTGCTTAACATTTTTTTAATCAGATGAAGCAGATAAAATCACAGTTTAACAACTTAATCAGAAAAATGGATTCACTAGTGCAACATCCAGTCAACAAAGGAAGTCTAAGACCAGGAACGTAAGAACACAAGAGGCAGAAAATGAAGTTTTCTCCACCATTTACTGGGATTTTGGCTGATCTCATTCCTCAAGTTTACTCTTCTGCCAGATTTCCTTTGCCTCTGATACCTTCAATGTCCAAAAACCTATAAATCTCAACCATGAATGTACTCTGCAACCAGCTCCACAGGATAGAGAATCCCGACGATTTATAATTCTACGAGTAAGATATTTCTCTTTATTTCAATTCTAAACACTAGTTCTATGTTATTCCACTTATGCATCCATTCCCTACACAATAGGGGAAATTTACAGAGGCCCACTAACCTACAGACCCTTACATCTTTGGAACGTTGGAAGAAACCGGAGCACCTGGAGGAAACACATGTGGTCAAACACAAATACAAACACCGCCCAGGCAGCATCTAAGGTCAGGATCGAACCCAGATCTCTGGTGCTGTGAGGCAGCAGCGCTACCAGCTGTGCCACTGTGCTGCCTCTACCAAGATCAAAGCAGCGGCGGCTCGCCAGCAGTCCGTCTGTTTTTTCTTTTGTTGTTGTTTTCTTGTCTTGTTTTAGCATGTTAATTTGAGTTATTATGTAGTGTATGTGTGTGGGAGGGGTGGGAGAATCGTTTTAGTCTCTTCCTTTTGGGGGGGACGCGACTTTTCTTGTCGTATCCCCCGTCTCCGTCTCCGTTTGCACTGAGGCCTAATGGCAGATCTGGCAGCCTCCAACTGCGACCGACCTCGAGGCTCCAGAGGCAGAGCCAGCCAGGAATTACCAGAGCGGGGCTGGCTGACTTCGGGGCTGCGGCGGGCTCAGGCATTCCGGCGTTCCGGCGGCCCGACTCGGAGCTGTGCGGCTTTCCGGTGGTGGCGGCAGCGACTTCGGAGGTTCGGCCGCGGGCCCAGGGGACGACATCGTCGGGAGGTTGGTGACCTGCTTTTTTTGGAGCTCCCGTGGCAACAGCTGCGTCCGCTGGACTGGACGGCGGCAGCTTCGGCAGCTCGACCGCCCCGGGCCACGGAGTTGAACCGGCCCGTTCACGGAGCACGGTTCAGCCGCGGGACTTATTACATCTCCTGGTGCGGTCACAACATCGGAGGCCTGGGTCGCCTCAGCGCAGAAGAAGAGGAAGAACAAGAAGGGAAGAACCAAAGACTTAAGATTTTTGCCTTCCATCACAGTGAGGAGGTGTCTGGTGAACTCATTGTGGTGGATGTTAAATATGTGTTTATTGTGTGTTTTGTTCTTTACTATATGTATGGCTGCAGGCAACGAAATTTCGTTCAGACCGAAAGGTCTGAATGACAATAAAGTTTTTCATGATTCCATGAATCCATGATAATACCTACTATGCAATATTCTTAACAAAAACAGTTAGTTTGATTTGAGCTCTGTGGGATAGACTATGATTTTGTACAAAACATAAAATGTTTGAGGCTGAATTTCTCCTGTTAAATTGAAATCAATGGGAAAAAAAGTGAGAGAGAGCTAAGGTGAGCTGTCAGTTTGAAATTTTTAGTTTTATTCTGTTACATTAAGACACAATTAAACCCCTGTCTCACGGTGCGAGTCGACCCACGAGTGACCACAAGTTTAAAACAAATTAAACTCGTGGTAATCACGTACAATTAACGTAGCGGGAACGTCGGAACTCGTGGATGCAACTCAGATTCAGATTCAGATTCAATTTTAATTGTCATTGTCAGTGTACAGTACAGAGACAACGAAATGCATTAACTTAGCACTCGCGGCAGGTACCCGGGAAACTTGTTAACTCTTGAAAAATTTTAAACATGTTTAAAGATTTCCACGAGTCAAATTTACTCTTGAAGTTAAAATTTGAAACATTTAAACTCGTTGTAAGAACGTAGTAGCCTGTGAGTTTACCATAGTGATTCGTGAGTCTACCGTGGGCACTCTTTAATTCAGCGGGCAGGCAGCATCTCTGGAGAGAAGGAATGGGTGACAGGATGACGTTTCCAAATTTCTGATGCGTTTTTGTGTTACTCCAGCACTGTGTGTTCACTCTTTGTCAACCAGCTCTCCCCTTTCTTGTGAATGACATTATTTGTATCTGTGGCAGTTGATTGTCACTCTCTTCAGTTTCCCAGGGGGTCGGGACGGGACTGGAGTTGGGAGGGAAAGATGGGGGGGGGGGGGTGGGGGAGGAGGGAGGGGAGGGGAGTGGAGTGGTGGTTTGGGGTGACTTAGTATTGGAGACAAGTGTACTGATGTGTGGGCAGACACTTTGTTAGTGATTGCCCATGGGGTTCACTGTCGAGGACTTCATAATGCAGAGAGCATTATAAAAAGTGGAGCGATTAACCCTGGAAAGGGGGGATACTTCTCTCTGAGTTGGACCCAGGAAACTGAAGCAGGAATTTTCTTGAGGTTATTTATGACAGATAAATGGATGGGAAGGGTTTAGAGGGATATGGGCCACATGCAGGCAAATAGGACTACCCCAAGACGCCAACTTGAACGGCACAGCCAAGCTGGGCCGAAGGACCTGTTTCCATGTTGTACAGCACCTTGTCCAAGGCCTATCCGGTGGGATTGGCATGTTTTGTATTTTTCCTTTCTAAAGATGCAGTGTATTTTGGTGACTATTGCACACTGCAGACCAGAAGCGCCTTCAATACCCAGAGAGAAGGGATGGGCGGGTTAGGTGAGCAGGAGTGTGCGTTGTTGTTTGCAGTTGCAGAGGGAGTGGGCAAGGGCGGTACAGTTCCCAGTCTCAGCTCCTGTTCTACCAAGCGTGTGGACGTGGACTGGTGGCTTGGTTGGCAGCGGCCCACGGTGTGGCAGAGCCGGCGTGCCCGCTGACTCCCAACCCCCCCCCCCCCCCCCCCGGTCCAGGGCCACGCTGGGAGAGAGCCCCCGAGCACCTGCCCCCGGGCGACTGGCACTGACCTGCTGGCGTCGCCGACGTGAAGACAGTGCGAAGCCCCCGCGCCCGGTGCAATGGGCGGGGAGCTGGAGAGGGGAGGGAAGGGGTCACACACATGGCCGGGAAGTAGAGGGGTGGGGGTGGGGGTGGTGACAGACAGAGCCAACAATGAGATGGAGAAAGACAGGAACACTGACGTGCAAAGGAGCCTACAACAGTGCATGATCTCTCTCACATTATGGCGGGTGATTGTCGCTTGCCCGCTGTTTCTGACGCTAAAGCCTTGGGATCATTGCCCTTCTTGTTGGCGTGGAGGGGGAGGGGGATATTGTACTGTTTGATCGCCCCCTGCTATCGCAGGGACAGGGAGACACAGCGGCTTTTGAGACTGGTGGGCAATCACTACCAAAGTGTCTGCCCACACAGTCAGTACACCTCTCCTACACTTGTCTCCATACTAAGTCACCCCCCCTCCTCCCCCCACTCCCCTCCAGGGCAGATGAGGCGCGCCAAAGGAACAAACAAGTTGATGGCTGCAAGGGGCAGGCAGCAGAGGTCTTGTGCCCCAGTGAGGTAGACCGCTCTTCCCCCTGCTAATGCACACACAGAAAGAGAGAGATGAGAGCAGAGAATGATCCCAGCCTAGCACTGGCACTGGACGGTGCACATTTTCCTTTTATAGGTCATATCAATAGACGCGGCCGCGATGAATTCTATCTTTAACTCAAAGCCACAGGATGGAGCTGGCTGCTTTAACATTGTTGCTTCGCCGCCACCACCTCCTTGTTGCACAATGGCAGCGAGTGCAGGGCCAAGATCCTGCCCAGTTGTTTTAAGTTCTGAAATTGAATAACTTGCAATACTGAATCAGAATATACTTACTGTATGAGATGCTGTCCAGCTCCTCTATTTGATACTTAAAACAGGCCTTCATTCACAGTTGGCTCAAGAGTAACTCGGGAGAGGAACTTGGTAACTCGGGAGAGGAACTTGGTACATCACAGTAAACGGCCAACTTAGACATACACGTGGGAACTTGTTTAAACTCGTGAACATAAACTTGGAATCTCGTAGACAATCACGAGTGTGTTTTTTTCTTTCACTCGGGATCACTCGTGGGTGGACTCGCACCGTGAGACAGGGCCATTACACACCATCAAGAGGATATATTAAACTGTACCAAAATACACAAGTGCACTCGCAAAATACACTGCCAGAAAATATCTCAGTTTTTTATAGATGGTCACTAAGGGAAAAATGTAACATTACTCTAAAGAAAAGTCATGGATTGATAAGATGTGTGTGAATTCAGGGTCTATCTGCTTTGAGCTGCATCTTGTGGCCTGTTTATCCTTTAACTTGCAACAGAGATTGCCAAAACAGCATGCCAAAAATACACTCTGAAAGGCAAAACACTTAGAAGTTCTCAAGAAGGAAACAGTTTTTTGGATGTTAAGTAGGTTCAGTATAAATGCAATAGCTGTCTGCCAACAACTTCTGAACAATACCTGTGAACAATTCCAATTACTCTGTCCGAATTGCATTCACAACTCAAGACAATTGTTTGAAAAACCTGGGTACAGCAAGTTCTTTCCAGTTCTCACTTGTGCTGTATACATTTGGGTCTGATGAAAAGGTGCAGAAATTGTTTAACTACTTCAATAGCAACAATCAGGCTTAGTTAACATAGTGGTTTGATTGATGAAACACAGACCAGTCTGTAACTGAGCCATAATGATTAACTATTCCAAGTCTGATCCTTGCTCTGTACTGGGAGAGGTGATCGCAATGGGACAATGGCAGAAACCAACAGGTGGCCGGTGCCTCTGGGCTGGACAGGGCGTAGATGCCAGCTAGAGACCCCTAGCACACTGCATAGCATCGGCACTCACACTGCAGAATGCATGTGCGAACGTCAGTGACTTCTGCAGTTCAACTCAAGACAAATATTTTGATTCTCGTTATCTAAGATTATGAAAAAAAAGGACTAACTTCGGAAAAACAAAAGGACTTGTTTTTACTTTTGTTTCCTTATTACAGTACCATAGTTGTAAAAGAAGACAGACACAAAGTGCTGGGCGATGTTTCGGGTCAGGACCCTTCTAACGTCACCCATCCTTTTTCTCCAGAGATGCTGCCTGACCCGCTGAGTTACTCCAGCATGTTGTGTTTATCTTTGGTATAAACCAGCATCTGCAATTCCTTTCTATATAGCTGTTGTTCCTTGTGGATTGTCAAAGAGCTTTGTTCTGCAATATATCAGCTTTCAGAACACTAGCAGCATTCTACCATTATTGTGAATTACTTTTCCAGTACTGAAATAATATTTTGAAAGAAAATATTCACTTTATGCACACTACATGGAAGTTATCAAAGTGGTCTCACTTTATTTTATGTGTGACTATTTATGAGATGTTAAGATAGAAAAATTTGTATTGATATACCAACTTTCATGATGTAAAATAATCCAAAGTGTTTTACGGTGATTTTGAACTTTAGTTATTGTGTCCTTGCACATGAATCACTGCAGGTTAATAGGTTTGTACAGCAAACAATTAAGAAGGCAAACTATATGCTGGCTTCAGTTATATGAGGATTTGATACAAGTGTGGACATCTCTTCTCCAGTATTATATCCAATCAACTACAATATTGTGCACACGCCAGTCTCTCTACCTAAAGATGCGATACGATAGGAACTTTATTGATCCCAGGAGGGAAATTGATCTGACAAAACACAAAAATACATGAAACATGAAATTAAAGTGACAAGTGGAAAGGATTGGGGATGTGCAAAGATTTGGGGGGGGGGGGGGGGGGGGGAGGTCAGTCTACCCCACGCCAGAAGGGGGAGGAGTTGTACAGTTTGATAGCCACAAGGAAGAAGGATCTCTTGTGACGTTCTGTACTGCATCGTGGTAGAACCATTCTGTTGCTGAAGGTACTCCACAGGTTGACCAGTGTATCATGGAGGAGGTGAGCTGTATTGTCCAAGGTGCACATATCTGTGACATTGGGAGTACAGGAATGGTTCACCAGTTGATTCCTGTGGTGGTGGTTTTATTTCATAAGGAGACTGATCCTAGAATCTCTATAATTTACACGATCTGATCTCATAATATTTACATTTATTAAGGAATTTTACAAGGTGGATGCCAAATAGATGGTTCTCCTGGTTAGGGTGTATAAATCTATAGAAACATTCAAGGATAGGAATAGGCTCTTCAGCAATTCAAGTCTGTACTGCCACTCAACATTGCTGAACCTTGATGTCAAACCAATTGCATCAAAACTGCACTGCGAATGTAGACATTGGATATTTGGCCTCTTCTTCCAAATGATCATTGCATACAGTTTTATGCATGGTGGTGGGAGGTGGATAGTGAAGTGAGATGTGTGGTGTTCCCAGTCTCAAAATACGAAGACGGCCAATCAGGACAAAAAATGGGGAAACATTTCTCTACTCCAGTATATTTAAGATAGAGATTAATAGATTTGGGGGGACAAGGTAATAGATTTTTGGGTGGCACAGTGGTGCAGTTGTAGAGTTGCTGCTTTACAGCACCAGGGACCCAGGTTCATTAGCCATAAGTCGTTGGTTTATTGTCACATGTACCGAGGTACAATGAAAAAGTTTTGTTGCGTGCTAACCAGTCAATGGAAAGACAATACATTGAAATCGAGCCATCCACAGTGTACAAATATATGATAAAGGGAATATCATGACTAACATTTAGAGCATTTTAAAGCCAGCCAAGACCAAACAAAGATAGTCCGTGGTTCTCTAATGAGGTAGCTAGTAGTTCAAGATTGTACTACGATCCTGACTACGGATGCTGTCTGTATGGAGTTTGTACATTCTCCCTGTGACAGTGTGGGTTTTCTCCAGGTGATCCGGTTTCCTTCCACACTCCAAATACGTACAAGTTTGTAACTTAATTGGCTTCGGTAAAATTGTAAATTGTCCCTAGTGTGTAGGATAGTACTAGTGTATGGGGTGATCGCTGGTTGGCGCAGACTCAGTGGGCTGAAGGACCTATTTCCGCGCTGCATCTCCAAAGTCTAAAGTCTAAAGACATTAGATTGCCGGGGCATAAGGTTAAAGTAGGAAAATGGTGTTGAGGTGAAACATTACCCGTGATCTTACTGAATGGCCAAACGGACCCAAGGAGCTAAACTGCCTATTCCTGTTTATATTTTAAATGTTCCAAAAAATTATAGCAAACATGTCAGCCAAAGAAGATGCTGCAAGATCCAATATATTAAGACGTGATAATGACCAAATAACTGGTTCTTATTCAGTGTTTTAATTTGAGGAGAAAATATTGCTGTCAAGACAATGGGGTGAAAATTGACCGAGGCAATTGGGAGAAGGTACAACAGGCCAAGGGAGAGAATTTGGGCCAAGACCATGGTGAGAATATGGGCCAGAGCCCATGTAGCATGTAGGTAGGACAAACAACAGGGTTTTGGCCAAGAAAAAAGGGCAAGTATTGGCCAGAAACATGGGATGCTTTGGGGCTTGGCAATGCATGGTCAATGGAAAGCACGATGGCCAGCATGATTGGGACATCGTTTGCCAGAGAAACAGGAAGAATGTATAGTAGGTCTAAGCAAGGAATAAAACATTAACGAGGATAATGGAGAGACCATAGATCAAGGCAACGGAGTGAATCTTGGACATCAGGATGGGAGAATATAGGCCAGGACAGGGAAAATATGGGCCAGGACAATAGGGAAAATGTAGCCCAGGAATATAGAGAGAATATGGACCAGTCCAATGGGCAGAACATGGACCCACAAATATGGGAAGAATGTATGCTTGTAGAATGTGGAGAATAAGGTCCAATACACCAAACCTGCATGGCACTGGGGACTTCATTAACAGTCCCCTAACTAAAATATTCTGGAGAACAGGAAATTGTAGAAATAAAAATAAATGAACAAAAAAGTGTTAACATCTTTAAAGTTCTTCAATTTAATTGTTGAATTTAGCAGAGAGTCATGGACTCCAGATCCATGAAACCATATCAAATCTGGACACAGCCCTCCCCACCATCAAAAGCATCTACATGAGGTAATTTTTCATGAAGTAAGTAAGTAAGTAATTTTTATTTATATAGCACATTTAAATCAACTCGCGTTGAAACCAAAGTGCTGTACATAGAAGAAATTGTGTTTCCATACATCCATACAAAATAAAAAATGAAGGTGGCAAGTTGACCAGGTGATGGCCTGGATTAGGGAATATTAGCTACAAGGAAAGGTTGGACAAACTTGGATTGTTTTCTCCAGAATGCAGAACGTTGAATGGAGATCTGACAGAAGTATATAAAATTATGAGAGCCATTGATAAGTAGACAGTCAGAACATTTGTCCTAGGGTGGTAATATCAAATACACACAAGGGCACAGTTTTAAGTTGAGAAGGGAAACATTTTTTTACCAGTTTTTTACACTGAGGGTGGTGGGTACCTGGAATGCATTGCCGTGGGTGGTAGGGGAAGCAGATATTATAGTGGCATTTAAGAGACATTTACATAGGCACTGGAAAGGGAGTGGTGTGGATCATGTGCAGATAGAGGAGATTAGTTTATCTTGCATTTTGTTTGGGCCAGGCATTATTGGCTGGAAAGCCTATTCATGTGTTGTACCTTTTTCTCATCTACGGTCTACAGTCTATGGTTTATCATTAAGGATATTAACCCTCCCCCCTTGCCATGCCCTCTGCTTGATACTATCACTGGGCAGGAGGTACAGAAGGTAAAGTCCTCACCCCACCAGGTTTAGAGGCAGCTACTTTCCTACAACCATCAGGTTCTTGAATCATAGAAACAAAGAACTGCAGATGTTAGTTTATAGAAAAGATAGACACAAAATGCTGGAATATCTCAGCGGGTCAAGCAGTATCTCTGGAGAAAATGGATGGGTGACATTCTGGGTCAGGAGTCAGGGAGAGGACGAGAACTTCTTCAAAGTAGGTACGCCTTGAGGAGATTTCACAGTGGAGTAAGCAAGAATGGAGAAACAGAACTGCAGATCCTGATTTATACCAAAGATGGACATGATGGTTACGCGTTTGCGTAACATAACAGTTCAGGCAGCATCTCTGGGGAAAAGGATGGGTGACGTTTCAGGCTGGGTCCGCTGAGGGACAATTTCACAGAACACTTACGCTCGGTCCACTTACCCTACATGATCTCCCAGTTGCCAAGCATTTCAACTCCCCTTCCCATTCCCATACTGACCTTTACATCCTGGACTTCCTTCATTGCCAGAGTGAGGCCAAACACAAATTGAAGGATCAGCGCCTCATATTCCGTTTGGGTAGTGTAGAACCCGGCGGTATGAACATTCAATTCCCTAATTTTGAGTAACTTCTGCTTACATTCCCTTTCCCTCCCCCCTCTCCTTTGCCCCTTCCTCCATCCTAGTGGGTTAACTAGTTCATTGTTCCCCAAATTGTATTCCTCTTCAGATCACACTTTCCCGAGCCAACAATGGGCCTACCAGGACATCATCTTGCCTGAGGTCATTTTTGACTGGCCCTGATTGGTCCTTGTCTTTCCTCACCTCCACCTCTTCACCCACCCAGAGAAAGGGTCCTGACCCGAAACATCATCATGTATTTGCTGCAGATTTGCTACCTGACCCGTATTGATTTACTCCAGTACTTTGTGTCTATCTTACGTTCTTGAACCACCCTGCATAACCCTAATCGTACTTCAGCAATGGAACACTATGGGCCACCTCTTGCACTGCCATGGAATTGTTTTCTAATTGTCTTTTCCATTAATGTCTTTTCTTGTTTTTGCTTTCCTTTTCACTGCAACATATGTGTACTTTATATATAAATTATGTTTCATGCGTTTGAGTCTATGTGCCTGTGACACTGGTGGAAGCAGGTTTTTCATTATACCTACATCTCATCGTACTTGTATATATGACAATTAACACAACTTGACTTGACTAACTTAGAAAGTTTACGGTCAATCCAAAGGTACAAATTCAAGTAAATCTGCAATCCAAACCAGGAATTCCTTAGAAATGCTGAACATTAAAGAATTTGCTACATGATACTGTGCAACGGCCTTAAAGTTCTTGAAGAAATGTGATACCCTTCAATAAATGACCACAATAATTTGTTTGAGTGCAGAAGAAAAAGACACCTGGCATAAAACTGGTTTTCAGTGGAGATAAACAAGGTTGCGAGGTTTCTAATACCTTGATTAAAATAGTTTTTCCTTAACCTAATTTTCCAGTTCTCTCATCAAGTGAATCTTAGGAAGCCGGTCACAGACCTAATAATTGGCTCTGATTTCTTTCCTATCCTTCAACAGATCTCATAATGAAGGACAGTGAGTTGAGCCTGATCTTGGACATATAATGGAATCTGTCTGAAGCTGAAAGCTGACACCATTACTAAAGCAAAGCTGTGGCAAAGGATGTAACCATGACAACTTTTTCTCTCTCTCTCTGTATGATGTACTTTAAAGTGCAAGGCAGAGGTACTGTGACTGCAGCTGTTGAAATGTTGTATAACTTCCAGTCTTGTATTATTAAAGGATCTAATAATTTGAAATGGTGAAAATCTAATAAATTACAAATATTTAGTTTGATTGAAGCCTATCTGAATAATAATTACATTTAAACAACCTTCCACAAGTGACAAAAACATCAGTTAATTTGCAAATACTCAATTCCTTTCAGAAATTTAAAAAAAGTAAATGAAGATTGAATTTCACTGCATCGTCAATGTACATTCAATTAGCATTTTATAATTTAAACAAGGTTTTTACATCTTTGATGCCATTCATCTCCAAGTTCTAAGAATTAAACAATTGTTAAAAGGATTAGTGGAGCTGAGGAAAAAGAGATTTCATCCAAAGATCCGTAAGGATCTCAAACCTGCAGACTGGAAGAATGTGCAGGTAGAAACCCACATTATGTTTTAAAAGTACCATTAAGTAAGGAAATCAACAGGCTTCTGAAAAACACCTGGCAAAAAGGATAATCGAACTTGCTCTTTTTGACTAATGTAGACCTAGGAGGTCTCCTTCAAAGCCATAAACGTCGATGATACTAGGGCTAGACACAAAATGCTGGAGTAACTCAGCGGGTCAGGCAGCATCTCTAGAGAAAAGGAATAGGTGACATTTCGGGTCAGGACCCTTCTTCAGACTACATTCTCCAATTCCTTTTCTTCATAGATGCTGCCTGACTCGCTGAGTTACTCCAGCTTTAAGTGTCTATCTTCGTTTTAAACTAGCATCTGCAGTTCCTTCCTACATATGATACTAGGGATTTGCATGGCAGTCCCATGTGATTTAAATCTGATAAATATTTTTTAAATTTATTTTATGTGATGAAACATGACTTTATTTACAATAACATAGTCGTTCAGCTAAAATTTACCTTTACTTATTTGTTATGCCTTCCATGTCCTTGCTTATATTAACTTTCAGGTCTACCTAGCAATGGAAATTAACCAGGAGCTGAGCCGTGACCGCATGGGTTTTCTCCAAGATCTTTGGTTTTCCCCCACTCTCCAAAGACGTACAGGTTTGTAGGTTAATTGGCTTGGTAAATGTAAAAATTGTCCCTAGTGGGTGTAGTGTGGTGTTAATGTGTGAGGATCGCTGGTTGGTGCAGACCCGGTGGGCCAAAGTGCCTGTTTGTGCGCTGTATCTCTAGGTATGTTACAATACTTACCTTTGGTGGTGCTACAGTTCTGTCACTGCCCGTGTGCGCGACTTTGTAGCCTTTGGGAGGGGTGCGGGTTTAAAATGCGGTATTTCATAAGCAAATTCAAATCGACCTTGAACAGGCTATTTAGTTGATGAAGAAAAATCGCTTTGACTGCCGTTCTCTGAAGTGATTTTTAAACTGCACTTGCTAATTTAATTGCTGTAGTAAATTTAAAATCATCTTCTAAAGCCGTGAACTCCGACAACGGGACGGACCTCGCGTAGGGGACAAGGCAAGGTAGACAGTTTATTTTTTCATTAAAAAGTGCTTCTTAGGATACCTTTAATCAAAATTTCACGTTGCGAGAAGGTGATTTATTCCCCATACGAACCGGCAGTATTTTTCCTGCCAATATGGGGTTTAAATTCACTGCAACCGCAGCGTTCCAATCGATCGCGTTCCAGAAAATCTCACTCGCAAGATGATTTAAATGGCCATTCATTTACGGGAATTAAACACTAAATTCCTTCCATTTGGCCTATAAATTCATGATAATGAGATTTAAAAATCATGTTATATTGTGAATTCTTGTGTGAATGTTATTTAGACACTTAGGCTATTTAAAAATGTTCATCTTTTCTTAAGAAATTGATAGATGTTTAGATCTAGTAATTGAATTTTGTAATTAGCTACAATTGGGTAACTAACGAATTATATGCTTTAATTTCAGGTCATCCAAGTAAGATTGTTTCATATTTGTTTCAGAATACTTCAATCTATAATAACTGAATTTTTTTTTCAGTTCTCTTAATTTTTAAGAAAGTTATGGGCTTTTGACTGTCCTCGATCACAGCTTTTGTGTCAAGTCAATGGAAAAGCAATAGGGAACAAGATGCTAATTTCCGAGTATGAAAATGGCCATAATCTTTTTAATACTGAAGATATAAAAGTGAATTAGGTGTCAAATTAAACTTATTTTTATGCTTTATCTGATGGGATAAATTGCAGACTTGATTTTTAAAATCTCAAAATGTTGTAACATTACTAGTATCTCTAAACTAAACTAAACTAAACAAAACTAAACTATTGAATATACTTACTTTTCTTTTTAACACCATATTTAGAAATTAAAAAATATTATAATCCAGAAATTAAGGTAAAGAAAACAAAAATTTATATACAAACTTTAATTGTCTCGGGACATCACAAAGCATCATCTTACAATTGCCATTCACAAACAGTCTTTGCATCCAACTCATCATTCTCCAACATTTCCACCAGCTTCAACGCAATTCCACAGCAGCGATATCTTTGCCTCTCTGCCTCTTTCTGCCTTCCATGGAGACCACTCTCACAGATTCCCTGGATTTGCTCATCCCTCCCACCCACCCCTTCCTCACCAGGCTTTTACGCTGGCAAATACAGGAAGTGCAACACCTGTCACCTCCAGTCAGACACCTAAACGTCCCTTCCAGTTGAGATGGAGGTCTGCATGCAACTCTTCCAACCTATTGTATTTGATGCTCTCGATGTGGCCTCCACTACGCATTGACTACATGACCTAGCACTTGCTCTCTGTCTGCCAGGACCAGCTGGCAAGCCAGTTGACAGAGGCAAACCATTTCCAGTTGCAAGCCAGTTGCAAGCCATTTCAATCCCCTTCCCATTCCCATACTAACCTGTCTCTCCTCCACCTCCTCCACTGTCAGAGTGAGTCCGCTCACAAACTAAAGAATAGCACCTCCTATTCCATTTGGGTAGCTTACAACCCAACTTCATGAACATTGAATTCTGTATTTTTAGGTTAGCACCCACCCTTCTCCCTCCTTCAGACCTACCCATGTCCGCTCATGCATACCTTTCTTCCCACACCTCCTGGCCCTTGTCACCCAGTTCCTTTCCCCCCCCCCCCCCCCCCACCTCCTCTTCTCCTGCTCATCACCCACCCACTTCCCTTCTGGCCCCCCCTATTCTCCCCCATGTTCCCATCTACCCACCATCCCTCTGTCTGGTTGTACATTTTACTCCTTGCCCTCCTTTATCAAATTCAACCATATGCAGCTATATGCAACCATAGTTCTGAAGAAGGGTTTTGGCCCGAAATGTTGCCTATTTCCTTCGCTCCGTAGATGCTGCTGCACCCGCTGAGTTTCTCCAGCATTTTTGTGTACCTGCGATTTTCCAGCATCTGCAGTTCCTTCTTAAACAACCATATGCAGCCCTTTGTTGTCTCCACTTGTTTTCCCCAGTCTTTGTGGCTATATCCACCCTTCTCTCACCCCTTGACATCCACAATTCAATCCCTTCTTATATGGATCTAACTATCACATGCCAGCTTTTGCTGCACCCCTACCATCACTTTCATTGTACCTCTATTCCAATCATTAAGAAGGATCCTGACCTAAAGCAGTGACAGTCTATTTCCCACCACTGTGGCTGCATCAGACTGTGCATAGACCCAAAGCACTTTGGCAGCAAGAGTCCCTATCAGCTGAGGTTCTACCTGTCCCCGGTATTGCAAAGGATTGGCCTGGCACCTCTGCTGCTCAATTGACCAATCAGCTCGACATTGCCGCACCACCATCCTTTGTGGAAAAGTTCTTCCAGATCAAGACTTTGAACTACAAGCCCATCAGGCAATGGAACATCCCCCAGGCACTGCAAGGGATGGAATCGATGGATACAGTGGTGTGATTCCCTGTGCAAACTCTCCAGATTATCAGATGAAATACCTTGTTGCCAGAACTCACCAAAAAGCACCAAGACCTGGCTTAGCAGTGAGAGGGGTCCTCCCAGTCCGATCCTTCCTGTATTGATGGAGTCTTATTCCCAATGCACGCTGCCATTGGAATGGCTACTATGGAAAGGGGCCAGTTAACCATGTCTTTGCAGAGTGTAGATGTGATAAGGGGATCTAGAGAAAGATGTCATGGTTCATCCAGAACACCTCTTTAACAGAGGACTCTCTGCTGCTGGAAGACCATCAATTTGGTGAAATACTTTTTTTTTTTAAATATTTCAAAATAGACTTTATTCAAGTAATAAATATATACAATACATGAACCGTGCGAAAAATTCATCTGACATTTTCGGAGGCTATACAAATTGTTCCATACAGTCTATATACATTGCTCAAATTTCACAAATCTATCCCCCACCCGTGCCACTCATGTGGCCCCCTGGCGTGGGATACCTTCCCTTATTTTGAGGGGCGTCTCCACCATACCGTGCCCCCCATGTCCAGCAGCAGAAGGACCTTAGACTGTGGCCCTCCCCCACCAAGCCTTGGCGTTGGCTGCACCGAGCTTCAGTGTGTCCCTCGGCACGTACTCCTGTAGTCTGCAGTGGGCCAGTCGGCAACTTTCCCCGACGGACATCTCGCTCTGCTGGGTGGTGAACAACGCTCAGGCAGACCAAAGAGCGTCTTTCACCGAGTTGATGACCCTCCAGCAACACTCGATGTCACTCTGAATGTGTCCCTGGGAACAGTCCGTAAATCACAGAGTCATCTGTGACGGAGCTGTTCGGAATAAAGTGTACCCAGGACCCTTGCACTTTTCTCCAGACTCCTTTAGCAAATCCACACTGACTTGCTTTGATCTGACCAAAAGTTGTTAGTCCTCCAGCATCGCAAGATGTCTGAATGGAGAAGAATAAGTGTATTTCTGCTCATTTTTGGGAAATGGTGGTAGGAAGTCGTAGTGATCCTGTGGTGGTGAGAAATGTATTGATTTTTGTTAAAATTGAAGCTTAGCGGGAATTGGGCATAAGTGTGGCCTAAATTCTGTTTGGATTGCATGTGGTGAGTGCTAGGATTGTGGGTTAAGTTGTATAAGCTGAATTATTACCAAGGCTGTGAGACAAACATTTACTCCAAACTTTTGATTGTATAATTAATAATGCACCATGGCCTCCAAGTTTATCTGTAAGTCACAGATCTCCGTTTGGAATTGCATTGCCATTCCTTCATCTTCACAGGGTCACGGTCATACTTTTACCACGCTATGCCTCGGGCATTTTACAATTTGATACGATACGTTGGCCTTCATAGCAAGAGGGTTTGAGTTTAGGAGCAAGGAGGTCCTACTGCAATATACAGGGCCCTGGTGAGACCACACCTGGAGTATTAAATGCAGTTTTGTTCTCCTAATTTGAGGAAGGACATTATTGCTATTGAGGGAGTGCAGCATAGGTTCACCAGGTTAATTCCCGGGATGGCGGGATGAACATATGATGAAAGAATGTGTCCACTGGGCTTATATTTACTGGAAATTAGAAGGATGAGGGGATCATAGAAAAATGTAAAATTCTTAAGCGATTGGCCAGGCTAAATGCTGGAAAAATGTTCCCGATGTTGTGGGAGTCCAGAACCAGGGGTCACAGTTTAAGAATAAGGGGTAGGCCATTTCAGATTGAGATGAGGTAAAATGTTTTCACCTGGAGAGCTGGGAATCTGTGGGATTCTCTGCCACAGAAGGCAGTGGAGGCCAATTCACTGAATGTATTCAAGAGAGAGTTGGATATAGCTCTTAGCGCTAATGGAATCAAGAGATATGGGGAGAAAGAAGGAACAGGGTGCTGATTCTGGATGATCAGCCATGATCATACTGAAAGGTGGTGCTGGTTCGAAGGGCCAAATGGCCTACTCCTACACCTATTTTCTATGTCACTATGATATGATGCGATATGATGTGGATAGAGAATTGGTTGGCAGACAGGAACCAAAGAGTAGGAATAAACAGATCCCTGTGAATGGCACTGCTTCACCCGTCCCGACGTAGTGCGGCCTATGGAGTGTAGCAGCAGTGCCTCACCCGTGGCCCCATCGGTCGGCAGCCTGGCCAGCTGTCCGACCGTAGGACAGCTGGCCAGGCTGGTTCGCGTGCCAGCGATGGTTCGCATCCCGCGATGTCGCGTGCAAATTCTGACGCACGGAACAAAACTCCTCAGCTGGCCCGCCGGCTGGGCTCTGTGCGCAGCCCAGCACACAGGCCAACTCATCATTCACCCAGCCACGGTCATATCGGTCAACGAATTGCCGTTGGGAATTTGTCCCTTATTTTGACCTTTTGTCCCTTATTTGGGAGTGAGAAAGTTGGCAACCCTAGCAGGAAGGGCCAAATGGCCTTCTCCTGCACATATTTTCTATGTTTTCTATGATAGAACTTTATTTATCCCAGGGGGGAAACTGGTCTGACAACAGTCATAAGACACAAGATGCATGAAACTTGAAATTGAATTGCCGAATGGAAAGGATTGGAGATGTGCAAAGATTAGGTGGGGGGGGTGCAGTCTACCCCATGACAGAAGGGGGAGGAGTTGTATATTTTGATAATCACAGGGATAAAGGATCTCCTGTGATGTTCTGTCCTGCATCTTAGTGGAACCAGTCTGTTGCTGAAGTTGCTCCTCTGTCAGTCACCTTTCTGTCTGCAGCCATTCACAAAAAGGGCTCATTACAGTTCCTGAACTAACTAGAGATGGGTAATAAATGCTGCCCTTGTCAGCACTGACCATATCCTAGGACTGTTTAAAAAAAACTAAAACCTTTGTAATAAGTTTATTTTTTAGAGTAATTGCAGTGTCATGCTTCCCACTGATTCTGATAGGCCATTGTTGCTCCTGAGTTTTGACCATTAAGTTTTCTTCTGAAGTTTTTGTTTGGAAATCCTTTTATTGTAATCTGCATGACATAAAAGCATAATTAAACCATTGAAATCTGTATTTTTTTCATTCACATGCTCTGTGCAATTCTCTCAAATGTTTAAATTCCTTGTAGACCTAGTTATTAGTAGAAGCTCTTTATATTTACATGGTAAATGGTAGGCCTCTGGCGATCGTTGAACAGCAGAGGGATCTATGAGTGCAGGTGCATGGTTTCTTGAACGTCGTCGCAACGGTGGTCAAAAAGGCTTTTGGCACTTTGGCCTTCTCAGTCAGAGTATTGAGTATAGATGATACACAAAAGGCTGGAGAAACTCAGCGGGTGCAGCAGCATCTAAGGAGCGAAGGAGATAGGCAACGTTTCGGGCCGAAACCAGACGTTGGGAGATCATGTTGCAGTTGTTTATGATGTTGGTGAGACCGCATTTAGAATATTGTGTTCAGTTCAGGGCACCATGTCATAGGAAAGGTATTGTCAAGCTTGAAAGGGTTCAGAAAAGATTTATGAGGATGTTGTCAAGACTAGAGGGTGTGAGCTACAGGGAGAGATTGAGTAGGTTGAGTCTCTATTCGTTGGAGCGCAGGAGGATGTGGGGTGATCTTAAAGAGGTGTACAAAATTATGAGAGGAATAGATTGGGTAGATGCACAGAGTCTCTTGCCCAGAATAGGGGAATCGAGGACCACAGGACATAGGTTCAAGGTGAAGGGGAAAAGATTTAATAGGAATCCGAGGGGTAACTTCTTCACACAAAGGATGGTGGGTGTATGGAACAAGCTGCCAGAGGAGGTAGTTGAGGCTGGGACTATCCCATCGTTTAAGAAACAGTTAGATGGGTACATGGATAGGACAGTTTTTGAGGGATATGGACCAAGCACAGGCAAGTGGGACTAGTGTAGCTGGAACATTGTTGGCTGGTGTGGACATGTTGGGCCAAAGGGCCTGTTTCCACACTGTATCACTCTATGACTCTATGACTCTGTTACTCATTCGCATAGTGCTTCTTTGAATGAGCAACAATAGGTGATTGAACGCTGCTGTTCTGAATGGTGATTCCTGTGATTAAGAGTATAGATTAGTTAAATGCCCAATCTAATTATAACAGCAGAAATAATAATATTTTCTTGACATTTTTACCTTTGTCCTTTTTTCAAAATTTCATCTTACAATTTTAAGTCAGAATATTTGCTCATATTTCTGTCTGAACAATTTGATATTATACGCATTTAAGAAAAGAGATGCAATGTTTTCACATTTTAATAAGAACAATTCATGAAATGCAGAATTTAAATATCAGTCTAATATAGTGAATACAACTAATAGTTCCCAATGATAAGATGTTTTTAATATGTGGGTTTCTCACAAGTGGTTTGTACCCAATGAGTCCAGCAAATAACTTACTTCATGCCCTTGTAATACTAGCCACATTCTAAGGCAGTCAATATTAAAATTTTGTTTTTAAAGATATGGTTAGACATCGTGTTGTAGTTTCCACCCCGTGTTTTATCATTTCTCTTTCACCTGCTCACCACTCTCCTGTCATTCTTTTTTCCAATCCTCTTTCTCCCCTTTTTCTGACCCTGATCCCAGCCCAGTGACCCTTTCTAAACTTAACACCATGACTTTTACACTTGATTTATGGTGCGCCTGTGAAGGGTCAGGCCTGGTTTTAATGCTGTTATTATCACTACTAATGTCTTTATTGGGCTACTGTGTTTCCAACACAGGAAGTTGACATTAAAAATGCTACTTTTTTTATTATTTAAAATGTTTAACTGTTGTCAATAAATGGCACTAGTCTTATGCAGAGGATCCGTGGCCTGCTGACAAATAGTTGCAAGTGTTTCCCAGAATGTGCTACTTTACATCTCGCTATTAGAATTTAACAGGGGCGGGTATCCGAGGGAAGACTTTAGGAGCTGTTGGCTTGAGATAATCGAACACAACTTTCGAAGCAGTATTTATATGATGAAAAAAACTTCCAAAACAGTTTTCCTGTTCTGTATTGAAATTTCAATACCCCGCTAGCAAGTCACCACACTAATAATTCAATAACCCAGGTGACCATTAAACTAATTTGGAAGCTTTTAAGATTGTGTTTAAAGATTTGCCATTTCCCTTCCCGCAGTGACTGTGTGATTTCAATAGTTGCATGTGCACTCACTTCAGGATGCTAAACATTTCTTACAAAAGAGAGAACTACCTTTTCCCCCCTTTTGGACTCCTTGCCTTGCTCTGTTTCTTATTCATTAATTACTCTAAGGGTCTATTTATGTCGTTTACAAAGCCACTTAAACTGCGCACCAATTTAACATATTTATGACCCCGTTTTTCTTTCTTTTCTTGGAGACTGTACGGTGATTGTTCTCCGGACCCGAGGACCCCGGCGCGGCGTAAATGATGAAAGAAGACACATAAAGAAGGAAATGAATGTGTGAATAATGAATACCTTCGAGAAACAACTGGCGCAATTTGCCCCATGGCCCTGGGGGGTCACTTTAATAGAGTCTCGCCTCAGCCCATTGAGTGCATGAGAGACTATTAAAAAACAAGAGATCATCGGCATAGGTTGATCATTCTGGATCTTGTTTACTTTCATCCGCGTCCAGGCAAAATTATTACGATCACATCTGTAAAAGGAACTGGGAGATTGTTGCGAGATTCTGTGGGGTTTTTTTTGATGCCGGCTCATAAATCGTGGAGATTGAGTCCCTTTCAAAAGCTCTCCATGGTCTAGTTTCGCTTCTGGGTCACTAAAGGCATTGAAGTTTTAATGGCATGCCACGGCAGATTACACGATACAGCTGTCCCGGCACCGTGAAAATTAAGTTATGCCCCGTGTCAGCAAGTTTTTATTGGCAAAGCGCTGAGAAGTGCGCATCCAGGAGTGGAGGCAGCGCTCTGAGTGCTAACTCACTGTCAGCAATGGAGATGATGGGGGAATCTGCGAGAAATGTGCTCTTTGTTCTGCTCTCACACAGGGGTCTCACCCCATAGACTCTCTCCTATAGACCCAGCCTCTTTATTAAAACACTTCACTCCATCTTCAAGCCACTATACACTCCAGGGAACAATCGCCCTGAATCTGGCTCTTCACATCCAGCTGCATTTTCAGACTTGCCTGCTGGTCATGATTTCTGGCTCAAAGCACTCCCCCTACTTAAACTCTCCTTATTCATTACAAGTTTCCCCTTTTTTAGGAGACCAAATCTTTTCAATGTATTTCAATGTATAGCTTGTGTTATGAA
The DNA here is from genome assembly GCA_963514005.1 of Raja brachyura. Next base: position 63,654,308 of record OY740783.1, read on the forward strand.
AACCAGCATCAAGGTCATTTTGTTAGGCCGGTGCGTGTGTGTCTCCGGGTACATTTGTGCGTGTGTCTGGGATCTTTGTAACAGTAACTATACAGTTGTTTGTGGGTGGGGGTGGGGGAAGCATGTTCCGACAGAAGAACTTGACCAAGAAAAAAGATCCAAGTTTCTGAAAGTTGTATTTTGCGTCTCCTGTTTGATTGCAATCCTTGCTCAGTCATCGGATTGCTTCAGTTCAATAACCCTAAACAACACCCCACAATGGAGAACGTCAAAGCACAGCAATGTCAAAGTAGCCAGGCTGTGAAATCATTGGATGAAACAATGTTTTATTAATCAAAGATGCCCGGACGCCAAATACCAAGAACACCTCTGGAGAACCGTGTTAATCATTACAGAACTGCTATCAGTTCCCTTCTTTCTTGCAACGAGTTAAAATTGTATTTTCTCTGCTCTCCTGCCTCCAAACAGTGATTCTGAACATGTAAATCTCTTTAAATGCAAATCCGGTGCCACTTTGTGTAAAAAAAACGTTTGTGGGGTTCATGTATGTTTACGTTTTTCAGCGCGCATGCTGTAATTAATGTTGTTTCAAGGTCTCTCCCGCCCTTCCTGCCAGTTGTTGACTGGTCCAGTTTGAACCGTTTAGAAACACAACGCCGTGCAAACTGGGGCAGACCGTTTCAAAATAGAGCCAGCCCTGAAACCCCTATTACTGGAGAAAATTCATTAGGTGCTTCGTGCTGTCAAATGACCATCATTTATCATCACTTAAAGATAAACAAACAGAGAGGTACAAGGACTGGGAGTCCCAAATAAATCTCCCCCTCCTTCAACCTTGACGTCTTCTCCTCCCAGGAGAACAACTGGATCAACATATTTGGGAAAGAAACTCAATAAGCGAAAGCTTGGGCCGGAATTTATAGCACATAATACCTGTCTGCTTGCCCCCTGAACCCATTTCACAGGTCACAGAGCAGCAAAATGACCAATTTAAGAAGTGTTGGGGATCGAAATGTGCTCAACAATTTGATGCACCGGAGACCCCTAACCTCCTGGGTCACAACTTTAAAATGTGTATCAGTGATGTTAGAAACAGGGACGTGTTTGTTAACCTGTTTTCAGTAAACAAAAGGAAATAATCAGCATATTGGGAAAAATATATTTCGAACTATTTTGTGATACGTTTGTGTGCATGTGGAATATATTAATTGTGACAAAAACGAGAATGGTAGTTGAGGCTTCGTGCCTGTGTTGAGAATTTGAAAAAAGAATTGGAATTCAATGCCATGAAAGGGGATTATGAAACCAGCAGTGTTCAAAATAAGATAATTGAAATAACATGGCAATTAACCGCCCAGACGACTATCTTTGATTAGATTCATACAGCTCTGTATAGGTCGCTCTGCGATTTAAGATTGCTCTGACGGCGGTGACTGTGAATATATATATGACGAGGACGTTTACTCGTCTGTTAAAATAGTTGTACAACGGTGACGGAAATAAATCACAGAAAACACCATGAACAATAACACAGACGTGAGCAAGTGAAAGACCCACGGAAACACATAAGACTTCAAGGAAATGGCCGACAGCAATCGGATCTGAAGTATCGGTGAATACTTCACCTCTGCTTCACGTAGATCTGTCCATTGGCAAATATCCAAAAGAACATATTCATCATAAGTTTCATCAAACAATGTTTGACTAGGTTTATGACGAAGACATGTCCAGAACAGTGATACGCCGATGTTATTCTCGAATTCCAAATCATTGTTAAAACTTGAAATGAAACGTTTCTTCGACTAATCTATAATCCCCTCACCCCAACCCCCACCCACGCCACTAACTCTCTTGCTCCAGAAAGTGGAATGCTCCCAGGACACGGGGAGCCGGACACCAACCATTCTAACTGGATTATAAAACCTTTTCTCGTTTCAAAGGTTTGATCTCAACATGTTTTGGATGTGATTAAATCAAAGTGGCAGCTTTGACTTTAAAAAAATGATTCAGAAGAGGACATTTTCGAGTCAGTAGAGCAAATGTATATGTTGTGATTTATTTTAAAAAGAACTGATGGCATTTCAATGCCCAACATAAATGTACTTATGACTTTTTTTAAAGAGTAAGACGGAGAGAAATCTTGACTGCAAATCAGGGAGTTGACGATCTTGCAATCTCGCTACCTGGAAGGAATATAATGACCCGAGGTCTCAAATATTGCATCGGTATTTTTCCCGACCTGGAGTATGCTGTCTTGACCAGTCCGGAGTCGGTGTCTCTTCCAGGGAGAAATGGCGACCGTGTTTTATACGACAACAAAAACAAGGCTACATTGTTGATGAGTTTAGTTTTAAAGTAGGACGGAGGGAAGGAGGGAAGGGAAAGGGGAAGGAGAGACTTGGGCAAAGACAGTGAAATAAATCTTTCCCCACCGCCTAATCTATCAACATGCGAATTTTAGATTATTAGCAGTAATCTAGTAAAATCTGTACTGATTGCAATAGATTAATGTTCGGAAGTTAATAAAGATTAATCCTATGGGTTTTTTTTAACATCTTGCTATTTCTTTATATCTCCTTGGTTATATTAACTGACTATATATGGTGGTTTGAATAATCCTACATGCCCCAAGGCATATAGGGAGACTTTGAGGGAGATTAAGTGTTAATAAACTTTGACATTGAAAAAAAGTTCTTGGCCTTTCAAAACAATAAGAAAGGAACTATATTAATCTAAGGGTATCAAGGGTATTAATAGTCATAGCCATTGAAATTCCAAAAGTTCGATTATTGTCAGTGACAAGCAGTTAATCACTGAATGTTCTGGCCAAAACAAACCTTGTACATATCTCATCAAATCATTAGTCATTGCAAATCCCCAAGAGTCGCTTCATCCCAGTAACCAATAAAGGACTTAAAGGCTGGATAGAAGTCGTTGAATTATTATGCGCTTTTTAAATGAAATTCCTCTCCTGCTGAGATCTTCCCTGCCGGTTTTCCATATTTCAGCCTGGGAAACGTTTGGTTCTCTCCTGCCGTTGCCAAACGTTAATTGAAAACATTTAAAGGAAAGTCAGATTGGGGGCGCGCATTGAGAATGCAATTTAGAGTTGAATTCTTGTCCCGTATAAGACTTAGGACATCAACCACGCAAGTGCACACAAAGTGAGCCTTGATTTCTTAAAGGAGCAGTTTTTAACCTGGTGAGCTATTGAAAGAGAGAGCAGGGTTATTTACTCCATGTGTTCATCAGCGACAATTATCACAAACTAAGTGTTGAGTATCTTGACAATTAAGCTGGAATTTTGATAAGGGGTTCCCCTATTTTGTTTATTACAAGGAAGCAATATAAACCATACTATGTGCAATTCTGCTGGTGGAATAGAAAATAGAGCATAGGAAATTGTCACTAATGACTATGACGGTCTCATTTAGTTACAATTTCATTTTTCTTTAACCATATGCATTTTTCCCTTCCTCCCCATCCCCAGCCAAACTGGGAAATGTTAAACAAATATATATGCATAGAACATAGAACAGTACAGCACAGGGATGGGCCCTTTGGCCCACAATGTCTATACCCAACAGGAGGCCTAGTTAAATTGATCTTATATTTATATTAAATCTGGACATCAGACAAGTCCTACGTTTATAGAGTCATAAAGTGATACTGTGTGAAAACAGGCACTTCGGCCTAATGCCCTCACCAGCCAACATGTCCCAGATACACTAGTTGCACCTGCCAGCATTTGGTCCATATCCCTCCAAATCTGTCCTATCCATGTACCTGTCTAACTGCTGCTTAAATGTTGGGATAGTCCCAGCCTCAACTACCTCCTCTGGCAGCTTGTTCCATACATTCACCACCCGTTGTGTGAAAAAATTACCCGTCAGATTTCTATTAAATCTTTTCCCATTCACCTTAAACCTATGTCCTCACCCACTCTGGGCAAGAGACTGTGTATCTACCCAATCTTTTCCTCTCATGATTTCATACACCTCCATAAGATCACCCCTCATCCTCCTGTGCTCCAAGGAATAGAGTCCCAGCCTATTCAACCTCTGCCTATAGCTCAGACTCTCTAGTCCTGGCAACATCCGCATAAATATTCTCTGTACCCTTTCCAGCTTGACAACATCTTTCCTATAACACGGTGCATAGAATTGAACACAATAATGAGCCCAATCTAAATGCATTGGTGCATTCCTTCTAGTGTGAAGTACCTTCTTCACACTATTTGGGATGGAGTGTCAGGATACAACAGCTGATCTACATCGGTGAGACGAAGCGGAGGCTGGGCGATCGTTTCGCCGAACACCTCCGCTCGGTCCGCAATAACCAACCCGACCTCCCGGTGGCTCAGCACTTCAACTCCCCCTCCCACTCCGTATCCGACCTCTCGGTCCTGGGCCTCCTCCACGGCCAGAGTGATCAACACCGCAAGTTGGAGGAACAGCAGCTCATATTCCGCTTGGGGAGTCTGCATCCTCTGGGCTTAAACATTGAATTTTCTCAATTCTGTTAACCCAGACTGCCTCCCCCCCCACCTCTCCCTCAGCCCTCTGGCCCTGACATTCCTTCTCCATCTCCCCCCCCCCCCCCCCCAGTCGCACTAGCTTCTCATTTTCACACCACAAACAGCTTACAATGGCCTGCTTCCTTTATCACCAATACTTTTTTGCATATCTTTCACTCATTGTTCCTTATCTCTCCACATCACTGTTTATATCTCTCGTTTCCCTGATCCCTGACCAGTCTGAAGAAGGGTCTCGACCCGAAACGTCGCCTATCTCCTTCGCTCCTTAGATGCTGCTGCACCCGCTGAGTTTCTCCAGCTTTTTGTGTGACCATAAAGGACATGCCATACTTTTTCAAGTTCTGGACGGTGTGTGACTTGGGGAGGGAGTGTGTACAGTCTGCAAATGGGGTGATGCTCCCATATGCATGCTGCACTTCTTCTTGGTGGTGAGTGTCATGAATTTGGGAAGTGCTATTTAAGTAACCAAGGTGAGTAATAACATGTGCATTTAATAGTTGGTATAGCATCATGTAAGGCATCAAAAGTTCAGGAATTATGTTATAATTGTATATAATAAATAATATAAGCTATGATTGTACTGAATGCTGGAGCAGGCTTAAAGGGATCCTGTTCTTCTGTATCACTGATAGTGCACATTGCATGAACATTTCTCCTGTGCTATTGCTTTGGAGAAAGACATGAAGCCAATGGAACTTGGAACAGATAATGGAGATTTCTTGAGGATATTATGGTGGAGGACGTTCTGGACTTCCTAAGGCATGTAAAGGTAGCTTCCCAGCAGTTATCAGGCAACTGAATTATCCTACCACAACTAAGAGAGCAGTGCTGAACTGCCTCTTTGGTGACCCTTGGACGATTCTTGATCAGACTTTGCTGGCTTTACCTTGCACGAAACGTTATGCCCATTTCATGATTCTGTATGGTAGGCGAAAATGCTGGAGAAACTCTGCGAGTGCAGTAGCATCTATGGAGCGAAGGAAATAGGCAACGTTTCAGGCCGAAACCCTTCTTGATTCTGTACACTGTAAATGGCCCAATTGTAATCATGTATTGTCTATTTGCTGACTGGATAACATGCAACAAAAGCTTTTCACTGGGCCACAGTACACGTGACAATAAACTAAACTGAACAGTCCAAATTTCCCAGGCCTAGTCAGTTTATCCAAGGACACTGTGGGAAGCTGGAGAAGAAATTGCAGAGAGCTGAGAATCGTCGTAGGACACAAGTGAGATGAAATGACTGGAGGGTGTCTAACGTTGTGCCTCTATTTAAGAAGAGCTGTAAGGTAAAGCTTGGGAATTATAAACCAGAGCCTAATATCTGTGGTATGTAAGTTACTGGAGAGGATTCTGAGGCATAAGGTATATATGCATTTGGATAGTCAGAGGCTGATTACGAATAGTCAGAATGGTTTTGTAGGTGGGAGATCGTGTCTCACGAATTTGATTGAGTTTTTTTTAAATGTAACCAAAAAGGTTGATGAAGGCAAGGCCATAGACATTCTCTATATGAACTTCAGCAAGGACTTTGAAAAGATTCCGCATGGTAGGCTGCTCAGGAAGATTAGATCACAAAAATTTACAAGGCACGATTAGTAAGTGCGTAGACGAGGTGGTATGTAAGTGGTATTGTAAACAATGTAGATGGTTATCAAAAATTACAGCAGGATCTTGATCAGCTGGGCAAGTGGACTGAGAAATGGCAAGTGGAATTTAATATGGACAATATGAGGTGCTGCATTTTGGATTGTCAAACCAGACCAGGACCTTCATAGTGAATGGCAGGGTCCTGGGGAGGGTTGTAGAGCACAGGGATGTCAGAATACATGTAGATAGTTCCCTGAAAGTCACATCACAGGTAGATAGGGTGGTGAGGAAGTATTTTAGTACTTTGGTCTTCACTGGTCGGGTATTGAGTATAACAGGTGGGATATTATTTGACAGTCGTGCAGGATTTTGGTGAAGCTGTATTTGGAGTATTCAAGTTCAAATTCAAGTTCAAGTTAAATTTAATTGTCACATACACCAATTGGTGCAGTGAAATTTGAGTTACCATGCAGCTCACAAATTAAAAAAATGAACAGAACACTATAGAATTTAACATAAACATCCCCCACCGTGGAATCAACATTTCCCACTGTGAGGGAAGGCAATAAAGTTCAGTCCTCTTCCTCGTGTTCACCCGTGGTCAGGGCCTCTTTGAGCCCTCCGCAATCGCTGCAATTGTGGCCCGATGTTTCAGGCCCTCTCGCCGGTATGATGGAACTCCGACGTCGGAACGGAAGAACACTCTCAGCGGCTTGGAGTTCCGAATTGGCCAATCTTGCCGGAGACTGCTGCTCCTGAAGTCCACATGCTGAGCTGGGCTGAGCTCCATCACAGGCGATCCTCAGCGAAAGATCACAGGCCTCCGAGATGTTAAAGTCAACGCCGCCCGCGGTTGAAGTCAGTTAAAGTCGGCGGGCCCTCCGGAGCTCCGACACAGCGATCCCCGGTAAGGCATTGCCTGTCACGTAATGCAATTCAGTGCTGCGCTGCTGCTGAACCTCTGGCCGGTCTCCGGCAAGAAAGGCTGTGCCAATCCAGATGGTAGGCTGCAATGGGGGGGGGGCGGCGAATATGCGGCTAGGAGAAAAGACGCATCTTCGACTAGGTAGTACCTGGGAAACAGCTTCCCCCTTCCCCTCCCCCCCCCCCCCCACCCCCCCCATAAAAAAGACTAAAAGACCTCCAAATACATACTTTTGGACAGACTAAAAATAACAAAAAGGGTACAAGGACAGACAGCTGCTGGCGAGGCTGCCACCAGCTGTCTGACACACTTGATGACTCAGAATTGAGTTCTGTTTTGGTCACTTTGCGATAGGCAGGGTGTCATTAAGCTGGAGTGCAGAGAAGATTTACAAGGATGTTGTCAGTCCCTGAGCTATAGGGGGAGATTGGGCAAGCTAGGACATTATTCCTTGGAGCGCAGGAGATTAAGGGGAGATCTTATGGACATGTATAAAATCATAAGGGGAATTGATAAGCTGAAATAATTTTTTCCCCAGGGTAAGGGGATCGAGAACCAGAGAACATAGGTTTAAATGGGGGGGAAGATTTAATACGAACTTGAGTGGCAATTTTTCCACTCAGTGGGCGGAAGGTTAATGGAATGGCGAGACGAGGTATTTGTGACAGGTACAGGGCCAGATTTAGATGAAGAGAGGCCCTAAGCAGTTCCACTTGTGAGGCCCCTCCTAATCCCCCCACCCCATGACTAGACGATGATGGTTCACCAGATTGACACCAATTTGCAACTGAGTGTGGCCAACGAGATAAGGGGCTGAAAAGCTGCGCTTATTTATTTATTTATTTGTTTATTGCCAGTGCTAGTGCTAGTGTCGAGTTATCGGCTTAAAACACTATTATTCTGAAATGGAGGGCAAGGAAAATTACCGAAGGGTCGTTTAGAGAGTACAGTGCGTTGTGACAGCATATGTAAGAAAGGCCTATGACAGTGTCAAACATATTATACACCTTGCAGGACTCTCACTTATTTTTGTTTCCGTGTTGCCAGCCGGGCATCCTTGGCACCTTTTTAAGTTGAAAAATGACAGTTTAGGTGGTCATTTTAGACAGCTTGCATGACGCGTGCGATAATGTGCTCGGGTGAAGTGCGTAGTTACCAGTCGGAATTATGCTCAATGAAGCATTCACATATTATTTCTGCTTCAAATAAAGTCAAAAACTAAACATACTCACCAATCAAGACATGATATATACCACAATGACATGCAGCAAAATTATAATACACTCTTTTTACACATTGCAATTAATGCAATTTCTATTATTTCTTTCCACTTCCAAACAAAAATGTGGTTGGATTATTCAGCGTATGAAAAATCTCGGTGAGACCAAGTGCAGGCTTGGTGATCCCTTCGCACAACACCTCCACTCAGTTCGCAATAACCGACCTGATCTCCTGGTGGCTCAACACTTCAACTCCCCTTCCCAATCCCCCAAAGTCAAAAGTCAAAAGTCAAACAAACTTTATTGTCATTTAGAAATACATTGATATATGCAGTTCCAAACGAAATTATGTTGCATTTGGCTCCCTGTGCAACACGATAAATTAACAGAAGGATAGGCATGGATAAAAAGGGTAAAAGGATAAATAGACAATGGTGGCAGCCCATTACATGGCATTCAGGAGTCTGATGGCTCGTGGGAAGAAGCTGTTGCAGAACCTTGATGTTCTGCTCCTTATGCTGCAATATCTTTTTCCCGAGGGCAGCAGAGTGAGCAGTCCGTGATGGGGATGTGTGGGGTCTTTTATAATACTGCTGGCCTTAGACATGCAACGTTTGGTTGCAATATCCCCGATTGAGGGGAGAGAGGTCCCGATGATTTTTTCCGCTGTCCTCACCACTCTCTGCACAGACTTCCAGTCGGAGGCTCTACAGTCCCCAAACCAGACAGAGATACAGCTGGTCAGAATACTCTCTATGGTGCCCCTGTAGAAAGTAGTGAGGATGGGATGGGGGAGGTGAACTCTTCTCATCCGGCGCAGAAAGTGCAACCGCTGCTGCGCTCTGTTAACTGTTGATGAGATGTTATTCGACCAGATCAGACTGTTAGTGATCTGCACCCCCAGGAACTTTGTGCTACTGCCCACCTCCACATCGTTGTCATTGATGTGAAGTGGTGTGGGACTGTGCCGGGTTTTCCTGAAGTCAACGATAACCTCCTTTGTTTTTTCGACATTCAGGATCAGGTTGTTCGTGTTGCACCAGTCCACCAGTTGTTTCACCTCCTCCCTGTAAGCCAGCTTATTGTCGTCCTTGATGAGGCCCACCACTGTTGTATCATCTGCATACTTCATGATGTGGTTTGTACTAAACCTGGCACAACAGTCGTGAGTCATCAGGGTGAACAGCAGTGGACTCAGGACACAGCCCTGAGGGGAGCCGGTGCTCAGAGAGATGGTATTGGAGGTGTTATTTCCAACCCTCACAGACTGAGGTCTGTCAGTGAGGAAGTCCAGTGGCCAGTTACACATGGGGGTGCCGAGGCCCAATGGAACCAGTTTACTTATCAGGTGCTGGGGGATAATGGTGTTGAATGCTGAACTGAAATCCACGAACAGCATTCGCACATAGGTGTTTTTCTCCTCTAAATGTTCCAGGCTCAGATGGAGTACGGAGGATATAGCGTCCTCTGTGGAGTGGTTTGGCCTGTAAGCAAACTGGTATGGGTCGAGTGTGGAGGGGAGTCTGGAGGTGATATGGTCCCTGACCAGCCTCTCGAAGCACTTCATCATTATGGGGGTGAGTGCTACAGGGCGGTAGTCATTGAGACATTGTATGTTGGATTTTTTTGGCACTGGAATGATGGTGGCAGTCTTGAAACAAGTTAACCTACAAAGCCAATGTGTCTTTGGTATGTGGGAGGAAACCCACACGCTTGCAGGGAGAATGTGCAAATTCAACACAGACAGATCGCACCACATATCTCTGGCGTGTGAGGCAGCAAGTTACCAGCTGTGCCACTATATTTTGTTTTCCAACACACAAAAAAATATACGTTGATAACTTTGGTTACTAATGAAATGAAAATATCCATTTTCAGTCTTAAATCTCCAAGTGATGTTATGTCCCCCTTTACAGCTACTGTATGTTTTAATTAAGTTCAAAACTATGAGGCAGTACATTGGCCATAAAATTGCTGCCTAAAAGTGCCAGATTCCCGGAATTGATCCTGAATATGGATGCTGTCTGTATGGAGTTTCCTCCTTTTTGCTTTTATCGCATGGGTTTTCTCCGGGTGCTCTTGTTTCCTTCCACATTCCAAAGGTGTGCAGGAACCTATTTCAGACCCAACCCAAAACATAATATTTTCCTTTTGTTCATAGATTCTGTCTGAGCTGTTGAGTTACTCCAGCTTTTTGTGTCTATCTTCAGTTTAAACCAGCATCTGCAGTTCCTTCCTGCACACACAATACTATATGATAGAACTATATTAATCCCAGGATGGAAATTGTGTGTGTGTGTATGTGTGTGTGTGTATATAAATATATATATATATGGTGTACAATTTTGGTCGCCCAATTATAGGAAGGATGTCAACAAAATAGAGAGGGTACAGAGGCGATTTACTGGAATGTTGCCTGGGTTTCAACAGCTAAGTTACAGAGATAGGTTCAATAAGTTAGGTCTTTATTCTCTGGAGCATAGAAGGTTAAGGGGGGACTTGATAGAGGTCTTTAAAATGATGAGAGGGATAGACAGAGTTGATGTGGACAAGCTTTTCCCTTTGAGAATAGGGAAGTTTCAAACAAGAGGACATGACTTTAGAATTAAGGGACAGAGGTTTAGGGGTAACATGAGGGGGAACTTCTTTACTCAGAGAGTGGTAGCGGTGTGGAATGAGCTTCCAGTGGAAGTGGTGGCTCTTTGCAAAATAGCTCAAGCTCAGTCAGATTGGTTGGAGAGCATCTGTGAACAGCAATTTTCAAGTCTTGCCAGAGATTCTCAATTGGATTTACGTCTGGACTTTGACTGGGCCATTCTAACACATGAATATGCTTTGATCTGAACCATTCCATTGCAGCTCTGGCTGTATGTTTAGGGTCGTTGTCCTGCTGGAAGGTAAACCTCCGCCCCAGTCTCAAGTCTTTTGCCGACTCTAACAGGTTTTCTTCCAAGATTGCCCTGTATTTGCCTCCATCCACCTTCCCATCAACTCTGACCAGCTTCCCTGTCCCTGCTGAAGAAAAGCATCCCCACAGCATGATGCTGCCACCACCATGTTTCACAGTGGGGATGATGTGTTCAGGGTGATGTGCAGTGTTAGTTTTCTGCCACACATAGCGTTTTGCATTTAGGCCAAAAACTTCAATTTTGGTCTCATCAAACCAGAGCACCTTTCTCCACATGTTTGCTGTGTCCCCCACATGGCTTGTGGCAAACTGCAAACGAGACTTCTTATGGCTTTGTTTCAACAATGGCTTTCTTCTTGCCACTCTTCCATAAAGGCCTGATTGGTGGAGTGCATGACTAATAGTTGTCATGTGGACAGATTCTCCCACCTGAGCTGTGGATCTCTGCAGCTCCTCCAGAGTTACCATGGCTGCTTCTCTGATCAATGCTCTCCTTGCCTGGCCTGTCAGTTTAGGTGGACGGCCACATCTTGGTAGGTTTGCAGTTGTGCCATACTCTTTCCATTTTCGGATGATGGATTGAACAGTGCTCTGTGAGATGTTCAAAGCTTGGGATATTTTTTTATAACCTAACCCTGCTTTAACCTTCTCCGCAACTTTATCCCTGACCTGTCTGGTGTGTTCCTTGGGCTTCATGATGCTGTTTGTTCACTAATGTTCTCTAACAAACCGCTGAGGCCTTCACAGAACAGCTATATTTATACTGAGATTAGATTACACACAAGTGGACTCTTTTTACTAATTAGGTGACTTCTGAAGGCAATTGGTTGCATTGGATTTTATTTAGGGGTATCAGAAGTATCAGGGGTATCAGGGGGCTGAATACTTTTGCACGCCACACTTTTCAGTTTTTTATTTGTAAAAAAATTTGAAAACCATGTATCATTTTCCTTCCACTTCACAATTATGCGCCACTTTGTGTTGGTCTATCACATAAAATCCGAATAAAATACATTTACGTTTGTGGTTGTAACGTGACAAAATGTGGAAAAGTTCAAAGGGTATGAATATAAATATACACCGTTTTGTTTTCTCATTAATAACATTGTTTACAGAGTACTATGTTTACATAATCTGTCGTGCTGCTGCAGGTAAGGATTTCATTGTTCTAACTGGGACGTGAGAGAATAAAACATTCTTGACTCTTGACTTACTCTGTTAATGTGTGGGATAGAACTAGTGTACAGATGATCGGTGGTCGGCGTGGACTCGGTGGGCCGAAGGGCCTGTTTCCAAGCTGTGTCTTTAAAAACTAAAAACACTAAATCCAGAGGGAGTCTAAAGAAGGTCACCCGAAAGGTCACCCAATTTCCTCTATCCAGAGATGCTGGCTGCTCCATGGAGTTCCCCCACACAATTAAAGCATGGAATAGTCTTCACCCTACCATAGTTACTCAACCAGATGCAACTAAATTTAAGGTACCTCTTTTTTCCCCATGAAGCCTAGCCTATGAAGCCTAGTGGTAAATCCGGCTCTGTGAGACCCCCCCTTGATCTCGAGGCCCTAAGCTTAAGCATGTCAAGCTTATACGTAAATCCGGCCATGGACAGGTACTATAACAACATTTAAATTGCGCTTGGATAAGTAAATGGACAAAAAGGGTTAGGGGGATATTGGCCAAATGAGGGCAAGTAGGACTAGCTTAGATCGGCATCTTGGTCGGCATAGGTGAGTTGGGCCAAAGGGCCTGTTTCCGTGCCTTTTGACTAAGATTCTATGACTATGTTGGCCTTGACATCATCCTCACCACAAATAGGTTAGATTATTTGCAGAGCAATTTTAAGTGACACATTTTAGAAGGGATAGCGAGAAGCAATATGAAATAAATGGTTTAATCATGACAAATAAAATACTTTAAGATATCAGAAATGTTGAAAAAGGCGCTGACAAATCATGTGGGATTTATATATAAGAGGTATGGGAAATCATAAATCATTGGTTAGTTCTCAGCTGGAATATTGTCCTTTCATGGTACCTCACTTCCAGGGACTCCAGCACAAAAGTCCAGGTCAGTACTTCACTGTAGTTCTCAAGATTGCTTTCATTGTCACAAGGGGAGTTTGTTCGATGTAACGTTACACTGAGAATAGTAAGATTGAACGAGAACTTACCAGTTCGAAGGTTGATCTTTATTTTATGAGGAGTCGAAGTGAGGGATTTCGTGAAGAGCCCGCCGGCGCGCATGCTCGACATACTTCAAAGTAGCGGCATGGAATCACAGAAACCAACAAAAGAAATGACTTCGTATAGTAAGATTGAAGTGACTAAGATTACCAGATGAAGGTGATTGAGGGTTGGGCGAGGAGGGCACGAAATCCCTCACTTCGACTCCTCATAAAATAAAGATCAACCTTCGAACTGGTAAGTTCTCGTTCAATCTTACTATTTCATTTCGGAGTCACGTGAGTGACTTCGTGAAGACTTCAAAGCTTCTGTGATTACACGCCCTGGACCACGTCCATGCTGACACACCACTACCAGGGATGGATGGGAGGAACAAACTTGCTCAATAGTTCATACTGCAAAACAAGAGCATATTTATTAATAACAAATCAAAAACCCCTCATGCGGGGACATCTCCACGTTCTTGACCTGCATTCAGCACGGCTTCTGCGAACTGTAGAGGAGCAGCAACAGGCTTGTTATAAAAACGCTGGAACACAGCTTCATTAGCCCATCCTGCTGTGGCGAGAATTTGGTCCATAGGCACCTCCATAATCCTCGCCGCTGACGTCGATGCAGCCCTGGTGGAATGAGACTTGAACACATTAGTGTCGATACCTGACTTACCCAAGACGACTGGAAGCCACCTGGATATCGTCTGGACTGTCACTCGATGATGAGGTCTCTTATGAGTGACCAGCAGGTATCTCTCCATTCCTCTGATGCGTGCCGTCACCTTGACATAGTGGCGGATATGTGAGGCTAAACATAGCCTAGCATCTGCGGGGTATGCCGGGAACTTCAGCTGCAACCCTGTGCACCCAGGTCTATGCTGCTTTAGTAGCTCGTCAATGAAAAAGACTACTTCTGTAGGGGTAGAGGTCATTCTGTCGACACGAAGTTTGTGTAGTGTCTGTACCCTCTGAGCTGAAGTCAGCGCTAGTAACATCACCAGCTTCATGGTGAGTTTGTCCAGTTGGAGCCCTTCCATGGGAGACCACGTTCTGAGCAGGTTTAATACGTCCCTGACATCCCAGGTGATATTATAGCGTGGTGTAGGCGGATTCATATTGAATATACCCCGCATGAGTCTGGACACTAGCCTGTTGGATCCTACCTCAATATTGAGGTAGAATGAGAGCGCACTTCTGGCGCTGTTGATGGCACTGTAACTTAAGTGTTCATCATGGTGCAACCCCGCGAGGAATTCCAGGACGTCGGTTATTGTCACGTCATCGTACGTGATGCGAGAGCGGCTGCAGTAGGCTTCCCACTTCTTAATATGCAAGCGGTATCTTCGCCTTGTTGACTCTCGACACGACGCCCCGATGGTATCCATGGTCCGAGCTGAGAGGCCGTATTGGACTAACGGCCTGTTCAGAACCTGCAAGCCAACAAATTTAAATAGCCATGGCAGGGATGTGGCTCCCCTGAGACAGGGTGAGTAACCAATTGTGGGCAACCCATCAAAAGGACCCAAGGTTCGTTGAGCATGTCAAAGACCACCGGATACCAAGGCTGTGTGGGCCAGTCGGGTATAATAAGGATGCCCTTGGCAGCATCTGCCTGAATCTTACGCAATACCCGACTGATGAGGCAAAAACGGGGGGAAGGCATAGAAAAACCAATTCCCCCAGTCCAGCGAGAATGCATCTAGCGCTATAGCCCCAGGATCTGGTTCCCATGAAACGTAGGTTGGTACCTGATGGTTCAACCGTGACGCAAAAAGGTCAATGTCCGGTTTACCAAATTTGGCTGAGACTTTAGCAAAAATCTCAGGATGCAACATCCATTCAATATTGTCATTAAATTTGCGTGACCTGGTGTCCGCCACAGTATTAAGCTCACCTGGCAAATAGGTAGCTGAAATCTAAATGTCTCTTTGAACACACCAGAGCCAATTTGAGTTAGCCAATTTGTCACACGAAACTGACCTGGTACCACCCATATGGTTTAAGTATGCCACTGCTGTGGTGTTGTCTATTTGGAGACGGACATGTGCTCCAACAAGCTTGGAACAATACGCACGAAGTCCGTGGAATGCTGCCAGCAACTCCAAAAAGTTAATCCCTTGAGTCAACAACATCGTTGACTCAAGGGTGTCCCATCTGCCCCCACAACTAGAGCAATTATCCGTAGCTCCCCAGCCATTGGAGCTTGCATCAGTCTGCAAATATACCACCGGATTAGCCTCCCTGATAGGCTTGAATGAGCTGCTAATGTGGCACACCCACCATTGCAACTCATTTATCGCTTCGGACGGCAGCTGCATTGATCGATCATAATGACCAGCGTCCTGTTTTAACGCAGCAATTTTAGCTCTTTGCAAACTCTGATAATGCAATGGTCCATATCGCGCTGCCGGAAACAAAGCTACAAGCTTACCAATTACTGTAGCTGTATGCCGAATCGATGGTATATTGGTGCGGATTAAACCTTGACACACCTGGGTAACCTCCTCAATCTTGTTAATTGGTATGGTAACCCTCATGCTCATAGAGTTCACCGTGAACCCTAGGTAATTAATCACCTGGGCAGGGCAGAACTTTGATTTCTCTGGATGGACAATAAACCCTAATTGTTGAAATATATTGACAGCAGCTGCAACTCCCTGTTCAGCCAATTCCAGGGTGCGGCCCACAATTAAGATATCATCTAAATAGGCCATAACTATATGATGTCGCTGTCTCAAATAAGCCATAATTGGTTTCACTAATTTAGTGAACAATCTAGGGGCTGTGGTGAGCCCATTAGGCAAAACCGTGTACTGCCAGAGTTGCCCCATCCAGATGAATTTCAAAAACCTCCTGTCGTATTTCTGGATGGATACTGAACAGTATGCGTCTTTCAAATCGATGCATGCCATAAAGCAACCATGAGAAATCAATGATATGGCTGTTTCAAACGTATCCATTTTAAAATGAGTATATGTTACAAAAGTATTCAAACGGGTTAGATCAATAATGACACGACAACCTCCATCCTTCTTAGGTCTGGTGAATATATTCGAAACAAATTCAACTGGCTCATGCACCGCTTTCTCAATCGCTCCCTTCTGTTCAAGCCTTAAAATTTCCTTGTAGCCTGCTGCCTGTTCTGCAGCAGATAATTTAAACGTTCGACCGGGCATGTGCGGGGATGGAGGAATGTCGCCATTAATAAACGCAATTTTATGCCCCTGAATATTCTGCAACACATACTCGTCACCAGTAAAATTACCCCATGCACCCAAAAACAGCCGAAGGCGACCACCAACATGTGAAGTTAAACAAAGGGAAAAGAGAGAACCAGACCCCCTCACCCCCGTGGTTACCGGCGGTCCTTGACACGTGTGGGTGGACGTGGAGGTGCTGGGTTGGCTTGAGGGCGCGGCGTCTTCGTTTTCCACCAGGGTCTCTGCCGACCCTGTCCTAAAAAAGACCCCTGGTGCTGGGTCTGATGTTGCTGTCGTTGTGGAGCTTGAGGGTGGGTCCTCGTCGAGGTACTAGCAGACCCTCATGAGCGAATGTATGGAGCTTTTGAGCCTGACGTTGTGGGGGCACTCTGAGAGCGCATGATCCCCACCGTTTTGGCTTGTTCGTCAAGCTCTTTGACTCTCTTCGAGAGGTCCTCCCCAAAGAGTTGACGGGGCGGCGGCCGTGGTTTGCAATTTTACCTCTTGTTGACGGATAGCCGCACTGATGTTGCCCCATATCGGCGTATTGACCACAGGCACGTTGAGGGAGTTGCAATTGGATGGAGCCTTGAGACGGCTCATTGCCCGAATGAGGACATCTTCCTGTAGTTGCTGGTTGTTAAGAAAGTCCACAGTGGCTGCCAGCTTTGCGTTTAAAGGAAGTCCAGATGAATGTGGGCCGCAAATTTGGTTGCCACATCCAGAAGATCCTCCGCTGGCACCTCCAACGGAGGTGGTATGGAATCCACCAAAACCTCCTCCTCCTGCTGCTCCAGGCTGATTGTAGAGGCTGGTGATGACGCCCTGTGCCTGTTGCTGCCCTGCTGTAGTTGACGTTGAAGCAGGAGCTCCAGCAGCCGCTCCATACGGTCAATACGCCCTTCACCCTGAACACTCAGGTGGTCGGAGTCCTCCGGCTCTGAAAGGAAAACCGGGCTCCTATCATCGGCCCGCACCTCATCGAGGCCCAGCGGTGCCGGTAGTTGTCGCTAACAGCCGCCGAGGCGAAACTGCGCGATTCCCGCGCGGGCGTGTTCAACCACCTCCGTTTAGCGGGAGCTGAAGCCGCTGCCACTAAGGGCACTTGCGGCGTGGTGTCGGCACCAGCCGAAGCATGGCTGCCTGAAGCCCGCGCAGGCTTGCCGGCTGCCCACATCGTGGACTTTGCCGACGCATGGTCTCGCCCACCCATCCATGGGGGGCTCGGCGACCGTGACGAGACCCAACTCAACCGACCCGTCCCGGCGTTGAGAGTCGGGGTGTGCCGGCTGGACCTCACAGCCGCCCTGGGTCTCGCCCTGGAACCTGACCGCTCCTCCGTGTCAGGCAATGCCTTAGCCCTGGCAGGGTTAGGCTTCTGGGCTGCTGCCCTTCCCCTACTCGGAGGGCTGAGTGGAACGGGCCGTGCAGCCGCACGCACCCAGCTCGAGGTCGCCAGCGAGCCCGCTGACGACCTGACTGCCATGGCAGGGTCCCCCTGCTCTGGCGGCACACCACACTCCTCCTCGTCGAACTCCTCCGAGCTGTGGTGTGCTGGCGGATCTGGACCTGTAATCACAGGGCTTACCCACATCTCCGCCTAAGTCCCGGCCTGCGTTGCAGGTACTGCCGATGGTAAAGGCCCCGGAACTGTTGACCGGTGAACTCGTCCTGACGTCATCCGGCCCTTGGAACTCCCATCCATGTCCTTGCTGCAAGACATAACCAACAACAAGGACCACCAACTAAAGGTAGGATACTTACCTCCGTGGCCCCTTATGAAGGGCTGGCGAGGAGCGCGCTCCACCGCCAGCTGTCGCAGCAACGCGGTACGACGATATGTCGAGCATGCGCGCCGGCGGGCTCTTCACGAAGTCACTCACGTGACTCCGAAATGAAATCCATCTCTCCTCTCATGTGGACAGAAAGGATGCTCTTTTTAGCCAACAGTTGTCTCCCAATCAAGATTATATTAAGAAATTGGTTCAGAGTTTGGGAAAAATACTGGCTTTTCCTTGCATTAAGGGCCTGTCCCACTGTACGAGGTAATTCAAGAGTTCTCCCGAGTTTCCCCTGATTGGAACTCGGAGAATTACGGTAATAGCCGCTCGTACTTACTCGGGGCTCTCGTGGACATTTTTCACCATGTTGAAAAATCTTCACGCGTCTTCACGAGCTTACCGCGTTTCCCCGAGTACCTGCTGTTAGCGTTATGAGCCGCTAAGAGACGTCCCAAGCACCGACGTACCCGCTACGTACATTCCACGAGTTTGATTTTTCTTTAAACTCGGGAGAGCTCTTGAATTACCTCGTACAGTGGGATAGGCCCTTTAGTATAATTCTCACCAAGTTCACATTAGCTGCCCACTCATTATTTCTAATTTCCTGACTGTACTCAAACATTGGATTCCTTATTGAGTTGTAGTGAAGTGTAAATTTTGTAGCATTTCAATCGCAATTACACTGGGGAATTTGCCCAGTGTGTTTTGTTAAATGTGTTCAGGTGTGTTTAGTCTTGTGTGTTTTTACATGTTTTAAATTTGGTTTTCACTTGTTTGACCTGTTTGATTTTTAGTGATTTTATTTTCAAATAGTTTGAATATTTCTGAATCCATTTGTTTTTTTTAAACCAGTGAAAAGTTTCCACTTCAATTCCACCCTCTCCCATGTGGGAGAGGGTGGAATGAGAGTGGGGCTTGAACCAGAATGACCACAAAATAGTAAGATTAAATGAGAACCCTTATATTGCAGCTGTAGTGTCTCTATAACTGAATTATTGTCAAATACCATTTAAAATGAACTGGAAAATGTCAGTAATCTGTACCGCATTAAATGTAACATTAACATTTAACAAAAACACTTTTGATCCCCTCAATAGGAATGTACTGCTTTTTTGGGTGCTATCCCTGCACACTGCAGTGAGCACCTTCATGGCTTGATGTGACAACCTGAGGCATAAGTCAATCCATTCAAAATGTGTAAGTCAATAATTGTTTTACTTCGGAGTCACGTGAGTGACTACGTGAAGAAGCCCCGCCTGGCGCTGGATCGTCATTACGTCGACGCTATCGGTAGAGGAAGAGCTGCAGAGCGCAGCTCCAACACAGCGGTAAGGAAACGGCCCACAGGTAAGTAAAATTATTTTTACTTCCAGGGCGTTTCTAAAAACTCCGTAGGCTGGTGGGTAAACCAGGAGGAGTTAAAATAAAAATTAAAATGTTTAAAAAAAAAATTTAAAAAAAAAAATCGCGGGTAAACGTGCGTCCCGGGGTGTAGAAGTCGGGACAGCAGATTATTGCGGAGCCGGTTCTGATACCGGTGGCCTTTGGAATACCCGTTAGTGAGCCTTTGGGTGCTCCACAAACAAAAACTTTGAAACCCAGTGCCTAAAATGTAAAAGGAAAGCTTGAAAGGCCTGAGGTTTCTGAAAGATCCTGAAAGGAAAGCCTTTGGCTAAGAATGGATCTAATGGAGAAAATACTCCAAACAAAAATCAAAAAACCAAGGGTCTAAATACCCAGAATATTCCCAGGCAGCCCCTGAGGGGGTTCCATATCATGAATATGGTGCCAGTTGAATTGGGAATTGAAACTCCAGTGCCCGGGATTGGGCTGGAGGAAGTCTCCTTGAACAAGTTTCAGGAGTACCAGGGCTGTATGAGACAGACCCTGAAAGTGGTGTTTGTGGTCAGAAGTACCCACCACAATTCAAATCCAGGTTATTCCCAGGCAGCCCCTGAGGGCGTTCCATATCATGAATATGGTGCCAGGTTGAATTGGGAATTGAAACTCCAGTGCCCAGGATTGGGCTGGAGGAAGTCTCCTCGAACAAGTTTCAGGAGTACCAGGGCTGTATGAGACAGACCCTGAATGTGGTGTTGTGGTCAGAAGTACCCACCACAATACAAATCCAGGTGTGTCTGATGGGGCACAAAGTTGCTATGCCTGGAGGAGGCGGTGAGGCCATGGAAGGAAACCTGGCGGCCAATATTAATTATATGGTCTCTCACCTGCCTCAAAAAGCTGTTATGGTTGAGACAGCAGATTTGGATTTAAACACCTATTTATTGTACCTCAAAGAAGGTACCTATGGTGAATCCGGCTTTTGGGCGCCAATGTCAGCAATAATGCGGGCGCAGGAATTACGATTCAAAGAATCCTCAAGCTAATTTGGCATCACTGTCTTTTGGAAGACAAGCTGGAAGGTTGTGGAATGACCAAAGTTCAGAATCATATGTTGGGTTTCTGCAACTCATTTTTTGAGATAAATATATAAGAAAAGAACAGTAAGAGGCAAAAATTATTGGCCTTATGAAACCCTTCAGTTTTGGCCAGAGAAAGACTGGTCATATGAGAAGGGGATTTGATCTTGGAGCTGGAACGAGCTCGAGGCAGGAGTATGATAAGGAAGAATTACCAGCCAGCACAGCCGAATGTACACCCAATTATTGGGAAAAGGAGATCATTTCGTCCAGTTGGATGAACCTGAGATTGGTGGTAGACTCCGTATGTTTTATAATGAATGGGAGGTATGGATCCATTGGGACAGAATAAGCCTAATCATTCTTTGATGTTCAGTTCTTGAAATAATTCAAATTGACAAAGAGGTTAAGAATTTGTGTGAGAAAGGAGTTATTGAGAAAACAGGAGAGGATCCACAACAAATTGTATCAAATATTTCCCCAGACTGAAGAAAGATGGGGGTTGTAGAATCATTTTAGATCTCACAGAATTGAATACATTTGTCCACTAAATTTAAATGGACACATTTAACACTGCAATGCAAAAAATTGCTGGTATCAAAGGGTTTTTATATGGCTACAATAGATTTGAAGGATGCATTTTATTCGGTCCCAATTCATCATAACTTTCGCAAGGTATTTGAAGTTTAAATGGATGGGACAGCTGTGGCAATACAAAGCATTACCTAATGGGTTAAATTCAGCACCTAGATTGTTCACTAAATTGTTGAAGCCAGCACTTGCACTGCTAAGGGTACAAAAACACATCGTCATGGCTTATCTAGATGACATTTTAATTGTCAATGCTAATCAGGAGTCAGCTGAAAGATCAGTATCAGCAACTACAAGCTTGTTTGAAAAGTTGGGATTCCTGGTTCATCCAACAAAATCTAAGTTACAGCCATCCCAAACCATTGAATATCTGGGGTTTGTGATTAATTCAGTTACCATGTTGGTAACTTTACCTATGAATAAGGTGATAGATTTGACAAATGTGTGTCAGAGCCTGATTAACAAACCTTATCCCTCCATCCGAGAGGTTGCTAAGGTTATTGGGAAGTTGGTAGCAGCTTTTCCAGCAGTAGAATTTGGTCCACTACATTACCAAAATCTTCAAAGGGCAAAAACTCAAGCGCTTATTCAGCGAGCAGGCCATTTTGATAGGCCTATGCAATTGCCAAAGGAAGCCTTATCAGAACTGCATTGGTGGATTGAGAATGTTCCACAAACTGCTTAGAACATTTTAGTTCAGCAGCCAGCAATGTTTTTGCAAACTGACGCAAGTTCTCTCGGCTGGGGGGGCTACGGATAATGAGACCAGCTGTGGGGGCAGTTGGGCTGTCCAAGAGGATTTATTGCTCCAAACATATGGTATTAAATATTTGGAGCTTCTGGGAGCATTTTATGGATTAAAAGCTTTTTGTTCTACATTAAAAGATTTGCATGTCTAAATACAAATAGACAATACCACAG
The DNA here is from genome assembly GCA_963514005.1 of Raja brachyura. The sequence goes on from OY740783.1 coordinate 63,676,579, forward strand.
CTGTGGCATATATCAATCACATGGGTGGTGTCAGATTAATATCATGTGATCATCTGGAACCAGATGTGGCAATGGTGTATTGGTAAAATATTTGGCTTTCAGCTATTTATCTCCCAGGGAGAGACAATGTTGTGGCAAACAAAAGATCATGAATATTTAAAGACAACACAGAATGGATGTTAAATCCACAAAATTTCAAAAATATTGTCAGTCGGTATGGAGTACCGGACATTGATCTGTTTGCATCTAGATTGAATCACCAATTGCCCAAATACGTGTCTTGGGAACACGATCCAGGGCAGTAGCGGTGGATGCTTTCTCGCTACACTGGGGGAATTCGTTCTTTTATGCTTTTCCCCCATTCTGTCTGATTCGGCAATGTCTCAAGAAAATAGCGCAAGACGCTGCCAAAGGCATTTTGGTGGTGTCAAATGGGCCTACGCAGTCATGGTTCCCATTGATGCTTAAAATAATTATTGAACCATGTATGTCAATTCCCAGTTGCGACAATCTGTTGACACAACCAGTAACAAAAGAAATTCATCCATTGCATGATCATATGAATTTGTTAATCTGCAGGTTCTGACCAGACCATTGCAAGAGTTTGAACTGTCGGACAGGACCATGGATGTTATAAATGCAGCTTGGAGGAATAGCACTAAAAAACAATATATGTCACACATAAGAAAATGGGAAGCTTTTTGTTCACAGTCAAAGATATCTTATCATACTGCAAACATTTCAAATGTATTGGAGTTCTTTGTTGGGTCTCACCCATTAGTATCCCGATTCATGAAAGGAATTTTAATTAAAATCCTCCCAAGCCCAGATATACAGAAATTTGGGATGTTAGCATTGTTCTCACTTTGCTTAAACAATGGACTCCAATTACTTCAATGTCTTAGCAGAAATTAACATTCAAGGTGGTAATGTTAATGGCATTGGTATCAGCTCAAAGAGTACAAACTTTGCAATTGTTACGGTTGGATTGCATGCATGTGACTGCAGATAACATTGTGTTTATGTTTATGACCTGATCAAACAAAGCAGACCAGGGAGAACTGGAGTTAAGGTAATGTTTAAAGCATATCCTATCGATGAAACATTGTGTGTAGTTAAGCATTTAACTCAATACATTGAGGTAACCAAAAATCTCAGAGGTTCTGAGAAAGCGTTATTGATAACGCACAAAAAACCACATACTAAAGTTTCAGTTCAAACCATTTCTAGATGGTTAAAACAGGTTTTGGGTCTAGCAGGTATAGACACTGATGTGTTTAAATCTCACTCCACTAGGGCGGCAGCTACGTCCGCGGCGAAGGTACAGGACGTACCACTCGATCAAATTTTAGAGGCCGCAGGGTGGTGTAGAGAAGAAACGTTTCAAAGTTCGACAATAAACCTGTTGTCACGGTGCCAGGATTTGGACACGCAGTATTGGGTTCTCTTTAAATGCTTGCTTTGTTTATATTATCGATTTATATTACCATTGACATCATTTATCATTTTCTTTTATTAATTTTCCCCTACGATAGAGGGGTTATTCTTAAAAAAATAGTGCTTTTATGATTTAAGGACTTATTACATAAATTGTAACAATGTCTTAAAATACTATTTACTCACTACTGTTTTGACTAAACAGAGAGTCGTATGGAATGAATCTACAACATAAAAAACACAGAGCTTTAAAATCTTCACGTAGTCATTCACGTGACTCCGAAGTAAAATAGTAAGATTAAACGAGAATTTACCTGTTCGAAGTTTGATCGTTATTTTATGAGGAGTTACGATGAGGGATTACGTGCCCTCCGCTCCAAACCCTCATAATATAAATGATCATCTGGTAGTTCTAGTCTATCTTGAGCCTTACTATCTTACTCCGGCTATTGGTTCTGTGTTTTTCATGCCGCTGCTTTGAAGTGTGCCGATCCAACGCCAGGCTTCTTCACGTAATCCCTCATCGTAACTCCTCATAAAATAACGATCAAACTTCGAACAGGTAAGTTCTCGTTTAATCTTACTATTTTACTGTGCAAAGGCCGGTCTCCTGAACCACAGTTTGAAACAGCAAGTTCTTGTTTTTTGGAATAACCATATACCGTTGTGCCATAATGCCTGATGAAGCAGGCAACATGGACACTTGGCCAGTCCGACAGTACGAATCCAAGTGAGGTCTTGCTGACTGTTTTAAGACCCGGCCAATGAGGCAAAAATGAGGAAGACATAAAAGACCATTACTCCTATTGAAGCGAGAATTTATTTCTCTGCACTGTTGTGTCACATATTTTTGTAATCAGTGAATAAACATGCACCAACATATCGATATTCGATGTAGTATTGAACCATACTTTCATCATACTTTGAAATCTAACACTTATTCTGTGTTATCATCGATCTGAACTGGATGATACACCAGTGGCAAAGGAGATTTAGGTAATTATTACAGGATACTTTTACTTGATTACCATGTGGCTAACATATATCACCATCGTAGAGCAGCAACTTGAATTTGAGTATGTAGAATATGTATATTCGCTCAATAGCCCCTTACCCATGGGATGCATCTAGTGTATATATTTAGTTGATACCAACAATTGAAGAATTGGTAACTCATGCAATCTCCAATACCTCCAAGTAGGTGATGGTATTTGGAACTTCTCATCTTACAGTCCTAGCATCAGTTTGTAATAACTGAATTCGACCGACCACACTATTGTAGCGAGTTTAAAGTTCAAGTTCAATGAGTTATTGTCCTGTTCAGCAATGCTGAATACTGTTACTTCATCATAGTGACTGAGGTAGCTTCAGCTGACAATAGCATAAGGTTGTTAACAATGGTCTAATTGCTACTTACACGATATCAGTTCCTTGATTTGCTCGGCTGAAACACAGCTGCTATATTGCCAATTGATTCGTCTGCCAGGCTTTCTTCCCCTGTTAAATATGCCTACCTGAATAACAGATTCAGCGGCTGGCTCTCACATCCCCTTGTTGGCGCTGTTCACTGCCGGCACATATGTGCTTAAGTATGCTCTCTTGACTTCTTTAGAGCTTGGAGTCAGTTATATCTTGACCTTTTGCTCTTCCCTCCTCAGAGAGGGTGATTCGTAGGCAACCCTAAACAGGCGCTGTCGCAGGCCGCAGGATACCAATACTGATACAAACCCATTGGCCTTAACCCAAATAAAATATTCTGCTGGGATGGCAACTTTGTTGTCAGGAAAAAGGTACCTCTGACACATGCCCTTCATCCCCTGGGGTATGCCCCACGGCCATACCCTGAGACTCAGTGCCAGAAGGATACTGACCCGTCTTGCTCTCTGCCTCCAATAGGGAGACCTCTGTAGCACTGTATGCAACAGTTGCCGTATTTGGGATAGTCGTTTCACACGCACTATCCAGCCCCGGTGAGGAATTCATCCCCCGACTCTGTGGGCCTTGCTATCCAGCCCCAGTGGAGAATCATCTCCCGACTCCGTGGGCGTAGCAGATATTGTGTGAACGGGATACTGAGTTGGATGATCAATCATGATCATATTGAATGGCGGTGCAGGCTCGAAGGGCCGAATAGCCTACTCCTGCACCTAATTTCTATGTTTCTATAGCCGGCACACTCATCAGGCTGCAAAACTGGCAGGAAAACCTCTGTGAAAAGAGGCTCCTGCCTGAAAAAACCTGGCAAGTAAAAACGAACTTACCTTCTAGGTGTAACTTACTGCTGGTAGGAGCTCTGTCCTGCCAGTCTGGTGCTTGCGCCAGTGCGGCTGACGTACTGCGGCCTGGCGGGTCTTCATCACGGTATCACTCACGTGACTCCGAAGTAAAATGACCCAGGAGAAAATGAAGCAGGAGAAAGCACTGATTGGCTCTAGCCCAAGTGGGAGGAGAGTTCTCAGTGAGTCAGAGGGGGAAAACAGTTGAAAACTGAAGAACTTGGTTTGTAAATTAGGCAATTTAACAGTCAATATAAGCAAGGCAACTCTTGGGGGAGCGGCAGTGAGGGAGCGGCCTTGTGAGGGAAGTGCCCTGTGAGTAAAGTGTGAGTCTTTGGCTCGAGTCTTCGGAGAGGAGGCTGCGCAAAACACTGGATAGGGAGAGACCGAGGCAAAAGAAGATGTCAAGCAAGCTGATGCAGTGTGATACTTGCAGTATGTGGGAGGTCAAGGACACTGCTGGTGCCTCTGGCTGCTACAAATGTGAGAAGTGCATCCAGGTACAGCTCCTGAAGGACCGTGTTGGGGAACTAGAGAAACAAGTGGATGACCTCGGGTTCATCCGAGAAACTGAGTCGTTCCTCGACAAGTCCTTCAGTAAGATTGTTACACCCAAGGCACTAGAAGAGAGAAGGTGGGTGACGGTGAGAAAGGGAGGAAAACATGGAATGCAAAGGTCCCCGGGTGTTGTACCTCTTGTGAACAGGTTCACCCACGTGGAAGCTGCCGGGACAGAAGACGGTATCTCACTGAGCGGCGGACTGGCTTGCAAAACAAAAAGGGCTGTTGAGCCAAAACCAAAGAGGCCAAAGTCGGGCAACGCCATTGTAGTTGGAGACTCCATTGTGAGAGGTACGGCCAGGGGTTTTTGCGGCAACAGACGGGATTCGAGGATGGTGTGCTGCCTTCCTGGTGCCAGGATCCAGGATGTCACGGACAGAGTGCAGACAATTCTCAAGGGCGAAGGTGAACAGCCAGAAGTGGTCGTGCATGTTGGCACAAATGATGTTGGAAAGAAGGGGATAAATATTTTGCAGCGGGACTTCAGAGAGCTCGGAAAAATGCTGAAAAGCAGGACTTCCAGGGTTGTTATCTCCGGTTTGCTTCCAGTTCCTCGTGCTGGCGAAAGCAGGAACAGGGAGATACGGAACCTGAATGTGTGGCTGAGGAACTGGTGCAGGGGGCAGGGATTTAGATTCTTAGATCACTGGGATCTGTTTTGGAGTAAGGGGGAACTGTACAAAAGGGACGGATTGCATCTTAACAGGTGGGGGACCAGCATTCTGGCCGGCAGGTTTGCCACTGCTACACGGATGGTTTTAAACTGAATAAGGGGGGTGGGGTGTCAAATGGGATAGTCGAGGACGGAGTTAAAGGGAAAGAGAGTAAAGGGATGGTTAATGACCCCAGAATTAACGGGAAAGAAAGCTCACAAAGGGATAGGAGAGTATGGCCAAGTGTAATAGGGATCGATGTGAAAGGGGCCACTTGTCAACATAATTGTATAAGGAGTAAGAGTGTTGTAAAAACAAGCCTGAAGGCTTTGTGTCTCAATGCGAGGAGCATTCGTAATAAGGTGGATGATTTGAAGGTGCAGATAGCGATTAATGACTATGCTATAGTTGGGATCACGGAGACATGGCTCCAGGGTGACCAAGGCTGGGAGCTGAACATCCAGGGATATTCAATATTCAGGAAGGATAGACGAAAAGGAAAAGGAGGTGGGGTAGCATTGCTGGTGAGAGAGGAGATTAATGCAATAGAAAGGAACGACATTAGCGTGGAGGATGTGGAATCGATATGGGTAGAGCTGCGAAACTCTAAGGGGCAGAAAACGCTAGTGGGAGCTGTGTACAGGCCACCTAACAGTAGTATTGCAGTTGGGGATGGCATCAAACAGGAAATTAGAAATGCGTGCAACAAGGGTAACACGGTTATAATGGGTGACTTCAATCTACATGTAGATTGGGTGAATCAAATTGGCAGGGGTGCTGAGGAAGAGGATTTCTTGCAATGTATGCGGGATAGTTTTCTCAACCAACATGTGGAGGAACCAACGAGAGAGCAGGCTATTCTAGACTGGGTATTGAGTAATGAGGAAGGGTTAGTTAGCAGTCTTGTTGTGCGTGGCCCCTTGGGCAAGAGTGACCATAATATGGTTGAATTCTTCATTAGGATGGAGAGTGACAAAATTAAGTCAGAAACAAGGGTTCTGAACTTGAACAAAGGTAACTTTGAAGGTATGAGATGTGAATTGGCCAAGATAGACTGGCAGGTGATTCTTTAAGGGTTGACAGTGGATGTGCAATGGAAGGTATTTAAAGACTGCATGGATGAAGTACAAAAATTGTTCATACCAGTTTGGCAAAAGGATAAATCGGGGAAGGTGGTGCATCCATGGATAACAAGGGAAATCAGGGATAGTATAAAAACAAAAGATGAGGCATACAAATTTGCCAGAAAAAGCAGCCTACCGGAGGACTGGGAGAAATTCAGAATCCAGCAGAGGAGGACAAAGGGCTTAATTAGGAAAGGGAAAATAGATTATGAAAGGAAACTGGCAGGGAACATAAAAACTGACTGCAAAAGTTTTTATAGATATGTGAAGAGAAAGACACTAATTAAAACAAATGTTGGTCCCTTGCAGTCAGAAACAGGTGAATTGATCATGGGGAACAAGGACATGGCAGGCCAATTGAATAACTACTTTGGTTCTGTCTTCACTAAGGAAGACATAAATAATCTGCCGGAAATAGCAGTGGAACGGGGGTCAAATAAGATGGAGGAACTGAGTGAAATCCAGGTTAGCCGGGAGGTGGTGTTGGGTAAATTGAACGGATTGAAAGCCGATAAATCCCCAGGGCCAGATAGTCTGCATCCCAGAGTACTCAAGGAGGTAGCCACAGAAATAGTGGATGCATTAGTGATAATTTTTCAAAATTCCTTAGATTCTGGAGTAGTTCCTGAGGATTGGAGGGTAGCTAATATAACCCCAGTTTTTAAAAAAGGAGGGAGAGAGAAAGCGGGGAATTACAGACCAGTTAGTCTAACATCGGTAGTGGGGAAACTGCTAGAGTCAGTTATTAAAGATGGGACAGCAGCGCATTTGGAAAGTGGTGAAATCATTGGACAAAGTCAGCATGGATTTACGAAAGGTAAATCATGTCTGACAAATCTGATAAAATTTTTTGAGGATGTAACTAGTAGAGTGGATAAGGGAGAACCAGTGGATGTGTTATATCTAGACTTTCAGAAGGCTTTCGACAAGGTCCCGCATAAGAGATTAGCATACAAACTTAAAGCACACGGTATTGGGGGTTCAGTATTGACGTGGATAGCGAACTGGCTAGCAGACAGGAGGCAAAGGGTAGGAGTAAACGGGTCCTTTTCAGAATGGCAGGCAGTGACTAGTGGGGTGCCGCAAGGCTCAGTGCTGGGACTCCAGCTATTTACAATATATATTAATGATTTGGACGAGGGAATTCAATGCAACATCTCCAAATTTGCAGATGACACCAAGCTGGGGGGTATAGTTAGGTGTGAGGAGGATGCTTGGAGGCTGCAGGGTGATTTGGATAGGCTGAGTGAATGGGCAGATGCATGGCAGATGCAGTATAATGTGGATAAATGCGAGGTTATCCACTTTGGTGGCAAAAACATGAGGGTAGACTATTATCTGAATGGTGGCAGATTAGGAAAAGGGGAGATGCAACGAGACCTGGGTGTCATGGTACACCAGTCATTGAAAGTAGGCATGCAGGTGCAGCAGGCAGTAAAGAAAGCAAATGGTATGTTAGCATTCATAGTGAAAGGATTTGAGTATAGGAGCAGGGAGGTTCTACTGCAGTTGTACAGGGTTTTGGTGAGGCCACACCTGGAGTATTGCGTACAGTTTTGGTCTCCGAATCTGAGGAAAGACATTCTTGCCATAGAGGGGGTACAGAGAAGATTCACCAGACTGATTCCTGGGATATCAGGACTTTCATATGAGGAAAGATTGGATAGACTCGGCTTGTACTCGCTGGAATTTAGAAGATTGAGGGGGGATCTTATAGAAACTTACAAAATTCTTAAGGGGTTGGACAAGCTAGATGCTGGAAGATTGTTCCCGATGTTGGGGGAGTCCAGAAGAAGGGGTCCCAGTCTAAGGATAAGGGGGAATTCCTTTAGGACCGAGATGAGGAAAACATTCTTTACACAGAGAGTGGTGAGTCTCTGAAATTCTCTGCCACAGAAGGTAGTTGAGGCCAGTTCATTGGCTATATTTAAGAGGGCGTTAGATGTGGCACTTGTGGCTAAAGGGATCAGGGGGTATGGAGAGAAGGCAGGTACGGGATACTGAGTTGGATGATCAGCCATGATCACATTGAATGGCGGTGCAGGCTCGAAGGGCCGAATGGCCTACTCCTGCACCTATTTTTCTATGTTTCTATGTTTCTATGACCCATTTATAGTGTTGGACCTTTACCAGTCGGGAAGTGGTCAAACTTGTTCAAACTGTTAGATGTGAATTACATCGGTATATGCTATTGGAATGCTCATCAGTGGCTAGTGTAGATGATTTGCCAATGGCCAAAGACTACCCAATGCCTGGTCTTATCTCTGCAGTTTCATTGTTTATTTTTGCATAAATGACAGGTATTTCTCTGTGTAAAGTGTGTATGCACAATATATTGCGCATAATAGTAAAAGTCTCTCACAACGTGTTGTTTGCACACCAGTACACCAATGTGACATTCTGTGCATCAAAGACTTTCTAAGCCATAGAATTTGAGACTTGCAAATTTGATTAACGCTCAGAAAGTTGCATATTCTTTCTCTCAGAAGAGGAATACCAATAGAAGGAAAATGTTTCCTCACCAGTAGCTTATACATTAGAGTTATAGCATCATACAGCACTGAAACAAGCCCTTTGGTCCAACTTGCTCACGCCGACCAACATGCCCCATCTACACGTCCCACCTGCCTGCGTTTGGCCCATATCCCTCTAAACCTATTCTATCCATGTACCTATCAAAATGCTCCTTAAACATTGTGATAGTACCATATTCTGACATCTGAGAAAAATATTATTTGTATTACTGAGCATTTAAATATGTAATAACAGAATTCGCTTGGAAGCAAATAACATTCAACCACGTGCTATTTTTTTCTTCATATCTTTGGCAAATCTGTTGGACTTAGAGATTGAAGTGACTGGTATCGTTTTCAGTACTAAATACTCATGATCTATCGCATATGCTCAATTCTATTCTGATTGACACACCAGTTGTACCTGAAACAATGTCATTTCTGAAATTTCTGAAATTTTAGTATCTGTTCTGATAGGATTTATGGGATCCTGGAGTCAACACATAAGGATGTAACACATTCACTATTTCCTTCCACATCTCAAAGACCTGCTGGTACATTAATTGGCTAGTGAAATTGTCCCTGGTGTAGGTGGGTGGCAGTATACTGAGTATATGAGAGAATTACTGAGTACATGAAAGAAAGATGTTTTTGGGGAAGCAAGTAGCGGATTGAGATTGATCTGATTATTCTGGGAGCTGGCAATGGACATGATGGGCTGAATGACATTCTTTGCTGTTGTGGAGAAATATGAAGTATAAAATTAGTGTGAAGAAATATGGAACATACTTAAAACATTGGTATTATTGGGACTAGTTAATGAATCATTTAGCTGGTATTTTTCATGATTCCAAATGTAAAGATGTTTTTTGTCACAGAAATGAGGTTAAATAAAAGCCTTTCTCACAAAAAAATTCCCCTTGCAATATTTGTTACGTAGGAGAGCGCAACTAGTATATTTTTCACACCACCAGATCGATAAACGAGTATCTGAGGGGAACAATTGTATTATTAATCCATTCAATGCATAGGCTATATTTGGATTAAAGAAAGGAGGCTATAACAGGATGTAGAGAAGGAATATTCAACTGAAAATCCAGTAAGTTTGGTAATGAACACTACAAACTTTTTTAAATTGCAGATATATTACTTAAATAACAAAACTCAGGAAATATTGTTAAGCGACGAAAAAGCTGAGAAATTGTCCCATGTAATATAATGCCATGGCAGGCATGTGCCGTCAGGGTAGGCAAGGTTGGCACTGCCTACCCTGACTAACATTATAACATAGTAGTAACTAAATATAAATAATAAAGGCATGGGAGAATTATGCCTATGTAAGAGATCGATCTCTTAGGTCGGCATAATTCTCCGTGCCTTTCATCCGCAGCGCTTGTTACACGGGAAGCTCTGTGCAGCCCACGTGCCGTCAGCGCTGCCTGAAGCCGTCAGTTTCAAGCGGGGCTGAAGGCAGCTGAAATTCTGCCTTTGCTGTACTGCGCATGTGCATCAGTCTACTGCGCGTGCGCAGCGCAAGTTTCTTGCAGGGTTTTCAACTATGGTTTGTCGTGTCCCAATGATGTGGTAAGTACATTTTGTGTTTATGTTTTTAAATACCGCATTTCCCGGGGGTGGGGGTGGGGGGAGCGCTCCTTTCACAGCGTTTAGGGAGTCTGCTCCGGGGTAAAGTTGCGGGGAGGGCACAAATGTTATGAATGAGGGGTCGGGGCATCCACTTGTGACGCTCTGAGGCCGGGGTGGGGGGGGGGGAAGAGAGAGGAGTATCTTGGGTGGCTGAGCGGCCGCCGGGCCGGACAGCGGAACCAGCCGCCACCTTAGCTCCTTCTGCCGGTCCCCGCTCACCTCTGGCAGCTCTCCGTCTAAAAACCTCTCTCCTGCCGCTTGCTGGCCTCACTCATGTCCTTAAATTCCGACAGCGTGATTGAGGTTACTCGGCTGTGGGAATTTAAGGATTTGCAGGAAGCCGCTGACATGAGCGAAGTTGGCGAACGGCAGGTGTTCCGATGGAGAGCACTGCCAAAGGTGAGCGGGCCGGCAGAAGGTGCTGAAGTGGCGGCCAGTTCTGCTGTCGGGTCCCGGTGGCCGCTCGTAGCTCCCCGAGCTGCTTCTATCTCCAGCTACAGTGCGCAGCTTCGCGCCCGGAGAGCTGCGGTAGCGGTGAGTGAGTTACTGGCAGTATCCCCGACACCCTCCTTCTCAACACTTGTGCCCTCCCCACAACTTTACCCCTGGCACAGACTCTACACACGCTGTGCAAGGAACTGTTCCCCAAATTGGTCTAGGACTAGGAAGCCTTGGGCAAATTGAAATGTCACTGTTTTTATTTATTTATTTAACGGAGAGAACAATCTGCGCATGCGCAGTTTAATTTATTTTTTTTAAGCGCACTGAGTGCCTACCCTGAGTAATTACTCATGGCACGTGCCTGTGCCATGGGGATTAATGTCTAAATAAATGAAGAAGACACATAGCACAATAACATTGTGAGATATATAAATAAAAAGAAAAATAGCGATACATTGATATTAAAAATGTACAAAATAAAGTTGCATAGATGCAATTGCAAATTATACAAAAGGAATTGATCTTATATAATGAAACAGGAATTGTATAGTGGACTACAACAGTCAATGTTGTAGTATATTGTAGTGACTACAACAGTCAATGTATTTTGTGCTCATAAACAATGCAAAGTGTTGTTTTCCTTGCATGGGAAACTGACCCTTTACACAAAATTAAGGCAATGCTCTGGAAAAAAAGAGCTCCTGGCGTTCATGCAGAACCAATGTTCAACATGGGAAGAATGTATAGATTAAAGTTTTATATTTTGCTTGTTGCTTAGGGTTGCAAGTTTTGCTGGCCCATGGTAATTATGTCATACCAAGAAGAGGTGGGAGTTCCTTAATACTGGTATAGGTGTATCACTAACATTGTTGATTTAACTCATTGTGCCAGCCTCCTTCATACTGATATGCCGTACTAACCCAAACCCTTGTTGTACATTCACCTTTGTTACAATGTCCATTTGCCAAAAGATTGTGCATACTCAGCATGGGGTAGGGAGAGATGTTATGGGGTTATTGAAGCTATATTTGGTAAATGCATTGCAAAACCATTAAAGAACAGCTCAAACACCTCAACCACACTTTAAGCATTCAAAATGCCTTCTGCATAAATGTCTAGGCAATGTACATTTCATAGTTAAGTTTTGTTACACTGCAGAGCTGCCTGGAAGAACCAATAACTATAGCTTGCCTTTCTTGGCAGGACAATCTTGTCCTACGTCTTGGCAGGACAAATCAAAATAGGGCGTACATGGTAAATGGTAGGAAATTGAGGAATGCTGTGGAACAGAGGGATCTAGGAATAACTGTGCATAGTTCCCTGAAGGTGGAATCGCATGTAGATAGGGTGGTAAAGAAAGCTTTTGGTGTGCTGACCTTTATAAATCAGAGCATTGAATATAGGAGTAGGGAAGTAATGTTAAAATTGTACAAGGCATTGGTGAGACCAATTCTGGAGTATGGTGTACAATTTTGGTCGCCTAATTATAGGAAGGATGTCAACAAAATAGAGAGAGTACAGAGGAGATTTACTAGAATGTTGCCTGGGTTTCAGCAACTAAGTTACAGAGAAAGGTTGAACAAGTTAGGTCTTTATTCTTTGGAGCGCAGAAGGTTAAGGGGGGACTTGATTGAGGTCTTTAAAATGATGAAAGGGTAGACAGAGTTGACGTGGATAAGCTTTTCCCATTGAGGGTAGGGAAGATTCAAACAAGAGGGCATGACATGAGAATTAAGGGACAGAAGTTTAGGGGTAACATGAGGGGGAACTTCTTTACTCAGAGAGTGGTGGCTGTGTGGAATGATCTTCCAGCAGAAGTGGTGGAGGCAGGATCGATTTTAACATTTAAAAGTAAAGTGGATAGGTATATGGACAGGAAGGGAATGGAGGGGTATGGTCTGAGTGCAGGTAGATGGGAGTAGGGGAAAATAAATGTTCGGCACGGACTGGAAGGGCCGAGAAGGCCTGTTTCGGTGCTGTAATTGTTATAAGGTTATATGGTTTCTTTAACACTTTAAATGCATTAAAATATCCAGCGGCTCCATAATGGAATTTTATTTAAAAAATTTGCATCGAGCCACTTTATAATATGTTAGATTAGACAATCAGGAACATCATCAAAGAGTTAGTTTTTGAAGGTTGGTTTAAAGGTAGAGAGAGAAATTCAGCGATGGAAGGTTCAGGAAGAAAATTCCTAAGTTAGCTGGATACCAATGATAGTGATGAAAGTCACGAATAAGCAAGAAACCAGAAGCACAGGAGAATGGATACCACATCAGGTAGTAATACTGGAGTAAGTTGGTAGAAGGATCTGTGAAAGGATGCAAACTTTAAATGGAAGCATTGTTGGATCAAGAGCCAATATAGGCCACCAAACAGAGGGATTATAAGACTTTGTGTGAGATTGAATATGTGTGCAGTATCTTGGATGAGTTTAAACGTCTGGAGGATACAAGGTGGGATGCTCATGAGGGGGGAAATAAAATAATCAACTCTGAAAGTGACAAAGGAATACTTAATTGTATTAAGAAGGTCTCGACCCAAAACGTCACCCATTCCTTCTCTCCAGAGATGCTACCTGTCCTGCTGAGTTACTGCAGCTTTTTGTGTCTGTCTTCAGTTCAAACCAGCATCTGCAGTTTTACTTCGGAGTCACGTGAGTGGTTCCGTGAAGAAGACCCGCCAGGCCGCATGCGCACCAGTTCGTGAGCCGCATTGACACACGGAGGCTGTGAGGAACAGAGCTCCTCCAGCGGTAAGTATTCAAACTCCAGGTAAGTGACAAAACTTTCACTGGAGTTCGAGTCCGTGCTGGCCGGTACGCTATCTGCCGATCGCTAGCATGGGAAAAACAGGGAAGGGAAAGCGGCGAGTCACAATCAGCCACGGCAGCTCAGGCATGGAAGACCTGCCTCATACCCCTGTACAGTCACTAGCTGCAGAGTTAGCGACTGCAGACTTAGTGCTACACAGCACAGATCCAGCACCATTAGGGTGCAAGGCACCTGAAAAGTCTGCTAGGCCCACAGAGTCGGGGGATGAATTCCTCACTGGGGCTGGATAGAGTGTGTTCACGCCTATCTCAAGTAGAGATGCTGTTGCATCTCCAGAGAACCAGTCCTCCAGAGAACTTCACTCCAACAGAAGGAGTGTATTCGCCTCTCAGAGACAAAAGCGCCAGCAGCAACAGTGCTGCCAGATAACCCTTTTACTTTTGAAGGGAGTGCAATGGGTCAGATCAGTCCTGAGCCCGAATCTGATGGGGAAGTTCAGCCAGGAAAAACAGTGGAGTTGCCAGATGTTCCACCACTGGCACTAGCATTTGCTGTCCCATCAGGAGCAGGGGAGCCGCTAGGTGAAGAGCTGGCTACCACAATAAATTATATGGTTTCTCATCAGCTCCAGGAGCTTACTATGGATGAGACAGACAGAAAACATGAGCCTCCAAGCAACTGTGAGTTGTTAAAATACCAACTGTGAATCAGGTTATATGGGGTCAGATGGGACCCAGCATGCGAAGTCAAGAGATTAAAATGCAGAGGATCCTAAAATTATTGGTTTCTGGAATTACAGTGTTCACAAGAACAATGGATGTGACCAGAACACACCAAGAGGCCCTAGAGTTGCTATGTAACACCCATTTTGAGATCAATTGTCTCAGGAAAAGGGCTATTAGACCCACTATTAATCCTAGATTTGCTGCGCTCTGTAAGCCAACAGATATCCAACCACCTGATCTACTGTTTGGCGCAGATCTTACCAAGCAGGTCAAAGAAATAAATTGAGAAGACGGTTCATCAAGTCCATCAATTTGTGTCAAATATATTTTACCGTCCCAAAAAGGACAGAGGATGCAGAATCATTTTGGATCTGACAAAATTAAATCCATTTGTTCTCTATAGACACTTCAAAATGGAAATGTTGGTTACCGGCAAGCAACTGATTTCCAGAGGTTGTTAATGGCAACCATAGATCTGAAAGACGCTTACTACTCTGTGCCTATTCATTGCGAGCATAGAAAGTATTTTAAATTCATTTGAATGAATCAATTATGGCAGTTTAAGGCACTGCTGAATGGGTTAACCTCAGCTCCTAGAGTATTCACTAAATTGTTAAAAAACAATTCTGGGGCTACTTAGAGGTCAGGGCCATGTAATTATGGCCTATCTGGATGATATTTTAATTATCCGACAAACAAAAGAATTAGATGAAACATCAGTGGCAGTTGTCAAATTCACACTTGAAAAACTGGGGTTTGTCATTCATTTGGAAAAATCTAAATTGACACCAATCACCACAATTGATTATTTGGGGTTCACAATTGACTCATTAAAAATGGTAATTACCTTGCCCAGGGAGAAAAGTGTAGAGCTAATTGAGGATTGTATAAAACTTTTAAACAAACATCACCCTACAATTAGACAAGTGGCAAGGCTGCTTGGGAAATTGGTCGCAGCCTTTCCAGCAGTCCAATTTGGGCTTTTGCATTATCAGCAATTACAAAGAGCAAAGGAACAGGCACTCAGGGTTACAATTGGGTCATTATGATAGGCCCATGCAATTATCAGCAGAAGCAGTTACTGATCTTTTATGGTGAATTCAACATGTCTCCAGTAGTTTCAGCACAGTGGTGCTAGAACTACCTTCCATGGTCTTACAGATTGATGTCAGTGCACTTGGGTGGGGTGCCACGGATACAATTTCAAGTTGTGGAGGAAGATGGAGTATGGAAGAAGCTTTGCTTCTGCAGACATGGGGAATAAACCATTTAGAGCTTTTAGGAGCGTTTTATGGGCTCAAGGTTTATTGTTCTAACAAAAGCAGTCTGCATGTTCAGCTCCAAATTGATAACACTACGGCAGTTGCATATGTTAATCACATGGGTGGTATCAAATCGGTATCTTGTGACAGACTGGCAAACCAAATCTGGATCTGGTGTATTGACAAACACATTTGGCTCTCAGCTATATACCTGCCAGGGAAATTCAATATTGTGGCAGACACCAGGTCACCTAAGTTCCATGACAACATAGAGTAGATGTTGGATCGGGATGTGTTCAATGAAATCATTGTCAAATACGGAATGCCAGTTGTCGACTTGTTTGCATCCAGACTTAACCACTAGCTTCCCAAATATGTGTCATGGGAGCCAAATCCTGGGGCAGTAGCGATTGATGCTTTCTCGCTGAATTGGGGTGGTATGTATATATATATATATATTCATTCCACTGTTCCGTCTCATAAATCATTGTCTGCTTAAAATCAAGCACGATGATGCTTCAAGGGTGCTGGTGATACCCGACTGGCCTACCCAGCCATGGTACCCTTTGATCCTGCAGCTGATGACACAACCCCTGATGGCTGTTCCCAAATGAAGGGATTTATTGGTGCATCCGGTAACTGGTGAATGCCTTCCATTGTATGACCGTATTGATTTGTTAATTTGCAGATTCTAAGTAGGCCATATCTGGGGAATGGATTGTCGGGTCGAACTGTGGACATGCTTACTGCATCTTGGAGATCGAGTACTCAAAAGCAGTATATTCGTTACGTAAAAAAATGGGAAGTTTACTGTGTACAAAATAATATTGACTATTGTACAGCACGTATTTCACATGTTCTGGAGTTTCTGTCAACACTCTACTATGATGAAGGACTAAGTTATAGTGCAATCAATACAGCAAGAAGTGCTTTATCATTATATTTAGTGATGAAATCAGACAAACATTCGATTGGATCTCACCCACTCGTTGTTCGATTAATGAAAGGGATTTTCAATTCCAGACCTCCCAAACCTAGATATATGGCTATTTGGGATGCGAGTATGGTCCTCAGAATACTGCGTGAGTGGTTTCCTGTCTCGTCTTTGTCTTTGACCAAAATCACCATGAAGGTGGCCATGCTCATGGCATTGGTTTCAGCACAAAGGGTACAGACGTAACAAAAATTCCAATTAGATAGAATGGAAACTGCTGCAGACAATGTTACGTTTTACATTTATGACCTCCTCAAACAAAGCAGGCCAGGTGTCACAGGGTTCAAAATAGTATTTTCAGCATATCCCACGGATCCATCCTTATGCGTAAAAACACATCTGATGCAATGCATTGCAGCTACAGAAGGTTTACGTAACATGGGGACAGGGTTGTTTATCAGATATAAAATAACACATAAGAGTGTCAGTTAATCCTATTTCAAGATGGCTGAAACAAGTCTTGATTGATGCAGGTATTAACACTGATGTGTTTACATCTCATTCCACTAGGGCAGCAGCTACGTCGGTGGCCAAAACGAGGGACGTGCCTGTCGACCAAATTTTGGCGGCCGCCGGATGAGTAAATGAGCTGATGTTTCAGAATTTCGATCATCGGCCGATTGTCGATCCAGTGCTGTTTGCCAATGCCATTTCAAGTTCTGTTTAAGTGCCCTGGGATTAAGGGGTACTGTTGTTTGTTTATATCTTTTTAATAAACTTTATTACTGCATATAAACTTTTAATAAACTTTATTATGCAATATTACTACTAATGCATCAGTTTCTCATTTGAGTCAATCAATGCAGTGGGATGCCGAGATTTGTAATCTGCGGCATGAAATCACAAAGCTTTGAACTCTTCACAGAATCACTCACGTGACTCCGAAGTAAAATAGTAAGGTTAAACGAGAACTTACCAGTTTGAAGTTTGATCTTGATTCTATGAGGAGTTACGTTGGTGATTACGTGCCCGCCACGCCCAACCCTCTCTCATAAGGGATCATATGGTAGTTCTCGAATCACGCATCTTACTATGTCACTTCGGTATTGTTATTTGTGATTTCATACCGCTGCTTTGAAGATTGGTGCGCATGCGACCTGGCGGGTCTTCTTCACGTAATCACCAAGCAACTCCTCATAAAATCAAGATCAAACTTCAAACTGGTAAGTTCTCATTTAATCTTACTATTCCTTCCTACACATAATTGTAATGGATTATTTTGCAGTGTGGGTGTGGTTGCGTTCAGCTATAAATGGGGTTGCTACATATTACAATACATTTGGTCCATGCCAGCTCCCTTTACACAATTGTCCAATTAATTATACTAAGGGGTAATTTATACCAGGCAGTTGAGTTACCAGCACATCTTTGGAATAAGAAAGGAAACCAGATGATCTGGTAGAAAAGAACATAGACACATTGAGCATGTGCAAACAATTTACAGGCAGCACCCATCATCAGGATTGAACCCAAATCCATGGAGCAATCACTGCACCAGCATGTCAATTGCTAGCTGGGACCTCGATGGAGATATTGTAATGGTAATGGAATGCCCATGTTAGATTTCACAACATGCTACACCTCACATTTCCCTGTATTCAATTCCATCATTCCTCAGCCCATCTGGCCAACCAATCAAGATCCTGCTGCAGTTTTTCACAACCAGCTTCACTATCTGCAATACCACCCACTTTTATATCATCAGCAAACTTGCTAATCTTGCCATGTACGTTCTCATCCAAATCATTGATATAGATGACAAACAGTAATGGGCCCAGCACCGAACCCTGATGCACACTACTAGACACAGGCCTCCTGTCCCAGAAGCAACCTTCCACCTGTGCTTCCTTTCGTGAAGCCAATTTTCAATCCATTCAGCTATCTCTCCTTGGATCCCATGCAATCTAACCTTACAGAGCAGCCTACCATCTGGAACCTTGTGGAATGCTTTGCTGAAGTCCATATATACAACATGTACAGCTCTGCCCTCATCAACCTTTTTGGTCACATCTTCAAAAAACTCAATCAGATTTGTGAGACAAGACCTTCCACGCAGGGGCGGAAATCCTGGGTGGGAGGGGGGGGGAGGTGGTGCCAGGTGGGACGTGTTCCCAATCCCACCCCCCCCGTTTTGAGAGGCGGGGGATAGTCCCCCCCAAGTTTTTGTAATCTGGATTTTAAAACCTGGTGAAATCTCCACTCCGTGAGACAGTGGGGGTGGGACTGCTGATCGAGGACGCCGATTGGACGAGAGAGACGTCGGTCAGTAGACAATGGGGGTGGGATTTGATGATTCAGCACGATCATTGGAGGAGGGAGGAGTGGGGGGGGGGGGGGTGGTGGGACTGAGGATAGAGTGTGGTGTCCGGGGGTGGCCAAAGACGTCAGGAGTCAGACGGGAGCAATACCCCCAGGCCCACAGCCTGCCTGGGCTTGCGGGAAATATGGCCCAGGTTTACAGCCAGCGCGGAGAAACTGCGCTGGTGTCCTGTCAGTCCAGGCAGGGCTGTAGGTTAACCCGGCGAGACTGCCAGAGTTGAGCTGCTTTTAGCGCTGGATTGAGCCTCCGAAGCCTCGCGCGCGTGTGTGTGAGTGTGCGCATGCGCGCGCGGCCGCCAAGTAATTGTGTCCTCCCTGTCCCCCGGTCCCTTCCATATTTTGATAGCGATTTCCATGCCTGCTTCCACCTTTTCCATCTAAATGCATGTATATCCTATCCCACAGAATACTCTCTAGTAACTTTCCAACTACAGATATTAAGCTCACTATAGTTGCATTTGCCCTGCAGCTATTCTTGAATAGAAGCACAACATTTGCTGCCCTCTTATCTTCTGGCACCTCTCCTGTATTTAATGACAACTCATAAATTTCAACCAGGGTTCCCACATTTTCCTCTCTAGTTTCCCAAAATGTTCTCGGATATATTTGATCAGGCTCGGGTGATTCGTCTACCTTCATACATGATAGTACCTTAAGCACTTCTTCGACCATAATACTATCTGCTCTCAAGACTCTTCCATTGACTGCATCCTAGTTTCTTCACCCTCATGCCTGTCTTCACAGTAAAACAGAAGAAAAATACTCATTGAGGACCTTGCCCATCTTCTGTGATTCCACACAGATTGACCACTTTGATCCTGAGGGATCCCATTCTCTCTAGTTACCCTTTTTTCCATTTATGTATTTACAACCTCCTTAATGCTATCTGCCATAGCTATCTCCTGGCCCCCTTTTGCCCTTCTGATCACCTTTTTTAGTTTCCTCAATTCCCGAAACTATTCGAGGGATACACTCCCAGCTGCCTATGCCTGTCCGATGCATCCTTCTTATTCTTGACCAATGCCTCAATTTCCCTCGTCATCCAAGCTTCCTTACGTCACTTCCTGCGTCACTCTTCACTCTAACAGGGATGTGCATATCCTGAGGTCACGTCAGCACACATTTAAAAACATCCCACTTGGCTGATATTATTCCCTTCAGTCTTGGCTCTTCAAAAAAAGTATTAGAGCCTGTATTGGAATATATAAATAGTGTTCACTCCCACAAAATGCACGATCTTTACTTTTGGCAAATTATTTGCATGCTTACAAAACTTTATACTTTACAGTTAAAATACTCTGTTGTTGACATTCATAAACTAGATGGCTGATGAATTTTCATGACCTAGGGATTATAATTAAGAAGCATCCATCAACACCTTTTTGTGATTACGATGCAAAAGTATACATAGATATTTGCATTTAAAAGAGGTTGGCTGCCACATTTATTTTTGCAACAGTGTATGTTAATCCAGCTGATGACATGAATTTATCCTATGGAAAGTGATTGCGGTGTAGAATCTGGAAATGTTGGCGATGTTTACAGTGAATGGCATATTGAATATGGAAGACTGGACATATGAAATGCCATTTACAAACTCCATTCTCATATTTTTGTTTCCTGAGCCAGTGATGGAATTTAAGGTTACTAACTTTTATCCACTCAGGAATAAGGATCAGTCTTGTTGGTGAACTTAACAATTCTTGCCAATTTCTGTTTATCATTGTCAGGGATTGACTAATGTACCAATTAAATCATCAAGAATGCCGTTGACTACAAAAAAAGGAAAACATGCTTCCCTATTTGTTCCATGCATCTGTGAACTTTTCCAACTTCCTTCATTCCTCCGAGCCAAGGCTCAAATTATACATAGAGTACCCACAATTTCCTAGAATACACATGAGGCAACATTTAGTTTATACGACACGATACGATAAAAGTCTCAATTATTAATGAGATCTTTAAAAGCAAAATAAAGTTAATAGAAACAGTAAATATATTAAAACTGCCACATTGTTTTCTGTTTAATAATGCACTAATAGCTTTTTTTCCCACTCGGTGTCTGCACCTTACTGCATTATCTCAGATATTCACATGAACATTTTTTTTTCTATACCAATAAATTATCCTGAACACAAAATTCATACCTCTACTGTTGATGAAATAGACAAATAAAATTATTGTTATTTCTGTGCTTTTCAAATGATTTTTTTTCATTTGTGTTTTAATTGCATTAACTTGATCATTAATTAAGATTATGGATTACACTTTGAGGAAGCCAATACTGTATATTCACCAAACTAGTCAGAGAAAAAGTAACACATTATTCCTAATGACATAAGTAATTCCATTAAAATCAGAATGTGCTTGTCTGCAAGTATTAGAAATGTCCAGATGTGACATTAGCCCAGTTCCTGGTGAAATGACAGAATGACTGTCAAATAACTTGTCCAGTACTCAGAAATAGTAAGATTAAACGAGAACTTACCAGTTTGAAGGTTGATCTTTATTTTATGAGGAGTTGCGATGAGGGATTTCGTGAACAACCCGCCAGCACGCATGCGCGACATACTTCAAAGTAGCGGTGTGGAATTACAGAAACAACAACAGAGAAATGACTTGTTATAGTAAGATTGAAGAGACTCTAATTACCAGTTGATTTATGATCGAGGGTTGGGAGCGGAGGGCACGAAATCCCTCATCGCAACTCCTCATAAAATAAAGATCAACCTTCGAACTGGTAAGTCCTCGTTTAATCTTACTATTTCATTTCAGAGTCACGTGAATGACTTCGTGAAGACTTCAAAGCTCTGTGATTCCATGCCCTGGACCACGTCCATGATGTCACACACCACTTATAAGGATGGATAGGAGTAATCAACTTTCCAGACTGTTTGTACTGAAAAATAAGAACAATATTCATTAACAACAAAGAAAAGACCCCTCACTCGGGGACATCTCCACGTTCTTGACCTGCATTCAGCACGGCCTCCGCGAACTGTAGAGTAGCGGCAACAGGTCTATTGTAGAACCGCTGGAAGATGGCTTCGTTCGCCCATCCTGCTGTGGCAAGAATATGGTCCATGGGCACCTCCATGACCCTTGCCGCCGACGTTGATGCAGCCCTGGTGGAATGGGATTTGAAGACATTAGTGTCAATACCTGGCTTACCCAAGATGATCCTGAGCCACCTGGATATGTCTGGACCGTCACTCTATGGTGAGGTTTCTTGTGGGTGATGAGCAAGTATTTCTCCATTCCCCTCAGTTTTCTCGTCACTTTCACATAGTGACGGGTATGGGCGGCTAAACATAGCCTTGCATCAGCGGGGTATGCCGGGAACTTCAGCTGCAGCCCTGTGAACCCAGGTCTATGCTGCTTGAGTAATTCATCTATGAAGAAGATTACTTCCACAGGGGTAGAGATCATCCTGTCGATCCGGACCTTGTGGAGTGTCTGTACCCTCTGCGCTGAAGTCAGTGCCAGTAACATCACCAGCTTCAGGGTGAGTTTGTCCAGCTCAAGCCCCTCCATGGGCGACCACGTCCTGAGCAGGGTTAATGCCTTCCCAATATCCCAGGTGATGTTATAACGCGGTCTGGGCGGAATTGGAATTGAATATTCCCCGCATGAGCCTGGACACCAGCCTGTTGGATCCTACCTCAATATTGAGGTAGAATGACAGCGCACTCCTGGCGCTGTTGATGGCACTGTAGCTCAGGTGTTCATCATGGTGCAACCCCGCCAGGAGTTCCAATACGTCGGTGATGGTTACGGAGTCGTATGCAATGTGGGAGCGGCCGCAGTAGGTTTCCCATTTCCGGATGTGTGTGAGATATTGCCGCCTGGTGGACTCCCGGCATGACGCTCCGATGGTATCCATGGTTCTAGATGATAGGCCATACCGCAGTAATGGCCTGTTCAGAACCTGCAAGCCAACAAGTTTAGATGACTGTGGCAGGGATGTGGTTCCCCTGACACAGGATTTGTTACCAATTGTGGGCAACCCTCTAAGAGGACCCAAGGTTGACTGATCATATCAAGGACCACCGGATACCATGGCTGCGTAGGCCAGTTGGGTATGATAAGAATGCCCTTAGCAGCATCTGTCTGGATTTTCCGCAATACCCGACTGATGAGGCAAAATGGAGGAAATACATAGAAACCATTTCCCCCAGTCCAGCGAAAACGCATCCATCGCCATTGCTCCAGGATCTGGTTCCCACGAAACGTATGTTGGTACCTGATGGTTCAACCGTGACGCAAAGAGGTCGATATCCGGTTCACCAAATTTGGCTGTAATTTTAGCGAATATTTGGGGATTCAACATCCACTCGATGTTGCCATTGAATTTGCGTGACCTGGTGTCCGCCACTGTATTGAGCTCACCTGGTAAATAGGTAGCTGAAATCCAAATATTCCGTCGAACACACCAGAGCCAAATTGTATTTGCCAATTCATCACATGAAACTGACCTGGTACCGCCCATATGGTTTAGATATGCCACCGCAGTGGTATTATATATTTGGAGACGGACATGAGCATCAGTAAGGTTAGAACAATAAGCTCGAAGTCCGTGAAATGCTGCTAGCATCTCCAAATAGTTTATCCCTTGTGACAACAACAGGGTAGATTCAAGGGTGTCCCATCTGCCCCCACAACTAGAGTAGTTGTCCGTAGCTCCCCAGCCATGGGAGCTTGCGTCTGTTTGTAAGTATACCATCGGATTGGGCAAAATGATGGGTTTAAGTGAGTCATAAATATTGTCAATCCACCATTGTAACTCAATCTGTGCCTTGAGAGGCAGCTGCATTGGTCTATCGAAATGTCCAGCGTTCAGTTTAAACGCTGAGATTTTGGCTCTCTGCAAATTTGATAATGCAAAGGTCCGTATTGGGCAGCTGGAAAAAGTGCTACGATCTTGCCAATCACCTTAGCAGTTTGTCTAATTGATGGTATACTGGCCCAGACTAGATCCTTGCATACTTGGGTGACATCCCCAACTTTGTTAGTCGGTATGGTGGCCCTCATGCGATTGGAATCCACCGTAAACCCCAGATAATCCATGACCTGTGAAGGGCAGAACTTTGATTTATCTGGATGGATAATGAACCCCATTTCCTGAAAAATTTCCACGGTGGCTGAAACTGCCAGTTCCGCTGATTCCCAATAATTAGGATATCATCTAGATAGGCCATCACAATGTGATTTTGTCTCCTTAGTGTAGCCAGTATTGGTTTGAGCAATTTAGTAAATAATCTAGGGCTGTGTAAGCCCATTTGGCAAAGCTCTGTATTGCCAGAGCTGATCCATCCAGGTAAATTGCAAGAACTTCCTGTGGTGTTTCTGAATGGATACTGAATAGCATGCATCTTTTAAATCAATGCATGCCACAAAGCAGCCCTCAGAACCCAATAACTTGGCCGTTTCGAACGTTCCATTTTGAAATGGGTATATTTTACAAAAGTATTCAAATGGGTCAGATCAATAATAACCCGACATCCTCCATCCCTCTTTGTTTTTGTAAATACGTTGGATACAAATTCAATTGGTTCATGTATAGTTCTTTCTATCCCTTTTTCTTGTAGCCTTGAAATTTCAGCATAGCCTACTGCCGCTTCTTTGCTGGACAGTGTAAATTTCCGATCTGGCATATGCTGGGATGGAGGGATTTTACCATTGATGAATTCAATCTCATGGCCTTGAATACTTGGTAAGATAAACTCATCAGAAGTGATGGTTCCGCATGCCTCCGGAAAGAGCCGTAGTCTCCCACCAACATATGAAGTTAAACATGCAGGTGCATGAAATCCAGACCGCCTTACCTTCATGGTTATCGGCAGTCCTTGATATGTTTGGCCGGATGTGGAGGTGCTGGGTTGAGCTGATAATGCGGCGTCCGCATTTTCCATGCTGGCCGCTGGGGCCTAGCCCTAAAAAAGGCCTAGGTTGTTGAGGCTGCTGAAATGGAGGCGGAGCTGGAGCGTAGGTCCTTGCTGGTCTAAAAATGGCACTTCCCTGGCCTGCTGCCTGGTCGAGATATGTGACCACATGAGTCCCACCGTCTTAGCGTGGTCATCCATCTCCTTGACCCTCTTCCCCGAACAACTGTCTGGGTGGCGGCGTAGGAGGTGCTTTGCACAACCCCGCAAATTTTGGACTCAGCGTGGGTTTGATGACGCTCTTCCTGAAGGCGTTTGTCTCATACTGTGTGGTACACAGTAGAGCCAGCGCATCCTCCTGCTCGGTCCTCAGATCCTCCCCGTCCACCGACCGCGCAAACGCGGTAATCCCAGCAGTGAGCAGCTTCAGGATCCGCTGGAGGTCCATCTCCTGGGTCCTGATCCCTGGGCTGATGTTGCCCCAAATCGGCGTATTGACGATGGGCACGTTGAGGGAGTTGCAGTTTGCCGGGGCTTTGTGCCTGTTTACGGCCTCCGACAGGACCTCCTCCTGGAACTGATGGTACGTCAGGAAGTCCACGGTGGCAGCCAGTTTGGGGTTGAGGGGTAGTCCTGACGTCTCCGATAATGCAAACTTAGTTGCTACATCCAGGAGCTCCTCCGGAGGGCCTCTGATGCTGGTGCATGGCCCAAAATGTCCTCATCCTCCGGCTGTCTCAGGCTTCCTGCTGGCGATGGGGATATCTCCCTGTGCCCTCTGGAGCATCCGCTCCATCCTGTCAATACGCCCTTCGCCCTTCGAACCCGGGCGGTCGGAGTCCTCATGTTCAACGGAACTGCTGAGGCTCCTGTCATCGGCCCGTCGAGGTAATCTCGGTGCCGGAAGCTGTCGCTACCAGCCGCCGCAGCGAAGCTGAGAGATACCCGCGTGGATCTCCTCAACGCCTCCTTTGGCGGAGCTCGAATCCGCTGCCTCGGAGGGCAAACGCGGTGAGTGGTCGGCACCCGACGCCTTGGCGTGGTGACCCAACGTCCGCGCGGGCTTGCCGACTGCCCTAATCCTGGGCCTAGACGGCGTACGGTCCCGTCCTCCCATCCACGGGGGACTCGGTGACCGTGGCGGGACTCCACCCGACTGACTCTTCCTGGTCCTGGTGGTTGGTGAGTCGACACTGGTCCTCTTAGGTCTCCCAGTGGACTTGAGTCCTGCCTATTCACCAGTCCGCAATCCAGCGGCAGGTGATACCTCCCCCCATGAAGGGCTAGGGAGACGGGCTCTATCCCTGCCTCTACTGCGAGGGCTCAGGGAGAAGGGCCGTGCGGCAGCACGTGACCCTGATGCCCGGGTCAACCAACGAGCCCGTTGGTGACAGATATATGGAGCCAGGCCCAGCCTGCTCCAGCGCTGCACCGAAGTCCTGCTCTGCGGCCCCCCCCCCGCTAGAGCTGCGGTGTATCGGTGGGTCGGGTCCTGTAACAACAGGGCTCCCCGACTCCCGCGCCTATTTCCCGGCCCGACTCGCAGGTGCAGCCATTGAGGAGGGCTCCGGGATAGGTGGCCGGCGACTCCTACGGATGTCCTGGCCCTTACTCCTTCCATGTTCCTGTTTGGAGAGAAAACACTCACCACAACAGAAACACCAACTCAAGGGTGCTTAGACTTACCCGAGTCGGCCCTCTGAAGGGCTGGTGGTGAGCCGCGCTCCACCTCCAGCCGTCGGCAGCAATGCATTGCGACGATATGTCGCGCATGCGTGCTGGCGGGTTCTTCACGAAGTCACTCACGTGACTCCAAAATGAAATTATATTTGACCAGTTACTGGTGTGAACAACATGAACACGTTTGACATGAGCATGAACACATTCATCCAACAATAAAAGATACATGGAAGCTGTACCTGGAGTAGCATTTTCTTATTGTCATCTTTCCTGATCATAAATACAGAAAAGGCTTTCAGAGCTACTTGAATACAGTTTAAATAAATTATCTCTTACCAATTATTTTTCAGAAATTAGGAAAAGGGTTTAGAAATAGAGAAGTACTGATATCATCTCTTGTCAGTTTAATTAGAATTATGTAAATTCTATTTTACCAGAAAAATGGGATTTTCAACCCCACTAATTATATTTAGTGTTTATATTTTGCATCTTCCATACCGAGGGACCACATTAGAAAGTAAGAAGTATGCACTTCTGCCATTTCATCTATCTCAGTCTTTAAGCATATCTTTTTAATTGAATTGAATTTAATTGAATTGAATATTCAGGAATATCCTCCTGAATATTCAACATTCAGGAGGATATTCAATATTCAAGAGGGATAGACAGAAAGGAAAAAGAGGTGGGGCAGCATTGCTGGTTAGAGAGGAAATTAACGTAATAGAAAGGAAGGACATGAGCTTGGAGGATGTGGAATCGATATGGGTAGAGCTGCGAAATACTAAGGGGCAGAAAATGCTAGTGGGAATTGTGTACAGGCTACCTAACAGTAGTAGTGGAGTTGGGGATGGCATCAAACAGGAAATTAGAAATGCGTGCAACAAAGGTAAAACAGTTATAATGAGTGACTTCAATCTACATATAGATTGGGTGAATTAAATTGGCAGGGGGACTGAGGAAGAGGATTTCTTGGAATGTATGCGGCATAGTTTTCTAAACCAACATGTAGAGAAACCAACGAGAGAGCAGGCCATTCTAGACTGGGTATTGAGTAATGAGGAAGGGTTAGTTAACAATCTTGTTGTGCATGGCCCCTTGGGCAAGAGTGACCATAATATGGTTGAGTTCTTCATTAGGATGGAGAGTGACATAATTAATTCAGAAACAATGGTTCTGAACTTAAAGAAAGGTAACTTTGAGGGTATGAGACGTGAATTGGCCGAGATAGAATGGCAATTGATTCTTAAAGGGTTGACGGTGGATAGGCAATGGAAGCCATTTAAAGACTGCATGGATGAACTGCAAAAAATGTTCATCCCAGTTTGGCAAAAGAATAAATCAGGGAAGGTAGCACATCCATAGATAACATTGGAAATCAGGGATAGTATCAAAACAAAAGATGAAGCATACAAATTAGCCAGAAAAAGCAGCCTACCAGAAGGCTGGGAGAAATTCAGAGTCCAGCAGAGGAGGACAAAGGGATTAATTAGGAAAGGGAAAATATATTATGAAAGAAAACTGGCAGGGAACATAAAAACTGACTGCAAATGTTTTTATAGATATGTGAAGAGAAAAAGATGAGTTAAAACAAATGTAGGTCCCATGCAGTCAGAAACAGGTGAATTGATCATGGGGAACAAGGACATGGGAGACCAAATGAATAACTACTTTGGTTCTGTCTTCACTAAGGAACACATAAATAATCTGCCGGAAATAGCAGGGGACCGGGGGTCAAATGAGATGGAACTGAGTGAAATCCAGGTTAGCCGGGAAATGGTATTCAGTAAATTGAATGGATTAAAGGCCGATAAATCCCCAGGGCCAGATAGGCTGCATCCCAGAGTACTTAAGGAAGTAGCCCAAAAAATAGTGGATGCATTAGTGATAATTTTGTTTAACTCTTTAGATTCTGGAGTAGTTCCTGAGGATTGGAGGGTAGCTAATGTAACCCCACTTTTTAAAAAGGGAGGGAGAGAGAAAACGGGGAATTACAGACCAGTTAGTCTAACATCGGTAGTGGGGAAATTGCTAGAGTCGGTTATTAAAGATGGAATAGTAGCACATTTGGAAAGTAGTGAAATCATTGGACAAAGTCAGCATGGATTTATGAAAGGTAAATCATGTCTGACGAATCTTATAGAATTTTTCGAGGATGTAACTAGTAGAGTGGATAAGGGAGAACCAGTGGATGTGTTATATCTGGACTTCCAGAAGGCTTTTGACAAGGTCCCACATAAGAGATTAGTATGCAAACTTAAAGCATACAGTATTGGGGGTTCAGTATTGATGTGGATAGAGAACTGGCTGGCAGGCAGGAAGCAAAGAGTAGGAGTAAACGGGTCCTTTTCAGAATGGCAGGCAATGCCTAGTGGGGTACCGCAAGGCTTGGTGCTGGTACCCCAGCTATTTACAATATATATTAATGATTTGGACAAGCAAATTGAATGCAACATCTCCACGTTTGCGGATGACACGAAGCTGGGGGGCAGTGTTAGCTGTGAGGAGGATCCTAGGAGGCTGCAAGGTGACTTGGATAGGTTGGGTAAGTGGGCAAATGCATGGCAGATGCAGTATAATCTGGATAAATGTGAGGTTATCCACTTTGGTGGCAAAAACAGGAAAGTAGACTATTATTTGAATGGTGGCCGATTAGGAAAAGGGGAGATGCAATGAGACCTGGGTGTCATGGTACACCAGTCATTGAAAGTAGGCATGCAGGTGCAGCAGGCAGTGAAGAAAGTGAACGGTATGTTAGCATTCATAGCAAAAGGATTTGAGTATAGGAGCAGGGAGGTTCTACTGCAGTTGTACAGGGTCTTGGTGAGACCACACCTGGAGTATTGCATACAGTTTTGGTCCCCTAATCTGAGGAAAGACATTCGTGCCATAGAGGGAGTACAAAAAATGTTCACCAGACTGATTCCTGGGATGTCAGGACTTTCATATGAAGAAAGACTGGATAGACACGGCATGTACTCGTTAGAATTTAGAAGATTGAGGGGGGATCTTATAGAAACTTAGAACATTCTTAAGGGGTTGGACAGATTAGATGCAGGAAGATTGTTTCCAATGTTGGGGAAGTCCAGAACAAGGAATCACAGTTTAAGGATAAGGGGGAAGTCTTGTAGGACCGAGATGAGAAAAACATTTTTTACGCAGAGTGTGGTGAATCTCTGGAATTCTCTGCCAGAGAATGTAGTTGAGGCCAGTTCATCAGCTATATTTAAGAGGGAGTTAGATGTGGCCCTTGTGGCTAAGGGGATCAGGGGGTTTGGAGAGAAGGCAGGTATGGGATACTGACTTGGCTGATCAGCCATAATCATATTGAATGGCGGTGCAGGCTCGAAGGGCCGAATGGCCTACTCCTGCACCTATTTCTATGTTTCTATGTTTATTCCTTTTCTCCTTGGTACTTACCTAATTTCCCTTTGAAAGTATCTAAACTCCTTGTCTCAGCTGCTTCCTAGGATAACAAGTAGCATGGGCTGCACAGTGGCACAGCTTGTAGAGCTGATAACTCACAGCACCAGAGCCCGGGTTTGATCATGACCTTGGATGCCGTCTGTGTGGAGTTTGCACATTCTCCATATAGCTGCTTGGGTTTCTTCCGGGTGCTTCAGTTTCTTCCCACATCCCAAAGACCTGTGGGTTTGCAGGTTGATTGAGCTCTGTAAATTGCATCTAGTGTGCAGGGAGGGGATGGAAATGCAGGATAATATAGAATGTGTAAATGGGTGATTGACCATTCTCCCTGTGACAATGCAGGTTTCCTTCGGGTGCTCTGATTTCCTCACACATCCCAAACACGTCTAGATTTGTAGATAATCTCCCTCTGTAAATTGCCCCCAGTTTGTAGAGAGTGGATGAGAAAGTGGGATAACATAGAACTAGTGTGAATGGATGATGGATGATCAGTATGGATTCAGGTTGTTAAAGATTCTCTTTCTGTGCTGACCCTCGAAACTAAACTAAACTAAACATATTTTAACCATAGTTATTAATAACGCCATGCTGTTATTTCTTCCATAGTGGAAATATTCGTATTATATCTCCTCTGTTTACTCCATTTATAATATTAAGGTCTTTTCAGGTTTCCCTATTCTAAATAAAAATGCCCCAAACTTTCATCTTTCCCAATGGTTGTAGTCTCTCAGTTAAGATCATTCTTGCATTGGAATCTTGATTTCTCTTTCTATCCAGTCTTTAATAGTATGTAGACCAGAGCTGAAGGGTCCTGACCCGAAACAGCACCTATCCATTTCCTCCAGATATGCTGCCTGACCTGTTGAGTTAGTCCAGCATTTTGTATCTATCTTTGGTACAAACCAGCATCTGCAGTACCTTTTTATCACTGACCAAGGATATAACCATATAACAATTACAGCATGGAAACAGGCCCTCCAGTCTGTGCCGAACATTTATTTTCCCCTAGTCCCATCTACCTGCAATCAGACAATACCCCTCCATTCCCTTCCCATCCTGCCTCCACCAAAATCGATCCTGCCTCCACCACTTCTGCTGGAAGCTCATTCCACACAGCCACCACTCTCTGAGTAAAGAAGTTCCCCCTCATGTTACCCCTAAACTTCTGTCCCTTGATTCTCATGTCATGCCCTCTTGTTTGAATCTTCCCTACCCTCAATGGGAAAAGCTTATCCACGTCAACTCTGTCTATCCCTTTCATCATTTTAAAGACCTCAATCAAGTCCCCCCTTAACCTTCTGCGCTCCAAAGAATAAAGGCCTAACTTGTTCAACCTTTCTCAGAAACTTAGTTGTTGAAACCTCACTGCTTTAAATTCGTCTTCATTCCCAGTGTTATGTTATTATATTGTGTGGTTCTTTGCACTGGACAGCTGCTTTTTATGATATGCACATCCACATCTCCACATAACCATACCCTCATATTCCATTCAGCTTATAACCATATAACCATATAACAATTACAGCACGGAAACAGGCCATCTCGGCCCTTCAAGTCCGTGCCGAACAACTTTTTTCCCTTAGTCCCACCTGCCTGCACTCATACCATAACCCTCCATACCCTTATCATCCATATGCCTATCCAATTTATTTTTAAATGATACCAACGAACCTGCCGCCACCACTTCCACTGGAAGCTCATTCCACACCGCTACCACTCTCTGAGTAAAGAAGTTCCCCCTCATGTTACCCCTAAACCTCTGTCCCTTAATTCTAAAGTCATGTCCTCGTGTTTGAATCTTCCCTATTCTCAAAGGGAAAAGCTTGTCCACATTAACTCTGTCTATCCCTCTCATCATTTTAAAGACCTCTATCAAGTCCCCCCTTAACCTTCTGCGCTCCAGAGAATAAAGACCTAACTTATTTAACCTATCTCTGTAACTTAGCTGTTGAAACCCAGGCAACATTCTAGTAAATCTCCTCTGTACCCTCTCTATTTTGTTGACATCCTTCCTATAATTGGGCGACCAAAACTGCACACCATACTCCAGATTTGGTCTCACCAACGCCTTGTACAATTTTAACATTACATCCCAACTTCTATACTCAATGCTCTGATTTATAAAGGCTAACATACCAAAAGCTTTCTTTACCACCCTATCTATATGAGATTCCACCTTCAAGGAACTATGCACGGTTATTCCCAGATCCCTCTGTTCAACTGTATTCTTCAATTCCCTACAGTTTACCATGTACGTCCTATTTTGATTTGTCCTGCCAAGGTGTAGCACCTCACATTTATCAGCATTAAACTCCATCTGCCATCTTTCAGCCCATTTTTCCAACTGGCCTAAATCACTCTGTAGACTTTGGAAATCCTCTTCATTATCCACAACACCCCCTATCTTGGTATCATCTGCATACTTACTAATCCAATTTACCACCCCTTCATCCAGATCATTGATGTACATGACAAACAACAAAGGACCCAACACAGATCCCTGAGGCACCCCACTAGTCACCTGCCTCCAACCCGACAAACAGCCATCCACCATTACTCTCTGGCTTCTCCCATTCAGCCACTGTTGAATCCATCTTGCTATTCCTGCATTTATACCCAACAGTTGAACCTTCTTAACCAACCTTCCATGAGGAACTTTGTCAAAGGCCTTACTGAAGTCCATATAGACAACATCCACTGCTTTACCCTCGTCAATTTCCCTAGTAACCTCTTCAAAAAATTCAAGAAGATTAGTCAAACATGACCTTCCAGGCATAAATCCATGTTGACTGTTCCTAATTAGACCCTCTTTATCCAGATACTTATATATATTATCTCTAAGTATCTTTTCCATTAATTTGCCCACCACTGAAGTCAAACTAACCGGTCTATAATTGCTAGGTTTACTTTTAGAGCCCTTTTTAAACAATGGAACAACATGTGCAGTACGCCAATCCTCGGGGACTATTCCCGTTTCTAATGACATTTGAAATATTTCTGTCATAGCCCCGGCTATTTCTACACTAACTTCCCTCAATGTCCTAGGGAATATCCTGTCAGGACCTGGAGACTTATCCACTTTTATATTTTTCAAAAGTGCCAGTACTTCTTTTACTTTGAAACTTATAGTATCCATAGCTACTCAACTAGTTTCCCTTACCTCACATAATTCAATATCCTTCTCCTTGGTGAATACCGAAGAAAAGAAATTGTTCAATATCTCCCCCATCTCTTTTGGCTCTGCAGATAGCTGTCCACTCGGTCTCTCCAATGGACCAATTTTATCCCTTGTTATCCTTTTGCTATTAATATAGCTGTAGAAACCCTTTGGATTTACTTTCACCTTACTTGCCAAAGCAACCTCATATCTTCTTTTAGCTTTTCTAATTTCTTTCTTAAGATTCTTTTTACATTCCTTATACTCCTCAAGTACCTCATTTACTTCATGCTGCTTATAATTATTGTAGATCTCCCTCTTTTTCCGAACAAGATGTCCAATTTCCCTTGAAAACCAGGGCTCTTTCCAATTTTTACTGGTTCCTTTCAACCGAACAGGAACATAAAGATTTTGTACTCTTAAAATTTCCCCTTTAAATGTCCTCCATTTCTCCTCTACATCTTTCCCATAAAACAAAATGTCCCAGTTCACTCCTTTTAAATCATCTCGCATCTCGTTAAAGTTAGCCTTTCTCCAATCAAAAATCTCAACCCTAGGCCCAGTTCTGTCCTTCTCCATAATTATATTGAAACTAATGGTATTGTGATCACTGGACCCGAAGTGCTCCCCTACGCATACCTCCGCCACCTGTCCCGTCTCATTTCCTAACAGCTTCCTATTTTCCAAAGGAAAATCCCATCTCTCCATTTCTGACGCTGCATATTATCATAATCTTCAATGTTCACTTCAATTTGTTCAAAATTCTTAAGTTGTTTGCAGAATGGTACAAAATGTTAAAACCTGATATGGAGAAACATTGAACCTTTCAGTTTCAGTTTAGTTTATTGTTACATGTACCGAGTTACAGTGGAAAGCTTATTGTTGCGCGCTAAGCAGTCACCAGAAAGACAATACATGATTATAATCAATCCAGTTACAGTGTATAGATATATAATAAGGGCATAACGTTTAGTGCCAAGTAAAGCCAGCAAAGTCTGATCAAGAATAGCCCGAATGACATCAAAAGAGGTAGTTCAGCACTGCTCTCTGGTTGTGGTAGAATAATTCAGTTGCCTGATAACAGCTGGGAAGAAACTATCCCAGAATCTGGTGGTGTGTGTTTTCACACTTCTATACCTTTTGCGTGATGGGAGAGGGGAGAAGAGGGAGTGTCCAGGGTGCGACGTCCTTGATATGCTGCTGGGCTTGCCGAGGCAGTGTGAGGTACGAATGGAATCAATAGAAGGGAGGTTGGTTTATGTGATAGTCTGGGCTATGACCACAATCCGCTCCAATGTCTTATGGTCCTGGGTGGAGCTGTCCCCAAACCAAGCAGTGGTGCGTCCTGATAAAATGCTTTCTGTGGTACATCTGTAGAGGTTGGTGAGAGTTGCAGAGGACATGCCAAAGCCTTCTCAGGAACAAATCCTCTCTATTCTTTCCCCTCTCCTCCTACGCTCCCCCAATCCCTCCCTTCCTCACCTCTCCTTTCCCCTACCCTCAGTCCCTCCCTCCCTCCCTCCCTCCCTCCATAACCTTCCATTCCAAAGCCTTCTCAGGAAGTAGAGGTGTTGGTGTGTTGGTGTGCCTTCTTGGTCGTTGCTTTAATATGAGTGGTCCAGGAGAAGTTTTTGGTATTATTGACTCCGAGCAATTTGAAGTTTTTGACCATCTCTACTTCGGCGCCTTCAATGAAAACTAAGGTATGTGTAACGCTTTGCTTCCTGATGTTGATCACTATCTCCTTTGACTTGCTGACATCGAGAGAAAGGTTGTTGTCTTGATACCAGAACACAAGGTACTCAATCTCCTTCCTGTGCTACGTCTCATCATTATTTGATATCCAGCCCACAATGGTGGTGTCGTCTGCAAATTTGAAAATTGAATTAGATTAATAGATAGCTGTACAGTCGTGGGTGTACAAAGAGTAAATAAAGGGGCTGAGAACGCATCCTTGCAGAGTCCCTGTGTTGGGGATTATTGTGGAGGATGATTTGTCCCTTATCCTCACTCCTCTGTTGGCCAGGAAGTCGAGGATGCCTTTAGTAAATGTGCGAGGTGCTGGCCTGAGGACAAATATTCAGTGAGGTACCTGTCACACGTGAGGCCTGGTCCCTCAACGCAACCCGTTCCCTCATTGCAATATTCCACCACGCACCCATAGCTCCCAATTGAGCAGGCGCGGCTCATTTCCCCTCATCCCAAGCACTCTCTCCCCTTCCTCTTCACCCTCCCTCTTCTTTCCCCTCCCCAATGCCTCCCTCACCTCTCCCTCCCTCTCCATTCCCCTACCCTCAGTCATTCACTCCCTCCCTCTATAACTCCTCTCCCCTCCCTACCTCCCTCCTATTCCTCTATCCCCCACCTCCCCACTCCTCACCTCCCCCTATTTCCCCCACTACCCCTCCTCACCTCCCCCACTGCACTCCTCTCCCTCTATTCCCCACTCCCCACAGCCCCCCCTCCTCTCTGTCTATTCCCCCTCCTCCCCCACTCTCCTCACCTCCTCTCTCTTCTTTCCCCTCTCCTCCTACCCTCCCCCAATCCCTCCCATCCTCACCTCTCCTTTCCCCTACCCTCAGTCCCTCCCTCTCTCCCCCCTTCCTCCCTCCCTCCCTCCATAACTTCTCTGCCCTCCTCTCCCTCTGTCCCCTCTCCACCCCCACTCTCCCTCCACACCTTCCCCACTTTCCCCCCCTCTCCCTCCCTACTCCTGCCTCTCCCTCCTCATCTCCCCAGGATCTCGAGGTTGCCACTCCTCTGACCGGTGGTTGCTTTGACTGGAGCCGAGCCAACCGGGTAGAGGCGGGCACCGCCAGTGAGTGACAGCAGATGTGGCCAATCAGTGCAGTGATGGTGCAGGAAGGAGCCTCGCTGTTCCGGCAGCGACTGACAGGAGAGGAGGCCAATATGCGCATGTGTGGTTTTTAAGATTTTTAAACCTTAATAACTTTTAAAATATACCACCGATCGAAACAAAACTTGTTGCACTCGCAGCACAGGAGAATGGTGAGTGTGGTGGCGAACAATTGTAGCGATATCGTGTACTGTTTTCACGCAAATGTAAAAACAACGCAAACCGGAAGATAACAAGATGAGAATTAGAGAGATAGAGAGATAGAGAGATAGAGAGATAGAGAGATAGAGAGATAGAGAGATAGAGAGATAGAGAGATAGAGAGATAGAGAGATAGAGAGATAGAGAGATAGAGAGATAGAGAGATAGAGAGATAGAGAGATAGAGAGATAGAGAGATAGAGAGATAGAGAGATAGAGAGATAGAGAGATAGAGAGATAGAGAGATAGAGAGATAGAGAGATAGAGAGATAGAGAGATAGAGAGATAGAGAGATAGAGAGATAGAGAGATAGAGAGATAGAGAGATAGAGAGATAGAGAGATAGAGAGATAGAGAGATAGAGAGATAGAGAGATAGAGAGATAGAGAGATAGAGAGATAGAGAGATAGAGAGATAGAGAGATAGAGAGATAGAGAGATAGAGAGATAGAGAGATAGAGAGATAGAGAGATAGAGAGATAGAGAGATAGAGAGATAGAGAGATAGAGAGATAGAGAGATAGAGAGATAGAGAGATAGAGAGATAGAGAGATAGAGAGATAGAGAGATAGAGAGATAGAGAGATAGAGAGATAGAGAGATAGAGAGATAGAGAGATAGAGAGATAGAGAGATAGAGAGATAGAGAGATAGAGAGATAGAGAGATAGAGAGATAGAGAGATAGAGAGATAGAGAGATAGAGAGATAGAGAGATAGAGAGATAGAGAGATAGAGAGATAGAGAGAGAGAGAGAGAGAGAGAGAGAGAGAGAGAGAGAGAGAGAGAGAGAGAGAGAGAGAGAGATAGAGAGAGATAGAGAGAGAGAGAGAGAGAGAGAGAGAGAGAGAGAGAGAGAGAGAGAGAGAGAGAGAGAGAGAGAGAGAGAGAGAGAGATAGAGAGATAGAGAGATAGAGAGATAGAGACTGCATGAAATTAAATTACAAGTACAAACTCTGTACAGACAGCACCCGTAGTCAGGATCTAACCCAGGTTTCTGGTGCTGCAAGCGCTATAATGCAGCAACTCTACTGCTGCGCCACCGTGCAGCTAGGTTAAACCTGCGGACTGGGACTGACTGGACAATTTGAGACTAATGCAAGGCAATTTTCTCAACCTATTCCAAAGTACTTTCATTCTACAGATTATATTGGGAGCCTTGGATTTGACTTCGCAAAGTATGTCCAAAATCTTGCCAGTAAGACATTTTATGAGGCAAACTATTATAATTTTATAAGCTGAAG
The DNA here is from genome assembly GCA_963514005.1 of Raja brachyura. The sequence continues at coordinate 63,713,738 of OY740783.1, forward strand.
TAGATGCTGTAATTTTCAAAAAGTATTTAAGATCTCGCCTAATGGATTGAAAATTTCTGTTTGTGGATATGCAGCTTGCCTGTACAGAGCTCTATCCTGGTGCCCAGGCTCAAGTCCTGAGCCTGGGTGGCCAGATGTCACCAGCTGCGAATTACACTTAGGATACATTTCCATTACAACTCCGCAATGTCTTAGCATTTGACTCTTTCCTCAAAGGACTTTACCTCTGTTTACTTTGGATTCAGTCCACTGCAGCATTAATGCACATTCCAGCTATCCACCTCAGACCTGTTGTATAGCCAAAATGAATTATTTAAAACACATTGAGATGATTAGAAAATTCCGTGAAACTCTCTAATGTCAACGAATATTCATGAACAGCATGTAAGTTTATTGTGATATTTTGTGTAATCATTAAACACCATTGTTGTTTTGTTCAGTAAATGTCTGTGAGTTAATGCTGGAACATAATAATTCAGTCAAAAATGCTATTGCTCACCCACTGGCTTCATTTTGGAAAATTAGGCCACTTGCTGTTCTCTCTCTTCCTGTATGTGGGAGCAACTGAGGAGCACAGTTCCAGTGGTGAAAAGAGCTGGCCAGGAAGGTGGAGAAACTATTCCATGGCTGCTTGGCATCCGTAGATTGGGTGTGTTTAAGAACTTGGCAAAAGGCCTGAATGGATATACCACAGTTGTTACCGACTTCATACGGAAATATGTATTGGGGTGCATTCCTACCAAGATCTTCCAAATGTTCCCTAACAAGAAGTCTTGGATGAACCAGGAGATCCACAATCTACTGCAAGTCAGATCACAGACATTCAGGTTTTGTGAAACAGAGTCATATAGGAAGTACAGGTACAACCTTGATTAGTCGATCAGAATTGAAAAAATACACTTTAACATGGAGGATGAAATGGACGTTCGACAGCTGTGCAGGGCTTATGTGCCATCAGTTCCTCCATGGCGAAACAAAGTGGAAATTCACTCCCAGACAGGCTCAATACTTTCCACCCTCCTTTTGATAGTGAAAATGTTGATGTACCTTCTCCGACCTCCATAGCTCCCAATGGCATGGTGATCTCAATCATCGGGTCAGAAGATCCTTCCTGAGCGTGAACCCTCAGAAAGCATCCAGCCCCGATGGTATACTTGGCCATGCATTTAAAACCTGCTTGGACCAACTGGCTGGAGTTTTTCCAGACTTCTTCAACCTCTCGTTATTAAAGTCTGTGCTTTCCATCTCCTCTAAGAGCACATCAGTGATACCAGAGACAAGAAGAGTAAGGTGACATGTCTCAATTACTACTGATCGATGGCACTAACATCCCTGGTGATGAAATGCTTTGAGAGGTTGGTTATGACGCATATCAATTCCTTAGTAAGGACTTGGACCTGCTACAATTTGCCTGCAGCCACAATAGCGCATTAGGGGATGTGATCTCGCTGGCTCTCCATTCTGCAGTGGATCACTTTGATTACAAGAACCCTTAAGGCTGTTGTTTATCAACTATCGCTCAGGTGCAGGAGTAAGCCATTCAGCCCTTTGAGCCAGCATCGCCATTCAATATGATCATGGCTGATCATCTAAAATCAGTACCCTGTTCCTGCTTTTTCCCCATATCCGTTGATTCCTTTAGCCCAAAAAGCTGGATCTAACTCTCTCTTGAAAACAATCCAACACAGGTACTAACCTCCGCCATCAACAAAGGGTCCTTCCTAAAGGAGATACAGCCTTAAAAAGGCAGCCAAGGTCATTAGAGAACCACTGCACCCTCACAATGCTCTAACGGAAAATCGTGACCACCAGGTCCACAAACAGCTTTTACCCAACAGCCATCAGGCTACTGATCACAACATTAACTTCAGGAACGACAACTCTTCTACAGATTATGTCTTTGGTTGTACTACTGACTTTGGGTTTCTTGCACTATTATGATCACCTAGTATTATGGGTTATATTAATGTATTTTTGATTATTATATATTTGCATTTAGGGGCCAATGAAGCAGCAGCAAGTAAGAATTTAACTGTTCTGTTGTTGCTATATATGTCAATTAATTACCCTTGATACCAAGTTTCAATTCCCAAGAATTTCCTATTCCACTTCCCATATAATTCGTAAGAATGTCCTAGTTAAGTAAGCCAAATTGCTTATGTTGGTATTAAAGAAGGAACTGCAGATGCTGGAGAATCGAGGGTACATAAAAGGCTGGAGAAACTCAGCGGGTGCAGCAGCATCTAAGGAGCGAAGGAGATAGGCGACGTTTCGGGTCGAGACCCTTGTTCAGACTGTTGGTACTTCTTTTATCTTTAATAGGGTAAAAATTGCCTTTAAGATATGCGCACCCAGTCTAACATAGAACAACATACCCACACAAAATTGTTCATCCAATTAATTTTTGTTAATTATTCATTGCCTTTCGATTGTCATCCATGATTTATTTTACTTTCCAAAGTTCTGGAATATTTTAATAAAGATGTTTCACTTTTAGGATCCTGTTACACGTTCGGGGTCTGTCTATTAATTTCAACTTTATGCTACAATGGTATTTGCATTAAACATTGAGGCAATAAAAGTTCACACAATTTAGATCTGCTATATAATCATCTGATCTCCATCTGCAACCACACATTTGGGCAGGACAGTTGTGCAGCAGGTAGAGCTGCAGCCTCACAGCACCAGAGACTTGATGCGATCCTGACCAAGGATGCTGTCTGTGTGGAGTTTGCACATTCACCCCGTGAACGCGTGGGTTTCCTCTGGTTACTCCGGTTTGCTCCCACATCCCAAAGTCGTGCCGGTTGATTAACCACTGAGTGTTCCTAGTGTGTAGGGAGTGAATGAAAATGTGGGATACTATAGAACTCGGTGGGCAGAGGGTCTATTTTTACGCGCTTAACTCTAATCTAAATACAATTTGATCTACCAGCCACATTTAACGATGTATTTAAAGATAAATGTTTTTCTACCATATTTGTCCTATACAGAACATAAAAGAGTACAGCACAAGTACAGGGCCTTTTGCCCCACAATGTCTGTGCCGAACATGATACCAAGACCATCACTTATCTACCCGTACATAACCCATGCCCCCTGCATATCCATGTGCCCATTCCAAAGTATTTTAAATGCCATTAAAGTATCTGCTTCGACCAACACTCCCGGCTGTACAATCCAGGCACTCACCATTCTCTGTGTAAAAAACTTGTCCTGCGTATCGCCTTTAAACTTTGCCCCTTTCACCTTAAATCTATCCCCTCTAGTCCGGTTGATAACCCTGCTGATTTATTAGATATATAATGCACATTATTCATATTTTTATTTTCAGTCAGTACATTATTATATTTATCCGGTGACACCATCGAATGGTTAAAGTGAAGGCTTGAGTCTGTCACTGAATTGATATTCCCAATAAATCCTCACATCCCTTGAGGTCACACTTCCCTTTCGATATAACATATACTTTGGGATACCAAAAATCTCTTGCACAACTAAAATGAAAGTTCCCGTAAATTTAAGTGGAGCGCGAACTTTGCAGAACGCCTGTCAAGGTAGCGACGTTTCCCACGTCATTACTTGCAGTGTCCTGTCAAGTGTATTATTCTTGCACTTTGTCCTTTAGTCATTTTTCACTCACACCCGCACCTTTTGTCTCCAAATAAAACATTTCCACAATAAGCAAATCTTATTCCTACACGTTTATGATATAATAGGGACCGCGGACTGCCACTGTGCAGATAATCCCTAAGCAGTGTCACTGTATTGGTTTTGTAAAGGGTCACCTCAACATTTGCTCGCTGAAAGGATTCCTTCCACAATAACAATATCTGAAGCCCATACATTTATGATGCACTAGAGACTGGGGGTTGCCAGTGTGTAGATATTTCCCACATAATTCCCTGCAGTTTCCTGGACGTGTTGCATGCTAGAATGAAGTGCCTCCTCATTGTTTGACTGAACTATTATGTGCTTAACATTTACATAACAAAAGTGCCACTCGACTTCCCCGATTAATGCAGCTGAAGGGCTCTTGTGGTCCCGTAATAAACATTGTTGAAATAATTTATTTGGAGCCCTGGTTACTCGTGGGAGAATGGCCACCGCGGGTTAGCTGATTGGATAGTCAATGTTGTTGTCACGATGGTTTCATAAACACCAAGTGTTATGTTTTTCTCTATTGTGCCTTGTATACAAAAGGTCTGCTGTCTGCCCGGCTGATCAGTGGACCAAGAGACCCTCTCTCCATATACTGTATGGTCACTGTCAATTAAATGAACTGCTCCTTGTTCTCTTGTATTGTTCAGGAGTCCCTTAAACATTTTGTCACAGAGAACGAGAATGAGAGAGAGGAAAAAGTCCCTGCACCCTCTCAACGTGGTACCTCAGGATTCTTTCTGTTCTATATGCCTGCGTCCACCGGAGTTGATCATTTTACTATAACTCCAGGCAGTACTCATTCAATTGATCGTTAGTCAGTCCGGTTTTTCTTGTGTGCAACCGATATTATTTCCACAGATTCCTGGCCCAACAACCGTAAAATAGTTATGTACATTGCTTGGTACCATGGAAGATACAAGGGTAGGCTCGCTGATCGTTTAGACAGGTATCACCATGGATTATTTTATTTGGTGGGTATTTTGAAAATAAAATGTTGTCACTGAAGTCACCCCTGAGAGGCTAGGGTAGTGGATATAGCAATAAACATCCGGGTTAGAACTACAATGTATTAACATAATTTAGAATACAAGAGACTCGTTATTGAAGCGAAGTGAAACATAAAGATGATCGCTTCTCTCTGTATCTGACTGTCCCGGTTCATATTTGTTATGCCTGTTGGCACTATCTAAGAAGTGTAATATGCAACGGTAACCCGGTTCTTTACCAAGCGTTTTGGCGGATGATTTATTTTAGGCAGATGCTATTGACAGGCGCTTGTAAACCAGTCCCTATTTATCATCTGGGTTAATTATCACTCCAGCTGCTAGACCCTAGGTTTTGCAGTGCTAATGTCTTCGCTCCTCGCTGGAAAAATCTCACTATGTCTCGTGTACCAAAATGTCTTTTCAATTGAAATCGGGAATGTTCAATCTACTTTCGACTGACCTAAAGAGCCATTAGTCCAACTATGTACATAGTAGAAACCAAAAGCGCCTGGACAGTAGTTAGCAAACAACGTTTCACCTCGGGTCAACAGGTCATCTTTTAAAACGTAATATATTTACCAGGTCTGTCAAAATAACAGGTAGCTGACAAAGTATTCTACGATTCTATGTTATGGTCGTTTATCCGAATTGATATTTACAAAATGGCAAGTCTGTCAAAATCTATATTTACAATTAGTCATTTGAGACGCGAATTAAAAAAACCCAATTTAAATCGAATCATGTTGTGAAAACAAACCATATTTGCAAAAGATTAAAACATAAATTTACTTCAGTGTGTATGCGAGGTGAGGAAAGATGCTTCCGGGAAGACCGTACCCACTTTAAAGTACATATAAAGAGGTGTGCAAACAGCTACTTACAGCGGTTACAAATGTAAGCATACAGGTTTCCCTTTATGTAAAATCCGCATAATAGGGTTGCGGTCGTTAAACAAATCCGTCAACCAAAGTAAGTTTATTTGTGGGCGCAGTTAAACTTTTGACTGGGCTTCCAACCGCAACATTGAAGAATAAAATAAACAGCAAGAGAAAAGATAAATAAACTTGTTCTGCAAGGCTGATGCGGCGCGACTTACTTGAGGAGGCACGGGCAATCCCCCAGAGGACTGGGCCTGCTTTGTGTTAAATGTTTAAAGATTTCAAGCGATGGAGCTTATTCTTACTGCAAACACTCTTATTTACAAGGTCAAGTATACCAGCACTCGACGGGCGCTTAAGAGTGTAATTATTTATCTAAGGGCGTTTGAGTGAAGATCAGGAGCCCTGGCAGGAGCCCAGCCTGAATGCCCTCAAAGCCACTCAAGAGTAGAAGACATTACATTATATGCATGGTTTCTCCGATGTATTTTGCTTTTTTTCCTCATCTATGACCCTTTTCCCTTACAGCCGTGGAACTAAGTAGACATCTCGTGGATGCACATGGGTCAAACAAGTGGACCGGCTGCATTCCACAACACATGCAATTGTCTGTTTAGTTTTTTTGTTAAAAAGTGAAATATAACAAACGTTCTTACACACAATGCTCAGGGGTATGTTCACTGGAAATGTGTGGACAACTCTGCCTTTTGTTGCATTTTGCAGCAACTAAAAGATATAAGAAAATTAAATGTTTCTTCGGAAACATCATACAAAACATCCAGTGTGGACTCAGCATGTCTGTCAATATTGCTTACTGTGCAATTGTAGTGTTACGCCTCTCCGTGCATTAGAATTATTTTTTCAATAAGGTGGTCGTTCTAATGATTTCTACAGCAACTTGCAATAAAAGTATGAAAGGCAGAAGAAACCCAATTATCCTAAAGTCAAAACTCGACCCAGCTGTCAGCTGTGAAAACAGCAAACTCGAAGCCCCTGGATGTTTGGGAGAACAAAAAGTTCGCGAAACACCTTATTAATATTAACAACGAAACGCCAACATTTTCACATCCACCCAACACACGCACACAGAGTCTTAGGGCATTGTTTTGAACTAGATGACTCTTTATGGCTTCTATGAAAATACAACGTTAATGGCAACCTTACAAAATATTTTAAAAGAACAATTTCTATCAAAGCCAATTTTTATATCTTTCGTTTTCCAAAAATACATATTTAAAGATTTTTCAAATCTATATGTCGCATCTTATATTGTTCAATTGGTAACGTCGATCGTTCAATATAAATCAATTTCCCTTTAGTAAAAGTATTCAAATTTTGCACCATAGCCGGTAAAATCAATGCATTCACTTACTGCTCGATGCAAAATCAAAGCCATGTGGTTAAGTCTATATTGCAATAAATTATTCTCCAAATGTAACTTTATACACAAGCACACAACTACTGGTTAAAAAACACCAGTCATATAAGATTTATACTAGTTGCACCAGAGAATAATTTCATATCTCTGATGCAAACGAAATACAAACAAATCTTACCAGAATTAAAATTTATATAAAAAGTCTATAAATTGTCTTTTTTTATATTGTAGATGGCAGTGCAGCGCTTCTTTATTGAATAAGAATATAAAAGTTGCATTGTTCAATTATAACCGGGCGATCAGTAGTAGTAGTAATAAAATGGATGCCATCAAAGTCAAAACATTAGGCACTTGGACGGTAGAGGAGTCTCTGGCGCTTGAAGCGTACTTTTTCGTGCCTCTATTATTATCATCATTATAGCCGATAACGTTGTCTGCTGGATCATCTTCATAGTCCCAGTATTCATCCGGCTCCATATCCGAGCCGCTACTGCCAGAACTATGCTCGGGTCCAAAAAAGCAAAGTCTGGCCATGTTGTCCTTAATCGCCTCGCAAATGGGGCGATCGGCTCCATCGCAGACGCACTCCTTGAGAAGCAAAGCTTTCGGGATAACCAGCATGCTCTCGATTACTTCGCGGCACTGATCTGTGCATTTGATGCCGTTGAAAAGTTTGCCGCAGTTCTGGAGGTAACGGCGCATGGCGTTGTTGCACTGTGAATCCATCTCGCACTGCAGGCGGGCTTCGGTGCAGCCCATTACCCCGTCCCGGTTTCGGGTCCTAGGCAAGCAGGGCTCGATGGCACGCTTGGTGCTTTTGCACAGCTCGTCGTGGACGCAGTCGCAGTTCTCCAGCATGGGTCCGTTTTGCGTTTGGTTGAGGTGGATGAGAGCCGACATGCAGTGGCTGGGACACCGCCTGGTCTCCAGGTTTAACACTGACCTGCAAGCCTCAGTGTACTGCTCGTAGGCAAAGCTGCAGTCGGGCTCGCGCTGGCACAGCATGATTGCTTGCCAGCAGATCCGCCGGGCCAGCACGCCAGAGTTGCTGAAAACTATCAATAAACAGACGAGAATGTGCCCCCCGAATCGGATCAAGGCAGAGAGACTTGCCATCGTCTTGGTGTCTGAAAGGTTTGGAGTTTGCTATTTCTTTGCATAGGGGATGGCTCATGTCACGCATCCATTCAAAAGTCCTCTGCGACCGAAGCGAAGAGTTTCTTCTTTCTCGGTATTTGCCCCCAGAACGACTAACTGCGTTCTCTCCGCCTGCCTTTCCGTCAACACACTGCATGCAATGCTTCGAACAGTTTGGGCTCCGTTTCTTTTTACAGCAGACTTCCCTCCTCCTCCCAACACACACACAAAAACCCCAACGTGCTCTAATGCCTTGGGCAGCGGTTCCTAATATATGCAACAAGCTGCAAACCAGCAGCGGGGCAGCCCCGACCTATCCCTGCCCCGGGTGCCGCCTCCGCTCTTTGTGTCGCCACCGCCCATTGGCCGAGAGTCGCAGATCTCGTCCCGTTCACTTGAGACGCCCGCTGCTATTGGCTGATATCACCCGCCCTCAACGCTCATATTGCGAGGTTGTGGAGGCTCAGGGCGGTCCCTCCCTCCCTCCGGGTTACCCCGCCCGCTGTTGCCATCTTTGGTTGACAGCTCCTGCCCCGCCATGGATACTCCCACCACAAGGTGCAATCCATGCATCCACTCACTGCAAGCTGCAGCGTGTGATTGACGGCTCCTTCAGCCAATCGCAGACCCGGATCCTGATACCGTGGCAGCTTCCGGTCCCGCCTCCCGCGGTGTCTCCACCGGAAGCTGCGGCCGCCCGGCAGCGGGCGCTGCGCCTCCGCCTCCCTCAACGTCATCATCTCTAGTCACAGCTCATCATCTACTTCACATCATCTCCTCTCCCCGCCTCCCTCAACATCATCATCATCATCATCTCTAGTCCACATCTCATCATCTCCCTTCCCCGCCTCCCTCATCATCATCTTCTCTAGTCCACAGCTCATCTGCCTCACATCATCTCCTCTCCCCGCCTCCCTCATCATCATCATCTCTAGTCCACATCTCCTCATCTACTTCACATCATCTCCTCTCCCCGCCTCCCTCAACATCATCTTCATCTTCTCTAGTCCACATCTCATCATCTCCCCTCTCCGCCTCCCTCAACATCATCTTCATCATCATCTCTAGTCACAGCTCGTCATCTACTTCACATCATCTCCTCTCTCCACCTCCCTTAACATCATCATCATCATCTTCTCTGGTCCACATCTCGTCATCTCCCCTCTCTGCCTCCCTCATCATCATCTCTAGTCCACATCTCATCTGCCTCACATCATCTCCCCTCCCCGCCTCCCTCATCATCATCTTCATCATGAAGATGGGTCTGAAGAAGGGTCTCGACCCGAAACGTCGCCTATCTCCTTCGCTCCTTAGATGCTGCTGCACCCGCTGAGTTTCTCCAGCCTTTTGTGTACCCTGATCATCTTCATCATCTTCTCTAGTCCACATCTCATCTACTTCACATCATCTCTTTCCGCCTCCATCAGCATCTTGTTCTCTAGTCCACATCTCATCTACCCATCATCTCCCCTCTCCGCCTTCATCATCATCATCTTCTCCAGTCCACATCTCTTCATCTTCTTCACATCATCTCCTCTCTCCGCCTCCCTCAACATCATCTCTGGTCCTCATCTCCTCATCTACTTCACATCATCTCCTCTCTCCGCCTCCCTCATCATCATCACTTCATCTCCTCCTCATCATCTACTCCACATCTCCGTCTGACCCATCATCATCACATCATCTACTCCTTTAGTCATCTCCTCTCTCCTCCCTCCTCATTTACTTCACATCTCCTCCTCTCATCTACTCCATCTCTACTTATCATCACATCTACTCATCTTATCATCTACTCCTTATAATCTCCTCCCTCTCCACTCCTCATCTACTCTCTTCTCACTCTCCCTCTCTCCTCATCTACTCCCTCTACTTATCATCCAGCAATGTTATGAAATTTTGAGATTTTAAAAATCAAATCTGCAATTTATCCCATGAGATAAAGCACAAAAAGAAGTTTAATTTGACACCTAATTCACTTGCATATCTTCAGTATTAAAAAAGCTCTGGCCATTTTCATACTCTGAAATTAGCACCTTCTTCTCTATCGCTTTTCCATTGACTTAACACAAAAGCTGTGATCGAGGACAATATATATATATATATATATATATATATATATACACACACACAATATATCACTATATATATATATATATATATATATATATACACACACAAAAAAATATATATACACAATATATATATATATATATATATCACAATATATATTACAATATATGTGTATATACACATTTATATTTGTATGTATACACACACATATACATATATCTAGGGTTACACAAAAGGCTGGAGAAACTCAGCGGGTGCAGCAGCATCTAAGGAGCGAAGGAGATAGGCGACGTTTCGGGTCGAGACCCTTCTTCAGACTGGAGAAGGGTCTCGACCCGAAACGTCGCCTATCTCCTTCGCTCCTTAGATGCTGCTGCACCCGCTGAGTTTCTCCAGCCTTTTGTGTAACCCTCGATTCTCCAGCATCTGCAGTTCCTTCTTTAATACATATATCTATATATATATATATATATATTATATATATATATATATAAAATATATATATGCAATCCTAATATTGTGAATAAAATATCCATGAACACAATGTCAAAATATTTTTCCATTCTTTCATTCTAATTAGCGTAACACTATGTAGCGCATACATAGCTACATATTTAAATTCAGTCGATGTTGGTCAAATAATATGGGGACCTTGCTTTTTTTTGAAGGAGATATTTTTTAAATGTGAATGTCTCATAAGGACACATTTGAGGGTCAGCCATATATTGCACAAACCCCCACAATTTCAAGTAACTTTAAATTGAACTTTATAAGCAAGGAAAACACTTTTTATTTCCGTCATTTATGGTAATATTTACATAATTCATCATTTTGTGCACGACATATACAGGGGGTTGCAGTGTTTTGAAAGTGATGTAAAATTCAACATATTTCAAACAATGATAGCCCCACTCCTTGCTTACCCCAAAGAACAACATTTCCAACTTATATACAATAATAAATAAATCGTCATTCGCACAATTTTGTGTGGGTGACGGGAGGTTCTCAATCTTCCTCTTGAGTAACCGGCGTTGGGAAAACAGACGTTTCGGCGTGTTCAGGATGTCAAATAGCGTTGGAACTGCATTGCAATTTAGCCTGTTATGTGTCGGCCTGTTGGAAAACTAGTCAAGTTCAGTGTTCAGAACAAAGACGGCAGGTGGTTGACAAGTACACCAGAGTTTGGTGGAGGAGATCTTGTCGATGAACATTCTGGACCCGATGTCGACATCTGAAATTACAGAAAATCTCATGTAGGATTAACTAAGAAGGAAAAAAATGTAGTTATAACTACATATCTGCAGAATGTATGATATACCATTTAAGTGCAATTGTTCAGTTGTGGGGAGAGACCTGTATATTGAAGATGCATTTTACCACTAATATGTCAATTTACCTTCAATGTAGAAGAGCTTATTTAAAACTTCTTACGTAGACCATTTAAAGTATTTTCTTTCTATCCTCTTTTGAACCTAAGACATTAGCAGGGTTGCCAACTCTCAGGCAGAGAGAGCGATGAGAGGAACGATGGCACGTTATAACGCACAGCCGTCCCATTCTGACCGCCGCCGAACCCTGCACCGCACCATTGCACCCTTCTTCCAGTGATGTCTCGGCTCTGACAATTTGAGGGATCTAATCGGTAACAACACTGAGAGCAGCCCCGGGCTGCCGCTCTCCCTGACTCGAATCTGAGGTTTAAATCACGTGATGGGCCTGATATGACTCACTCCCCATCTCTCTCTGCCCCTTCTCTCTCTCTCTCCCTCTCTCCCTACGGACCATATTTTGGAGACTCCTGCTGTACAGAAACAAAAACTGAAATGTACAGAAGAACAAAAATTGCTGACTTTATTATTGTGATAAGATTAGATCTATTAAAAAAAAATCTAGTAACTTTCTAATGTACCGACAAACCTAGTTTCCCAATGAGTGTTGATAGGGGATCAGAAAATAACATTTTCAGGACTGAATAATATTGACAGAAAACAATAATATTTCCTCACCTTTCTTTGTTGTTGGGGAACCTGAAGAAAAACAGGTTGAGTCGTCCACATCGGTGATTAGTGCAATTTATACCGAACAGTGAGCTGTAGATGTGGACGCCATGACAGTGTGCGGGCAGCCCTATAAAATGCCCTATCTAATGGCGTTGACAATCACACAAGTCATACTATGCTTTTTTCGCTGAGTGGCGCATCTTGCTCCTCTAGTATCTTTGGTAATAAACACCCAGACTGCCTCGAAAATTCAAAAATGTGATATTCTCAAGATCAGAACTTTAATATTATTGTATTATATGCTGTACGTCCGTTATAGATAGGTAAATAAATTACAATTTCTAGCAATAGACCAGGTCTTTATGGAGAAGATCAGTTGCTAGCTGGTACATTGGCATATCATAATCAGTAGCATCATCATACTCCTCAGATTGTAACCAATAAACAACTCTGTAAATCTTGTTTTTCCTCAACTTTTCAATTTTGGCATTGTAAACTACAAGATTTTGCTCTTCAAACCACGCATGACATGCCTTTCTGCCCACTACTTTCCCATTAAGAATGTCGTGTAGATTCCATTTCTTAAGAAAAGGATAATTTTTTTAAATAGCCAAAGTATCCAAATAACAAACTAATCCCATTCACACAAGAATTCACAATATAACATGATTTTTAAATCTCACTGTCATGAATGTATATGCCAGATGGAAGGAATTTAATGTTTAATTCCCATAAATTAATCTAGAAGCATCCACTCAATATAATCAAAATTATTATTTTTTGCACAATACATGTGGCTAAAACTGTTGTGTATATTTAGTATAAAAATATTGACTATGGATAGACAATAACACAAAATATAGACGATTTAGATACTCTTATGACATGGTTGTCCAAAAAAAAGAGCATTTAAATCATCTTGCGAGTGGGTGTTTCTGGAACACGATCGATTGGAACGTTGCGGTTCCAGTGAATTTGAACCCCATATCGGCCGGAAAAACACTGCCGGTTCATATGAGGCCCAAATAACATTTTCGCAACATAAAATTAGATTAAAGCCATCCCAAGAAGCAAGATTATATGTAAAATAAACGACTTACCCTTTGTTTTGTCCTGTCATTACGATCCGTCACGTTGTAGGCGTTGAGGGCATTTGAAGTCGCTTTTTATTTTAATCCAATTATTAAATTGTCCAGCTATTTAAAAAAAAAAGGAACGGAAGTCCGATCGATTTTTCTTCATCAGCTAGCAGCCCGAGGAAATCCCTCTTTGATAAGCAGTACAAAACTGTATTTTAATCCCGCCCCCCCCTCAAAGGCACCAAAGTCGCGCACACAGCCAGTGGCAGAATTGCAGCGCCGCTGAAGGTAGGTTTTTTTAACGTCGCTATATCATCTCCTCTTCTCCCCCTCTTCTCTCCTCTCCTCACCATATCCTTTTCTCCTCTTCCAATCCTTCCCCATCTCTCTCCTTTCCGCCTCCTCCTCTCTTCACTCTCCTCCTCTACCCGTCTTCCTCTTCATCTCCTCCCCTCCTATCCTCAGTGCACGGCTGGGATTGCGGGAGTTTGTTTTGGCCGCCATCAGTTCGCCATCTTCCTCCCTCACTTGACAAGGTTGGACCCGTTATCTCTCTCGCTGAACTTCCGACTCCCTCATAGTCCAGTAAACTAAACAAAAACATAAAGGTCCAAAAGAACGCTGGTGCTTGCAAAGATGTCCCAAGTATCTTTTTTACTTTTCAAAGGATATGAATGAATGAATGAATACGTTTATTGGCCAAGTATTCACATACAAGAAATTTGCCTTGGTGATCCGCCTGCAAGTGACAACATGACATACAGTGACAGTTAGGAATGACACATAAAACATTATACATTAATAATAAAACATTATCGATTAAACATGGGAATTAAATAAAATACCAGAGCAAAAGGAGGCTACAGATTTTTGGTTATTGAGTAGAGCTACTAGTCGTGGAATAAAACTGTTTTTATGTCTGGCTATGGCAGCTTTGACAGTCTGGAATCGCCTTCCAGAGGGAAGTGATTCAAAGAGTTTGTGGCCCGGGTGAGAGGGGTCAGAGATGATCTTACCCGCTCGCTTCCTGTCCTTTGCAGTGTAAAGTTCGTCAATGGAGGTTGCAGCCAATAACCTTCTCAGCTGATCGGACGATTCGCTGCAGCCTCCGGATGTCGTACTTGGTGCCTGAGCCAAACCAGACCATTATGGAGAAGGTGAGGACAGACTCTACGATGGCCGTATAGAATTGGACCATCATTGCCTGTGGCAGATTGTGCTTTCTCAGCTGCAGCAGGAAGTACATCCTCTGTTGTGCCTTTTTGACTGGTCGAACAATACATATAGATGCATACTTAGAAAGTAGAAATCATTTCGGAAATAATTTGGAATAACATCACCCACTCCTTTCCAGAGATGCTGCCTGCCCTGCTGAGTTACTCCAGCATGTTGTGTCTATCTTCGGTGTAAACCAGCATCTGCAGTTCCTTCCTTTGCATGATTTGGAAACTGATTTGGAAACTTTGAATGACAGCTCTTTGATCTTCTCGTCATTTGTTTTCTAATTCGGGCAGGATGCCTTGTCTCATTTCACATTCCGTTTGTTGCAGCCCTCACTTTATTTCACTTTCACTTTTTAAATTTGCCTTTATTCTTGCTGTCCTACCCCAGGTAGGTTAACATCCATAGAATCGGCCTTGCGTGTTTACCATGTCACTTGCTACCTTTAAAGGTTTTTAATTCACAAAATTCGGGACTACTCGTGTGGCCTTGTATGTGTTGTTTGGGAATAATGGAAATAAAAAAAATAAACAAAACATTCTTAAAAATGTGTGCCTTGTTCTTATCAGAATATGATGTAAAGGTTACTTTCCCTAAATGAGAAAATGCATCCCAACGCATAAAATGTGAAGTACATTGAAAAACAAATAAATGATTTTGCTGCAATTTTTTAATATTTACTCTAAGTACGAACTTAAATAAAATGGATGTAGCCAAAATATTGTTTATATAGTTAGATTGCTTTTGGAGACAAACAATCTATCAGGTTCTGTAATAAATACATTTATTGATAACTAGACTTAAAGTACCTGGTTTTCACAATCACTCTCAATTCACATTTTCAAAGTAACATTTCAAAGCAAGTCAGGTAACAATTGCAGGAAAATAAGCAATCATACTGTCACCCTAATAAATGGTTAACCAAAATTAACAGCTATCATGATAGAATACCTGTATAATGTAGAATTCTATAATGTATGCTTACATAATGAATGTCTAGAGCTTAGTTCAAAAAGAGCAGCAAGATGCAAAATTGTGAGCTTAATTTTGAATTGCATTTTACTTCTGTGAAAATAATAATTACACTCTGTTTCTTTATTTAAACACCACAGTTGATTAAATACGCGAAAGAAACAGAAGCAGATGGATGTAATTTGATGCCATGCATTTACTAACAGGCAAAGATCCAAAGTTCTTCTCTTTCTAAATAGTTTAGAATGAACTTCCTGTGGTGATTTGGCTGCAGGGTCGTCACTTGGGATTTTGAAATTATAGAGAAACTGTATAAGTACATTGCATGTTGATGATGGCATGAAAACATGAAACAATGCACTTTTGAGTCCAACAGGACTTGACAATAATTGGTTTCATGTAACAAAGCAGGTGAAAGGAGATGAATATTGTATGTTAACCAAGGAATCTATGGAATCCAGGACTCTATTTTTAACTATTACTGTGGTATTCCAAGCAAGTTAAAGGTTGTAAAGATTTAGGAGATTAAAGGACCTTATGCAGAACACAGCAAGTTAGCATATGTAGGGAAATCAGGGACTTTCACGTGAAACATTAATATGTCAATTTTTCTCATTCTCTGTCTTACCTGCCGTCTTGTACAATGCTGTGAATTGCTCACACCTCTTGAGCACAAAAAATATTTTCAGTATTTCTGAAAAAACAAATGCAACAATAAATGTTTGCAGTTTTATTTTATTTTAGGTATGCAATGTATTTTGTGGAGTAATTGTAAATTGCATTTATAATTGGTGGTCAGGGTGGATTGGCAGAAATCCAATTAATATTTCCAATAAAATGATTAACGTTCAGTTTGCGGACAACAATGAAACAATAGTTCAAGTTCAAGTTCACATTTATTGTCACATGCACCAATCGGTACGGTGAAATTTGAGTTACCATACAGCCATACGAATAAAAAGAACACAATACACAATAGAGTTTAACATAAACATCCACCACAGCGGAATCATCATTTCACACTGATGGAAGGCAATAAAGTTCAGTCATCTTCCTCTTTGTTCACCCGAGGTCATGAAGGCACAAGGAATTGCAAATGCTGGAATCTTGAGTAAAACGTAAAGTGTTGGAGTAACTCAGCACGGCAGGAAGCATCTCTGGAGGGAATGGACGTGCTATGTTTTGGATCTAGAACATTAAATATAATCTACGATGAAAATTGAAAGGAATATAATTCATTTGGTAACATTTGCACAGTCACTAATGTCTGATGTATTGTTGATGGCAACAAAAAATCACACCTAATTTCAATATGATTCTTAGAGTCCCCATGTTTCTTGCTTACCGGAAACATAAAGATACAGGTAGATTATCAGCATCCGTGGAATGAGAAACAGAATCAACGGTTCAAGTTGAAAACTCGTCTTCAGAACTGAAAATAGTTAGTTGAATGGCAGTAAGTCACCAGGAAAGATTAGATCGCTTTTCTAAAGATTAGCACATTTTGAATATTAAAATTAAAAAATGGGGAGAGGTGAACTGACTTGCACTATGTTAGGGATTAAATTCCAAAAAAATGTGCTGAGGAACCTGAAGGCTTTCTGGTCAACTGTAAGGGGAAGAACAAGCAAGTCAAGGGAAATTGTGTTAATGTATAAGAAGGCTGTGTAGACTTTGTGTAGACACATTTAGGATGTGTGTAAGAGTGCAAGGATAATGGACAATTGGGATCGATGTGTAACAAGATGCAGGCAAATCAATTTTGGGTAAGTTAAAGAATGGAGACCAGGACATTGGAGAAAGAGAGGCGATAAATGGTAAACACTGTTGAAGATTTCAGAGGCAGAGAGGCCATGATTAATGAAGAAAATAAGGCAAATATGTTCCTTAGGAAGCGTAATCTTCTGGATAAGCTTCAAATGAATCTCAATGACAAAAGATTCTCCCAGCCATGGTACGGCTGACAAACTGGTCAGGAGAACGGAATCAATGTCAATTAGTATAATTTATGGCAGTATGAAGATAATTTTTAAAACAAGTTGTCTATGACTCCATATCAGCCTGAATATGGAGTCTCCTTAATCTTGGAAGTGATTGAGGACTTACTACATGTTAGAAAACTGTCATCAGCAATAATGAAAGAAAGGCAGAAAATTATGGAGGAATGATTTGGCTTATAAGGGAAGCAAGAAAAGGCATGCTAATATTACAGGAAATATTATTCTTAAAATGTAAAACTAAACAGGTACTAAAATTATCACATATCTGAGGTCCCCTTATTTATCTCCCTGTTTCCAAGTGTGGATAATGTGAATTCATGGTGAAAATTTCTCATTGCTAAGCTTTAAAACATTAGTCAAGTCAAGAGAGTGTATTGTCATGTGTCCCAGATAGGACAATGACATCCTTGCTTGCTGCAGCACAATAGGATATTGTTAGGCACAAATACAGATCCGATTAGTGTGTCCATATACCATAGAATATACATATATACACATAAATAAACAGAAAAAGTGCAATAGGCTGTTATAGTTCAGAATGTGTTTGAAGTTGTGTTTAATAGTCTGATGGCTGTGGGGAAGAGCTGTTCCTGAACCTGGATGTTGCAGATTTCAGGTTCCTGTACCTTCTTATTGATGGCAGCGGAGAGATGAGTGTGTGGCCAGGATGGTGTGGGTCCTTGATGATGCTGGCAGCCTTTTTGAGGCAGCGACTGCGATAGATCCTCTCGATGGTAGGGAGGTGAGAGCCGATGATGGACTGGGCAATGTTTACAACTTTTTGCAGCCATTTCCGCTCCTGGACGCTCAGGTTGCCATACCAAGCCACGATGCAACTGGTCAGCATGCTCTCTACTGTGCACCTGTAGAAGTTCGAGAGAGTCCTCCTTGACATACCGACTCTCCGTAATCTTCCCAGGAATTAGAGGTGCTGAAGTAGAGGTGAAGAACACTGCTTGCGTCAGTGTTCTGGGACCAGGAGAGATCTTCGGAAATATGCACCTCCAGGAATTTGAAGTTCTTGACCCTTTCCACCATCAACCCATTGATATAAATGGGACTGTGGGTCCCCACCATATCCCTTCCGAAGTCCTCAATCAGTTCCTTGTTTTTGCTGGTGTTGAGTGCCAGGTTATTGTGCTGGCACCATTTTGTCAATCGGTCGATCTCACTTCTATACTCGTCCCCATCAGTGATACGTCCCACAACAGTAGTGTCGTCGGCGAATTTGATGATGGAGTTCGAACGCTGTCTGGCTACGCAGTTATGAGTATAGAGTGAGTACAGTTGGGGGCTGAGCACACAGCCTTGAGGTGCTCCCGTGCTGATTATTATCGAGGATGACACATTTCCACCAATATGGTCAAACTGTGGTCTGTGAATGAGTCGATGATCCAATTATAGAGGGATGCGCAGATCCGTGAGCTTGGTAATCAGCTTGGAGGGGATGATGGTATTAAATGCCGAGCTGTAGTCAATGAATGACAACCTGACATATGAGTTTTTGTTGTCCAAGTGGTCCAAAGGGGCTTGGAGAGCCAGTGAGATCGCATCCACTGTTGATCTGTTGTGGGAGTAAGCAAACTGCAGTGGGTCCAGGTTTTTGTCGAGGTATGAGTTGATTTGCGCAATGATCAGCTTCTCAAAGCACTTCATCACCACAGACATTAGTGCCACTGGTCGATAGTCATTGAGGCACATCATCTTGCCCTTCTTGGGCACCGGTATTATTGATGCCCTTTTAAAGCAGGTGGGAACCTCAGACCTCAAAAGTGAGAGGTTGAAAATGTCCATAAAATTTCCAGCCAGTTGGTCTGCACAGGTTTTTAAAACACACCCGGGTATACCATCAGGTCCAGGCACTTTCCGAGGGTTCACCCCTCTGAAGGATCTTCTGACGTCGGCCTCTGTGACTGTTACTGTGACTGTGACTGAAATACCATCATGGCGAATGGGGGCTCGGGAAGGCACATCAGTGTTCTCACTATCAAAGCATGCGTAAAATGCATTGAGTTTGTCAGGGAGTGATGCTTCGCTGACATTTGAGCTGCCTCCTGATTTTGCATTATAGGAGGTGATTGCATTCAAGCCCCGCCACAGTTGCCGAACATCCGTCTCATCCTCCAGCTTGAAGCAGAAGTCCCTTTTGGCCTTTTTGATGGTCTTATCGAGGTCGTATCTAGGCTTCTTGTAGACTTTTTACCTCCAGACCTCAAGGCCCGGGATCCTAATTTGAGGAAGAACATCCTTGTGATTGAGGCAGTGCAGCGTAGGTTCACGAAATTGATCCCTGGGATGGCAGGACCGTAATATGATGAAAGATTGAAAAGACTAGGCTTGTATTCACTGGAGTTTAGAAGGATGAGGGGCGATCTTATAGAAACATATAAAATTATAAAAGGACTGGACAAGCTAGATGCAGGAAAAATGTTCCCAATGTTGGAAGAGTCCAGAACCAGGGGCCACAGTCTTAGAGTAAAAGGGAGACCATTTAAGACTGAGGTGAGGAAAAACATTTCCACCCAGAGAGTTGTGAATTTGTGGAACTCCCTGCCACAGAGGGCAGTGGAGGCAAAATCACTGGATGTATTTAAGAGAGAGTTAGATATAGAGAGTGGAATCAGGGGATATGGGGAGAAGGCAGGCATGGGTTATTGATTGGGGGTAATCAGCCATGATCACAATGAATGGCGGTGCTGGCTCAAAGGGCTGAAGGGCCTCCTCCAGCACCTGTTTTCTATGTTTCTATGATCTGGTCCAGAAGAATGTGGATCTCATGGTTCCAAGGCTTCTGGTTAGGAAACACTCGGAAGGTTTTTGTTGGGATCCAGTCCTCCACACATTTCTTTATGAAGTCTGTAGCGACTGTGGCGTATTCATTCAGGTCCGTTGCCAAGTCCCTGAACATTGCCCAGTCCACAGACACCAAACAGTCCTGGAGTTGTTCCTCTGCCCCCCCCCCCCCCCCCCTGCCCCCCGCACTTCCCGACCAGCTCTGTACAGTCCTCACCTATGGGATGCGCTCTTCAATTCAAAGGAAGAAACAGCACCATGGTGTGGTCGGATTTACCGAAGTGAGGGCGACGGATAGAGCGATAGGCATTCTTGATGGTGGTGTAGCAGTGGTTGAGGGTGTTTGATCTTCTGGTGCAGCAGGAGACATGTTGGTGGAAGATGTGGAGCAATGTAGGGGTTGGAAAGGACGCCCACGTCTGAGCACCACGCAGAGTTGACCATGAGGCAGACACCCCCTCCTCTCCCTTTTCCAGATGCCTGTGTACGGTCCATATGGTGGATGGAGAACCCTTCAGGCTGGACCGCTGAGTCTGGGGGTGAGTCATGTCTCTGTGAAACAAGAACACGCAGCATTCCCTCAGCTCCCTTTGGTAAAGCAGCCTTCCCCTTAAGTCCTCCATTTTGTTTTCTGGTGACTGTACGTTGGCCAGTAGGATGATAGGGAGAGGGGGCCGAAGTCCCCTACGCTTCAGTCTTACTTGTAGTCCTGCCCGATGGCCACGTTTCTGTACTCCATGAAGCCCTCTTCGGTGTTTAAAGGTACAGTACTTGCGAGTCTCCACGAGATCAGGGATTCCCCTGAGATCGGGAATTCCCTTACAGTCGGCACCTCCGTTCCATCGCTGCTTTATCTTGCCCGGCAGCCTTGATTCCGGACTCCATCAAGGCCTTCCCGGTGTTGCGAGCCTCCACGAGGTCGGGGATTACCCTCCGTTCGGGGATTCCCTTACCGTCGCTATCTTCGGGAGTTCGCAGTAACTCGAATGCATTTAAATGCGTTAGCAGCTCGCTACTTACATCGTTGATTTCTGCAGATTCTTTGATACAGGTGAGCTCTGAAATACTATATTTGAAGATTTTCTGTTGTGCCGTTGGCAAAATGTTGCTGCAGGTAGGCGCCATCTTACATCACAAAAAAAAAGTGAGGATGCCGTTAATCCCTGTTATCCAGTTGTTTTTGGATGGTATATAGCATTTTCAGTTTCTTGCCATTCAGCAGTAGTGGCAAAGTTGGGCGGAATAGGTTGCTTTTAGATGGAGTCAAGGATAGATTCATTGTTGAGAGGGTGAACTGTCTCTTCCAGCTGGAGTTGGTTCACTTTTTTACCCTAGATAGACACAAAATGCTGGAGTAACTCAAGTCAAGTCAAGTCAAGTCAAGTTTATTCGTCACATACACATACGGGATGTGCAGTGAAATGAAAAGTGGCAGTGCCTGCGGACTTTGTGCAAAAAACAAACAAACAACCAACAAACTACAAATAGAATCACATGTTCTTTTTCATATTAAATATTGTGGGTGGTATTGTGGTACAGTAAGTTAGTAGAGTTAGTCCCTGGTGAGATAGGAGTTTACAGCCCGAATGGCCTCTGGGAAGAAACTCCTTCTCATCCTCTCCGTTCTCACAGCATGGCAACGGAGGCGTTTGCCTGACCGTAAGAGCTGGAACAGTCCGTTGCAGGGGTGGAAGGGGTCTCCCATTATCTTATTGGCTCTGGAGTTGTACCTTCTGATGTATAGTTCCTGCAGAGGGGCGAGAGAAGTCCCCATAGTGCGTTCGGCCGAACACACTACTCTTTGCAGAGCCTTCTTGTCCTGGGCAGAGCAATTCCCAAACCAGATTGTAATGTTTCCGGACAAGATGATTTCCACAGCTGCAGAGTAGCAGGACAGCTGCACAACTCAGCAGGACAGGCAGCATCTCTTGGTGACGTTTCGGGTCCAGACATTTCTTCAGACTGACGTCAGAGGGGAGGGTGATAGGTAAAGAAGTGTGAAGGTGTGAAAACAGGTCAAAGGGAATGAAGATCAAGGAAAAAGTAGACTAGGTCATTGTTTGCTGGGAGAAGGTAACAGCAAAGCAAACAGATAAAATGTAGTCAGAGACAGTAAGATTGGTCAGAGAACTGGGAAGGGGGAGGGGATGGAGAGAGAGTGAAAGCAAGGGCTATTTGAAGTTAGAGAAGTCAATGTTCGTAGCACTGGGGTGTAAGCTGCCCAAGCGAAATATGGGGTGCTGTTCCTCCAATTTGCCTGGGCCTCAAGTTGGAGGAACAGCATCTCATACTTTTTGATATTTTTGCATCGTCTTCATGCAAATGTATAGGGTGTTGATGAGTTTTCACCTGGAGTGCTGTATAGAATTTAGTTTCTTCCTGAGAACTGTTTGTATCCCAAACTGTTCATGTTGGAAATGAAGAAAATCTGTGCAGAAGAGGATTGCAGAAACAGTTGTGATGGTACTGCTTGGTGGGATGGGAAGAGTGGCTGCCAGCTGGCCTCACTGACTCAGTTAGTGAGCACGTGAGTCAGCTCAGCAAACACTCTCATTTCTGCTCAGCCCCTGATTGTTACTGATTGAGTGGCTGACGGGGAGGGGATGGGAGGGGACAGGTGGGGGGTGTTGACAGTGGGAGAGAGGAATTGGCGCATTCCCACCAGGAGAAAGGTGTCTCAAACTGCCCACCATCTGGTAAATCCATCCTCATCCATCCCGCTGGTCTTCCAAACACTCGTTCGTTTGTAAGACGTCTAGAAGTCTGGTGTTCCTAACCCATGGACGCTGTGTAGTTTCAGAATGTGGAATCACCCATTTAAAACAGTTGAGATGTAACGCATTTTCACGGAGGGACTGTTTGGAAATCTTTACCGCAGAATGTTGCAAAGGTGGATATTGAATATATTTACAGTGGAGGTTGACAGATGTTTCAACTACCAGGGAGTAAGGGGTACATGTCAAGAGTGGAAAAGTGTCATGAAGGCCAAACTATGATACTATTGAATGATGAAGCAGGTCTAGGAAACAATTGATCTATTCCCCTCTCCGCTCTTGTTTCTTATGTTCCATCCCGGGAGTAAAATGTGAAATAATTTCAAATGTTGACTGTTAATTATATTGCTTTCTGCAGCATAATGTATTTTATAGAAGATGGCAATCCTTCATCAGAACTCTGTTGTTATGTCAAAGGGTCTCCAACCCAAAATGTTGACACTGTTTCTCTTCCCATAGATGCAGTCTGATCTGCTGAATATTTCCAGCATTTTTTGTTTTGGTTTTACATTTCCAACGAGTGCATTTTTGACCCAATTTTCATCCTGTTGGTTCAGCTTGTTAGGTTGTGTGCAGTTAAAAGTAGTAGTACTACTACTAATGTCAGAATTGACATGAATTCAAAGACATTCTTGTAACAATAATTATATAAATCCAGACATCATTCATTATGCATTGTTAGGCGCTGATATGGGTCATTGTTCTGGGGGGGTTAAACACAGCAGGGCCAATAAAGAGAGATGTGAAAGGTAGATAAAATACAACCAACATGGTAAATCAGAGTGAAGACAAATCTTTGGTGAGTCTGAAGAAGAGTCTCGTTCCGAAATGTCACTCATACCTTCTCTCCAGAGATGCTGCCTATCCCGCTGTTACTCCAGCATTTTTTGTCCATCATCATTGGTGAAAGGTAGGCTATGTAATTCATTAAGTAGGCAATCATAGGTGACGGTGTTTTCTGATGCTCATTGCTGGCTATACCTTTTTTTTTAAATTGCAGTGGAAAGCATGACAGATCTATTTGCGGAACCTCCTATTATGGCTTCAGTTACCATAACAGTGGAATTGGTCATGCAAGGTAAATTATCAGTCGACACAAAGTCTGAAGTTTCCTTCAACCAGCCTCAGGATACAAGTTGTTCACTGTATTTAACAGAACACTCAGAACTAAACTACGAAGATCACAGCAAAGAATTTTAACAAGCAGGTGATGAGTTTCCTGGCCCTGCCCCATGAACACGTCTAATCACACTTTATTGACTGGAAATTTCAGAGGTGGGTTAAGAATTCACCAGGAAATACTTTTTTTTAAACCACAATAATGTATCCTTATGGAGATATTTTACCAAAGCACAGTAAATATCATTTTAGATGTGGTCTACAAAGTAGAAATCAAACTTGAGATGCAGGAATGATTTGGCCAGAATATGGCAGTGGGCCAGAAAATATAAACACAAAATGGACTCCAATCTCTCTGTATGTAGCTAAATTAGTAACCTATAGCAAATAGAGGAATGCAGTAATAAACTCAAACACTATCCAACAAAATGAGTATGGATCTCAAATTGAATGCATTTAGGAATCAGAAATTACCCAGTAAAAAAGACATGCATTTTACAATTTTGCTAGGGTGCATTCAGCCGAGATGAGCTCCCTTAATATATGTACTGATGTTACATGTTTAAGTGATAGTTTTAATATCCACTCAACAGATTTAATGTTAAAAAATCTGCTCTGCCTAATCACAGGTTCTTTCCCAAATTTATTCAGACCTTAAAATAAGTGGTAATCAGCCACGTTATTGATAACTTTGATAATTCTTGATAACCATTTTCACTGTCTACAATATCACCTATTTTAATCTGCATATTTACTAATCCTGCCTTGTACATTCCCACCCATTCTTACTGCGAAGCCAATTCTGTTTCCAGTTAGCCATCACTCCCTGGATCCCATGTGATCTAATCCTCCAGAGGACCTTAGCATGGGGAACATTATCAAACTGTTGAAGTCAGTGTAGACTGCATTTATGGCATTATCCTCATCAACCATCTTGGTTACTTTTTCAACGGGTCAGTCAAATTCATGAGACACTATTTCCTTTGCACAAAACCGTGCTGAAATGCAAAGGAGATGGACTTATTTTTCCCGTATGCCTCTTGCTAGGGTCTAGATTGTGCAGAACACTGGTGCAAATGTAGGCCATTACCAATCTTTCGAAATATTTAATTCTGGTAAATGTTAAAACTATTAGGCGGCAGTCATTGCGACAGAACACTTTACATTTCTTGGGGACTGGAATGATAGAGATTTCCTTGAAGCAGATAGGACAGCATACTGGTGAAGTGCAAGTTTGTAGACTTTGGCCAGATGATTGATGCACAATTTCAGAACACATCCAGGGACGCAATCCAGGCTCACTGCTTTCTGAGAGTTTACCCTCATGAAAGCAGATCTGACTGCTGTCGTACTGAGATGTATGGGAAAGTGCCAGCAGGGGATGCTGCTTGTGATTGATCCACGACAACATACATGATGAAACATTAGTCTTTATTCCATAAGTAATACAGAACATTCAAATTGCCAGCGATGCATTCCCAGCTCAGTGTGGCTTCTCAGAGCTGGCAGTCCTTGTTAGTGTATTACACTGTAATACCATGTAATGGGTGGCATGCATATACAGTGGCTTGCAAAAGTATTCATACCCCTTGAACTTTTCCACATTTTGTCACGTTACCACAAATGTACCTGTATTTTATTGGGATTTTATGTAATAGACTAACACAAAGTGGAGCATAATTGTGAAGTGGAAGGAAAATGATACATGGTTTTCAAATTTTTTTACAAATAAAAAACTGAAAATTGTGGCATGCAAAAGTATTCAGCCCCCTTTACTCTGATACCCCTAATTAAAATCCAGTGCAACTAATTGCCTTCAGAAGTCACCTAATTAGTAAATAGAGTCCACTTGTGTGTAATCTAATCTCAGTATAAATACAGCTGTTCTGTGAAGGTCTCAGAGGTTTGTTAGAGAACATTAGTGAACAAACAGCATCATGAAGCCCAAGGAACACACCAGACAGGCCAGGGATAGAAGTGGAGAAGTTTAAAGCAGAGTTAGGTTATAAAAAAATATCCCAAGCTTTGAACATCTCACGGAGCACTATTCAATCCATCATCCGAAAATGGAAAGAGTATGGCACAACTGCAAACCTACCAAGACAAGGCCGTCCACCTAGAACGTTGCACCGTGCCCCCGTATCTATTTTTGCAGCGACTTTAGTATTGTTGATACTGAGCGTTGTCATGGGATCACTGTTTTTAGACGGTGAGTCGGGTATTCATGAATGTGTGTTTTGCTGTCTTCTTGAAGCTGTTGCAGTTGTGGCTATGCTGGTGCTGCTATTTCAGTCAGTGCCTCGTGGGAAAGTGTGGGCCCGAGCGCATAGAGAGATTGTTGTGGCTGGGCCCTGTTACCACGAGCACGGCAATACTGAATAAAGTGGGTTTTTTTTACATTAGTGGCAGGTTTGCTGTAAGTGAGGCATTGCTCACAAAATTTTGGGTGTGAGCAGCCGCAATTACAACAGTTATGGACCAGTGGGTCGGTTACCCTCCCTGGTGCTGCAGGTGGTTGTCGAGGGTTGTTAACGGTTGTCAAGGGGACCTATAGAAAGCATGGCCATCATAGGCAGAGTGGGGTCCCAGTCCCAGGGATTTGATATGGGCATCAGTGAACTCTGCAACCCGGTACGTTTAGCTTTGGCTGCACATTTAGCTTTAGCTAGTGTGAGCTCCTCATCCCGGAGTAGTTCATTTATCACCTTGCCATATACGAGTCTACTGCGAATGAGTACGTCGCGGTCCTGGAAGTGGCATCTTACAGGGATGCTCTTCAGGGCACCGATGTAGGATTCGACCGTCTCGCCCTCGTGTTGGCTACGGGAAAATCATTTGTGGTGCTCCATGATAACGTTAGTGCGAAGTTGGCACAGGTCACGGAACTTTCGGAGGAGGCAGGTGGGATCCCTGATAGACTCTGCCGGTGTTACAACCTGGGTTACCGCATTGGTATGTTCTGGGACGTAATAGAAATCCTGTGCCTGCAATGCAGCCTCTGTGCCCGCTATGTTGAGGAGAATTGATGCAACGGTGTGAGGAGCAGCTCCCTGGTGGGCAACATCAATGAAAATTCTGAATTCCATCTCGAAGATGCGCCAACGTTCGGCAAATTCACTGTCGAAAATCAGAGGATCGGGTTTGCGAAACGATCCGGCCATGACAACAGAGCGATGGTCCGTTGTTAAAAAAATAAACTAAAATAAATTCAGGCAAAAGAGCTGGAGACTTGGCTCAAAGATTCTGACATCATGTTTGTGAATGATCCACGACAACATACATGGTGAAACATTTATCTTTATTCCATATGTAATACAGAACATTCAAACTGCCAGCCATGCATTCCCAGCTCGGCGTGGCTTCTGAGAGCCGGCTGTCCTTATTAGTGTAGTACCGTAATACCATGTAATGGGTGGCATGCATATATGTGTAGTGGAGATTATAAATGGACTAATAAGGGTTAATCTACAGAAGGGGAACCATTCTTTTATGGAGGTTTAATTGTCTGTTTAAATGGGCGTAAATGACATGAGCTCATCCGGTAGAGGTCGAGTCAAGTCTATTGTCATAAGTTCAAGTGTGCCTCGGTACAGGTCCAGGTACAATAATAACGTCTTGCTTGCAGCTGCATCATATTTTCATGGAAACAGATCTGAAGGCCTTCGACATGATGCTGCGTCATGCAAGTTCAAGATGTTTGTGTATCCATTACGGGAAACCTGCAAAATTCTGCAGAAAACTCCCATCTAGGAAGGATGCAATTGATACTGCATTCTCCAAAGAATAAAAGATTGCAGCTCTGGTGGCTATAGCCAGGATTCTAATCTCCGCCAAACATGATTTCTCCTGTGTTCATAAACATTTATAAACTTACTCTGTTTAAGAATTTGTTCATGTTTATTAACCCTGACGCAATGAATGCCTCCAACTGTGACCGACCTCGAGGCTCCGGAGGCAGAGCCATCCAGGACTTACCAGCGCGAGGCTGGCCGACTTCGGGGCTGTGGCAGGTTCAGGCATTCCGGCGGCCCGATTCGGAGCTGTAGCGGCTTTCCGGTAGCGGCGGCAGCGACTTCGGAGGTTCAGCCGCGGGCCCAGTGGAAGACATCGTCGGGAGCTCGCAGGTCACAGGTTGGTGACCTGTTTTTCCGGAGCTCCCGCAGCAACAGCTGCGTCCGCTGGACTGGAGGGCGGCAGCTTCAACAGCCCCGGGTTGTGGAGTTGAACCGGCCCGTTCATTGAGTGCGGTTCAGCCGGGGGACTTACTTGCCATCACCCGGTGGGGTCACAACATCGGAGGCCTTGGTCGCCTCAGCGCAGAGGAAGAACAAGAAGGGAAGAGACAAAGACTTAAGATTTTGCCTTCCATCACAGTGAGGAGGTGTCTGGTGAACTCACTGTGGTGGATGTTAAACTTGTGTTTATTGTGTGTTTTGTTATTTACTATATGTATGACTGCAAGGCAACAACATTTTGTTCAGACTGAAAGGTCTGAATGACAATAAAGTTTCCATGATAAAGTTTCCATGATTCCATGAAGGCCACAGCTGGGTGGAAAATCACAGCTGCAGAATACTCACTCTTCCTACATTTCTCATTCCAGATCTGGCATCACAGCAGTATAGTCCTCCACTGAAAATTAATTTTTAAGTATGTGCATTGGTGAAATACAAACCTTGTCCAGTGATCACACACATGCCAGTATGCAGCTGCCATTAGTGTACGGTGATCTGAAGCAGACACCATGGCTGTAACTTCCCCCTTCAGAGCCAAGGGGCCAGCCATACTTCCAGCAAGTCCAGCTAACATCCTGTCTTTGGGTTTTTCTTGTATTATCCAGAGGTACTGAAAGCGGTTTACTTACTAATCCATTCAAAGGAGCTGAAGTGAAATTTTCTATGTTCAATACTAAATTGCTGGTGGTAGAATTGGAGTATTTAACTTGGATACCATTCTTGCAAGTGTGCATTTTTAATTTGTTTAAATTTCCATTCCTTTTGTGTGTTTAAATCGGCAGGCTTTTACACAAAGGTCAGGTCGGAGGGAGTTCTCCCCCGCCACGGGTACCATGTAATCCCGTGCTACCTGCTCCATGGTCGGATAGTCGGCGACTAAACCGTCTCCCCCACCTATTTTGCCAGGTGAGGAGGGGGCTGTGGACCATCAGCAGGATCAAAAGCAAGACCTGTCAAAGGGCAGATGAGCTTCTAGCAAGCCAACGGCCATCCACACTTCAGTAGAAGTTACAATCACTGTCGTACATAGCATTGTAAGGAATGATGATAAAGCACACGCACCAAAATCCTATACTTCCAGCGGCGGAAGTCCGCAGGAACTGGAGGACAGAGATGTGTGGTGCGTCCGTCACCGTTCCTGTCGGAAACCAGCACCACTGTGTCGCTAATGTTTTCAACGATGATGAATGAATGTACACATGTAACACTTCATGCCAAAGCTCTGTGCAAAACCACATTATCTCAGAAATTTACAAGAATCATTTGTGATTATTCTATTTAACTTCAGTCACACTTTTTTCAGAAAAATTGAACAGACAAAGACATCTTTTAAAACCCCTAAAATTTGAAATGTTTTGGACATATTCAATAAAGAATATTTTGCTGGTAGCTCTAGATAATCCTATTTGCTTTGGTAAATAGCAGCACTGGTAGTAAGGTCGAAAACATATAAGAGGATCATGAATCTACATATGCCACAAATCATGGATGAGCTCTCAAATGAGGATGTTTAAAAAATCTAGAAGGGCATTTCAAGAGTTACAAATTAGAGTTACACAACTTGGGATCAAAGGAAATAGGGGTGGTCAGACCAGACTGCTAAAAAAGGTGCAAACTCTAGCTCTGTTTTCAAAATGGCACAGTCTAATTGCTTCACGCAGTGACTGGCAAATTAAGGAATCCAGGCAAACCTATTTCATGCCTTAGACTCTATATTCAAGGGACAATGTGCGGAGCAGCTGTGAGTATAGATATTGCATTTTAAAACACGAGGCATTTTCATATGGGGCATAATTCCAAGGCTCAAGCAGAGAACAAGCCCACAGAACAATGGTGGCATGGATATCTTCTTCTCTGTCAAAGTCTCCTGGATGTTAAAAGTGTTTGGTCAGAAACCAGTCAGTCATGTGAATGAAACACTGCAAGTCAAGTATGTGTGAAAAATTGGGAGACCATGCCACCCACCTCACAGTGCTTGTTCCATTTGGCCTCGTTCTCTAATTGTCAGTGGCTTGGGATTTTGTGTGGGCTGTGGAATGTAACTGTGCGAAAGATGGTATCCATGCTTAGCACAAAGGAAAAGGGACAAGGGCATGAATTGGTCCTTCTGTTACACAATACACATGGTAGAAATGGAATACAAGGAATGGGAAACAAAAATACCAAATAGCATCTGTTACACAGCTGAGAATGATGACAGTGCACTTAAGCCTCTAGTTAGTTTAGTTTATTGTCACATGTACCGAGGAACAATGAAAGACTTTTGTTGCATGCTAACCAGTTAGCGGAAAGACAATAATTGATTACAATCGAACCATTATAAAGGAGATAAAGGAGATATAAACCATGATAAAGGAAATAACGTGTATAATGCAAGATAAAACCAATAAAATCTGATCAAAGATAGTCCGAGGGTCTCCAATGAGATAGATAGTAGTTCAGGACAGCTCTCTAGTTGTGATAGTTGCCTGATAACAGCTGGGAAGAAACTGTCCCTGAATCTGGAGGTTAGTTTTCACACTTCTATACTTTTTCCCCAATGGGAGAAGAGGGAGTGGCCAGGGTGCGACTCCCAGGGGGTGGGGGGGGGGGAGAAGAACAACTTTTTTGTAACTTTATAGGCGACTATTTGCATAGGTATTTGCATACCTTAGGTATGCAAGCAAAGAAGTTCACTCTGATTTGTCACATGACAATAAAGTATTCAATTCAATTCAGATATATCTAAACAACCTTCAATTGAGGCAGGTCTAAATGACATCTCTCACCTTTGTAATAAAGATTCTCCTAGTTACGGGAGAGATGGACTGCTGGGTTTTCAATGGAGACAGCTGCCAGAAGTGATAATGGGCAGGTAGTTTTACAGCAATGTTCAGGGGCATGAATCAGCTTGACAGTCTTGGAATGAAGGACTGCGCGTTTGAAAGGAGCATTGTGTTGGGCAGTGAAGAGATCCAGGTGCCATTCCGCTATGGAGTACACTAGCTCTACCCAATCAGATCACTGGTCAGGTAGATAGACACAAAAAACTGGGGTAACTTAACGGATCAGACAGCATCTCTAGAGAAAAGTAATAGGTGACGCTCCGGGTCAAGACCTTTCTTCAGTCTGAAGAAAGGTCTTGACCTGAAGCATCACCTATTCATTTTCTCCAGAGATGCTGCCTGACCCGCTGAGTTACTCCAGCTTTTTGTATTTATCTTCGGTGTAAACCAGCATCTGCAGTTCCTTCCTTCACACCGGTCAGGTAGGTCTGGGAGGTAGACAAAAAGGAAGGGTCTCAACCCGAAACGTCACCAATTCCTTCTCTCCATAGATGCTGCCTCACCCGCTGAGTTTCTCCAGCATTTTTTGTCTACCTTCGATTTTTCCAGCATCTGCAGTTCTTTCTTAAGCAACAGGTAGGTCTCGGAGGTCCAACGAATTAGTCAAGGAAAAAGAGGGATTACTTGGGACAGAGAGGAAAAGTATACAGCAAATATAGGATAGGTCTCTACAAAGGCAGATGTTATGATCAGTGTGTGGGTTGCAACACAACAGCACCACCACAGATGGGATTTGAGAACTGGAAAGGAATATAAAGCTTGGGCTATAAAATGAGTTGGGCAGCTGTACACAAAGCCCTCCTGGGAGCGGATAATCAAAAGTTACATCAATGTGTGCAAACATTGGATGCTAAACAGATCTAGTGTGAAAGGATGTGGTGAAATCACATGAGTGGGAGTATGAAATCCCCAGAAGTGGGTTTGGAATGTAAGTTAGCAATATTAGCAGTGAATAGACCTTCTATGATTTAAAGGTAATACTCTTATTCTTCAGAACACACAGATTTGTATAGGAAGGAACTGCAGACGTTGGTTTAAACTGAAGATAGACACAAAAAGCTGGAGTAAGTCAGCAAGACAGGGAGCAACTCTGGAGAGAAGGATCTCGGATCTTAATGTCACCCATTCCTTCTTTCCAGAAATGCTGCTGCCTGTCCCACTGAGTTACTCCAGCTTTTTGTGTCTATCACAAATTTGTAGTTGTCGACTGTTCATATGTTTGCAAAACAAAGCAAGAATCTGGCCTGAGAGTTAGACCAGGGTAAGGTGATAGAGCGAAGGTCACTTAGGTATGAGCGGTAGGAGCCTAAACCATCAATTGGATGGTGATTCAACTTTTTCTTAGTAAAGAAAATCCTTTCTGAATATTCATTATTGTCAATAGCAAACACTTCAGAAGAAGCCCCTGATCTACTTGGACAGAATTTAAGGACACCAGCCTTACAAGAATCAACATTTAAATTTGAAGGCAAAAAGTTCAACATAGGGTGCTGTAATCAGGTCATTCAATTTGAGAACTGCATGCAGTACTCCAAGTGCAGTCTCACTAATATCTTGTACAGCTGTAATGTAACATCTCCATTATTGTAGGCAGTTTCCTGACCGATGAAGGAAGCATGCCAAATGCCTTCTTCACCACCTTGTCTATCCGTGATGCCTCTTCCAGGCATTATGCACCTGTACTCCTTGGTCTCTCTGTTCTTCAAAAGGCCTTCCCATTTATTATGTATTTATTATCGAATTCCCAAAATGTAACACTTCATGCTTGTCTGAGTTAAGTTCCAGCTGCCGTTCTTTTGCTCACTTTCCCAGATGATCTTCATCCATTGTCTCAGACAACCTTCACTGTCCACAAGTCCCATTACTTATCTACTTTCCATTAGGGGACCTGCTGACAACTGCTCTCACTTCCAATTTCAATTGACCTAGTTGCCAACCTTCAGATTATCCACTCTCTATTGTGGGACTTGCAGAACACTCCATTCACGCACATTCCAAATTGATCCAAATTCTGTACTCTCTAGCTGAGACGCCCTAGCCCAAGTCTCGGTACTACAGTAATCGAGTCTTTATCAAAAGTTAGTTTTTATCAGTGTGCATCATTTTCATTCTCATCTGCAGCAATACAACATTCCCTCAGCGCTCCACTGGAATATCAGTATGGATGGTTTGAATGATGTAAAGCTCAAATTCAGTGTTTTCTTTGAGAGTTGAGTGCTGCCAACTGAGCCATAGTGGTACGTGATACTCTTCATATTCGGCAGCATTAATATTCAGTTTTTGCAACATGAAGGTGACCACTTGAATGTTTTATTGGAAGATTGTCAGTATCGCAAAACTATATCTCAAAATGTCTGCGTTTCAGAAGAGGAGAGAATTTTTTTTTAAATAGATGACAAAACTGCAAAGAAAAGCCCAGGGAAATATTGGTCAATGAATGGGTGAAATGTTCATAAAAATAAATGACTCTCAAAGTCCCACAAGCTATAATATTTCATCAGAAATAGATTTGCTTTGGACAGCTAGGTACTTGAGTCATTCACAAAATAGTTTCAAAGGTCTTTCAATCAATCTTCTTCAAATTCATCATCTATCCAAAAAGCTACAATACTCGTCAACTGTAGTTTGAACATATCCCATGGTACAACTGTTGATTTTTCATTGATTTAAAAAAAAAAAAATTAGATACAAAACAGATGCTTATTGGATCAATGCCTTATTTTAAAGTATTGTCTCTTTTCTGCTCATATTATTATGATGCATTCAGTCTGGATGATGAACAAGGTACATTTAAATATTATTATCTATACAGTAATGAGATCTCACCACACAAAGCAAGCATTGTTTAGTTTTGACATTCTAATAGTTACTTGTCATTTTATGGCAAGCATCCTTATTTTTCAAGTTGACTCAGATGATAGCAAGCTTGCATAACAGTAAATTGATGCAATGCATGTTCAAACATGAAAGTGCTTTCAGCTTTTAAGAATGGGTACATCAGTAGTGCAAGAGGTAAAGTCAATGTACAAAAGAGCTGTTGATTAATCTTCCAAAATGTACCCCTGGGGAAATCATTTGGATCTTGGATCTTGCAAAAAAAGAGTGCACCAAATATTATCCATTTGTCTCTTACAATCAGAGACAGGTGAATTTATAATGGAAACAAGAAAATGGCAGAACAGTTAAACGAGTATTTTGGTTCTGTCTTCACTAAGGAAGACACAAACAATCTCCCAGAAATACTAGGGACCGAGGATCTAATGGGAGGGAGCAGCTGAAGGGAATCCACATTAGTCAGGAACTAGTGTTTGGTAAACTGTTGGGACTGAAGGCAGATAAATCCCCAGGGCCTGATGGTCTACATCCCAGGAGTACTCAAGGAGGTGGCCCTAGAAATTGTGGATACATTTTCCAGTGTTCTCTCGACTGCATCAGTTTCTGTGGACTGGAGGGATGCCAATGTAACTCCACTTTTTAAGAAAGGAGGGAGAGAGAAAACGGGGAATTATAGACCAGTTAGCCTTACATCGTTAGGGAAGATGCTCGAGTCGATTGTTAAAGATGTTCTAGCTGTGTATTTGGAAAGCAGTGAGAGGATCGGTCAAAGTCAGCATGGATTTATGAAGGGGAAATCATGCTTGACTAATCTTCTGGAATTTCTTGTGGATGTAACAATTAGAATGGATAAGGGAGAGACAGTTGATGTGGTGATTCTGGACTTTGAAAAAGCCTTTGACAAACAGCCTTTGACAAGAGATTAGTGTGCAAAATTAGAGCACATGGTATTGGGGGTAGGGAATTGACATGGATAGAGAACTGCATGGCAGACACGAAGCAAAGAGTAGGAATAGTAAGATTGAACGAGAACTTACCAGTTCGAAGGTTGATCTTTATTTTATGAGGAATCGAAGTGAGGGATTTCGTGAAGAGCCCGCCGGCGCGCATGCTCGACATACTTCAAAGTAGCGGCGTGGAATCACAGAAACCAACAATAGAAATGACTTTGCATAGTAAGATTGAAGTGACTAAGATTACCAGATGAAGGTGACTGAGGGTTGGGCGAGGAGGGCACGAAATCCCTCACTTCGACTCCTCATAAAATAAAGATCAACCTTCGAACTGGTAAGTTCTCGTTCAATCTTACTATTTCATTTCGGAGTCACGTGAGTGACTTCGTGAAGACTTCAAAGCTTCTGTGATTACACGCCCTGGACCACGTCCATGCTGACACACCACTACCAGGGATGGATGGGAGGAACAAACTTGCTCAATAGTTCATACTGCAAAACAAGAGCATATTTATTAATAACAAATCAAAACCCCTCATGCGGGGACATCTCCACGTTCTGAACCTGCATTCAGCACGGCTTCTGCGAACTGTAGAGGAGCAGCAACAGGCTTGTTATAAAAACGCTGGAACACAGCTTCATTAGCCCATCCTGCTGTGGCGAGAATTTGGTCCATGGGCACCTCCATGACCCTCGCCGCTGACGTCGATGCAGCCCTGGTGGAATGAGATTTGAACACATTAGTGTCGATACCTGACTTGCCCAAGACGACTCGAAGCCACCTGGATATTGTCTGGACTGTCACTCGATGATGAGGTCTCTTATGAGTGACAAGCAGGTATCTCTCCATTCCTCTGATGCGTGCCGTCACCTTGACATAGTGGCGGATATGTGAGGCTAAACATAGCCTAGCATCTGCGGGGTATGCCGGGAACTTCAGCTGCAGCCCTGTGCACCCAGGTCTATGCTGCTTTAGTAGCTCGTCAATGAAAAAGACTACTTCTGTAGGGGTAGAAGTCATTCTGTCGACACGAAGTTTGTGTAGTGTCTGTACCCTCTGAGCTGAAGTCAGCGCTAGTAACATCACCAGCTTCATGGTGAGTTGGTCCAGTTGGAGCCCTTCCATGGGAGACCACGTTCTGAGCAGGGTTAATACGTCCCTGACATCCCAGGTGATATTATAGCGTGGTGTAGGCGGATTCATATTGAATATACCCCGCATGAGTCTGGACACTAGCCTGTTGGATCCTACCGCAATATTGAGTTAGAATGATAGCGCACTTCTGGCGCTGTTGATGGCACTGTAACTTAAGTGTTCATCATGGTGCAACCCCGCGAGGAATTCCAGGACGTTGGTTATTGTCACGTCATCGTACGTGATGCGAGAGCGGCTGCAGTAGGCTTCCCACTTCTTAATATGCGAGCGGTATCTTCGCCTTGTGGACTCTCGACACGACGCCCCGATGGTATCCATGGTCCGAGCCGAGAGGCCGTATTGGACTAACGGCCTGTTCAGAACCTGCAAGCCAACAGATTTAAATAGCCGTGGCAGGGATGTGGCTCCCCTGAGACAGGGTGAGTAACCAATTGTGGGCAACCCTTCAAAAGGACCCAAGGTTCGTTGAGCATGTCAAAGACCACCGGATACCAAGGCTGTGTGGGCCAGTCGGGTATAATAAGGATGCCCTTGGCAGCATCTGCCTGAATCTTTCGCAATACCCGACTGATGAAGCAAAATGGGGGGGAAGGCATAGAAAAACCAATTCCCCCAGTCCAGCGAGAATGCATCTAGCGCTATTGCCCCAGGATCTGGTTCCCATGAAACGTAGGTTGGTACCTGATGGTTCAACCGTGACGCAAAAAGGTCAATGTCCGGTTTACCAAATTTGGCTGTGACTTTAGAAAAAGTCTCAGGATGCAACATCCATTCAATATTGTCATTAAATTTGCGTGACCTGGTGTCCGCCACAGTATTAAGCTCACCTGGCAAATAGGTAGCTGAAATCCAAATGTCTCTTTGAACACACCAGAGCCAAATTGAGTTAGCCAATTTGTCACACGAAACTGACCTGGTACCACCCATATGGTTTAAGTATGCCACTGTGTTGTCTATTTGGAGACGGACATGTGCTCCAACAAGCTTGGAACAATACGCACAAAGTCCGTGGAATGCTGCCAGCAACTCCAAATAGTTAATCCCTTGAGTCAACAACATCGTCGATTCAAGGGTGTCCCATCTGCCCCCACAACTAGAGCAATTATCCGTGGCTCCCCAGCCATTGGAGCTTGCATCAGTCTGCAAATATACCACCGGATTAGCCTCCCTGATAGGCTTGAATGAGCTGCTAATGTGACACACCCACCATTGCAACTCATTTATCGCTTCGGGCGGCAGCTGCATGGACCGATCATAATGACCAGCGTTCTGTTTTAACGCAGCAATTTTAGCTCTTTGCAAATTCTGATAATGCAAAGGTCCATATCGTGCTGCCGGAAACAAAGCTACAAGCTTCCCAATTATTCTGGCTGAATGCCGAATCGATGGTATATTGGTGCTGATTAAATCTAGACACACCTGGGTAACCTCCTCAATCTTGTTAATTGGAATGGTAACCCTCATGCTCATAGAGTTCACCGTGAACCCTAGGTAATTAATCACCTGGGCAGGGCAGAACTTTGATTTCTCTGGATGGACAATAAACCCCAATGGTTGAAATATATTGACAGCAGCTGCAACACCCTGTTCAGCCAATTCCAGGGTGTGGCCCACAATTAAGATATCATCTAAGTAGGCCATAACTATATGGTGTCGTTGTCTCAAATAAGCCATAATTGGTTTCACTAATTTAGTGAACAATCTAGGGGCTGTGGTGAGCCCATTAGGCAAAGCCTTGTATTGCCAGAGTTGCCCCATCCAGATGAATTTCAAAAACCTTCTGTCGTATTTCTGGATGGATACTGAATAATATGCGTCTTTCAAATCGATGCATGCCATAAAGCAACCATGAGAAATCAATGATTTGGCTGTTTCAAACGTATCCATTTTAAAATGAGTATATGTTACAAAAGTATTCAAACGGGTTAGATCAATAATGACACGACAACCTCCATCCTTCTTAGGTCTGGTGAATATATTCGAAACAAATTCAACTGGCTCATGCACCGCTCTCTCAATCACTCCCTTCTGCTCAAGACTTAAAAGTTCCTTGTAGCCTGCTGCCTGTTCTGCAGTAGATAATTTAAACGTTCGAGCGGGCATGTGCTGGGATGGAGGAATGTCGCCATTAATAAACTCAATTTTATGCCCCTGAATATTCTGCAACACATACTCGTCACCAGTAAAATTACCCCATGCACCCAAAAACAACCGAAGGCGACCACCAACATGTGAAGTTAAACAAAGAGAAAAGAGAGAACCAGACCCCCTCACCTCTGTGGTTACCAGCGGTCCTTGACACGCGTGGGTGGACGTGGAGGTGCTGGGTTGGCTTGAGGGCGCGGCGTCTTCGTTTTCCACCAGGTTCTCCGCCGACCCTGTCCTAAAAAAGACCCCTGGTGCTGGGTCTGATGTTGCTGTCGTTGTGGAGCTTGAGGGTGGGTCCTCGTCGAGGTACTAGCAGACCCTCGTGATCGAATGTATGGAGACTTTGAGCCTGACGGTGCGGGGGCACTCTGAGAGCGCATGATCCCCACCGTTTTGGCTTGTTCGTCAAGCTCTTTGTCTCTCTTCGAGAGGTCCTCCCCAAAGAGCTGACGGGGCGGGGGCAGCAGCGGTGGCTTGCACAATCCTGCAAACTTCGGATTGAGCGCTGGGCAGATGCTGGTTTTGCGAAACCCGTTGATTTTGTCTGGGTCGCGCACAGGAGGGCCAGAGCATCTTCCTGGTCCAAATTCAGTTCGTCCCCGTCCACCGACCGCGCAAAGGCGGTAATACCGGCCGTGAGGAGCTTCAGGATCCGCTGCAATTTTACCTCTTGTTGACGGATAGCCGCACTGATGTTGCCCCATATCGGCGTATTGACCACAGGCACGTTGAGGGAGTTGCAATTGGATGGAGCCTTGTGACGGCTCATTGCCTGAATGAGGACTTCTTCCTGTAGTTGCTGGTTGTTAAGAAAGTCCACAGTGGCTGCCAGCTTTTCGTTTAAAGGAAGTCCAGATGAATGTGGGGCCGCAAATTTGGTCGCCACATCCAGAAGATCCTCCGCTGGCACCTCCAACGGAGATGGTATGGGATCCACCAAAACCTCCTCCTCCTGCTGCTCCAGGCTGATGGCAGAGGCTGGTGACGACGCCCTGTGCCTGTTGCTGCCCTGCTGTTGTTGACTTTGAAGCAGGAGCTCCAGCAGCCGCTCCATACGGTCAATACGCCCTTCACCCTGAACACTCAGGTGGTCGGAGTCCTCCGGCTCTGAAAAGAAAACTGGGCTCCTATCATCGGCCCGCACCTCATCGAGGCCCTGCCGGTGCCGGTAGTTGTCGCTAACAGCCGCCGAGGCGAAACTGCGCGATTCCTGCGCGGGCGTGTTCAACCGCCTCCGTTTAGCGGGAGCTGAAGCCGCTGCCACTAAGGGCACTTGCGGCGTGGTGTCGGCACCAGCCGAAGCATGGCTGCCTGAAGCCCGCGCAGGCTTGCCGGCTGCCCACATCGTGGACTTTGCCGACGCATGGTCTCGCCCACCCATCCATGGGGGGCTCGGCGACCGTGACGAGACCCGACTCAACCGACCCGTCCCGGCGTCGAGAGTCGGGGTGTGCCGGCTGGACCTCACAGCCGCCCCGGGTCTCGCCCTGGAACCTGACCGCACCTCCGTGTCAGACAATGCCTTAGCCCTGGCAGGGTTAGGCTTCTGGGCTCCTGCCCTTCCCCTACTCGGAGGGCTGAGTGGAACAGGCCGTGCAGCCGCACGCACCCTGCTCGAGGTCGCCAGCGAGCCCGCTGACGACCTGACTGCCATGGCAGGGTCCTCCTGCTCTGGCGGCACACCACACTCCTCCTCGTCGAACTCCTCCGAGCTGTGGTGTGCTGGCGGATCTGGACCTGTAACCACAGGGCTTACCCACATCTCCGCCTGAGTCCCGGCCTGCGTTGCAGGTACTGCCAATGGTAAAGGCCCCGGAACTGTTGACCGGCGAACTCGTCCTGACGTCCTCCGGCCCTTGGAACTCCCATCCATGTCCTTGCTGCAAGACATAACCAACAACAAGGACCACCAACTAAAGGTAGAATACTCACCTCCGTGGCCCCTTATGAAGGGCTGGCGAGGAGCGCGCTCCACCGCCAGCCGTCGCAGCAACGCGGTACGACGATATATGTCGAGCATGCGCGCCGGCGGGCTCTTCACGAAGTCACTCACGTGACTCCGAAATGAAATTAACGGATCCTTTTCAGAATGACAGGCAGAGACTAGTGGGGCACTGCAAGGCTCGATGCTGGGACCCCAGTTATTTACGCTATATTAACGATTTAGACTAGGTAATTAAATGTGACATGTCCAAGTTTGCAGACGACACAAAGCTGTGTGGCAGTGTGAGTTGCAATGAGGGTGCTATGAGGCTGCAGGGTGACTTGGATAGGTTGGGTGAGTGGGCAGATGCATGACAGATGCAGTATAATGTGGATAAATGTGAGGTTATCCACTTTGATGGCAAGAACAGGAAGGCAGATTATTATTTGAATGGTGTCAGATTAGGAAAAGGGGAGGTGCAACAAGACCTGTGTGTGCTTGTACATCAGTCACTGAAAGTAAGCATGCAGGTGCAGCAAGCAGTGAAGAAAGCTAATGGCATGTTGGCCTTCTTTGCGAGAGGATTTGAGTTTAGGAGCAAAAAGGTCCTACTGCAGTTGTACAGGGCTCTGGTGAGACTGCACCTGGAATATTGTGTGCAATTTTGGTCCCCTAATTTGAGGAAGGACATTATAGCTATTGAGGGAGTGCAGCGTAGGTTCCCGAGGTTAATTCCCGGGATAGTGGAACTGACATATGATGAAAGAATGGGTCGACTGAGCTTGTATTCACTGGAATTTAGAAGGATGAGAGGGGATTTTATAGAAACATAAAATTCTTAATGAATTGGACAGGCTAGATGCAGTAAAAATGTTCAGTTCAGAACGATGTTGGAACCATGGAACCATGGAACCATGGAAAAATGTTGGAGTTCAGAACCAGGGGTCACAGTTTAATAAGGGGTAGGCCATTTAGGACTGAGATGAGGAAAAATGTCTCATCCAAAGAATTGTGAATCTGTGGAATTTCATTTCGGAGTCACGTGAGAGCCCGCCGGCGCGCATGCTCGACATATCGTCGTAACGCGTTGCTGCGACGGCTGGCGGTGGAGCGCGCTCCTCGCCAGCCCTTCATAAGGGGCCACGGAGGTGAGTATTCCACCTTTAGTTGGTGGTCCTTGTTGTCTGATTATGTCTTGCAGCAAGGACATGGATGGGAGTTCGAAGGGCCGGAGGACGTCAGGACGAGTTCGCCGGTCAACAGTTCCGGGGCCTTTACCATCGGCAGTACCTGCAGCGCAGGCTGGGACTCAGGCGGAGATGTGGGTAAGCCCTGTGTTCACAGGTCCAGATCCGCCAGCACACCACAGCTCGGAGGAGTTCGACGAGGAGGAGTGTGGTGTGCCGCCAGAGCAGGGGGGCCCTGCCATGGCAGTCAGGTTGTCAGCGGGCTCGCTGGCGACCTCGAGCAGGGCGCGTGCCGTTGCACGGCCTGTTCCACTCAGCCCTCCGAGAAGGGGGAGGGGAGGAGCCCAGAAGCCTAACCCTGTTAGGGCTAAGGCATTGCCTGTCGCGGAGGAGCGGTCAGGTTCCAGGGCGAGACCCGGGGCGGCTGTGAGGTCCAGCCGGTACACCCCGACTCTCGACGCCGGGACGGGTCGGTTGGGTCGGGTCTCGTCGCGGTCGCCGAGCCCCCCATGGATGGGTGGGCGGCACCATGCGTCGGCAACGTCCACGATGTGGGCAGCCGGCAAGACTGCGCGGGCCCCAGGCAGCCATGCTTCGGCTGGGGCCGACACCTCGCC
This sequence comes from Raja brachyura, assembly GCA_963514005.1. Next base: position 63,755,688 of record OY740783.1, read on the forward strand.
GCATGTGCCCTTAGTGGCAGCGGCTTCAGCTCTCGCTAAACGGAGGCGATTGAACACGCCCGCGCAGGAATCGCGCAGTTTCGCCTCGGCGGCTGTTAGCGACAACTACCGGCACCGGCAGGGCCTCGACGAGGTGCGGGCCGATGACAGGAGCCCGGTTTTCTTTTCAGAGCCGGAGGACTCCGACCACCTGAGTGTTCAGGGTGAAGGGCGTATTGACCGTATGGAGCGGCTGCTGGAGCTCCTGCTTCAACGTCAACAACAGCAGGGCAGCAACAGGCACAGGGCGTCTTCACCAACATCTACTATCAGCCTGGAGCAGCACGAGGAGGAGGTTCTGGTGGATCCCGTACCACCTCCGGTGGAGGTGCCAGCGGAGGAACTTTTGGATGTGGCGACCAAATTCGCGGCCCCACATACGGCTGGTCTTCCTCTCAATTCAAAGCTGGCAGCCACAGTGGACTTTCTTAATAATCAGGTGCTGCAGGAAGAAGTCCTCATCCAGGCTATGAGCCGTCACAAGGCTCCATCAAACTGCAACTCCCTCAACGTGCCTGTGGTCAATACGCCAATATGGGGCAACATCAGTGCGGCTATCCGTCAACAAGAGCTACAATTGCAGCGGATCCTGAAACTCCTCACGGCCGGTATTACCGCCTTTGCGCGGTCGGTGGACGAGGACGAGCTGAATTTGGACCAGGAAGATGCTCTGGCCTTATTGTGCGCGACCCAGCACGAAATCAACGGGTTTCGCAAAAACAGCATCCGCCCAGCACTCAACCCGAAGTTTGCAGGATTGTGCAAACCACCGCCGCCGCCGCCGCCCCGTCAGCTCTTTGGTGAGGACCTCTCGAAGAGAGTCAAAGAGCTTGACGAACAAGCCAAAACGGTGGGGATCATGCGCTCTAAGAGTGCCCCCACACCGTCCGGCTCAAAAGCTCCATACATTCGCTCACGAGGGTCGGCCAGTGCCTCGATGAGGACTCACCCTCTAGCTCCACAACGACAACAACACCAGAACCAGCACCAAGGGTCTTTTTTAGGACAGGGTCGGCAGAGACCTTTTTGGAAATCGAAGACGCCGCGCCCTCAAGCCAACCCAGCACCTCCACGGCCACCCACACGTGTCAAGGACCGCCGGTAACCACGGAGGTGAGGGGGTCTGGTTCTCTCTTTTCTCTCTGTTTAACTTCCCATGTTGGTGGTCGTTTACGGTTGTTTTTGGATGCATGGGGTAATTTTACTGGTGATGAGTATGTGTTGCGGAATATTCAGGGGCATAAAATTGAGTTTATTAATGGCGACATTCCTCCATCCCAGCACATGCCTGGTCGTACGTTCAAATTGTCTGCTGCAGAACAGGCAGCAGGTTACAAGGAAATTTTAAGTTTGGAACAGAAGGGTGTGATTGAGAAAACAGTGCATGAGCCGATTGAATTTGTTTCGAACATATTTACTAGACCTAAGAAGGATGGAGGCTGTCGTGTCATTATTGATCTAACCCGTTTGAATACGTTTGTAACATATACTCATTTTAAAATGGATACGTTTGAAACAGCCAAATCATTGATTTCTCATGGCTGCTTTATGGCATGCATTGATTTGAGGGATGCATATTATTCAGTATCCATCCAGAAAGATGATAGAAGGTTTTTGAAATTTATCTGGATGGGGCAACTTTGGCAGTATAAGGCTTTGCCTAATGGGCTTACTACAGCCCCTAGATTGTTCACTAAATTGGTGAAGCCAATCATGGCTTATTTGAGACAACGACATCATATAGTTATGGCCTATTTAGATGATGTCTTTATTGTGGGCCACACCCTGCAATTGGCTGAACAGGGTGTTGCAGCTGCTGTCAATATATTTCAACAATTAGGATTCATTGTCCATCCAGAGAAATCAAAGTTCTGCCCTGCCCAGGTAATTAATTACCTAGGGTTCACGGTGAACTCAATGAGCATGAGGATAACTATACCAATTAACAAAATTGAGGAAGTCACTAAGGTGTGCAGAGATTTAATTGGCACCAATATACCATCGATTCGGCATACAGCCACAGTAATTGGCAAGTTAGTGGCTTTGTTTCCGGCAGCACGATATGGACCTTTGCATTATCAGAATTTGCAAAGAGCTAAAATTACTGCGTTAAAATGGAACGCTGGTCATTACGATCGATCTATGCAGCTGCCGTCCGAAGCGATAACTGAGTTGCAATGGTGGGTGTGTCACATTAGCAACTCATTTAAGCCTGTCAGGGAGGCTAATCCGGTGGTATATTTACAGACTGATGCAAGCTCCAATGGCTGGGGAGCTACTGATAATTGCTCTAGTTGTGGGGGTAGATGGGACACCCTTGAGGCATCGATGTTGTTGACTCAAGGGATTAACTATTTGGAGTTGCTGGCAGCATTCCACGGACTTCGTGCATATTGTTCCAAGCTTGTTGGAGCACACGTCCGTCTCCAAATAGACAACACCACAGCTGTGGCATATTTAAACCATATGGGTGGTACCAGGTCAGTTTCGTGTGACAAATTGGCTAACTCAATTTGGCTCTGGTGTATTCAAAGAGACATTTGGATTTCAGCTACCTATTTGCCAGGTGAGCTTAATACTGTGGCGGACACCAGGTCACGCAAATTTAATGACAACATTGAATGGATGTTGCATCCTGAGATTTTTGCTAAAGTCACAGCCAAATTTGGTAAACCGGACATTGACCTTTTTGCGTCACGGTTGAACCATCAGGTACCAGCCTACGTTTCATGGGAACCAGATCCTGGGGCAATAGCGCTAGATGCATTCTCGCTGGACTGGGGGAATTGGGTTTCTATGCCTTCCCTCCGTTTTGCCTCATCAGTCGGGTATTGCGAAAGATTCAGGCAGATGCTGCCAAGGGCATCCTTATTATACCCGACTGGCCCACACAGCCTTGGTATCCGGTGGTCTTTGACATGCTCAACGAACCTTGGGTCCTTTTGAAGGGTTGCCCACAATTGGTTACTCACCCTGTGTCAGGGGAGCCACATCCCTGCCATGGCTATTTAAATTTGTTGGCTTGCAGGTTCTGAACAGGCCGTTAGTCCAATACGGCCTCTCGGCTCGGACCATGGATACCATCGGGGCGTCGTGTCGAGAGTCCACAAGGCGAAGATACCGCTCGCATATTAAGAAGTGGGAAGCCTACTGCAGCCGCTCTCGCATCACGTACGATGACGTGACAATAACCGACGTCCTGGAATTCCTCGCGGGGTTGCACCATGATGAACACTTAAGTTACAGTGCCATCAACAGCGCCAGAAGTGCGCTATCATTCTACCTCAAGATTGGGGTAGGATCCAACAGGCTAGTGTCCAGACTCATGCGGGGTATATTCAATATGAATCCGCCTACACCACGCTATAATATCACCTGGGATGTCAGGGACGTATTAACCCTGCTCAGGACGTGGTCTCCCATGGAAGGGCTCCAACTGGACCAACTCACCATGAAGCTGGTGATGTTACTAGCGCTGACTTCAGCTCAGAGGGTACAGACACTACACAAACTGCGTGTCGACAGAATGACATCTACCCCTACAGAAGTAGTCTTTTTCGTTGACGAGCTACTAAAGCAGCATAGACCTGGGTGCACAGGGCTGCAGCTGAAGTTCCCGGCATACCCCGCAGATGCTAGGCTATGTTTAGCCTCACATATCCGCCACTATGTCAAGGTGACGGCACGCATCAGAGGAATGGAGAGATACCTGCTTGTCACTCATAAGAGACCTCATCATCGAGTGACAGTCCAGACGATATCCAGGTGGCTTCGAGTCGTCTTGGGTAAGTCAGGTATCGACACTAATGTGTTCAAGTCTCATTCCACCAGGGCTGCATCGACGTCAGCGGCGAGGGTCATGGAGGTGCCCATGGACCAAATTCTCGCCACAGCAGGATGGGCGAATGAAGCTGTGTTCCAGCGTTTTTATAACAAGCCTGTTGCTGCTCCTCTACAGTTCGCAGAAGCCGTGCTGAATGCAGGTCAAGAACGTGGAGATGTCCCCGCATGAGGGGTTTTTGATTTGTTATTAATAAATATGCTTTTGTTTTGCAGTATGAGCTATTGAGCCAGTTTGTTCCTCCCATCCATCCCTGGTAGTGGTGTGTCAGCATGGACGTGGTCCAGGGCGTGTAATCACAGAAGCTTTGAAGTCTTCACGAAGTCACTCACGTGACTCCGAAATGAAATAGTAAGATTGAACGAGAACTTACCAGTTCGAAGGTTGATCTTTATTTCATGAGGAGTCGAAGTGAGGGATTTCGTGCCCTCCTCGCCCAACCCTCAATCACCTTCATCTGGTAATCTTAGTCAATTCAATCATACTATGCGAAGTCATTTCTATTGTTGGTTCTGTGATTCCACGCCGCTACTTTGAAGTATGTCGAGCATGCGCGCCGGCGGGCTCTTCACGAAATCCCTCACTTCGACTCCTCATGAAATAAAGATCAACCTTCGAACTGGTAAGTTCTCGTTCAATCTTACTATTCTCTGCCACAGAGGCAGTGGAGGCCAACTCACTGGATGTTTTCAAGAGAGAATTAGGTTTAGCTCTTAGGGCTAAAGGAATCAAGGGATATGGGGAAAAAGCAGGAACTGGGTGCTGATGTTAGATGATCAGCCATGAGCATATTGAATGGCGGTGCTGGCTCGAAGAGCTAAATGGCCTACTCCTGCGCAGGAGTGCTGCTTGGAATAACGGTCTCTTCTTCAGAAATCAGAAGGATTTTTGGAATTGAACAACTCTTGCAGATTTATACGTGACAGATACACTGTCACTCCCTGGACCATAACTGAGCAATTTACTGTTGGATTTTTATGACACCCTTTGAACAGAGGTCTCAGGAAGAATTTTGCTGGCAGTCTGAGATTGCTTTGCATAATGTTGAAGCACCATGTGCTGGATGCTGTGTTATGATCGAGTCCACATGTGTGATACTTCTCCATGGATTGTCACTTTTTCGTGGTGGAGAAGCTTGTGTGGTCCTGAGAGCGATGCCGCGGGAGCTATGCTCTTGGTAGGGCCACCCATGGTGGTAAGGTCGAGGGGGGGGACTCTGGCAAAGAGCAATCCAACCGACCTCAGCGGTGGAACAGGCGGAGGATGATGGCTGACCTTAGTGGATCATCACAACGGCTGAGAAGGCGGATGAAGGCTGCAGCAGAAAAACGTCTCCGGTCATGTTGGACTCCATGCCACTGGATCCTGACTCAGATCTGTCAAGGACCATGTGGTGGCTGTCTGTGCACCAGTCTCCCCACGTTAAACAAAGTCATGCACTGGCATCCTCCAACCCTGGAGACGCCCATGGTCAGCCATGACCGAAAGGGGCCTAAGAATACATGTGAGAAAATTGTATTGGAACACCAAGGATGGGTTTGAAGCTCCACGCAAGACCTCAGGCAAGGGTAACACTCTCAGCTGCTTTATGTTGCACACAGGCTTGCTGTCTCCTCTGTCATTGCATAAAGCAAATTAAACCTTGCAGCCATTAGTTACATTTAGTGTCATTGCATAAAGCAAATTAAACCTTGCAGCCATTAGTTACATTTAGTGTATGCTTTAATATGAGCAGCAGTAGGTTTAAGAAATTTGGATCATGACTTCCATGAGCAAAAATACCAAAAAGAATGCATTTAAGTGATTATAAGGGAATCTATCTATACGTAACTGGTCTTATGCTCTTCCGGTTTGCGTGGTTTTTCTATTTGTGCAAAAACGGTACACGATAGCACTACGATTTTTCGCCACCTTACTCACCATTATCCTGTGCTGCAAGTGCAACTAGTTTTGTTTCGATCACTGGTATATGTTAAAGGTTATTAAGGTTTAAAAATCTTTTTAAAAAACGCGCATGTGCAGATTGGTTGCATCACCTGTTAGTCAGCACCATGCAGATTGGTCTCCTCTCCTGTCAGTCAATGCCACGGTCGGAACGACAATGCCCCTTCTTGCACAGCAGCCTATCCGGCCTCACTCATAAACTCCACTCTCCGCTCCTCACAGAAACTTGTCTACAGTTTCCCCCACCACCGGCGGCGGCCGCAGGGGGTGGGGAGTGGGATGCTTGGTTCAGTGGAGGCCCTGGTCCTGTCTCTCTCTCTCACCCCTCTCCCCCACCCACCCTCTGAGGCAATGGCAGTCCCGTCCCCTCAGGTGAATGGCTGCGACCGTCCGGCTCCTCCGCCGCTGCGGTAACTCACCCTCACGGCCCTCTCGGGGATCTTCTCCACTAGCTTGTTGAAACTCATGGTGCCCCCTGTGATGAACACTGACTCCATCTCCCCTCACGGCCAGGCCCGGCAGCGGGAGGGAGTGGGGAATAGAGGGGACGTGGGCAGTGGGGGAGGTCAGGAGGGATAGTGGGGGGGGGGGGGGGGGGTAGGGGGGAGGTGAGGAGTGGGGGCTAGAGGAATAGGAGGGGGCTAGGAAGGGGAGAGATGGAGGGAGGGAGGGAATGACTGGGGGTAGGGGAAAGGAGAGGAAGGGTGAGGTAAGGGAGAGATTGGGGGAGGGGAAGAGGAGAGGGGAAAGAAGAGGGAGGGTGAAGAGGAAGGGGAGGGAGTGCTGGGGATTAGGGGAAACGAGCCGCACCTGCGAAGTTGGGGGCTATGCGTGAGTGGTGGAAAGTTGTGTTGCGGGACTGGGTTGCGTTGGGGGAAGGGGTGAGTGGTGGAATATTGCGTTGGGGAAGCAGACCCAACCTGCACTTAGTCTAGTGATAAATATGTTTAATTTAGTATTCGTTTGCTGTAAATTCAAGAGAATGAAAAATCGATCTTAAAATAATCAAGTCACAATACTATACCCTGAATCGCTTTGAATATCTATCAGAATTTTTATTGCCAATCAGTCTAAAGGCTTTTTTGTTTAGCATTGCAAGAAACGCATTTCTTACTCAGGAAGTGATTCAGCCTTCATGGTTCAAGTTAACTCAAATTGAATTCCCTGCTTATTGAAAAGTCATTTTTAAAATATTTGTCTGGATGACCAAAAGAATATGCTCCTCGTCCAGTTTTTTTACATGAATACCAGGCGAATGGAGAGTACGACTGGTTTCAAGTTGTTTAAATTTGATTCCCAGTGTAGTAACATGTGGCTGTAAAATTGTAATTTTTGCACATTGCTCCATAACTATACTGCTGTATAATTAGTCTGTCCCTGGAGTCACATTGAGTTGCTTTTGATTTCTTCCTATGAGATGGTAACTATTGTCAATTTAAAAGGGCTTTATTTATTTTTTGTTTAGAACTTCCATTGAAACTTTGTGCAAATATCATATAAGTATGTGTCTGAGAATTTCTGAGAATTCTGCAAATGTAATTGTTAAATATACAATGCATTCAGAAAGTATTCAACCCCCTTCACTTTTTCCACATTTTGTTACATTACAGCCTTATTCTAAAATTGATTACATTCATTTGTTTAATCATCAATCTACACACAATACCCCATAATAAAAAAGCAAAAACAGGTGTTTAGAAATTTTTGAAAAGTAATTAAAAAGAAATAACTGAAATATTCCATTTACATAAGTATTCAGACCCTTTACTCAGTACTTTGTTGAGGCACCTTTGGCAGCGATTACAGCCTCAAATCTTCTTGGGTATGACGCTACAAGCTTGGCACACCTGGATTTGGGTAATTTCTCCCATTCTTCTCTGCAGATACTCTCAAGTTCTGTCAGGTTGGATGTGGAGTGTCGATGCACAGCTATTTTCAGGACCCTCCAGAGATGTTCGATCGGGTTCAAGTCCGGGCTATGGCTGGGCCACTCAAGGACATCCACAGACTTGTCATGAAGCCACTCCTGCGTTGTCTTGGCTGTGTGCTTAGGGTTGTGTCCTGTTGGAAGGTGATCCTCGGCCCCAGTCTGAGGTCCAGAACGCTCTGGAGCAGTTTTTCATCAAGGATCTTTCTGTACTTTCCTCCATTCATCTTTCCCTCGATCCTGACTAGTCTTCCAGTTCCTGCCGCAGAAAAACATCCCCACAGCATGATGCCGCCACCATCATGCTTCACCGTAGGTATGGTATTGGCCAGGTGAGGAGCGGTGCCTGGTTTCCTCCATCGTGACATTTGGCATTCAGGCCAAAGAGTTCAATCTTGGTTTCATCAGACCAGAGAATCTTGTTTATGTGTCTTTTGGCAAACTCCAAGCGGGCTGTCATGTGCCTTTTACTGAGGCTTTTTGAGTGTCATAGCAAAGGGTCTGAATAATAATGTAAATGTGATATTTCAGTTATTTCTTTTTAATTACTTTGCAAAAAATTCTAAACAACTGTTTTCGCTTTTTTATTATGTGGTATTGTGTGTAGATTGATGATTAAAAAAATGAATTTAATCAATTTTGGAATAAGGCTGCGATGTAACAAAATGTGGAACTGAACGCACTGTACAACTTCTAGGCAAAGAAAAAAAGTGGACTGAGGGAATGACAAGAAAATTAATGGTGTGGTTTGGAGAAAAAAAAGCCTTTCACTGTACCCTGGTACACATGACAATAAATTAAACTAAACTAAAAGTAGCAAATAACCAGGATTCAACAATTGCATCATGCTGTACGCTTAATGTGAAGTCCTTAAACTTGAAAAGATAGTCTATCATTGGAAAACATGCAACTCCATTGAAACATTTATAATGGAAAAAAATGTGCCTTGCCCAGCAATTAGAAATTCTCCAACACTTAGTATTTATTTAGTCTGAAGAAGCGTTTCAACCTGAAACATCACCTATCCATGTTCTCTAGAAAGAGTGATGCAGCGCTAGAGTTACTGCCTTACAGCACTGGATTCCCAGATTCGATCCTGACTGCGGGTGCTGTCTGTACCGAGTTTGTATGTTTTCCCTGTGACCGCTTGGGTTTTTCCCGGGTGCTCCGGTTTCCTCCCACATTCCAAAGCCGTACAGGTTTGTGGGTTAATTGCCTTTGGTAAAATTGTAAATTGTCCTTAGTGTGTAGGACACTGCTTGTGATAGTGTATGGGGTGATCACGAGTCGGCACGGCGACTCACTGGGCCGAAGGGTCTGTTTCCGTGTTGTATCTCGAAAGTTTAAATGCTACCTGACCTGCTGACTCTCTCCATAGATGTTGCCTCACGCGCTGAGTTTCTCCAGCATTTTTGTCTACCTGCTGAGTTACTCCAGCACTTTGTGTCCTTTATAGTAGTTATTTTCTGTTTATATTCAAATTGATGTTTAGCACATTTTCAAAAAGGGCACTTATAACAAAAAAATCAATTGGGGTGGTTTTGAGAGAGAGTGTCCTTGGTTCCTGAAGAGATAATTAAACAGTCACTTTATAGCCTGCTGGATAAAAGTTCAGTAATATCCAGGCCCAAGGTGTTTGGCACTGATGTGGCAGTCTTATATCAGGGAAGCACAATGAGTTGCACTTTGTGCAACATGAAGCAAATCGATAAGCCCAGGGGTGTGGTCCCAGGAAGTTTGATGGATGATCTTCAGGGAGTCTTGGTGGTGGGGGGCAGGTGGGGGGTGGGGAGGGGGGGTGATTATGCATCAGAAAGGGGAGTTTGAGAGTTACGAGTTTACGAGTTTGAGAGTTTCCTGCTGAATGGTCTGTGGTAGTGGAGAGTAGGTGGAAGATTGGGTGTGGAAGGCATTGCAGAAAAAAATCATCAGTTAGGGATAGAGGTGGGAAGATAAAGAGTCTTAAGTTTGGTAGGTAATTTGATCAATGGGTGGGGTGGGAGTCCAAGATGGGTGAATATCCATGATGAGCATTTGTCTGCATTGGGCCTGTACTCACTGATAGAGTGGGTGTGGAGAGGATGTTTCCAGTAGTGAGAGAGTCTAGGACCAGAGGTCATAGCCTCAGAATGAAAGGACATTCTTTTAGGAAGGAGATGAGGAGAAATGTCTTTAGTCAGAGGCTGGTGAATCTGTGGAATTCTTTGCCATAGAAGGCTGTGGAGGCAGTCAGTGGATATTTTTAAGGCACAGATAGATAGATTTTACTTCAGAGTCACGTGAGAGACTACGTGAAGACCCCGCCAGCACGCATGCGCGACATATCGTCAACAGCGGCTGAGTTCTCCAGAGCTGCTGATTCAAACTGCAGCCCCCGACTTTACGCCGCTACAGCCCGCAGGTGCTCCTCGGACTGGCGGCAAATCCACCCGGAAGTCGGGCAGGTTCGCTAACTCGGCTGAGTCCAGAATGGAGGACACCCCACCCGCGGGAAGCGACAGTGGTCGACTATCCCGCATGGAGCGGATTGTGGAGCAGTTGCTCCAACGTGACCTGCTACAGCAGGGGTATGGTCACAGTGGGTCTCCTCGCAGACCCATGGCAGCACCCTTTACAGGGCTGCCAAATGTCTCACCCTCCTCGCAGGGGAGCATAAGGAGTCAGAACTGGGCTGACTCTGAAGAGGGGAGTGTGGCTGAAGAAACACCAATGCTAGGGGTGCCAGAAGAGGAGCTACTGGGCATGGTTACAAAATTTGCGATGCCTACCCAAAAAGGGCTTCCGTTGCAACCGAAGTTGGCAGCCAGTATTAACTACATGGCAACAAATCAACTTCAGGAACAGGCCATTAATGACACTGCAGCCAAATACTTAGCTCCTGAGAATTGTGTCTCCCTCAACGTGCCTGCAGTTAACAACCCCATGTGGGGTAACATGACCCCTGGCATCAGAAGTCAGGAAGTAAAACTCCAGAAGATTCTTAAACTACTGGCTGCTGGAATTACGGCCGTTGCCAGGTCAGTGGATGGAGTGGAAATGCCGGAAGAACTACAGGATGCTCTGGCACTCCTCTGTAACACTCAGTTTGAGATAAACTGTTACAGGAAGAGTGTCATCCGGCCTGCACTGAACCCCAAGTTCGCGGGGTTGTGCAGACCCAGCAGTGTACAACTGCCTACATTACTATTTGGGGACAACCTGCCTAAACAGGTAAAAGACCTCGGTGAAGAGGCAAAGGCAATAAAAATGCCGGCTGCCACCAGGTCCTCATACCCGCGGCGACAGCACCCCTATGCATCCACCAGCAGACCACGCTACCACAGCGACAGAACACCTGCTGGTGAAAGCTCAAACGCCGTCCAACCTGCTCAACGGTCTTTTTTAGACCATGGCCCAGCACGGCCTTCTTGGAAGATGCGCCACCCCCACCACAGCGCCTCCACCTCCCAAGAAACAAGGACAGAGGAAACCAACGCAGCACCGCCGATAACCATGGAGGTAGGTGGGTCTGGTTGCCTCAGGAACATCGCATGTTTAAATTCTTCATGGATTGGGGGACGGTTGCACTTGTTTCGGGATGCATGGAGGACTATAACTTCTGATCCTTGCATACTACAAAGTATTCAGGGATACAAAATTGAATTTGTTAACAAACTCCCCCTTCCTGTTCAGCGTACACCTAGTCAAAAGTTTGTACTTTCACAGAAAGAAAAGACAGAAGGTCATGCTGAACTCTTAAGACTACATTCAAAAGGGGTAATTGAGAAAACCAAAAGTGAGTCTCATGAGTTTGTATCGAACATCTTTACCAAAAATAAAAAAGACGGTGGATGCCGCATCATTATTGATTTGACAGAACTGAATACTTTTGTGCAGTACGTCCACTTCAAAATGGAAACTTTTGTTAATGCCAAACAACCCAAACAACTAGTTTCCAAGAGATACTTCATGACTTGCATCGATCTAAAACATGCATACTATTCAGTACCAATAGACAAAGATCATCGCAGATATTTGAAATTTATCTGGGATGGGGCAGCCCTGGCAGTATAAAGCACTGCCTAATGGATTATTATCAGCACCCAGACTGTTTACCAAATTATAGAAACCAGCTTTAGCGTGTCTCAGAAAACAAAAACATATTGTTATGGCATACCTCGATGACATTTTAATGGTGGGGAAAACCTTGGAGTTGGCCAAATTGGCTGTCTCAGCCACTGAGCACTTATTTCAAAAACTGGGGTTTATCATCCATCCAGATAAATCAAAATTAATGCCTTCTACCACTATGGACTATTTGGGATTCACAATTGACTCTGTTCATATGTCTGTCACTTTACCACCAAACAAAGCGTCAGACTTGATAGAAGCATGCAACAGCCTTACTGGCATCAGTAAACGTCTATTCGGCAAGTAGCCAGGGTAATTGGGAAGCTTGTGGCTGCCTTCCCAGCCACACAATTTGGGCCTTTGCATTACTAAAACCTACAAAGGGCAAAAATTGCAGCATTCAAACACCATGCTGGCCATTTTGACAGGCCAATGCAATTACTGGAAAAAGCGAAATTGAAATTACAATGGTGGGTAGACAATGTTCGACATTGCTCTAATCCCATCTCAATCACAAATCCCTCAGTTATACTACAAACTGACGCCAGCACTCAAGGCTGGGGAGCAACTAATACCACCCCCAGTTGCGGTGGTAGATGGAATGCACATTAATTAACCTTACTCCCGGCACTGTGAATTAATTATCTAGAAATGCTGGGAGCATTTCATGGACTCCAGGCTTACAGTTCGGACATGCACCATCTGCACATATGCTTGCAAATTGATAATACCACTGTGGTGGCTTATATCAATCATATGGGTGGAATAAAGTTGATATCTTGTGATGAATTGGTCAATACAATCTGGCACTGGTGCTTAGAAAGGAACATTTGGATATCAGCCACTTACCTTCCAGGTAGGCTAAAAACAGTGGTGAACACCAGGTCACGCAAGTTTAATGACCACACCGAATGGATGTTGGACCGCAAAGTGTTTGCCGATATTATAGATCGGTATGGATCACCAGACATCGACCTTTTTGCATCCAGACTTAATCACCAAATACCAACATATGTTGCATGTGAACCAGACCCTGGGGCAGTAGCGATGGACGTTTTCTCGCTACACTGGGGGGATTTGTTTTTCTATGCATTTCCCCCCTTCTGCCTCATCAGTCGGGTCTTGCAGAGGGTATTCTGGTTGTGCCTGACTGGCTTACTCAGCCATGGTTCCCTGTGGTACTGGACATGGTCTCAGGACCATGCATTCCAATACCCAAACGTCTGAGTTTATTGGTACATCCTGTGACGGGACAGTCACGCGTGCCATGACCGGATTAACCTATTGATTTGCAGGGAATATCATCAGAGCATCGTGCAGGGAGTCCACCAGGAGATAGTACCTCACTTACGTGAAGAAATGGGAGGTGTTTTATACCAAGACAAACACCACATATGACACAGCCACCATTACGGAAGTGCTGGAGTTCCTGGCAAGCCTTCATTTTGATGAATGTTTAAGCTACAGTGCCATCATCTGTGCCAGGTGTGCCCTATCCTCATATCTCGGACAAGGTTTTGATCATCTTACAGTGGGGTCTCACCCTTTGGTGTCTAAACTAATGAGGGGAATCTTTAACTCAAATCCCCCCAGGCCTAGATATTCCCAGGTTACACAAAAAGCTGGAGAAACTCAGCGGGTGCAGCAACATCTAAGGAGCGAAGGAGATAGGCGACGTTTCGGGTCGAGACCCTTCTTTAACACTAGATATTCCCAGACCTGGGATATTGGCATTGTGCTAACCATGCTCCGAGGGTGGGCACCAGTAACGTTTCTTTCCTTAGCCAAATTGACATACAAAATGGTAATGCTGATGGCACTCGTGATGGCGCAACGGGTCCATTCCCTACGCAAGCTAAGTATGGACACCATGGTTATAACCAACAAAAAGGTAACTTTCTTTATTCAGGGGTTACTCAAACAAGGCCTGGATCATCTGGCCGCAAGTTGGATTTCCTGGCCTACCCCGTAGACAGCCGCATATGCATAGGTGACCCACCTTTTACACTACATGGAGGTCACCAAGTGTCTCAGGGGCACAGAAAGGGCCCTGTTTATAAGTCACAAACGTCCTCATCACAGAGTCCCCGTCTATGCCGCATCTGCATCCAGAATGAGGAGTTCCAGACCAGGGCATTGGAGATGTCCTCTTTCTTTAGGAAACGGGGGTTCCCCTCTTCTATTATAGATGAGGCTCTCACCAGGGTCTCCTCTATATCCCGGCAGCTCTGCTTTCACTCCCCATCCCCCTACTCGTAACAAGGACAGAGTCCCCCTTGTCCTCACCTTCCATCCTACCAGCTGTCGCATATAACATATAATCCTCCGACATTTTTGCCACCTCCAACGGGATCCCACTACTGGCCACATCTTCCCATCTCCTCCCCATTCTGCTTTCCACAGAGACCGTAACTCCCGGGTCAATTTGTCCCTTCCCACCCAAACCACCCCCTCCCCTGGTGCTTTCCCTTGCAACCGCAGGAAATGCTACACTTGTCGCTTTACCTCCCCCCTCGACTCTATCCAAGGGCCCAAGCAGTCTTTCCAGGTGAGGCAGAGCTTCACTTGGACCTCCTCCAACGTCATCTACTGCATCTGCTGTTCCAGGTGTCAACTTCTCTACAGCAGTGAGACTAAGCGCAGGCTTGGCGATCACTTCGCCCAACACCTCCTCTCAGTTCGCACTAACCAAACTGATCTCCCGGTGGCTCAGCACTTCAACCCCTTCCCATTCCGAATCCGACCTTTCTGTCCTGGGCCTCCACCATTGTCAGAGGGAGGCCCAGCACAAATTGGAGGAACAGCACATCATATTTCACTTGGGTAGTTTACACCCCAGCGATATGAACATTGACGTCTCCAATTTCAGGTTGTCCTTGCTTTCTCCCTCCTTCCCCTCCCCTTCCCAGCTGTCCCACACCCTACTGTTTCCGCCTCTTCCTTTCTTTTTCCCAACCCCCCACCCCCGACATCAGTCTGATGAAGGGTCTCGACCCGAAACATCGCCTATTCCTTCTCTCCATAGATGTTGCCTCACCCGCTGAGTTTCTCCAGCATTTTTGTCTACCTTCGAATTTTCTAGCATCTGCAGTTCTTTCTTAAACAGTACCATAGAGAAGGTTGGACTCTAACAACTAAAATACTTAATGAGACCTACACTGGGACTCATGTTGTCGACCTCCCCGTGGTGAGCCCTGTCAACTGACCTCAGTCAGGCAGACAACAACAAACAGAGACAGCAGCAGTGGCGCAGCTTGGAGCCAACCCGGAGCTTGCACCCTTTTTAGGGCAATTACCTACGGATGTCGAACTGGATGGCATCACCCTGCTGCAGACGTCTGCTGCCTCAAATGCAAGAAGAAGAAGGACCGACCGTAGTTGAGTTCCAAAGTTTGGCTTTAATGATCTTACGAGTTTGTGACTCCTTTGCTGCTTGGAATGTTGTAAAATTAAAATTGTTGTCTGACGATCTGGAAATCCATATAATTCAGCATCTGGCTATGAGGTAAAGTTTTCCACTCACCAGAGCTCTGGTTCCCTTTCCACCCATCAGAGCCTTGCTTCCCCTTGGTCCCTCTCAAACCTACCTGATTCATTAGAAAGTTTATTATAATACTGCATAATATCTAAAAAAAATCAACAAAAATTCTGTTGCGGTATTAATAGAAATGACATGCAGTAATCCAGGAAATTCACCTCAAGCTCCATAGTACATTCATAAATCCAGTGGCGGATTATCAGATCATTTATTTTTGTATTCCCATGCATATTCCCCGAATCCATTAACATAAACTTCTCTGCATTAAATTCTATTTGTAATTTTTGTTTTACCCTTGACAAGACTATCATAATCTTTGTGCAGTATAAAGGTCCAGTTTTTGCCCAATCGCAAATCTGTAAGTAACCAGCCAATTTGTTAATAAACTGATATGTTTCATGCTTTTAAGTGATGTTGGTCAACATATCTTCTCTGGTTAGGATGCCTGCAATTGTAGAGGCATTTAATATACTACGAGTATAGACAATATTTTTCAGTTTCGTCAACACTAGAAAACAATGTTACAGGTTCATTCATGTGTTGCCTATTCCTTTTGGAGATTGGAGTGGTTTATGTTATGATCAGCACAATTCCAGTAGACATGATCAAAGTCATGGAAAAGTTTACATATTTTAAGCATGATGAATTTTACTGCAGCCGTGCATAAATTTGGTAACTTTAATCCTACTTTAAGATTCAATTTATGGATTAGCTCTGCTGTATAAACTATCCCAACAACCCAGGTTGAAATTGCATATTCTGTTTGATTTCTCAGGAGCACTGGCACGAACAGGTACGTCAGAGAATTTCCATTAAAAACAATATTGAATTTATCAATAAACCTAAATGGTTCGCTCTTGTTTTAATAAATAGAAATGTGAATTTGATCTGATAGCTACTGGAGAGATATGGCTGCATATGGAGGCAGACTGCGACTTCAATATTGAAACATATGTGATATTTCAGAAGGACTGAAACCCAGGAAAAGGTGGAAGAATAGTTCTGTTAATTAATGATAGTTGTCGCACATTAGAGAGGGTTATTTGTGTATGTAAAACTTGAGTGAGAAATAGTAAGCCAACTTGGCACTTGTAGTTGTAGTGAACAGCCCTTTTAACAATAACCACATATATAAAGTAAAGACACAGTATAAAGGAAGAAATAATGGCAGTTTATCAGAAAGCTGAATGTATGATAATCATGGATAATTTATCAGCTGAAAACTGATAATCATGGATAATTTATATACAGATTGGAAAAATTAAAGGCCTGTCCCACTTAAGCGATTTTTTAGGCGACTGTTATAGTCGTAGTAGGTCGCCGACAAACCGGCGACTGGACCCCCCTACAACAATGTCTACGACAAGCTACAACAACCTACCATCTAGTCGACATCAAGCTACGGCAAGTTACCGACAACCGGCGACACATTAGGACGTTCACCTACGACACAATCTATGACATCCTACAACCACACAGACGACAACCTTCGACAACCGAAGTCAACCTACGTCCAACCGCGACAAGCTACGAAAAGCATCGACCCTGTCGGCGACAACTGAAGACAACGGAAGACAATTCAGTCGCCGGTACCTGTCACCGGTTGATGTAGGTAGTCACCAATGGAATTCACCGGTCAACACCAGCGACAACCTACGTCACCTGGCGACAACCTATGACAGCACCTGCGTCAGAAGAAGTCAAGCTACGCTCATTGATGTCAATCCACTGTCGCTGACTGTCGCCTAAATTTTTTGAACATGTTGAAAGTCCAGCGGCGACCAGAAAGACGCTACGACTCTTTGGGCGACAGAGGAGACTGCTCATGACCACACAGGTGACACACCAACAACCATGTGGCGACATCCTAGTCGTCTGTAGTTGCCTAAAAAATAGCCTAAGTGGGACAGGCCCTTATGATGTGCAAAGCTAGCATGGATAAAGCGTTCTTAGGGGGTTATCAGGTTAGTATCACAAAATTACTACCTGATAACATTCTGCGAGCAACTTATGGATACCTGATATTGTGTAAGGGGGATATGATTAGTTAATAACTTAATTGTGAAGGCACCACACAGTACCAATGATCATAATATGACTGAATCTTTGATTCAACTTAAGATTCAAGTTTAGTATTTTAAACATTATCAGGCCATAAGAGCAGAAATAGCTTAAGGGGATTGGCAAATTAAGTTAAGGAATCAGTCCTGATGCAGTGGACCGACATTTCAAGAGATCTCTGCAAATACATAAAATGGACACATTCCAGTGAGGAAGAAAAAATTCCAAGGGGCCGACATCTGTTGTTAACTGAAAACAATTGAGATGGTGGAAGAATTCAAGAACAGCGTATAATTGTGCCACGATGGATGGCACTCAGAACATAAGAAGCAAAATGAATGACTAAAGATTAATAAAGAAATTAAAAATATAGTACAAGGCATAGTGAAACACAAATATAAAACAGATAGTAGGAACTTCTACAGGGATTTTAAAAAGGAAATGAGTTAACAGCATACGCATAGGTCCCGTAGAAAATGAGTCGGGGGAATTGATAAAGGGAAACCAGGAGATGGCCGATGTATTTACCAGGTGTTCTGCATTAGTGTTCACCACAGAGGAAACAAGTAACATTGCAGAAATTACTATAAATCAGGAATTGGAATGGAGAAAGAAACTTAAAGCAGTGGCAAAGACCAAATTTTGAAGCTGTGAGCTGGCAAGTTTTTGTGTCCTGATGGACTTCATCCTGTGATCTTAATAGTGAATTAATTGCTGCTTGGTTTCAAATTTCCAAAGTTCCACTAATTTCCATTTGATTAGAAAATAACAACTGTTTACTCAAAAAGGGAGAGAGGCAGAAAGTAGGAAACTACAGGTTAGTTTGTTTAACATGCATCATAAGGAAAATGTTAGAAGCTAGTATTAAAGGAATTATAGCAGGTCATTTAGAATATTTCAAGTTAATCAGGTAAAGTCAATGTGGTTTTCTGAAATGGAAATCATATTTGACAAATATACTGGAGCTGTTTTGAAGAAGTTACATGCTGTAGTTATATGTCTCAAAGGGAAACCTTACGGGGAACCGGATAGATATACTGTATTTCCCAAATAAAATATTTCCCAAAGGCAATGGATAAGAGCCGCATTCAATGTTTCTGTGGAAATGTTAAGTTATTGGTGTTGGAGGTAACAATTGGCACAAATGGAAAATTGGCTGGTGGAAAGGAAACAGAGGTAGCACAATTGGGTCTTTATCAGCTTGACGGGGTGTAATGAGTGGTGTGCCATTGGGATCAGTGTTGGGACCTCAACTGTGGAATAACGGGTGAAAGAATGGAAGGCATAGTTGCTAAATTTGCCAATGACAGATAAGGAAGTATATTTTGAAGAGGACATTGGAAGGTTAAGCCCCTGTCCCACTTAGGAAACCTGAACGGAAACCTCTGGTGACCTTGCGCCCCACCTAAGATTTCCATGAGTCGCCAGAGGTTTTGGTCGCTCGCCTGGAAAGCCTCGACCGAAGCGTGAGCTGCATCTACTGACCAAAGATCCTACAGGATCTTTGCTACTGAGCGGACACACACACACACACACACACACAAACACATCGCAAAGGTGGGGGCCATGGAGAGCGGAGGAGTGCTGTCTGCGCGATGAAGAGGAAGGTAAATGGCTGCCACAGAGCATGGTAAGTCATTTAGAGAGCGTGGGAGGGGGGGAGAGAAGGGGAGAGAGAAGGGGAGAGAGAAGGGGGGGGGGGGGGAGAAGGAGTAGAGACAGTTTAATAAAGTTAGCGGGCATTTTACCTTTCGGCGGATCTTCTAGGTCCTGAAAACCATCGTTGCTGAAAACTCCAATGAGCCAATCAAAATGGCCGGACAGCGAAGGAGATTGCTTTCGACTGCCTTCGACTGCCTGGAAGTAAATAGCAACCCCACTCCACTGGCTTTGACCAAACGGCAACCTATTTTTAGTCGAGGCTGGTTTTGATTTTGTTGAAATAATCGCAGGAACATAGAAGAAGCCTCGACTACGCGGAAACCACTTTCGACCATTAGGGAGAGTGACCAACTCCTCCGGCATCTCCGGAAACCTCACGGAAACCTTGGGTGGGGCGCAAGGTTACCAGAAGTTTCCGTTCAGGTTTCAGGGGCATTATAGAGAGAGATTGATAATCCAAGGGAGTGTGCAAAGATGGAGCAAACAGAGTATTATGTGGGCATTTTTACAGGAAAACTAAAAAATGCAATATAATGCCTAAATTGTGAATAATAGCAGGGCTCCAGGATGTAGAGGGATCTGGTTGATTCATAAAAGACTAAAGTATGGGTTCAGAAAGTCATTAGGAAAGTGAATAAATTGT
The DNA here is from genome assembly GCA_963514005.1 of Raja brachyura. Next base: position 63,775,453 of record OY740783.1, read on the forward strand.
TTTAATTTATTGTTAAGGGATTTGGATATCATTAATAATAGCTCCAGAAATAGTTTCATTACACTGACCAACTGGTCAGTATAGGAGCAGTATAGGAGCAGGGAGGTTCTACTGCAGTTGTACAGGGTTTTGGTGAGGCCACACCTGGAGTACTGCGTACAGTTTTGGTCTCCAAATCTGAGGAAAGACATCCTTGCCATAGAGGGGGTACAGAGAAGATTCACCAGACTGATTCCTGGGATGTCAGGACTTTCATATGAGGAAAGATTGGATAGACTCGGTTTGTACTCGATGGAATTTAGAAGATTGAGGGGGGATCTTATAGAAACCTACAAAATTCTTAAGGGGTTGGACAAGCTAGATGCTGGAAGATTGTTCCCGATGTTGGGGGAGTCCAGAACAAGGGGTCACAGTCTAAGGATAAGGGGGAATTCCTTTAGGACCGAAATGAGGAAAACATTCTTTACACAGAGAGTGGTGAGTCTCTGGAATTCTCTGCCACAGAAGGTAGTTGAGGCCAGTTCATTGGCTATATTTAAGAGGGCGTTAGATGTGGCACTTGTGGCTAAAGGGATCAGGGGGTATGGAGAGAAGGCAGGTACGGGATACTGAGTTGGATGATCAGCCATGATCACATTGAATGGCGGTGCAGGCTCGAAGGGCCGAATGGCCTACTCCTGCACCTATTTTCTATGTTTCTATGTTTCTATGGTCTGGCTTGTGGAAGAATTTATGTTCGCAATTTTTGCTAAATATTATTTTTGTTTGAAATCTGAAAATGTTGCATAACCAATACAATTTCTCAATCTATTCCAAAATGTGAATTCTAATATTTGAGTTGACTGCCATAGGTCTCTCCATTAGTACTACATGATGGTTAATTCCTGTAACAGATTCCAAACTCAAGGAATCACTGGTTATGTACTTTCAGACGGTTAAACTTTGAGTGGCTAAAACATTTCTGACAAATTGCTGGGTTTTCTTTAACATCCTAGTATTATTTTTAGCTATAATCACATGGGCAAGGCAGACCACAAATTTCACCAGCATGACGAGAAAGCACTGCGCTTTTACGTGGCATAGAGAAAATTGTTTGCACCATATTTGAACTTTGTTCCAAGATTTTCTTGTGAATGCATTGGGTAGTGGTACAATTTGAAGTGTACACAAATTGTAGTCCAGAAATTAATGTGTTTGGGTTGTGGATATTTTGTGTGCTTGAATATATACAGCAATGAGAAAGGAATTGTTTAGCTAAATATATCCAGAATGAAGACCTAATGCACCAGACTTGATGTCCTCACTGCCTTTCACTCCCAATTATGAAGTATGTAAATGAGAAGGTAACATCATGCTTTCTATCCTGCTTATCACACGAGCAGCATATTTCCAAGCACTTCACAGGCAATTAATTACTTTTGGAATTAGGCATGGTTTAATGGGGAAACGTGACAGCCAATTAAGGCATAGCAGACAGCAATGTGATAATTGAACTGCAGGTGCTAGAATCTTGAGCAAAAAACAAAGTATTAGATGAATTCAGCGGTTCGGGCAGCATCTATGGATTGAAATGAACAGACAACTTTTCAGGTTGGCAGCCTTCTTTGGACTAATTGGAGTAGGGGAGAGAAAGCTGGAAATGAGGTGGGGTGGGACAAAGTCTGGCAAGTGATAGGTGGATAGCAGTAACAGGGGTAGGTGTTTACCAGATATGTAGAGTAATTAACAAAGACAAGTTGAAGAAGAGACGAAAGGATGTCAAATAAGGAAAGAAGAATATGAAACTAAGGATATGGATGGAAGGGGGCAGTGGGGAGGGGATAAAAGGGGACAAAAGGGAAATGTGAGACTCTGATGGGAGATGCACATTCGGAGGAGGGGAAAAGAGCAGCATGGCTTGGGTGGCAGGAAATGGTGAAGGGGATAAAATGTGTGCACATTGGAGTGAGGGGGGCAAGGGAAAGAAGGGAGTTGGGGGAATTGGAGAATCTACTGAGTCATGTCAGAAAACATTGCCCATTCCTTCTCTCCAGAGATGCTGCCTGTCCCGTTGAGTTACTCCGGCATTTTGTGTCTATCTAATGTTCATATCATTGGATAGTGTGCCATCCAAGTGGAATATGAGGCGCTGTGGCCTCATCCTGGCAGTGAAGAAGGCCAAGGGCAGTAAGGTCAATATGGGAATGGGAAGGACAGTTTAAATGATTAGAAACTGGGAGTTCCAGCAGGCTTTGATGGACTGAGTGCAAGTATTCAGCCTAGTCACCTAGTCTATGTTTGGTCCCACTGAACTGATGTAAAGGAAGCTGCAGTGGGAACACCGATTCCTGTAGATAAGAACTCTGTCTCACCTGGACTACTGGAGTTCCTGGATGGAAGTGAGCGAGAAGGTATAGGAACAGTTGTTACATCTTCTGTGTTTGCAGGGGAAAATGCCTGGGCGGGGTCCAATTGGGTTGAAAGGGATGAGTGAACCAAAATGTTGTGGAGGGTCTGGTCTCTACGGATAGTGGAAAGGAATGCGGACGGGAAGAAATGATTGGTGGTGGAATCACTTTGAAGGTGGAAATGTCGGGAAATTATGTGTTGGATGCAGGGGCTGGTGGGATGAAAGGTGAGGAGAGGTTCTGAGAGCAGAAGTGCAGAACAAAGAGGAGACAGGGGTGAGGGCTCCATCCACATCAGCATGGGGAGGAAACCATGTTTACAGAAGAAAGGACATATTGGATTACCTAGAATGGAAAGCCTCAGGTTGGGAGTAGATGTGGCAGAGACAGAGAAATTGAGAGTGACGGATGACGTCCTTGCTAGAGGTAGGGTGGGAAAAGATGTAGTCAAGCAATGTGATAATGACCAGTTATTCTGTCTTGGCAGTGTTAACTGAATAGCTGGTGTGAGCAAAGATACCATTTTCTTTTCCAATTGACTCCTCTGCTTAATATGCAACCCGACAAGACAATTCATGTAACAATATTATTCAAACTCAGTCCTCCACGGGAACTGTTTATGCACTCAAGTCTAGAGTTGGGCTTGAACCAACATCTTAAAAATGGAAGTGTTGGTGTGCCAGAGTAATGCTTGGAAATAAATTGTTCCTTCCCCCTGCTGTATTGAACCATGTTAGGAGGAATACCAATTACCATACCCCATTATACCAGGTCAGGTTGGGGATAGTTCCCCCCGCCATGGGTACCATGTAATCCCGTGCTACCTGCTCCATGGTTGAATGGTCGGCAACTAAACCGTCTTCTGGGATGTCAGGACTTTCATATGAGGAAAGATTGGATAGACTCGGCTTGTACTCGATGGAATTTAGAAGATTGAGGGGGGGATCTTATAGAAACTTACAAAATTCTTAAGGGGTTGGACAAGCTAGATGCTGGAAGATTGTTCCCGATGTTGGGGGAGTACAGAACAAGGGGTCACAGTCTAAGGATAAGGGGGAATTCCTTTAGGACCGAAATGAGGAAAACATTCTTTACACAGAGAGTCGTGAGTCTCTGGAATTCTCTGCCACAGAAGGTAGTTGAGGCCAGTTCATTGGCTATATTTAAGAGGGCGTTAGATGTGGCACTTGTGGCTAAAGGGATCAGGGGGTATGGAGAGATGGCAGGTACGGGATACTGAGTTGGATGATCAGCCATGATCACATTGAATGGCAGTGCAGGCTCGAAGGGCCGAATGGCCTACTCCTGCACCTATTTTCTATGTTTCTATGTTTCCCCACCTGTCAAAGGGCAGATGAGCTTCAAGCGAGCCAACAGCCATCCACACTTCAGTAGAAATTGCGATCACTGTCATACATAGCATTGTAAGAAATGATGATAAAGCACATACACCAAAATCCTATACTTCCAGCGGTGGACGTCTGCAGGAACTGGGGGACAGAGATGTGTGGTGCGTTCCTTACCGTTCCCGTTGGAAACCAGCACCACTGCGTCGCTAATGTTTTCAACGATGATGAATGAATGAATTATACCAAAGAAACGGTAATGGTGACCATGGTGGCAGAATAGTTGGAGGTGGTGAGGTAGTAGAGGTGTTGGCGAGGAAAATCTGTATTGTACAGACTCCTGTCTAGACATCTCAACCAGTATTTCAAGATACAGGTATTATGGTCATTCTAGTTGCCGTGTTAATGTGTCTGCACTCTTTGTGTGTGGCAACCACCAGAGTAGGATTAGGTCTGAGAAAGGAGCTGTCATCTCAGTCTTTCAAAAAGACCTGGAACCCATCACTCTTTCAAAATATAAACCTTGTAGGTGATGCCGAGGAATTTGGCATCCGTTTGTGTAACTTGGCAGTGGCATCATAAATCAGTTCCAGAGTAATGGAATAATAACATTTCCAATATGGATAGGGTAAAAAAAAACCATAGTATCCAGGCTTTTTATTAGAATTGTTATTAATTTATTGTTCTGAATCTGACAAGGTAACACTGACAAGGTCAGCATTTATTGGCCATCCTATTGTTCTTGGAATCATGTCGGCAATCCATCTTTTAGTATTGCTGCTGCATGCCGACCATTGAACACCCATTTACACCAGTTCGAAGTTATCTTAATTTTGTATCCACTCCCTACACATTAGGAGCAATTTACAGAGACCAATTAACTTACAAAACCTCACATCTTTATGTGTGGGAGGATACCAGAACACCCAGGTGTCTGGCATTGTGGGCAGCTGCTCTACCAGCTGTGCCACTGTGTCATCCCCAGGTGTGAAGAAACAGTGATGTATTTTCAAGTCAGGTTGTTGTGCAACCAGGGAGGGGAACTTGCAGATGGTGATGTCCCCAAGTGTCTAAAGCTCTTATTCTTTTAGGTGTGGATTTCCGTGGTCCTTTCAGAGTGGTCTAGCAAATAACTGCAGTGCATTTTGCAGGTGGTACACACTGCAACCCCGTACACTGATGGTGGAAAGAATTCATATTTAGGTTGGTTGATGAGTTACCAGTCAAGTGGGCGACATTTGTCATTGATAGGGCCGAGTTTTGGGAGGGCTTTAGATCTGCCCTCATCTGGACAATTGGAGAGTTTTCCATCACACTCATGGTATCAACTGTCTTGATGTTGGAAAGGATGTGATATTGGGAGATGAGTTACTTGCCATAATATAACAAATATGTAACGCACTCTTATAGCCGTAGTATTTACAGATGGTCCATTTGATTTCTGATCATTGACCCCACCCCCCACAATGTGGATGGTGAGAGATAAAATAAATAATTCCATTAATTGTTGAAAACAGGTCATTAGATTGCCTCATGTTAAAGATTGTCAGGCCCTGACACTTCTGTGGTGTCAATATCATTTGTCATTTATCAGCCCATAATTGAATGTTGACTAGGTTTTGCTGCTTGCATGGTTAATTTGTTGACGGATTGTATTAAGAACCTTGTACAATCATTAGTCAAAACTCCCACTTCAGAAATCCAGCAGGTCAGGACCAAAATCAAGCAGCGACATTAAAATCTTCACAATTTGCAATATCCTCTATGAAATAATATTGTTCACGTTCTTTCTTAAAGGGTGTTAATTAATAACCTTCCCTGCTTTACTTGTCCTTAAAATCCACTTTGCTGCGGCAAAATGTTTTCCTAATCTCTAATTTTCCTCGTGGTATTTATTTTCTGTGATCCAATCCTACCCTAAATAGTGTAATTTGTTGACTTCCCATAACCTATACTCTTGGTTTGTATAAAGACCTGTTTTTATCACTTTCCTTGCACTTTTCTCCAATAAATCTAAGTATGTTTTTCCAATGTTACTTCCAGAGACTACTGCTCAGAAACCTGGAATTTTCACAGCCACTTGGTTGTGAAATGTAATATGGTAAAATGCTGCAATTTCTTTACAAATCTTCATTATGACATTCTCAAATATTTTGCATACTTGCAGACACAGAAATTGTATTATTTTATCAAACCAGTGAACCCAGTGGAATATCACCACAGTCAGTGTAAGCATGACTTGGATCCATTCATTCGGAGTTAATTTAGGGCATTTGGTTTCCCTACATCCAGCAACCAACTTTGTTAACATATGCGCTTCTTCTTTTCGCATTGATGTTTTTATTTTATTTACCTCAAAGCCAAGAACTTAAGAATATTGGCCTAATCACAATCTGCAGGCCTAACCTGTTAGATAATGACATTTCTACTTTGGTCTTTGAGAAAATGTATTTTCCACACATTCTACTTTTTATACAATGACTGCAGTTCTGGGCTGTCCGAGAGCAGATTTGTTTTTCCTTTTATACCCAATCTCTCTCAAATTCTGCTGTATGAGACACCTACCCTTTTACCCCTGCTCTCTGCAATCAATGAGATTGGCCAACTTTAACAATAATGTTTGAAATCCTCCCGGACCATTGCCTATAATGTTTTTTGTTGCAATATGCATTTATATATTCTCATTCAGCAAGGATTCTATTATCTTTCCCACCACCACGTTTCTGGTACAATGGACATCTTCTATCTCTTTTCTTAGCATCAGCCATCTACCAAATTTCTTTTCTAAATTCATGCCTGTTGCAGAGTCCGAGCTATCTAGCACAGGAACAGGCCATTCAGCTCAACTCATCCATGTCAGCCAGGTCTATTGTTGTTTCATTTGATTATTTTAATTAATATATAGTATAACATTTCTAATTAATCACCTGATCTTATATTCGCCTGATTTTTCTTATAAATACTGTAGATAAGAAATTAAGATGATGACTGGAAACAAATATGGGCAGGATGGTCAGCAGATGGGAATTGTGGGGGGGGGGGGGGGGGGGGTTGGGAGGGAAGGGATAAGGGTCCCAGTGAGCGCATAAATTCATGACAGTCAGATGGAACCAAGTGAGAAAGGGGAAAGAAGTTGAGTAGCAGGAGACTGGGGAGGGGGGGGGGCAGGATTTGGAAATAAGAAGGTGTGAGAGAGCATCAGGTTGGATCAGAAGGAGAGAGAAAGGAACCCGGGTGCAGTTTACCTGAAATAGTGGAATTCAATGTTATGCCACTGGGTTGTACCCAGACAGGAGCCGGTCTTCTAGTTCATCTTTGGCCTCACCCTGGCTGGGAAGGAGGCTGAGAACAAGCAGGTATTTGTGGAAGTGGGAAAGGGAATCAAAATTGCTAGCAACTGGGAGCTCCACTCAGCCAGAAAGTGGTTTCTTAGTGTGTGCTTGGTGCAATGTAGAGGAGCCCAATTCAAGAGAACTGAATGCAATGGACAGAGTTGGAGGTAAGTCCACCAAGGTCCACTGGATCTCCTGGTTGTTGATCATTTTAACTCTCCTTCCCGTCCCACACTGACCTTTCTGTCCTGGGCATCCTCCCTTGCCAGAGTGAGGCCCGTGTGCCCCATTTGGACCCCCACATATATCTCCCCTCCACACCCCCCCCCCCTTTCTGCTACTTTCACCCCCCTGGTTTCATAATGTCTCTTCTGTTCTTCTGTTCGCCATAACGAACAGGTGGCTTGCTGATCCGGCCCGAGCGCGTACGGATGCCTCCGCCTTCCCCCGGAGGAGCAGAAAAAACAGGGGAACCCGAGACAGTAGGGGAACCAGGGAAGGGCGGTGGGGTTGGAGGAACAGCGGAGGGAGAACCGCGACCGGCAACAGGTGACCCGCGCAGAGGGGAACCGGGTGCTCGATATGGGGAACGAGGCATGCAGGGAACGCTGGCTGGGACTTGAGCCGGCTGCTGGTATGAGAGCGGCGGGGCATAGGGGCCCGGGGCCTGCGGCTTCGGCTCATTAACCGCAAGCAGATGTTGTCGGCTCCTACGGTAGATGGTTCCCTCATAGTCGACCAGATACGAACGAGGTGAGTCGGCCACCCCAACCACGGTAGCCAGACGGGAGTGACCACTGGCGGTTTGCAATCGAACAACCTGTCCAGGCAACAGAGGATCGAGTGGTCTGCACGACCGATCGTGGGAACGCCGCTGGCTGTCATGTTTCTCTTGAATGCGCCTCTGCACGGAGGCAGGCTCCAGCACCCGAGGTTTCAGCTGGCGCTGGGCAATCGGGATGATAGATCTGGTTGTTCTGGACATTAGACGCTGAGCAGGGGACCCCATGGCCGGATCCCTGGAAACATTCCTGAGGTTCAGGAGATCCAGATACAAATCAGAGTTAGACAGTCTCGCCTGTTCCATCAGAAGCTTGGCGCTGCGGACGGCCCGTTCAGCAAGGTCGTTGCTCTGTGGGTACTCCGGGCTGCTGGTGAAATGCACAAAATTCCATTTGTCGGCAAAACTCTTGAACTCTCGGCTGGTAAACTGCCTGCCATTGTCAGTCTGCAGCCTCACAGGGGACCCAAACGTGGAGAAGTGTTTCCGCAGCTTCCGGATCACCATCTCCGACGTGAGGGATGTCAGCAAATCCACCTCGAACCAGTTTGAGTACGAGTCGACCAGGACAAGGTAGTGGTTACCACGCCACTCGAAGATGTCGGCAGCCAGCGAGGACCAGGCCAAGGCAGGAGCGGGCTGTTGCAGCAGGGGCTGTCGCTGCTGGTGTGGAGCAAGACTGTTGCACGTGGAGCAGGCAGAAACACGGTCTCGAATATATTTGGCCATTCCAGGCCAGTAGAATTGGCACTGAGCGTGGGCGAGTGTTGCATCGAACCCGGGGTTCCGCTGTGGGCTGCGCAGTAGTAAGAATTGAACAGGGAGGACGGGACCACCACTTTATGTCCCTTAATGATAACGCCATTCTGGAGCACCAGTTCGTCACGGACCAGGAAGAAAGGCTGTGTTTCGGACGGCGCAGCGGAGCGCTTTGTTGGCCACCCTGATTTAATCACAGACGCAAGCTGCTGCAAGACTGGATCAGCAGCGGTGTGCTCGGCCAAAAGCTGCAGCTGCTTGGTGGGAATAAAATTGACGCCCAGTACGAGCAAGTCCTCTGTTTCGTAGGGGTGGCGAGCACAGGAGGCCCGCGGGGCGCGCGATAAGGTGTCCGCAATGTGCATCTCGGTGCCTTTCTTGTAGACGACGTCGAAATCAAAGCGCTGGAGCTGCAGCATCATACGCTACAGCCTGGCAGGGGCAATGTGAATCGGCTTGTTCAGGATTGTCACCAGTGGCTGGTGGTCGGTTTCGACTGTAAATCTGCTGCCAAACAGGAAGTCTCTGAACTTGGAGCAGGCAAACACCACCGCGAGCAGCTCCTTCTCGATTTGAGCGTACCGCTGCTCGGTGTCCGTCATGGTGCGGGAGGCATAGGAGACAGGATGTAACGATCCATCGACAGATTGGAGGCAGGCCGCGCCCAGACCGAACCTAGAAGCGTCACAGGTGACGGTGATGGGGCGACTCGCATCAAAGAATCGCAACGTCGGAGTGTCAATCAGTTTCGACTTGAGACTCGATCCCTCCGTGTCTGTGACTGTCAACAATGTAACCTTCCTTGCTAAGTTAGATACAGGGGCAAAGGTCAACTCTTATTGTCAATAAATCTGTTCAACAAGATAAGGAATGATGAGGCCTTGGTCGCTGACAATGCTACTCTGCGGGCCTATGGTGGAGAAATTCTCAGGCCTGTGGGGAGGGCCACTTTAACTTGCATGCTGCAAAAGGCCACAAGAAACCTGGTTTTCTATGTTTTGAACTCTGACTGTGTTACCCTGCTGGGAAACCGTGCGTGCCAAGATCTTGGCCTGGTGTCCTTCGACCGCACGGTCCACAAAGTGCAACTGTCGTTTAACCCGCTTGCAGAATACCAAGACCTGTTCAACGATGACCTGGGAAAGTTACCACTGACATACCATATTTCCATTGACCCAAATGTACAACCCGTGGTCCGCGCACCTCACAGGGTGTCCCACGCCATGAAAGACAGGGTCGAGGCGATGCTTAACAACATGGTCGACAAGGGGGTGCTAGAAGCGGTCAGCGAGCCCACCGATTGGGTCTCCACCATGGTTGCCACGATAAAGAAAGACAAGAATGAAATACGTGTGTGTATCAACCCCAAGGACTTAAACCTTGCCATCAGGCGACCACACTACCCCATGCGGTCTGTTGAGGATGTGGCGGCTCAGGTCGGGCAAGCCACCATCTTTTCGGTCCTAGACGCTAAGAACTCGTTCTGGCAGATCCCACTTCCGACACCATGTAAATAAGCAATTTACAAACTCTAAGAGTGTTCAACACATTTTAATGATAGCACAAGGTATTACATACATCCTCAAGTACTGGCTACATTCTTCTAGTGAACCGTACCCAGGAAGGGGAGGGCGTTATGATTGATGTTAACTAGGCGGGGTTAATGGTACTGAGGTAACTATGTTATTGGTTGCATGCAAAACCATCTACAATATTGTTCTTCATTTCATTTTGCCTATACTCGCCCCTTTAAAATTAAGTTTCTCAGAACAATTTTCCTGGCCTTTGTCACACTTAAGCGGTTCTAAAATATTGTCCTAAACTATTTTATTCTGTGATGAAAACCCGTACTGAAAAAACACACTGAGAGAACGTCATTCATTTTTCACTTTCTAAATGTTGAATACAAAATTATCATCTTTTTTCAGGAACTGTGGCCATGTAAGTATAGAGCTCAAATGGGATATAACTGCTGCTCGATAGCTTGAATGATTTTTTTTTTTTGCAGACCTCTTATTGAATTGCCCATATATCCAACCATTTCCCGAGCCAAAACCAGCTGGCAAATTCCCACAGAAAATAATGGAAATTCCTTAAAACCATAGCAGGAAAAGATTTAACTGTGAGGTGGGGAAAAAGAGGCTGTCAACAATTTGGAAGCTTGACAAAATAAACACATCAAGGCATTGGAACATAGCAATGGCTATACAAGAGAAGGCTAACATCCATGCAGTTCACTTTTCAGGATCCAGATTGTTGCCTGAAACTACCAGGATAGAGTTGTGAAGTAGTCATTGCAATCAATATGAATTAATCCCTAATGGAAGTCAGGACAAACACCTGTTCCTCTCATTATGCTTACAATTACCTCTGGATTGAATATTAATTTTACATTTTATGAATATAATGACTTTCAAGTTTGCATGATAAAAAAATTGTGTCTAGGATTAACTCACAAATGACTTGCATCAATTAAAATGATACCTAGAAATGTCATCCTGTAGAATCATAGCGCTATGCACTTTGGCTCAGAGTTCCTGCTGACCATAAACCACCTATTTATACTAATCCTACATTAATTCCAAATGTTATTCTCCCAAAATTTTCATCACCACTCCCGAGAATCCACCACCCATCTACATTAGTGGCAATATACAGCAGCAGACTAACCGAGTGACCTGCAGGTTTTGGGTTGTAGGAGCAAACTGATGGATTCAGAGGAAACCTACATGGCCACAGGAAAAACATGCAAACTCCATGCAGACAGCACCTGAGGTCGTGTTTGAACCCAGTTCTCTGCCGCTGCAAGGAAGCAGCTCTATTAGTTGCATCACTGTGCGGCTGATTAAATCTCTCAATATAATAAATTGGATGATTCATATACAAATGCCCGATGTGCTACAAACTCATTATCTCCGTATTCTCAACAAACTTGAAAAAGTCAGGGCTGGGCTGCCTGTGGCATTTACATGGGCCAGGAGGTGGGAAAGGCCCATGTTTTGAAGACAATTCCAACCTTCAGCCATGATTTTCATTTCTAATCCCAACTCCAGTCCGGTTTTCAGACAGGAACAAGGCAGCTGCATTTTCAAAACTGGGATCCAAAAGCAAAGGCCAATTGAACGATTGTATGTAGGAAGGAACTGCAGATGCTGGTTTAAATCAAAGATAGACACAAAATGATGGAGTAACTCAGTGGGACAGGCAGCATCCAGAGATTGAACCATTGTTCTGCCACAACCATAAAATATTGGAATTCTCCATGGTTTCTGCTGTTGATTTAGCTGGAAAAAACATTGCTTCTGGATAAATACACGACCATATACATATATCATGGTCTGTACAGAGTATTTGGAAATTTGGCCACGTCATTTGAGATAAATACTAACATGATATTTATCTGGGATTTCTTTTCATTTTAATCAAAATCTATAGCTTAGTTTTAAAAGTTTTGTGATAGCTTTCAGAATGAACATATAGAAGATAGACACAAAGTTCTGGAGGAACACAGCGGGATAGGCAGCATCTCTGGATAGAAGGAATGGGTGATGTTTCGGGTCAAGGCCCTTCTTCAGAACTTTGCTCGACCTGAAACATCACCCATTCCTTCTCTCCAGAGATGCTGCCTATCCTGCCCTGTGCTTGAAACTGCAATGGCAATGGAAATGAAGTGAAAATGCAATCAGCTGTTTGGCTTGAGCCTGCCCTGTGCTTGAAAGTACAATGGCAATAAAAATGCAATGAGCTATTCGGCCTGCCCTGTGCTTGAAACTGCAATGCAATTGGAAATGAAATGAAATGAGTTGCTTGGCCTGCCTGAAACCACTAATTTCGGCCACAAGGCCCCTATTAGCCGAGAAACCATTCCCTTTTGCCCAAAATGCCCGTATTAGCCCAGGAGGAGCATTTTGGCCAAAAGGCCCGTACCAGGCCAGGAAAGGTCCAGAAAAAGTGCCTTTGATTGAGATTTCACTGATTTTTTTTAAACGAGTCCCTTTGGCCCATTAGGCATGTAACTAGCCCATGAGTCCCTTCGGCCCATCAATAAGTATTCCCCCTCGAAGTATTAAACCTCACCCCAGTATTTTTCTCCCTCCCTTCATTTGCTCCCTGTGAGATCCAGGCCAGGATAGACCTTCATTGCTGTGATCTGCAGAAAAAGGTGGAAAATGTCTAAAATTGATTCTCCACCGTATCCCCCTTCTCTCTCACAGTCTCTCACCTGTTTTGGGCAGAATTTCTGGCAGTTTCTGAGCTGCCAGCCCACCAGGCCTAAGTGACTGAGCTGCCAGCCTACCAGGCCTGAGTGACTGAGTTGCCAGCCCACCAGGCCTGAGTGACTGAGCTGCCAGCCCAAGAATCAATTTGACCCACATTGTCCATACTAGCCCTCTGGAAACCAGCCCCTTCAGCCCACAACACCCATACTAGCGCTTCAGAAAGCCCCCACACTGGCCAGCAATATTGGAATTGGTGGAAAGGTGGAATATTGCGTTGGGGGACCAGCCCTCCCGTGTGAACATGGGACCCAACGGGTCCCACTTAGTCGAGTATTATATTAAATACTGTGGATCCTGGAGTGAACTGAACATGATGGACAAATTACAGTCTTGTAAATACCTATTTTTTGGCTTACAGTAGAGAAGCTGGAAAACATTACATAAATTACATATAGAAAACATTACCACATACTGTCACTTACAGTCAAAGTTGAAGAAGTCTTATTTTCCCCTTAGATTGTCACATAACTAACTTTTGATTTCATTTCAAGAATTGTCTGCAGAATGAGAAAATCTACAGTTCATATCATCAGTCTAGAACATCTGTGTATCAACAAACATCAAAGCGTAAGATGGTCTTTTAAATAGTATGATTGCTGCAAGTAGTTGAGACCAGCTCAAGCTGAATATGTCCAGATGACTGGCTTGGTGTCATAATGCCCTTCCAAGTTCTCACCACTCTATAAAAACACACTGAACAAAAACATTTGCATGGACTGTTCTCCCCATGGTCACGCTATCCCATGCAAATCCTAAACAGTCCGTGTGACCATTCCCAGGCTTCATGTTACTGTTGATCTCTGAGGAAAATGAATGCAGAAGTATTTACACGATTACACAAGTATTGATCAGCTGTTGATTTATCAATCAATTTATCTATCTATCTATCTTCTATCTATCTATCTATACTATTACTAAAACTCTCATCTTGACCACTTCCGAACTGCGTTGTAATTAAATTTGCGCAAAACAATCCCCCATAGCGCTACGATTTTTCGCCACCTTACTCACCATTCTCCGCTGCTGCAAGTCAAATAAGTTTTGTTCCGATCGGTGAAATAGTACAAAAGTTATGGTTTAAAAATCATAAAAACTGCCCCCTACCGGAACCCGCTGTCAATAACGCAGCAAGGAGAATAAAATGCTGAAGGGGTGGAGTGTTGAGCAGCCCATGCAGACTGTGCAGCCCACACGGACTGTGCAGCCCGTGCGCAGTGCGCAGCCCACGGGGAGTGCGCAGCCCGCGGACTGCTTCTGCGACAACCAGCCAGAAGCTGCTGAGTTGAACCGGAAGCCTCTGAGTGAAGCCGGAGTGGGACCGGGATCTGCTGCATGAGGCCGAAAGTTGAAGGTGCGGGGCGAGCACAGTGCGAGCTGCGTCTTCTGTGACCCCCCCCCCCCCCACCTTAGTCTTAAATGACCTCCCCTTTATTCTAAGACTGTGGCCCCTGGTTCTGGACTCGCCCAACATTGGGAACATGTTTCCTGCATCTAGCTTGTCCAGTCCTTTTATAATTTTATATGTTTCTATAAGATATCCTCTCATCCTTCTAAACTCCAGTGAATTCAAGCTTAGTCTTTTCAATCTTTCCTCATATGACAGTCCCGCCATTCCAGGGATCAATCTCATGAACCTATGCTGCACTGCCTCAATCACAAGGATGTCCTTCCTCAAATTAGGAATTTAGCTTACTTCACTGCCTGCTGTACCTGTAAGCCAACTTTCAGTGACCGGTGTACAAGACCACCCAGGTCTCACTGCACCTCCACCTAACCTAACCTAACCCCACTGAGATAATGATCTGCCCCCTTGTTTTTGCCGTCAAAGTGGATAACCTCACATTTATCTATATTATACTGCATTTTGAAGGAACTCGTGCAAAATTCAATTGAACATGACTTAAGCATGCTGCAGCACTACTGTATATGTTCACCAGACAACCATCTGATGTTTTAATGAGAAACATAACTAGAATTTGATTGGTGCCCACAGAACCATGTTAAACAGATGCTCTGTGGTGGGCCATGAAAGGTTTTGTTTCCGGGCCTATTGTTTGAAAATCCACCTGTCATGAGGCATAAGGGGATGGGGTGGAGGAAGAAGAATCAGACCACTAAGTAGAGGTTTGTGAAGATTGGTAGGATAGGTTTGGCTGCAAGGTTCGTTGAGTAGTCGCTTGAAGTTAGAATGGGTGGGTCCAGTCAAGTAGTTTCCTCTGCAATATCCTCCAAATTCACTGGAAGGATAAGTGAACCAAAATCAGCATCTTCTCCTAGGCCAACAGCCCCATTACTCTTCATGCACACAATCAGCACAATGGACAAGACTTCTGAAACAACCACATTATTTGGAGCTCCATCATGCGAAGAGATGACCATTTATTACTTTTCTATATAACTATATAACCATATAACAATTACAGCACGGAAACAGGCCATCTCGGCCCTTCAAGTCCATGCCGAACAACTTTTTTCCCTTAGTCCCACCTGCCTGCACTCATACCATAACCCTCCATACCCTTCTCATCCATATGCCTATCCAATTTATTTTTAAATGATACCAACGAACCTGCCGCCACCACTTCCACTGGAAGCTCATTCCACACCGCTACCACTCTCTGAGTAAAGAAGTTCCCCCTCATGTTACCCCTAAACCTCTGTCCCTTAATTCTAAAGTCATGTCCTCTTGTTTGAATCTTCCCTATTCTCATAGGGAAAAGCTTGCCACATCAACTCTGTCTATCCCTCTCATCATTTTAAAGACCTCTATCAAGTCCCCCCTTAACCTTCTGCGCTCCAGAGAATAAAGACCTAACTTATTCAACCTATCTCTGTAACTTAGCTGTTGAAACCCAGGCAACATTCTAGTAAATCTCCTCTGTACCCTCTCTATTTTGTTGACATCCTTCCTATAATTGGGCGACCAATATGAGTAGGAAGGAACTGCAGATGCTGGTTTAAACCAAAGATAGACAAAAAATGCAGGATTAACTCAGTGGGAGAGGCAGCATCTCTGGAGGGAAGGAATGGGAGATGTTTCGGGTCGAGACCCTTCTTATATCTATTCAAGATTAAGCTCAAAGTCTCTGAAAAACATTTTCAATGGTTCATGGCAATCCTTGACACATGACAGCTCAAAGAGAAGAAGGACAATTTACAATTATATTGAGAACAATATTCCAAAGTTCATGCAGTAGAAGCGCACAGAACCTTTGCAGAAATGGCTGAAAGGCTTAACCATCACATAAATTTACCTGCTCCATCTCTCAAAAGAGTTTTCATATTGGCCTCACCACTCAATATTTCCACATCAACATCAGTTTCAGTTTAGTTTATGGTCACGTGTACCGAGGTACAGTGAAAAGCTTTTGTTGCATGCTAGCCAGTCAGCAGAAAGACAATACATGATTACAATTGATCCATTTACAGTGTATAGATACATGTGCAAGGTAAACCCAGCAAAGTCCATTCATGGATAGTCCGAGCATCGCGAATGAGGTAGATAGTAGTTCAGAACTGCTCCCTGGTTGTGGTAGGATGATTCAGTTGCCTGATAACAGCTGGGAAGAAATTGTTCCCAAATGTGGTGGTGTGCGTTTTCACACTTCTATATCTTTTGCCTGATGGGAGAGGGGAGAAGAGGGAGTGGCCAGGGTGCGGCTCGTCCTTGATTATGCTGCTGGGCTTGCTGAGGATTAGCACATCTACATTTCCTAATCATTCACCATTTAACTAATGCTCTGACCTTCTGATTTTCTCACCAAAGTAGTAATTTTATATTCTTCCACTTTAAGCTTCATCTTTATATCTCCTTACTCTGCTTAATACAACTTTAGTTTGAGCAAAGAAAGTGCTGGAGGAACTCAGTGGGACAGGCAGCATCTGTGGATGGAATGGACTGTTTCAGGTTGAGATCTTCAGACTCAGAAGAATAAGGTGGAAGAAAGCTAGTAAAGAGAAGTAGAGTGGAGCAAAGCCTGGAAATTGTTAGCTGGTACAGAAGAGAGGAAGGAGAGGAAGAGGAGACAAAAAGGTGTTAGATAAGTATAGAAGAGGAGGAATAAAATGTAAAGCTGGATAAGAATGGAAGTGGGCAGAGAGATGGGGGAAGAGAGAGCATCAAAGGGAAATATGAGATTCAGGAATGAGAGATGAGCATAGGAAGGAGTGATGAGATGTATGGTGGGAGAAATGCACCAGGGTTGGTGGGGAAGGAGGGCGGGGGGGAAGGGTTTGAGGTGGGAGAGTGGTATATCTGGGCCTAATATTTGAAATTGGAGAATTAATTGTTCATATGATTGGGTTACAAGCTACCCCAGTCGATTTTGAAGTGCTGTTCTAACTAGTATGTGTGTAGCCTCACTCTGGCAGTGGCAGGCCAAGAACGCAAAGGTCGTGGCAAGATCTCCAGCAGGCCTCCAGAAGAACACGTGTTTGGCGAAATGCTTGGTTTTGCCGATGTAAAAGAGGGCACATCGGAAGCACCAAATGCAATAAATTAGGTTGAAGGAGGAGCAATAATTATTTAACTCTGCATCTGCAATATATTATTTTCTTATCTGCCACCCTTTTGTCTCTTTTTCACATTCAGTCTTTGGCACTTACTCCACCCATCTGCCAATCACCAACCCCCCTGCACCCCACTCACCAGCATCCACTTGCGAGGTTTTGCCCCACCCCCTCCCCCTCTTTTCCAGCTTCTCCACCCTATTCTAATCAGTCTGGACCCAACCCAAAATGCCGCCTGTTCATTCTCTCCATAGGTTCCATCTGACCCATTGAGATTTTCCAGCAATTTGTTTTTTTTTTCCCCACAGGTTTCCAGCACCTGCAGTTTCTTGTGTGCACAATTTTTATTTGATCTTGTAATACCTTGGAATGTTTGCACTTAAGTTTGGAAAAGTGCAATTGTTGCTGGCAGTGTTGGCACATACAGCCAGTAATGCAGAGAGATAGTGGGAACCTGGACATCATCGTCATTATCTCTTGTTTCTCTTTCAGTCAGAGGAAGTGTCTCGACCCAAAACCTATTCCTTTTCTCCAGAGATGCTGTCTGATGCTGTCTGATCCACTGAGTTACTCCAGTTTTTTGTGCCTATCTTCGGTTTAAACCAGCAGATGCAGTTCCGTCCTACACATAATGGGAACATAATTTGGACATTCAATTGAAGTTGACCTTCTAGTCCTTTATCCTCTCTCCTGCAGGTGCTACTAGTTGCATGGGCCCAAGGACAATGGTCATCTCTACCTGCACAAGTGACCATTCCTCTCAGAAACATGCCTTGAGTTGGTGGATTTAGAGATGTGAGAAAAGGCTCAGAAGGAACGGGGAACAATAAGCAGGTGTTGCATGTACCTGTTCCTTTGGGAAACAAGAAGACACAAATGTGTTTGATCTACAGCTATTCCTCATCCAAATGAGAAATGAACAAGGGCATTATAAACGGGCCAAGTTGAACCTCTGACACCTTGCCAAGTGTGAATTGCTTTATTAGCATGTGAATACTAACTATTAATTTGATTGTTAAAGAAGGAACTGCAGATGCTGGAGAATCGAGGGTACACAAAAGGCTAGAGAAACTCAGCGGGTGCAGCAGCATCTAAGGAGCGAAGGAGATAGGCGACGTTTAGGGTCGAGACCCTTCTTCTTCGAGACCCTATTAATTTGATTGTTTCTTACTTTTTGAAAGCACTTCCATGATTCTATCTTTCTTACTGCTTTCTTCTTGTTTCTACAGTGCATCTGTTGCTTTCTCATTTGCTTTTGATTTCCCTTTTGTTTTGTTTCAAGTTCCTTTCTCCCTTCGTCAGTATTTTCCGGATCTGCTAAGTAGCTTTTTGGCAAATGTGAACAGCCATCAATCACAAACATGGTGTTCTTTTATACAAGTGAAAGAATGCCTGTAACACCCCATTAATAATCCAATGTTCTGTTTATTCTCTAGATTTACTCTTAAACTTGTCTGGAATGTTTTGCTTGCCAGGGGATGGTAATGTCATATTCCACAAGCCTTAGCATTAAATTCTTAATATCTATTCTAAAGTGACACTGTCTTTAGGAAAGCATGTTCATAAAACTAGTCTTGCTTGTAAATGAGAACAACATCATAAATTGTGACCCCGAAACCTCACCCATTCCTTTTATCCAGAGATGCTGCCTGTTCCGTTGAGTAACTGCAGCATTTTGTGTTTTTCTTTGAGGTACCTTCTATGTATGATTCTCTATGTATGATGTGACTACCTTCTATGTATGATGTGACTACCATGAAACAAAGTCTTGCATCAAAGTTTGCATGCACCACCAATATAATCATTAATATCCCTTTGATTAATGCCTATATGAGTAATTAATTAGAATTCCTCAATAGATGAAAAATAATCCATGTAGTGACTTCAGAAATATTTTAAGATGTAAAATTGTCTCCCTTTTAACAGAGGAGATTTTATATATAGCCACTGATGGCCTCTGTTATTCTAATGCTGGCAAGATGCAAATGAACGGTTTGAAATATTATAAGGTTGAGGATCAGCTTTGGGCATGTCTCCCAGTTGAAATCCTGTCTGTAGCATCCATCTGGAGGAAGAATTCTCTGACTGGAAAATGACTAGTAATTAGGACAGCACAGTGGTGCAGTGCCAGAGACTCAGGTTCGATGATGACTATGAGTGCAGTCTGTATGGAGTTTATATGTTCTCCCTATGACCCCGTGGGTTTGCTCCAGGTGCTCCAGTTTCCTCCCATATTCCAAAGATCCACAGGTTTGTAGGTTAATTGAATTTAGTAAATTGTCTCTAGTCTGTAGGATAGAACTACCGTACAGGTGATTGCTAGTCAGCACAGACTCTGTGGGTTGAAGGGACTGGTTTCCACGCTGTATCTCCAAACTTATCTGGTACTACAGGAAAGTCATCAGGAACCTTGCATTGTATCAGAACAACAATCTAACCCTTAATATTAGCAAGATGAACAGTTTGATTATTAATCTAAGCAAGTGAGGGTGGAAGGTGGAGGAGGAAAACACAAATCTGTTCTCATCAAAGGAGATGCTATAGCAATGGTCGACAGTTTTGCATTCCTTAGCATCCATATCATTATCAACCTAACCTGTTCCCTTCACACTGATCATGTAAATGTAAATGGATCCCTGTAAATGGCTCGATAGTAATCATGTATTGGCTTTTCACTATCAGGTTAGCACACAAGAAAAGCAATAAACTGAACTGAACAGAACTGAAGCTAAACTGAATTGCTGCAGTGATCGAAGAAGTGCATCGGCATATTTACTTAGATGACTGAGAAGATTTAGCATGTCCACATGCTTTCTTTTGAACTTCCACTGATGCACGATAGAAAGTATTCTGACAGGATGAATCTCAGCCTGAGATGGCAACTGCTCTGCACTTGCCCACCTGAACTTGTAGTGAGTGGTGAACACAGCCCAGTCCATCACATGTCCATCATTTCCCTCCATCCAGTCCCTCCATCCAGTCCATTTTCATGTGTTGGATCAGGCTGGAAATATTGTCAAGAATTCCTCCTGTACTCTCCATTCCTTTTTTTCTCTTATATCTTCTGGGAAAAGACACAGGAGCTTGAAAACCCAGACATCCAGACTAGAGAACAGCTTCTTCCCCACAGCTAACAGACTGCTTAAAAAAAATCACCTCTTCACACCCACTTCACAGAGGTGCTGCCATGTGATCTTACTCTCAACTCTATCTCATTCGATTATGCGGTTATTGCACTTTAATATATTTTTTCAGATTGCAGAATGTATACACAATTCTGCTGCTTTATCATCGTCCTTGCTTCTATAGTATCTCTCATGACCATGTATAGTATGTGCTCCATGAGCTGAATGAGAACAAGGAATTTCATTGTACCGTAGTGTCCAAGGCCAAAAACTATTCTGAATCTGAATCAGTCTGCTGGTCATCTTCTGACAGTGAAAATTTTTATCGGACAAGCCTACTAATCCTTTTGATTTGGGTCCTTCAAATTGCCCAAGAAAAATCTTCAGCCTATGGCACTTGGGATCCTTGCAAAAAGGGTCAAATGCACAAAGTAAAATGATCCCTAAATTTTCTTACTGGGTTTTTTGGGTTTTTTTTTTAATTATTATCATAGTTCATAAAATCCATGACATGTTTAGCTTCTCAGTGGGATTACAATAATGACTGGAAAGCTTCAATTCCATCATGATTTATCAGAATTTTAAAAATATCAAAACAGAATGAGAAACTCGTTCAGCTACTGAAAAACAAGTGCTACAATAGTCTTGGAATTATGTTAATATTTAGTTTTAGTTTAGTTTAAAGATACAGATACAGAGATACGGAAACAGGCCCATCGGCACACAGAGTCCGCAATGACCAGCAATCCCCGCACATTATCGCTATCCCACACACACTAAGGACAATTTACATTTATACCAAGCCAATTAACCTACAAACCTATACGTCTTTGGAGTGTGGGAGGACACAGAAGATCCTTGAGAAAACCCACGTAGGTCATGGGAAGAACGTACGAACTCCGTACAGACAAGCACCCATAGTCAGGATCGAACCCGGGTCTCTACAGCTGCGCAACTGTGCCGCCCCTATTCTGGTGATATTTCAAAGGAGGGCTATATTCCAGGCCGAACATGCTGCTATTCCAATAGTAAAACATGTGTCAAATGTCAATTATATGGAATTGGTCTAAATTGAAGGGAATGAATACACTGAGTGGCAGATTTGGATGGTAATATACGTAATAGCTTATTTATTGTTGTAAATGCCGTTGCCTGTAATTATCCATGAATTGTACAGCAGAAAAAATAATGTTTACTTTTGAGACAGTGGAATACCAGATGTTATAACATAATTAGTGATCCTCAAAGAATCACTAAGTGTACAAATGATACACTTGAAAGAAGTGAAAACTGTGCTTTCTGCTCAACCAGAATGCAAAGAAGACCATCACTGTAATCAAAAAAAACCTTTTAAAAAGATACACTTACGAGATTCTGCTGTGCATAAAATTTGGATGTAGAAATAGGCAGCTTTTGCACTGGAGTGTATGTAGGGTTGAAAGCTCAGGTTGGGGATGAATAAGGCATCAAGACCCTCAGTCAGCAACTTTGGAGATGACTGGCACTCATGGTTAGAGCACACCTTTAAAGGATCTGCCAGTGTGGGGTAAACAATGAGGTCACAGGTTGCAGTGACATCAGTGTGGAGGGAAAAGCGTCCTATGTTGGCAGGGACACACTTTGAGTCAGCAGTGGGTCAGAACATTACAAATCGGTGGCAAAATTATGTTGGGGGATACTGGAGAAGCGATAGGGTGGAAATAGGCCGGATAAATGACCGGGCCAGCATCCTTCGTGGTGGAGTGGGATTTTGAAGAAGTAATTGGGAAACACAAGCAATGTATGTAATGAGGTGAGGGGAAGCAAGGAATTAGAAATGATTGATTGTTGTCATCTGTACCAAGATACTACAAAAAACTTTGTGTTAATGTTTTCATCCAAGCAAATCACATCAAATGTGAGTAAATCAGCCAATGCAAAAGATATAATAAACTGAGTGCAGAATAAGGTGTTACAACTACAGAGAGAGTGTAGATGAAAAGGGCAACAATGAAGTAAATTAGAAGATTGCGAATTCATCCCCAACATTTGAAAGAATCTTATGGTCTGTCCCACTTAGGTGATTTTTTAGGCGACTGCAGGAGACTATGCGGTCACCACACGGGTGGTTGACGGGGAGTCGCCTTCATGGTCGTGAGGAGTTCCCGCATTCTGGGATCTAGCCGCGGCCTCATTGTGGCCGCAGCAAATTTTTCAACATGTTGAAAAATTAGCGGCGACTAGAATGAAGCCGCCATGGAGAGTAGCGAGAATTCTCATGCCGTAGGTGGGTTGTCAGGAGGTCCTAGTGGGTTGCCAGGAGGTCGAAGGTTCTCGTAGGTTGTAGCTGGTGATGACCGGTGAATTTCATTGGCTCATTGGGAAAATAAACGCAAGCAGTAATGTTAATGTCTGCCAGGCTTCACGTGTATCTCCTCCCCCTCCTCCCCCCTCCCCTCTTTTAAAGGATTTACCGTACACTGTGCTAGCCATCTTAATTACAGCGCCAACCTTCCTGGTCATCGCAGTGTGTGTCTGTATCACCTTGGCTTTGCACCGTGTAAATTTCACTCAAACAGCGCTCCCCCCGCTTGTCCTGTCCCCCGCCTGCATAACGGGCTGGTGAAGGAAGCGATGTGTGTGTTCCACACTGACAGTCGCCGTTCCAGTTGCCGGTTTTTCAGACGGCTGCTGGTAACTTGACAGTCGCCGGCAGTCACCTGAAAAATCACCTAAGTGGGACAGGCCCAAAACAGCAAGGAAGAGGCTGTCCTTAAATTTGGTTGAATGTGCTTTAAAGCGTTTGTATCTTCCACTCGACAGAAAGTGATAGAGAATGACTGAGATATGTGGTCCTTGATTATTATCGACAGAGTAATTGAGGATTGAGGCTAGTTCATTTAATGGGGACCAGGCTGCGTTCACAACTTTCTGCAGTTTTTTGCAGTTTTGTTCAGGGTAGTTGCCATACCAACCTGTGATCCAGTCAAATTGGATGCATTCAAAGGTACGTGTAAAAATTGGTTAGAGTCATTGGAGAGGTGCTGAATTTCTTCAGCCTTCTGATGAATGTGCTTTCTTGGCCATAGTGTCAATGTTGTTTGACATGTTGATGTCCTTTCCTGGCCAATTGCACCAATGTGGTTAGACCAGGACAGGTTTTTGGTGATATTTAAGTCAAGAGTTAAGAGTGTGTTATTGTCATATGTCCCAGATAGAACAATTAAATTCTTACTTTCTGCACCACAACAGAATATGAAAACATAGTACATAACGGAAGAAGAAAAAAAAGTTCAGAGTGTGTATACACATGCACACATACTCAATAAATAACAAATGTATAATGCAATAGTAATAATAGCCTGTTGGAGTTCAGAGCTTATTTGTTGTCATGTTTAATAGCCTGATGGCTGAAGGGAACTGGAAGCACTCGGCCATCTCCACTTCAGCACCATTAGTGCAGATTGGAACATGTGCTGCACCCACTTCCTGAATTCAATAACAAGCTCCTTCATTTTGCTGATATTAAGTAGCGATGTTACAAAACCTACCATCAGCAGTGCTGTTAATCTGCCACTGCCCGTGTGTGCGATTCCGGAGGCTTTTGCGGGGGTGGGGGGTGGGATTAAAATGCAGGTTTGTATTGATTGTCGGAGAGGGATTTCCTCGGGCTGGTAGCTGATGAAGAAAAATTGTTCACGCTTTCGTTCGCGGGTTTAAAAAAAGTTTGCGTCGCTGGATTAAATTTAAACGCGACTAACAACACCTTCAACGCCTTCAACATCATGGATCGCAATATCAGGACAAAACAAAAGGTATGTCATTTATTTAACATATTATTTTGCTTTATGGTGTGCCTTTATTTTAATCTTACGATGCGAAAAATGTTATTTAGGCCCACATGCGAATCAGCCATGTCTTGTCTGCTGATTTGGAATTTTTTGTTGGGTATTTACTATTTGTTTTAGCGTTTAACTATAATATCCACCTTTTTTCTGAAACAGAAAATAATAATTTGTTTCTGTTAATGCTGTTCAGTGGGTTTTTTTCCTTTACATTTAAACAGATGTCTCCGAAGAAGAAATGCAAAATTGTCAATCCAAATGCCCAGCAAAAGAGACTGATTTAGACAGCATTCACAGAGATTTTCCGAATTTGGACTACTCCAAATGTGATGATATACAGGACATTCTTAATGGGAAAGTAGTGGGCAGAAAGGCATGTCATGCATGGTTTGAAGAGCAAAAATTTGTAGTTTACAATGCCAAAGTTGAAAAGTTGAGGAAAAACAAGGTGAACAGAGTTGCTTATTGGTTACAATCTGAGGAGTATGATGATGCTACTGATTATAATATGCCAATGTACCAGCTAGCAACTGATCTTCTCCATAAAGACTTTGTCTATTGCTAGAAATTGTAATTTATTTACCTATCTGTTACAGACATACAGCATATAATACAATATTATTAAAGTTCTGATCTTGAGAATATCACATTTTTGAATTTTCAAGGCTGTCTGGGTGTTTATTACTATTTCCGTCACAACGGTCAATTTTGTAATTAGCTACAATTAGGTAACTAACTAATTATATGCTTTAATTTCAGGTCGTCCAATAAGATGTTTTATATTTGTTTCAGAATGCTTCACTCTATAATAACTGAAACTTTCATTCAGTTCTCTTAATCTTTAAGAAAGTTATGGGCTTTTGACTGTCCTCGATCACAGCTTTTGTGTTAAGTCAATGGAAAAGCATTAGGGAACAAGATGCTAATTTCCGAGTATGAAAATGGCCATAACTTTTTTAATACTGAAGATATGAAAGTGAATTGTGTATCAAATTGAAGGTCTTTTTATGTTTTATCTGATGGGATAAATTACAGGCTTGATTTTTAAAATCTCAAAATGTTGTAACATTCCTATATTAAGGGAAAGGTTGTTGCCTTGGCTCGCTATCTCCTTCCTGAACTCCAACTTTGTGCTTTACAGGCTGGAACGTGCACATTTGTATGTGCTAAAGAAACAGTTAACAGAAGCAAAAGTTTGCCGTGGGTGTTCCATGACCTACCTATTCTACTAGATTCTGTCCAAAAATTTCCCGTTGACTTCTGCTGGCGAATATGCTCAATTTCCTCATTTGTTCAACTTACTTAGTGATGACATTGCATCCATTTTAACTCCACAACTGTATTTAATGTGATGTCTGTCAGCCTGACAAAGAGGATTTTATCAGAACGCCAAGCTGAATCCTCTACTTTATTTGATGCACCATATTCACATTTAAAATCAAGTTCCATGCTTTTTAAAAAAAAACATGATTTTTATAAAAATGTAATACAGTGAAGGAGGAGTGTAATTCCCACTGCTAGCACCATTTGATATCTCACTCAAAGTATTGTCCCTCTAGAGCTATTAGGCTGACTCACTCGTGGAAATGTTTTTCAGATTACTATCCACCTCCACCTAATATCCTGTACAATGCAAAAAACAGTTTGTTATTTTCCCTGTGGTGCTAGGTATAATTACTTTACCAATAGAGTAACTTTTTTTATGCAGTATATTCTCAATCATTGAAGCACTTGATAAATCCCAGCTGCAAATAGAACTGAGTTGTAAGCTACCCAGGCGAAATATGAAGTGTTGTTCCTCCAGTTTGTGTGAGGCCTTACTCTGAAAATGTAGGCCCAACACAGAAAGGTTAGTGTCCAACAGGGAAGACAGACTGTGTAGGAAGAAACTGCAGATGTTGCTTTAAACCCAAGATAGACACAAAAAGCTGAAGTAACTCAGCTAAACTCTGAAGAAGGGTCTCGACCCATTCCTTCTCTCCAGAGATGCTGCCTGTCCTGCTGAGTTACTCCAGCTTTTTGTGTCTATCTTCAGACTATTGACGGACATCTACTATAAACCTACCAACTCCCAGATTTATCTGGACTGCACTTCTTCCAATCCTACTTCTTGCAAAGACACTATTCCTGACTCTCAATTCCTCCATCTTCACACCATCTTTTCCCAGATGGGGCTTTCCATTCTAGGACATCCAAGATGTCCTCTTTCTTTGGTAAATGTGGTTTCCCCCTTTCTGTCATAGATGGATCCCTCACACAAGTCTCCTTTGTGCCCCATAGTTTTGCTCTCGCTCCCCTTCACCCCGGATGGATCACGGATAGAGTTCCCCTGATTCTCGGTTTTCACTCCACCAGTTTCCCACCCGCAGTCACATCTTTTCATGTCCTCCCCTTTCCACCTTGATTGTTTAGAGCCAATATTCATGGATTTGTACTGTCCAGAATCAGACTTACTGTCCAGATTATTCAATTTTACATTTTAATTATTGTTGCACTACAATCTTTGGACCATTCTGCTGTTTGCATTTAATGTTGTATTTATTCTTGTATCTATCTTTGTCACGACATACTTTTTAGTTTACTTGATTGAATTGTAATACCACTCACCTTTTAACACCATCATGGTTCTTAGTGGCTTATAAAACAAAATCCACACAATGGATGTGGTTTTCTTATGTGTACATTTTATCTTCATCAGACTTTTATAAAAACATGCTATCATACTTTTTCAGCGTTGTCCTCTCTGTGAGTTTTGTATGTGTTAGGAAAGTTGCACAGATGTAAAATATCACTCGCAGGAATGCAAATTGATCTGCACATTCAGCCCCCTCAAGAGGAAGCTCCACACAGTTTCCACTAGAATTTGTGTTGGGAGTGAGTTCAAAATGACAATAGATTTCTAGAGGCTGACACTTTTGATATAATAGATCAGACTTTTTGCCCATTAGTAACCTGTCCACGCACTCAGCTCCTCAAAAGACATCCTTTCATTTTTTGACGTGTGTCCACACATTTATTAAGTGCATTTAGTACTTTTTCTGAGAAATGCTTGCTATCATCTGGATAGAATTTTCTGAAGGCAGTGCTATTTCCTCTGCATATGCCGAGCTCAAGCCATGGGAGATCTGTTCATTATTTTTCAGGAGTCAGGAATGAAACGCAATTATAGGGCTTAACTATTTGGCTGATAACATCTCATTGCAGCAGCCAATATAGTGGGCAGGTTGTTCTGAACGGCAGCTGTGGGGAGTGTTCCCCAGTTTCTGGAGAGTTTCAAAAGCCTTTTTTAAATTTTTGATTTCTTGAAAAGAACCCATTGTGTTGTTGGGTGATTCAAATGTTTCTCCTGAAGCTAAAGTTAGTAAAACTGTGCTTCATTTGAGCACACAGTTTATGCTCATTGAAAGCAACCTTATTGTATTTCTGAGCACAAATATATGCAAAACGTCAGGGATGTGCCAAGGCTTTGCTTTACTTGGATTCACTTGACAATGTTTCCAAATTTAAAACAGTAAAACGTCCAAGTATAGATTTTGCTGCAATGTTTCTACCATTGTTACAGCGTACTTCTCTGACTATGAACTA
This sequence comes from Raja brachyura, assembly GCA_963514005.1. The sequence goes on from OY740783.1 coordinate 63,803,381, forward strand.
TACTTTGGATTCAAATTGGCAAGACCTCAGACAGCAAACCCAATTAGTTTTGCTTTTATGACTGATTGCAAGGAAGAGATTATCACAATTAGTAATCATGCAATTCGGGTGTTAAGTGCTTAAAATGGGTTCGATTTTGTGTTATGTCTTCATCCTTTGACACTTTTTGCAGAGAGGTGCCATGATCAGCAGCTTGGACACTGCTTTCAACCTCCTTCATTAGTCCCTGCACCTTGGATGGTCACATTTGCATTGGCATCACTCACAAGTGCTGCTGATTTTTGCAAAAAGGAAGCGCCATTTTAGCAGAGTGAAAGATTAAGAGCGCAATCAAGATTTCAAGCTCAGCTGTGGGACCTTGATCTCTGATGCTGGCCTCGAGAACAGGAATGCGACTGGACTTTTCCCAAGAGGGCAGCAATGTCGAGTGTGCGGCAGCAAATGCTGAATACAAAATGCTGAATACAAAGTGTTTTCTGATATCTTCAACACACAGATGTATTGCTATGAGGCCACACAAATTTTATTTTTGGTTTCAGAACCTCTCTATTCATAGAACGTAAGCAGAGAATATAGAATATAGAATTTATATAGCAATGTTACAAAATTTTGAGATTTTAAAAAATTTATCCCATCAGATAAAGCGTAAAAAGAAGTTTAATTTAACACCTAATTCACTTTCATATCTTCAGTATTAAAAAAGTTATGGCCATTTTCGGGAAATTACTTGGAAGTTAGCATCTTGTTCCCTATTGCTTTTCCATTGACTTAACACAAAAACTGTGATCGAGGAATGTCAAAAGCCCATAACTTTCTTAAAAATTAAGAGAACTGAAAGAAATTTTCAGTTTTTATAGATTGAAGCATTCTGAAACAAATATGAAACAATCTTACTTGGATGACCGGAAATTAAAGCATATAATTAGTTAGTTAACAAATTGTAGCTAATTACAAAATTCAATTATTAGATCTAAACATCTATCCATTTCTTAAGAAAAGATTAACATTTTTAAATAGCCCAAGTGTTCAAATAACATTCACACAAGAATTCACAATATAACATGATTTTTAAATCTCATTGTCATGAATTTATAGGCCAAATGGAAGGAATTTAATGATTAATTCCCGTAAATTAATGGCCATTTAAATCATCTTGCAAGTGGGTTTTTGTGGAACGTGATCGATTGGAACGTTGTGGTTTGTGGTGAATCTGAACTCCATATCAGCAGGAAAAACACTGTTGGTTCGTATGGGGCCATAATCACATTTTCGCCAATGAAATTTGGATTAAAGTCATGCTAAGAAGCAAGTTTATATGTAAAATAAACGACTTACCTTATGTTTTGTCCCCTACGTGGACGGCGTTAGAAGCAGCTTTTTTATTTCACTCCAGCGATTAAATTGACCATCGATTTTTTTTTTAAAACTTCCTAGAATGCAAGTTGGAATGATTTTTCAGCATCAGGTAGTAGCCCGAGAAAAAATATATCGGACAGGCAGGAGAAAATGGCATTTTAATCCCCCCCCCCCCAAAGGTGCCAAAGTTGTGCGCACGGCCAGTGGCAGAACTGCAGCGCCGCTGAAGGTAGGTATTGTAACATACCTAATATATACAGCAATTTCAGGCTTAATAATCTAAATAAGTACTAAATTATTGAAGTACAGCTCTAGTTACCCTTTGTAGACACTGAGGCGAACAAGGTATATTGTTAACAATGTATGTGCTGAGCTGATATCATTTCTTTTTCAGTGTATAATGTACAATTACATTTTGGATGTAAACTGATCTTCGAAAAGTCATTAGCTTGTTTTATTATTCTAAAAGCAGATGTGAGCAAAAGGCTCATGAATGCATTTAATTCCCAGGAATTCAGTGTTTTGGAAGGTTTGGAATGGTTCTGAGGTACAGTGCTTACCAGGGGTGCAGTTACTTTGTCAGTGCTCCGGTGAACCTTACCTTCATAAACATTCAACTAAGAGTCAACATGTCAAATAACAAGCTGCAACCAGACCACAGAGCAGAAGAATGAACATCTCTCAATCTTATTAGTATTTTTAAATTGGGGCAATATAATCCAAATTGACAATAGACACAAATTGCTGGAGTAACTCAGCAGGTCAGGCAGCTTCTCTGGAGAAAAAAAAGATGGGTGACATTTCGCGTAGGGACCCTTCTTCCTGATCCGAAACGTCACCCATCCTTTTTCTCCAGACCTGCTGAGTTACTCCAGCACTTTGTATCTATCTTCGGTATAACCCAGCATCTGCAGTTCCTTTCTACACCATTAATCCAAATCATCGGCTCTTCGTTAACATTTTACCTTCAATCACAAGCACAATTTTCAAACAATTCTGAAGCTCATATTTAAATTGCAAGGTTCTGGGGCATGGGCTGGCTGGTTCTATATCCCATGGTGACAGCAACAGTGGAGTGGGAATAGCTGGCCTGAGCTGTCATGAGGAGATGCGATGGTCAGGCACAGCAGATGTATGTGGACACCATGACCCACAGGATCCCATTCTAATCATACACCGGGGAGTACATTTCTGCTCCCTCCATCATCGCTGTGCTTGCTCAACAGGAAGATGGAAGTAATCCACCAGAAGGACTACAGCAGATCAAGAAGAGTAAACATTGTATCCAATTTTTGTGGAGCATTATGCATGAATGGTTTTCTGATGATGTTACTGTGGATTATGTACATCCAGGCAATTAACTGTGAAAGCTAACTTTGGATCTGCATTGGGTTCACCATGTTTTATTTTGCTGGAGCTCTATTTACTGCCACACTCGGAAACCCAGCACGGCAAAGGTCATGTTGAGGGCATGCCTTGGAATTGAGGGCAACATATCTTTGGAGGTGGCAGTGTTGATATTGCTGTTTGATATTGTGATTTCCGAAAGATCAAGCCCAAGCTTTGCAAATTGCGTAATACCACACAATTGCTGTTCAGAAAATTAAGTTGCCATAACAGAATTTCACAGGCCCTCTCTAGGGACTGGCTGCCTGTAACGTTTGGATCAGAAAGTGAATTTTTGGAAGATTGTAAAAGTGACGACAGCTTCCATGATTTATGGACATTTCATTACTTCGTTCGCCAAAAGTAGCCGCTATCAAAACATCTGAACCTGACACATAGCATGATGATTACTTTGGAAATTGTGAGCTATTGAAACGCATGCGCTGCATCACAGATAAATCTAAAGGCTAGTGAGGAACCCAGTCTCAAAATCTCTGCACTTTTCTCCTGCTTCACTGAGCAGGGAAGGTTTTCCTTCATTTGTTGAATTGATCTTTAAACTTTAGAGATACAGCATGGAAACAGGCCCTTTGGCCCACTAAATCCTTGCAGCCCAGCAGTCACTAGGTCTATCCTACACACTACGGACAATTATCAATTTACAGAAGCCAATTAACCTACAAACCTGTACATCTTTGCAGCGTGGCAGGAAACTGGAGCACCCGGAAGAAACCCACGCGGTCACAGGGAGAATGTACAGACAGCATCCGTAGTCCAGATCGATTTTGGGTCTCCTGTGCTGTCGGCAGCAATTCAACCACTGCGCCACAGTGCCACTTTATCTCAAAGGTATATGTGGAAGACATTATCAACTCATAGTTTGAACTTAAATGCCCTTAGAGGGGTTTGGCTATGCCATAGGAGCTATCTAGATCAACATTTAAGGTTCAATCACATCACAAAGTTGACTACTTGTTCCTGTATTTCATTGTTGTTGGTGTGAGCTTGCTGATTCAAACTGATGCTATATTTCCTCATGTACTGTCAGTAACTATTTCAAGTGCATGGGCAAATATACAGGATGCAAAGTGCATGGGGTTAGTTTGCAAAAGACATTTTATGGTCAAGAAAAATGCACAAACCATTTATCTTCACTTATATTTACAATCAATATTAGCAACTTAATGCAAATGAACCTATGCCAGTGATCAAATTGATGTGCCAAATGCGAAGTGCATCTGGTCACCAATACAGTGCATTTATATTGCTCCATGCCATTCCTTTTCTCAATATTCACACCATCCTCACACCACCATCCTTGCTTTAAGAAGACCACTATCATCCCAATGCCAAAGAAAGCCAAGGTAGTATGCCCTAATGAAAACCATCTGTCGGCTCCGACATCCACCACGATGAGAGATTGCATCAACTCCAGCCTCCCAGACTGCTTTGATCCACTGCAATTCATGCACCACCACAAACAGGTCCACTGCAGATGACATCTCCAAGCCGTACACTCATCCCTGCACCATCTAGATATCAGGGGCACGTGTGTCAATCTCATATTTATTAAGCTCCAACTTCAACACGACAATTTAAACCAAACTCATCTCCAAACTCCTGGCTCTAGGACTGACCACCACCTCTGAAGGGCTGAACCGGGCCATATCTCAAACAATGGTTAATACATTTTGGAATCCTGAAGTCTGTGAACTGTCCAAATAGCTTTTTCATTGTAGAAAAACATGTTGAACCTAAAGGATTGCAGGAACTTAATTTGGCATTAACAGGATTATGACTAAACGTATGTGGTGACTAGTTACATTGAAATAGGACTACCTGTGGGCATCTTCCTGTTTTGGGCAGTAATCTGATCATTGTGCAAACTTGTCATGGAGTCATAAAGGACAGAAACAGGCATTTCGGCCCAGTGAGTTTGCATCGGCCATCAAGCATCCTTTGACACCGATCCTGCACTGATCCCATCCATATTCTACCACCTTCCCTGCAACTCTCCTCAGATTCTACCACTCACACTAGGGCAATTTATTGTCTCCAATTAACTTTGCAGCTTGCACTTCTCTGGGGGGGGGGGGGGGGGGGTGGGGGGCAGGGGTGGAGAGAGCTCGGAGAAAAGTCGGGGAAGAGCCAAGGGGGAGAGTGCGGTATCACGGGGAGGGGGGTAGGAGCCAGTGAGGGGGACCAGAGGTGAAGGGATTGGCAGTGTGATGGGGACTCACAATGGGCTCTGGTCACTGGCCACTTCTCTGGCCGTTCTCCTGGTCGCTGGCAGTGACTTGGCCTCCAAAGAGGGCAGTGGAGGCCAAGTCACTGGATGGATTTAAGAGAGAGTTAGATAGAGCTCTAGAGGCTAGTGGAGTCAAGGGATATGGGGAGAAGGCAGGCACAGATTATTGATAGGGGACGATCAGCCATGATCACAATGAATGGCGGTGCTGGCTCGATGGGCCGAATGGCCTGCTCCTGCACCTATTTTTCTATGTCTATGTCTTCTATGTCTATGTGACAGTAGAAGGGACCAATCCGCTCGGCGCTGAATGGCAGGAGTGCCAATCGTTCTGCGCACAAGCGTTTTAAAACCTGTGATACCCCCCTCCCCCATGGCTCTTCCCTGGCTTTTCTCCGAGCTCTCTCCCCCCTCCCCCCACAGACCCCTCTCCCCCACAACGTCTCCCCACCCACACACCCCCTCCCCCCACAACCCCCCGCCCACACACCCCCCTCGCCCCACAACCTCCCCACCCACACACACCCGTCCCCCTCAACCCCCCCGCACCCACACCCTCCCATGCACCCTACCCCCTACAAGAGGAGGTGGAGGGAGTGCTGGGAGATTAGGGGAAATGAGCCATGCCTGCGCAGTTAGGGGCTATGGGTGAGTGGTAGAATATTGCGTTGGGGAAAGGGTTGCATTGGGGGACCAGGCATCCCGTGTGACTGGGACCCAACGGGTCCCACTTAGTCTAGTGATCTATTAACAGAGTGTAATATTGAAAGAAAAACAGCCAAAGATGTCACTGGTAAGTACAACATTTATTATTCATCCCCAATTTCACTTTAACTGAGTGAGTTACTAAAACATTTCATGAAATGGTTAGGAATTAATCGGATTGTTGTTGGTCTAATATCATGAAAAGTCGAGATTGGATATGGTCAATAGATTCCCTTCTGAACATTGGCGAGCAAGACTGAAACTAAGAGCCTATGGCTACTTAACCCAAACCTGATGGGATCTAAGTAAATGTTTTCAGTTTGGGTCAGGGGAGTTTTTAAAAAAAACGTCTAGATTTAGGTTGGATTGGAAATGCTATCTCTTTATAAATGAATGCATTAAATATCAGGATCAAAGCCTGTCAAAAACAGACTATTCATGATGAGTTAGGCTATCAAAAACATTCGACACCTATGAATAAATTCAGATTGGCCATGGTCAGCTGAGCAGAACACGAAAACCAGATGAGATTTTATAACAATCCAGTGCTCTCACGGTCGCTATTTCTGAAACTTGCTTCAAAATTCCAGATTTAGTTAATTATAAATTTAATATCCCAGCTGCTTTGTTGCATTTTAACTCACATCTCTGGAACAATAGTCCATGTCTCTGAATAGTTCTACAGTAACTCAAGCGGTATGCCACGGTTCACTTCCAGCAGATGTTAAATTTCAGTGTGGCCAACTTCCTTAGACACCCTATCTTATCACAAAGACAAGCTGTTTGTAGGTTAATTGGCTCTGTAAATTGTCCCTAGTGTGTAGAATACAACTAGTGTACGTGTGATCATTGGTCGGTGTGGACTCGGTGGGCCACGCTGTATCTCTAAACTAAACTAAACACTTCCCATTCCCATGAAAGCATCTTGCTTTGTGTGCCTGGCTTCACACGTGCTGTCACTTGTTCACAACGCGGTCCTTCTGGATCTTTATAAGTCAATGCCTTAAGAGGACATGGCTCTCAGTGACGCTTCGCAGCAGTGGTGGAACCTCTCGGCAGCAGTGGAGCATCGGCAACGGCGTTGGAGCCTCGGCAGCGGTGGTGGAGCCTCTCGGTCCACGGAGCCTCGGTGGCGGCAGTGAATCCTCGCGCGTCGATAGGGGCGCAGGGCAACCACTGGGGGGGGGGGGAGGGGGATGAACAATGGAGGACCCAGTGTGGGGAGACCGTTGTGTGGGGGGATAAGGGGGGAGGGAGAACAAAGGAGGAGCCGGCGGGGGTACTTTGTAACTTTGTGAGTGCCATTTATGTGGTGACTAAATTTGCATACCTGGGGTATACAAGCAAAGGTTTTCAATGTGCCCTGTCACGTGTGACAATAAAGTATTCCATTCCAAATGTAAAGATTCTGCCAGAAGTAAGGCCGGTGGCGCTCAATGGGATGGGTGCGCAGGTTATGATGTAGTGCACTCCTCTCACTATGTATGAATGAATGCCGCCAGATTCTCAATATATCCCATATGTTCCTTTTTCATTTTGAGTAGACATGTTACAATAGGATGTTACCATTTTTCAAGGAAATATTAAAAACATCCTTAGAACAAATGTCCAGTCCAACCTAAATAAAATAATTATATATATGTTGACACTAGCTTTGGAGGTTGATGGGAGACCTGGTAGAAGAATGTAAATTTATGACAGGCATAGATAGGTTAGACAGTCAGAGCCTTCTTTCCCCAGGGTCAAAATGTCAAAGATTAGAGAGCATATCTTTAAAATCAGACAGAAAATGTTTTATAGAAGATGTGCAGGGCAAATTGTTTTATATAGAGATTGATGGGTTCCGAGAATGGGCTGCTAGGGGTGTTGGCAGAAGCATAAATGATAGTGGTGTTTAAAAATCTTTTAGATGGGAACATGAAGGCGCAGGGAATGGAAGGATATGGATGATGTGCCGGCAAAGGAGATTAACCTTGTATCATGTTTGGCATGGACGTTGTGGGGTGATGAGCCTGTTTCTATGCGGTTCTATGGCACTTAGTCGTAATTTCTTGCCAGGACAGGACTCATAATTCGTTTAGAGATACAGAATGGAAACAGGCCCTTCGGCCCACGGAATCCACTGACCTGCGATCCCCGCACGCTAACACTATCCTACACACCCTAGGGAAAATTTACACGTATACCAAGTATACAAACCCAAGCCAATTAACCTACAAACCTGTACGTCTTTGGAATGGCGCTGCTGGCTCGAAGGGCTGAATGGCCTAATCCTGCACCTATTGTCTATTGAGTGTGGGAGGAAAACCGAAGATCTCGGTGAAAACTCACGTGGTCATGGGGAGAACGTAGAAACTCCTTACAGACAGCATCCATAGATGGGATCAAACCCGGGTCTCCGGCGGTGCAAGCATTGTAGGGCAGCAACTCTACCGCTGTGCCACCATACCGCACGTGCCGAGTGACTGTAGTAGGAGACACGTGTCAGAGGTGTAATTGCGTACAGTTCTGATCTATTGCGTACAGTTCTGGTCTCCAAATCTGAGGAAGGACATTATTGCCATAGAGGGAGTGCAGAGAAGGTTCACCAGACTGATTCCTGGGATGTCAGGACTGTCCTATGAAGAAAGACTGCATAGACTCGGTTTATACTCTCTAGAATTTAGGAGATTGAGAGGGGATCTTATAGAAACGTACAAAATTCTTAAGGGGTTGGACAGGCTAGATGCAGGAAGATTGTTCCCGATGTTGGGGAGGTCCAGGACAAGGGGTCACAGCTTAAGGATAAGGGGGAAATCCTTTAGGACCGAGATGAGAAGGACTTTTTTCACACAGAGAGTGGTGGGTCTCTGGAACTATCTGCCACAGAGGGTAGTTGAGGCCAGTTCATTGGCTATATTTAAGAGGGAGTTAGATGTGGCCCTTGTGGCTAAGGGGATCAGAGGGTATGGAGAGAAGGCAGGTACGGGATACTGAGTTGGATGATCAGCCATGATCATATTGAATGGCGGTGCAGGCTCGAAGGGCCGAATGGCCTACTCCTGCACCTAATTTCTATGTTTCTATGTTTCTATGTAATCGACAGAGCTATACAATGCATTGTAATGTGGGCATCAATTGTGGGAATGTTGGAGGAGAACAATGATATTGTTTTGCTTATCCTCCCAATTGATTTGGAAATTGATTTGGAGGACTTTGTGGAGACAGAGTTAGTAGTACCTCTCCAGATGTAAAAGGGAGCCAAATATCTGCAGGAAGACAAATTAGAAAATAATTCTCCACTGTCCCTCACATTTAAAGGAGTCATTTATGATGTCAAAAAGAGCCAAGAGAATGGTTGATGCTGCCAGCATTTCTCTTGGAGCTGAAGTGCATTAGAGATCGCATCCACAGTGCCTTGGAATTAATCAAATTTACTTTGCGATGAGCATCAGCTCATAGGAGGAAGCATTTCAGAGGACCGTTTTCTCATCTTATGTTCAAATGGTCATGATTACAAAACATCTGAGGTCACCTGGTATGTCTGTCTCTTGCTAGATGTGGGAAATGAGGTTATGAATTTGCAACTGAAATTCCTCACTACTGAATCTTAGATCTTTAGCAAGGATATAGACATAGATATAGACACGGGAAATAGGTGCAGGAGGAGGCCATTCAGCCCTTCGAGCCAGCACCGCCATTCATTGTGATCATAGCTGATCGTCCCCTATCAATAACCCGTGCCTGCCTTCTCATCATATCCCTTGACTCCACTAGCCCCTAGAGCTCTATCTAACTCTCTCTTAAATCCATCCAGTGACTTGGCCTCCACTGCCCTCTGTGGCAGGGAATTCCATAAATTCACAACTCTCTGGGTGAAAAAGTTTTTTCTCACCTCAGTCTTAAATTACCTCCCCTTTATTCTAAGACTGTGGCCCCTGGTTCTGGATTCGCCCCACATTGGGAACATTTTTCCTGCATCTAGCATGTCCAGTCCTTTTATAATTTTATTTCGAAGTCACATGAGTGACTACATGAAGAAGCCCGCCAGACCGCATGCAAGTCAATAGTCTAGCGCATGGCGCTAGTCAGAGCAGTTCCCGCACTGCTCTGCAAGGTAAGTCAGTTTTCTTTGGGCCGTTCTATAGTGGGCTCCCAAAAAAGTAGCTGCTCCACTGGAGTTAGCGTAGGTTATATTTTCGCCACAGTCTCCAACGTGAGCAAGTGGCTGAAGTTATACAGCTTCATGCGGCTTTTGCCGTTAGTCTGCACGGCAGGGGATGACCCAGTTCAGAGACCGTTAGACTGTGGCCGTTATAGTCTTCAGCAGACGGCCCTAATAATAAGAGGCTGCCGACATCAGAGCTCCATTCGGAAGCAGGCAGCCAGAGTTAGAAATTCAGGAGCGCATTCATAAATTGTTGTTTTACTGCAGGAGATTTCCAGCAGCAGATGAGTTTAAAAATAGCCGCGGCCGACAGCTACCGCTTAGGTAAGTTCAGCCTGCTGTAGCACCAAACAAATTTAACCAAGTTGCTGCCACAGCTATGCTATAGCCACATATAGTGTATTCTTTTAATTGGACGGCTATAATAGAGTTGGCATTTATAACAGTTGCCACAGGGTCATGTTTGTGACTATCATAGCCGATAGCATTCTATGAGCCGTAAACTCCACACAGATCTATCTGTGGTCAGGATCGAAGCCAGGTCTCTGGTGCTGTGAACCCAGGTCTCTGGCATCAGCTCTACCAGCTTCACCATTGTGCTGGTATACTTTGCTTTATAATATCAGCTAAGGTTTTATTCTTGGCAATATCATAAATATGTATTGTAGATGGTTTTGCATGCAACCAATAACATAGTTACCTCAGTACCATTAACCCCGCCTAGTTAACATCAATCATAACGCCTTCCCCTTCCTGGATACGGTTCACTAGAAGAATGTAGCCAGTATTTGAGGATGTATGTAATACCTTGTGCTATCATTAAAATGTGTTGAACACTTTTAGAGTTTGTAAATTGCTTATTTACATGGTGTCGGAGCTGGAAGATACTTGCGCCTACCTGTCCATCGGGTTTTATTTCTTTTATTTGATTTGTGCCTTTTGTGCTTTATCTCTCTGACCATGGCATCCTCGTGCAGAAAGCCCGCGCAGCTTGTCTTTGATGCTGATATTTCTGAGCGCTGGGCTACGTTTGAAATTGATTTCACCCACTTTGTCAACGTCGCTCACCGCAATGATCCTGACTCCCTCAAAGCCTCCCTCCTACTCAACCTTGTCGGACCTGCCAGTGACCCTGCTTGCCTGCTACGTAAGTTCAGGGAGATTTGTGACCTGCCCTCGAACCGCATTCTAGAGAGGGCACAGTTCTTTACAAGGAGACAGCTGCCGGAGGAACCTGTTGAATGTTTTATTGCCGATTTGCGTTATCTCGCCCAGCGGTGCCGTTTCGGTGACATGACAGACCAGCTCACTAGAGACATTTTAGTAACTGGCATGCGTGACCAGAAGCTGCGATGTGAGCTTCTTAGGGATCCGGATCTAACGTTAGAAAAAGCCATGCATGCCTGCAGATTGTCTGAGGTCGTTGTATTGCCAGATGATCACCGGGACTTGGGAGATAAGTCTGTTCACCAGGCTGGATTTAGTAGAGCCCTGCCTCAGAGGAGAAACAATGCTTTTCTGCCGCGTGCCAACCCTGGTCCTGCTGATGTGCCCCCAAAAAGGTGCCCTAACTGTAACTACATGCACCACAGACGGTCGACGTGCCCTGCCTATGGCAAGGCTTGTAATTTTTGTAACAAACTGAATCATTTCGTTTCTGCCTGCCGCTTATTCCGTTCTCGTGGGAGACAGGTACAGATTTCCAGACCCAGTCTAAACATGCTTAAACAATCTGATAGCTGTTCCAACCCACAGCCCGATGTTGCTGAATCCTATGATGCAGATCCAATTAATTCTCCCGAGGATTCGAATGTGTTTACCCTCCTCCAGGCACCTGGCCAACGTCTTGATCCCTCCGTGTCTGTGACTGTCAACAATGTAACCTTCCTTGCGAAGTTAGATACTGGGGCAAAGGTCAATGTTTTGTCAATAAATCTTTTCAACAAGATAAGGACTAATGAGGCCTTGGTCGCTGACAATGCTACTCTACACGCCTATGGTGGAGAAATTCTCAGGCCTGTGGGGAGGGCCACTTTAACTTGCAGGCTACAGAAGGCCACGAGAAACTTGATTTTTTATGTTTTGAACTCTGACTGTGTTACCCTGCTGGGAAACCGTGCGTGCCAAGATCTTGGCCTAGTGTCCTTCGACCACACGGTCCACAAAGTGCAACTGTCATTTAACCCGATTGCAGAATACCAGGACCTGTTCAACAATGACCTGGGAAAGTTACCACTGACATACCATATTTCCATTGACCCAAATGTACAACCCGTGGTCCGCGCACCTCACAGGGTGTCCCACGCCATGAAAGACAGGGTCGTGGCGATGCTTAACAACATGGTCGACAAGGGGGTGCTAGAAGCGGTCAGCGAGCCCACCGAATGGGTCTCCACCATGGTTGCCACGATAAAGAAAGACAAGAATGAAATACGTGTGTGTATCAACCCCAAGGACTTAAACCTTGCCATCAGGCGACCACACTACCCCATGCAGTCTGTTGAGGACGTGGCGGCTCAGGTCGGGCAAGCCACCGTCTTTTCGGTCCTAGACGCTAAGAACTCGTTCTGGCAGATCCCGTTGGACAAAGCATCTTCCGACCTGACAACCTTCGCCACACCATTCGGCAGATTCAAATTCCTGCGAATGCCATTCGGCATCAATTCCGCTAGTGAGGTGTTCCAGCGAACGATGGAGCAGATATTCTCGGGCCTGCCATGTGCCATCATCGTGGATGACATCTTAGTCTATGGGATGGACATTGCCGAACATGACCAGAACCTCCGCCGCGTCCTGGATCGGGCGCGAAAGGCCAACCTGAAGCTGAACCCAAAGAAGTGCCGGTTTCGTGTCTCAGAAGTCACGTATGTTGGACACGTTTTCACCTCTAACGGACTAAAACCCGACCCTTTGAAGGCAGCGGCCATCTCTGAGATGGCAGCCCCCACCGACGTGCCAGGTCTACAACGTTTCTTGGGCATGGTGAACTACCTTGGGAAGTTTGTACCACATCTCAGTGAGATGAGTGCTCCCCTGCGGCAGCTGACAAAAAAGGATATCGCCTGGGTCTGGCTCCCACAGCACCAGCAGGCGTTTGACTGTCTCAAGTCGAAACTGATTAGCACTCCGACGTTGCGATTTTTTGATGCGAGTCGCCCCATCACCGTCACATGTGACGCTTCTAAGTTCGGCCTGGGCGCGGCATGCCTCCAATCTGTCGATGGATCGTTACATCCTGTCTCCTATGCCTCCCGCACCATGACGGACACCGAGCAGCGGTACGCTCAGATCGAGAAGGAGCTGCTTGCGGTGGTGTTTGCCTGCTCCAAGTTCAGAGACTTCCTGTTTGGCAGCAGATTTACAGTCGAAACCGACCACCAGCCACTGGTGACAATCCTGAACAAGCCGATTCATGCTGCCCCTGCCAGGCTGCAGCGTATGATGCTGCAGCTCCAGCGCTTTGATTTCGACATCGTCTACAAGAAAGGCACCGAGATGCACATCGCGGACACGTTATCGCGCGCCCCGCGGGCCTCCTGTGCTCGCCACCCCTACGAAACAGAGGACTTGCTCGTACTGGGCGTCAATTTTATTCCCACCAAGCAGCTGCAGCTTTTGGCCGAGCACACCGCTGCCGATCCAGTTTTGCAACGGCTTGCGTCTGTGATTAAATCAGGGTGGCCAACAAAGCGCTCCGCTGCACCGCCTGAAACACAGCCCTTCTTCCTGGTCCGTGACGAACTGGTGCTCCAGAATGGCGTTATCGTTAAGGGACATAAAGTGGTGGTCCCGTCCTCCCTGTTCGATTCTTACTACTGCGCAGCCCACAGCGGACACCCCGGGGTCGATGCAACACTCGCCCACGCTCAGTGCCAATTCTACTGGCCTGGAATGGCCAAATATATTCGAGACCGTGTTTCTGCCTGCTCCACGTGCAACAGTCTTGCTCCACATCAGCAGCGACAGCCCCTGCTGCAACAGCCCGCTCCTGCCTTGGCCTGGTCCTCGCTGGCTGCCGACATCTTCGAGTGGCGTGGTAACCACTACCTTGTCCTGGTCGACTCGTACTCAAACTGGTTCGAGGTGGATTTGCTGACATCCCTCACGTCGGAGATGGTGATCCGGAAGCTGCGGAAACACTTCTCCACGTTTGGGTCCCCTGTCAGGCTGCAGACTGACAATGGCAGGCAGTTTACCAGCCGTGAGTTCAAATGTTTTGCTGACAAATGGAATTTTGTGCATTTCACCAGCAGCCCGGAGTACCCACAGAGCAACGGCCTTGCTGAACGGGCCGTCCGCAGCGCCAAGCTTCTGATGGAACAAGCGAGACTGTCTAACTCTGATTTGTATTTGGATCTCCTGAACCTCAGGAATGTTTCCAGAGATCCGGCCATGGGGTCCCCTGCTCAGCGTCTGATGTCCAGAACAACCAGATCTACCATCCCGATTGCCCAGCGCCAGCTGAAACCTCGGTTGCTGGAGCCTGCCTCTGTGCAGAGGCGCATTCAAGAGAAACATGACAGCCAGCGGCGTTCCCATGATCGGTCGTGCAGACCACTCGATCCTCTGTTGCCTGGACAGGTTGTTCGATTGCAAACCGCCAGTGGTCACTCCCGTCTGGCTACTGTGGTTGGGGTGGCCGACTCACCTCGTTCGTATCTGGTCGACTATGAGGGAACCATCTACCGTAGAAGCCGACAACACCTGCTTGCGGTTAATGAGCCGAAGCCGCAGGCCCCGGGCCCCTATGCCCCGCCGCTCTCATACCAGCAGCCGGCTCCTGTCCCAGCCCGCGTTCCCTGCATGCCTCGGTCCCCATATCGAGCGCCCGGTTCCCCTCTGCGCGGGTCACCTGTTGGCGGTCGCGGTTCTCCCTCTCCTGTTCCTCCAACCCCACCGCCCTTCCCTGGTTCCCCTGCTGTCTCGGGTCCCCCTGTTTTTTCTGCTCCTCCGGGGGAAGGGGGAGGCATCCGTACGCGCTCGGGCCGGATCAGCAAGCTACCTGTTCGTTATGGCGATTCTGTTTAATTCTGTTTAATTCTGTTGTAGTGACAACGGTCTGTTTCTTTTAAATTTTCTAAGGGGAAGGATGAATACCTTGTGCTATCATTAAAATGTGTTGAACACTTTTAGAGTTTGTAAATTGCTTATTTACATGTATTATCATGCCAATTTAGTTTATGTTTTAAAAGAGAAAAATTACAAGGAACATTTATTATCACTTTCACCAATAAAAAGGTGTAGTGGAATTGGACCTGCCAAAGTGCAAATCAGTGACAACTTTTATGAGAAGTTGCGATGAGGGATTACGTGCCCTCCACTCTCAACACTATTCTCATAAAGATCATTCGGTAGTTCTAGCCTTCAATCTTTCTATAGCTTAGGTCAGCAACTATTCTGTGGGTTCATACAGCTACTTGGAAGATTGATGCGCATGCGGTCTGGCGGGCTTCTTCATGTAATCCCTCATTGCAACCTCATAAAATAAAGATCAAACTTCAAACTGGTAAGTTCTCATTTAATCTTTTTATTTTATATGTTTCTATAAGATCCCCCTCATCCTTCTAAACTCCAGTGAATACAAGCCTAGTCCTTTCTGCTCCCGGGATCTTGTTGTTTTCCAATTGGCATATGACCTGTTCAAGATTGGGGTAGACATGGTGGCACAGGGAGTGGCACATTGCGCAGGAGTAGAGGAGTTGCCTTACAGTAACAAAGACCCGGGTTTGTCTGTACGGAGTTTCTACATGACCCGTAACTTGCATAGATTTTCTCTGGGAGCTCCGGTTTCCACCCACACTTTGTTTGTACGTTAATTGGCTGGGTAAAATTGTAAAACTGTCCCTGGTATCTATAGGATAGGACGAGTTTGCTGGGATCGCTGGTCAGCGCGAACTGGGTGGGCTGGAGGTCTGCTTCCGCTCTGTATCTCTAAACTAAACCAAACTAAGTTCTTGTTGGTCAGGAATGTTGGTCAGGTTGGAGCTAACTGTTTACTGTAGAATAGTAAGATTAAACGAGAACTTACCAGTTTGAATTTTGATCTTTATTTTATGAGGAGTTACGATGAGCGATTACGTGAAGAACCCCACCAGTCTGCATGCACGTCAATCTTCAAAGCAGCGGTGTGAAATCACAGAATAACAGTAATTGAAGTAACATAGTAAGATTATAAACCTAGAACTACCAGGTGACCTTTGCGATATGAGGGTTGGGAGCGGTGGGCACGTAATTGCTCATCGTAACGCCTCATAAAATAAAGATCAAACTTCAAACTGGTAAGTTCTCGTTTAATCTTACTATTTTACTTCGGAGTCACGTGAGTGATTCCGTGAAGATTTCATAGCTCTGTGATTTCATGCTGCAGATACGAATCCAGGCGTCTCACTGCAGCAATTGATGCAGGATGAGTGAATAAAACAATGCATTGAATCATGACATTGATTTGAAACATTAACGGTTTATTTAACAAAGAAACAATATCAACCCCTCTCTCCCAGGGGGAAACTATGAAACAGAACTTAAAATGGATTGGGCGAATATCCCCGGTTCGGTAAGCGGCTTGTTATAGAGCTTTTGAAAAGTCAGTTCATTTCACCATCCTGCGGCCGCGAGGATATGATCTAGAGGGATGTCCATTGCCCTCACTGCTGATGTTGATGCCGCCCTGGTGGAGTGAGATTTTAAATGGTCAGTGTCCACTCCTGCATTCACGAGAACCTGTTTCAGCCACCTTGAGATGGTTTGAACCGACACTTTCATATGCGTTTTTTTGTGGCTAAGAAGTAATGCTGATTCCGAACCTCTAAGGCTCTTGGTGACCTTAATATAACACTACGCACAGTCTTAAATCCGTGAGGTATGCCGAAAATATAACCTTGAACCTCGACACCCCTGGTCTGCTCTGTTTAAGTAAATCATAAATGTAAAACGTAATGTTATTACCAGATGATACCATCCCGTCCAGTCGCAGCTTCTGCAATGTCTGGACCCCTTGTGCTGAAACCAGCGCCAAGAGCATGACCACCTTAAGGGTGATTTTGGGCAAAGACAGGGATGTGGCTGGACCCCACTGGCGAAGCAGCGCGAACACCACACTCACTTCCCAGATTTCTGAGTACCTGGGTCTCGGGGGATTTGAATTAAAAATAACCCTCATAAACTTGGATATTAAAGGGTGAGATCCAACTGAGTGTTAGAAACATAGAAACATAGAAAAATAGGTGCAGGAGTAGGCCATTCGGCCCTTCGAGCCTGCACCGCCATTCAATATGATCATGGCTGATCATCCAACTCAGTATCCTGTACAGGCCTTCTCTCCATACCCCCTAATCCCT
Source organism: Raja brachyura (assembly GCA_963514005.1). The sequence goes on from OY740783.1 coordinate 63,820,560, forward strand.
TTAGCCACAAGAGCCACATCCAACTCCCTCTTGAATATAGCCAATGAACTGGCCTCAACGACCTTCTGTGTCAGAGAATTCCAGAGACTCACCACTCTCTGTGTAAAGAATGTTTTCCTCATCTCAGTCCTGAAGGAATTCCCCCTTAACCTTAGACTGTGACCCCTTGTTCTGGACTCCACCAACATCGGGAACGATCTTCCTGCATCTAGCTTGTCCAACCCCTTAAGAATTTTGTAAGTTTCTATAAGATCCCCCCTCAATCTTCTAAATTCCAGTGAGTCTATCCAGTCTTTCTTCATATGAAGGTCCCGACATCCCAGGAATCAGTCTGGTGAACCTTCTCCGAACCCCCTCAATGGCAAGAATGTCTTTCCTCAGATTTGGAGACCAAAACTGTATGCAATACTCTAGGTGTGGTCTCACCAAAACCCTGTACAACTGCAGTAGAACCTCCCTGCTCCTATACTCAAATCCTTTCGCTATGAATGCTAACATACCATTTGCTTTCTTCACTGCCTGCTGCACCTGCATGCCTACTTTCAATGACTGGTGTACCATGACACCCAGGTCTCGTTGCATCTCCCCTTTTCCTAATCTGCCACCATGCAGATAATAATCTACCCTCATGTTTTTGCCACCAAAGTGGATAACCTCACATTTATCCACATTATACTGCATCTGCCATGCATCTGCCCATTCACTCAGCCTATCCAAATCACCCTGCAGCCTCCTAGCATCCTCCTCACACCTAACTATAGCCCCCAGCTTGGTGTCATCTGCAAATTTGGAGATGTTGCATTCAATTCCCTCGTCCAAATCATGAATGTATATTGTAAATAGCTGGGGTCCAGCACTGAGCCTTGCGATACCCCACTACTCACTGCCTGCCATTCTGAAAAGGACCCGTTTACTCCTACCCTTTGCTTCATGTCTGCATCAATATTGAACCATCAATACCGTGTGCTTAATGTTTATATTCTAATCTCTTATGTGGGACCTTGCCGAAAGCCTTCTGAAAGTCCAGATATAACACACCCACTGGTTCTCCCTTATCCACTCTACTAGTTACATTCTCGAAAAATTCTATAAGATTCATCAGACGTGACTTACCTTTTGTAAATCCATGCTGACTTTGTCCAATGATTTCACCACTTTCCAAATGCGCTGCTATCCCATCTTTAATAACTGACTCTAGCAGTTTCCCCACTACCGATGTTAGACTAACTGGTCTGTAATTCCCCGCTTTCTCTCTCCCTCCTTTTTTAAAAGGTGGGGTTACATTAGCTACCCTCCAATCCTCAGGAACTACTCCAGAATCTAAGGAGTTTTGAAAAATTATCACTAATGCATCCACTATTTCCGTGGTTATCTCCTTGAGCACTCTGGGATGCAGACCATCTGGCCCTGGGGATTTATCGGCCTTTAATCCGTTCAATTCACCCAACACCACTTCCCGGCTAACCTGGATTTCACTCAGTTTCGCCTTCTTATTTGACCTCCGGTCACTGCTATTTCCGGCTTCCTTAGTGAAGACAGAACCAAAGTAGTTATTCAATTGGCCTGCCATGTCCTTGTTCCCCATGATCAATTCACCTGCTTCTGACTGCAAGGGACCAACATTTGTTCTAACTAGTCTCTTCCTCTTCACATATCTATAAAAACTTTTGCAGTCAGTTTTTATGTTCCCTGCCAGTTTCCTTTCGTTATCTATTTTCCCTTTCCTAATTAAGCCCTTTGTCCTCCTCTGCTGGATTCTGAATTTCTCCCAGTCCTCTGGTAGGCTGCTTTTTTTGGCCAATTTGTATGCCTCATCTTTAGTTTTTATACTATCCCTGATTTCCCTCGTTATCCACGGATGCACCACCTTCCCTGATTTATTCTTTTGCCAAACTGGTATGAACAATTTTTGTACTTCATCCATGCAGTCTTTAAATACCTTCTAATGCACATCCACTGTCAACCCTTTAAGACTCACCTGCCAGTCTATCTTGGCCAATTCACGGCTCATATCTTCAGTTACCTTTGTTTAAGTTCAGAACCCTTGTTTCTGACTTAATTATGTCACTCTCCATCCTAATGAAGAACTCAATCATATTATGGTCACTCTTGCCCAAGGGGCCACGCACAACAAGACTGCTAACTAACCCTTCCTCATTACTCAATACCCAGTCTAGAATAGCCTGCTCTCTCGTTGGTTCCTCCACATGCTGGTTTAGAAAACTATCCCGCAAACATTCCAAGAAATCGTCTTCCTCGGCACCCCTGCCAATTTGATTCACCCAATCTATATGCAGATTGAAGTCACCCATTCTAACTGTGTTACCCTTGTTGCAAAATTTCCTGTTTGATGCCATCCCCAACTCCAATACTACTGTTAGGTGGCCTGTACACAACTCCCACTAGCATTTTCTGCCCCTTAGAGTTTCGCAGCTCTACCCATATCGATTCCACATCCTCCATGCTAATGTCCTTCCTTTCTATTGCATTAATCTCCTCTCTCACCAGCAACGCTACCCCACCTCCTTTTCCTTTCCATCTATCCCTCCTGAATATTGTATATCCCTGGATGTTCAGCTTCCAGCCTTGGTCACCCTGGAGCCATGTCTCCGTGATCCCAACTATAGCATAGTCATTAACAGCTATCTGCACCTTCAACTCATACACCTTATTACGAATACTCCTCGCATTGTGACACAAAGCCTTCAGGCTTGTTTTTACAACACTTTTACCCTTTATGCAATTATGTTGACAAGTGGCCCCTTTTGATTTTTTTCCTGGATTTGTTTGCCAGCCACTATTAATTTTCACCTTGGTACCACTCGCTTCTATTGTCATTTTATACCCCTCTTTCTCTCTGCTCATACCTTTAAGACACCCACCACCTCTTATTCTCTGTTTATTATTTTTTTCTTCTTCCCCCCGTACATGTTGGGTCTGAGTGCTTCCCTTCTCTGCCTACTGCCTCAGACACCATCTCCTAGCTATCTCTATTTGAGTCCCTCCCCCCAACCTATCTAGTTTAAAGTCCCCCAGTAGCCTTTGCAAACTTATGACTGTTGTTCCGACTCCAGCCACAAGTATGATGACAGGGCACTCCTGGCACTATTGATGGCACTATAGCTCAACCCTTCATTAAAATATAGCGTTGACAGAAATTCTAGCACATCTGAGATGCCTGCCATGTGATATGCAATATACGTCCATGTGATATACACCCTGTGAACAGAACGTCTCCCATTTCCTGATATGAGAGGTATACTGTTTTTTGGTACTATCCCTCCTGGCCGTGGCAATCACATCCACGGTACGATCAGATAGTCCAAGCCCCAGGTATGGCCTCCTCAGAATCTGCAAATTAACAGATCAATACGATCATGTAGTGGATGTAAATCCCCAGTTACAGGATGCATCAGTGGGTCACTGCATTTCAGAACACCCATAATTGGCTGTGTTGTTATCTCCAAAACGAGAGGGAACCATGGCTGAGTAGGCCAGTCGGGTACCACCAATACTCCGGAAGCGGAGTCCTGTTTGATCTTGAGCAAGCACCGAGGCAAAATGGAGGAAATGCATATAAAAATATTCCACCCCAATGTAGCGAGAATGCATCTACCACTACTGCCCCAGGGTCTGGTTCCCATGAAGGTAACTGGTAATTGAGTCTGGATGCAAACAAATCAATATCTGGCATCCCATATCGAACAACAATATCATTAAATACTTCATGATTCAACATCCATTCTGTGTTGTCATTGAATTTGCGTTGCATCTGCCACCATGTTGAGTCTACCTGGTAGGTAGATAGCTGAAACCCAAATATTTCTTGTAATAAACCAGTGCCAAATAAGATTAGCCAATCTATCACAAGATTCTGACTTGATTCCACCCATGTGATTAACATACACTACTGCCGTAGTGTTGTCAATCTGAAGTTGAACATGTAAGTGACTCATGGTTGTACAAGCTTTAAGCCCATAAAATGCTCCCAATAGCTCTATATAATTAATTCCATGTGATTGACGAATCAATGCCTCATGCATATTCCATCTGCCTCCACAGCTAGAGATGGTATCTGTAGCACCCCTACCTAAGGCACTAACATCAGTCTGTAAAACAACTGGGGGTTCCTCAACCAGAATTTTGCTGGAGCAATTTGAGACATTCATTATCCACCAGTGCAATTCAGCAATGGCTTCAGCTGGTAATTGCATGAGCCTGTCGAAATGACCTGCATGTAGTCTGAGTGCTTGTTCCTTTGCACGTTGTAAATTTTGGTAATGCAAAGGTCCATACTGTGCACCTGGAAAGGCAGCCACAAATTGCCAACCAGGCTGGCCACCTGTCTAATTGAAGGTTGTTGCTCCTCCATGAGCTTGTTACAGCCTTCAATTAATTCTAATCTATTGCTACTGGGCAAGGTCACTAGCATGTGAGTTGAGTTAATAGTGAATCCCAAATAATCAATCACTTTAACTGGTATCAATTTGGATTTAAGTGGATGAGTGAGGAACCCCAATCTCTCAAACAAGAGTTTAACAACTGAGACTGATAATTCAGCTGTTTCCTGGGTCTTTCCTATTATCAAGATATCATCCAAGATATCATCCATTATAATATGGCCCTGAGCCCAGAGTAGCCCCAATACTGGTTTTAACAGTTTTGTAAATAATCTAGGTGCTGAGGTTAACCCATTAGGCAGTGCTTTAAATTGCCATAATTGCCTCATCCAGCTAAATTGCAAATATCTCCGATGATCCCTATGAACAGGCACTGAGTAATATGCACCTTTAAGATCTATACATGCCATGTAACATCCTCTGGAAATCAGTTGTTTGGCAGTAACAAATGTTTCCATTTTGAAATGTTTATACTGCACATAAGGGTTAAGACTCATCAAGTCAAGTATGATTCGACATCCCCCATCCTTTTTTGGCCTAGGAAAAATATTTGACACAAATTGTTGAGATTGATAATGTGTCTTCTCAATTACCCTTTTTTTATATATTTTTTAAATTTCAGCTTGGACCTACAAATTCTCTTTTTGTGAGAAAATGAGTGTCCGACATGGGGTATGCTGTATGGGAGGACACAAACCAGGAAGGAATACAATCCGAAACCCTTGTATACTATGCAGTATAAACAAATCTGATGTTATCCCATACCATTTCTTGAGAAACAAGTGTAATCTTCCTCCAACTTGTAAGTGATTCCCACTTAATGTTCCTACGCGAACCAGACCCACCTACCTCCATGGTTACCTGTGGGTTTTTCTGCCCTCTGTTTCTGGAAAAAGGCATGTTGGCCCATGTCCCCATTGGCATTCACCAGTTGTGCACATTAGTAAATGGCCGACTTGGTCCCAGTTTCAGCAAGCCATTTAAAGGGATACTGCCGCCACAGCGCTCTGGCACTGAACGGTACTTTAATAAGTCCGACCGTCTTTGCCTCGTCATCCAGTTCTTTGACTCTTTTTGCAAGGTCTTCACCAAACAGCAGATTTGGTGGCTGAATATTACTCGGTTTGCACAGAACGGCGAACTTCGGGTTGATGGTGGGGCGGATGGCACTTTTCCTCAGACAGTTGCTCTCGAAATGTGTATTACACATGAGGGCCAGGGCATGCTGCTGTACATCAGACAGGTGCCCTCAATCCACCGACCAGGCAAATGCTGTAATGCTCGAGGTGAGGAGCTTTAGCACCCTCTGAAGCCTCATTTCCTGAGCTCTTATGCCTACGTTCATATGACCCCATATGGCGCAGTTCACAGCCAGCACTTTGAGTAGGACACAATTCGACGGTGTCTCATACTTCCTGGTTGTTTCATCAATAATGAGCTCTTGAAGCTGGTGTGAAGCCAAGTAGTTAATACTTGCAGCCAACTCTTCACCCAGCGGCTCTCCTGAGTCTGTTGGGATGGCAAATCTTGCTGCCAGGGATGATACCTCTGACTCGTGCCCTTCATCCCTTGGGGTATGCCACATGGCTATACCCTCAGACTCGGCATCAGAATCACTCTGACGCACGCTCTTCTCCTCCAAGAGGGAGACATTAAGGAGCCCTGTTTCAGGCGCTGCTGGCGCGGGCTCTCCCATAGGCCGGCGCTGACACAACTCCTCCTGTTGCAGTGTGTCTAGATGGAGCATCCTCTCCATTAGGATCTCCATTCTGGATAACCGTCCCAAGACGTTATCCCTTCCCGGAGGGGAACTCTCCCGACCCGACTTCTTAGAGTCCACGGGTCGTGCAGACTTTTTGGTGGCTTTGCACCCCAATGGAGCAGCCACGGTGCTTTCAGGCAGCAAGTCTGCAGTCGCTGGTCGTACCGCTAGCGACTCTGAAGGTGAGTTAGGCGGCCGACCGCTACCCTGAGGGGTTCTTCTTAATGTTGGTTTCAGAGAATATTGACTGCCTCTCTGTTCTTTACAGGTTCACCTCCTTTTTGGCTTTTACCAGGGTTTTGGAAGGAAGTGTTATATTCAAAAATAAGACAAACTCCTTTAACTTATAAAACTTAATTTCCTGTAAACTATAACAACATTAAAGAGCTCTAGAATGATTAAAAATACATGAGGAATCTTAGCAACAGGCAGTAAAAACTAATTAGCAATTAACATGCTAGTGGTTTATGATCACATTTAATGACATTGTTTGAGGTACCCGTTCCTACTGCTGAATAATGCATGATTGCCTGTGTTGATGAAGTGTGCATTGATCTCCAAAATGGCAGCATCAACATGAACTAATACAAGAAATAGAAGCAGGAGGAAGTCATTCAGCCCTTTACACCCGCTCTTTTAATCATAGCTTCATTTTCCTCTCGTTCATTACCAACCTCGTATCCCTTGATTCCCTTCCAACATATCAATTGATTTCTGACCTGAATATACTCAAATAGGAAAATGTGCTCTACAGCCTTATTGGAGAGGGATAGGGAATTACAAGATTAAGAACACGAGGAGTTATGTGTAAAGTAGATGTATGTGGCAAGTTTCTTTTAGACAGTGGGTGCTTGGAACAGGTGTAATGGCAGCAGATACAAAAGTGGCTTTAAGATGCATTCAGCACATGCAGGATGCAGAGATATGGATCATTTTCAGGCAGTTGAGATTAGTTTAATTTTGCATCATGCTTGGCACAGGCATCGTGGACTGAAGGGTCTGTTTATGTGCTGCATTTATTCTTCTGTGTTTTGTTCATTGTCCCACTGAGTTACTCCAGTGTTTTGTGTCTCTCTTTAGTTTAGTTTAGTTTAGTTTAGTGATAAAGCATGGAAACAGGTCCTTCAGCCCACCAAGTCCATGCCAATCAGCGATAACCCATACACTAGTTCTATCCTACACACTAGGGACAATTTCCAAAAGCCAATTAACCTACAAACCTGCACGTCTTTGGAATGTGGGAGGAAACGTGAGCACCCGTAAAAAACCCATGTGATCACAGGGAAAATGTACAAACTCCAGACTGACAGCATCCATAGTCAAAATTGAAACCGGGTCACTGGCATGTAGTAACTCTACCGCAACGCCACGGTGCTGCCCTATATGCTGGGTGAAGATATTTATTTTCATGGCTATGCTAAGCCCTGATTTTGTGATTGTGATCCCTGGTTTTAGACAACCAAGGCAGGAGAAACAACATCCTTGCATCCAACCCGATGCAACTGATACGCACTTTGTAAATTTCAGAGATCGCCTCCTATTTAAGTAATCTTTCACAGGTCTAGGCCCAAGCCACTAAGTGACTTCATGATATGTCAACCCTGCATAATCTGGTGTGCCCATCATCAGCACACCACAAATATCAATGCCTATCAAATGACTTTTAGAGCATATTTGCTCCAAAGAAATAGGAAACATGGAACCTTTATCAACATGCATTTTTTTCAGATTACCAGGCAGTAACCAGAGGCAGGAGCAGTGGCCAGCAGCATGTTTTACCTCAGGGCCCTATTAAGATAACCTTCACCAAAGATGAGGCCAAAAGTTAGGTAGGAGGTTGGCCGCTGAAAAAGGAAGGTACTTGCGTTAAGTAAAGTGCCTGGTACTTGGGTTAATCACGTAGTAGGACTTGGTGCTTAGGAAGGCGGAGCTGGGAGGTTTAAACTCTCTTAGAGATGCCAACTTCTGTTCCTCCCCGTCCTAAGAAATAAACAATCTTAATAATTTCTTGTCATTTCTCCTCCTCTTAGCAATCCCCAGGCATTGAGGTAAATTTGCTTCCACATTGCTCTGAGGAATGAAAGATGCCCGCAGGTCAAGGTAATGATTGCACATCAGTTACCACATGGGCCTGACAGAGCAAGATCTTGACAAATGGCAAGGGGATCAAGATGAATATAGACCAGCTCTGCTGCACAGTCATGGCAAGCAGGCTCATGTACTGATTCAGGCATACATCAAAACAAATGCTCCCGTTCACATCCACTTTTTTGGCTCCCTTCCCTCAATCATAATATTCTCCCTCCTCCTGTCCCTCCTTCTCTAACTGCGTTGCTTAGTCCCCATCGCTCCCTCCCCTTCACTCACTGCTCTTTCCCCACAACCTTCTCCTTCATTTCTTTATCATTTAGTAAATTGTCAAATTCCCTCCCTTTGAGATCAAAATGATTTCTTAATACATTTCCTTAATTTATGCTCAACAGAAAAAGAAAACTACGTTATATGCCACTGTACAAAGTTATCTAGATACAAGAAACTGGTCGATTCCGCCATTCAATCATGGCTGATCTATCTCTCCCACTAAACCCGATTCTCCTGCCTTCTCCCTGCAACCTTTGACGTCCTTACAAATCAATAACCTGTCAATCTCTGTTTTTAAAATATCCAAAGGCATAGCTTCCACAACTGTCTGTGGCAATGAATTCCACAGATTCACTACCCTCTGCCTTCTTCTAAACTCCAGCGAGTACAGGCCCAGTGCCGTCAAACGGTCATCGTACATTCACACAATCATCCCCGTGATCATTCTTGTGACCCCCTCTGGAACCTCTCCAGTGCCACATGCCTCCTCAGATATGGGTCCCAAAACAGCTCACAATCAACAACACGACTTCAATCAACACTTAAAATTGTTTCTCACGCTAGTTACTAATGTTAATTCTTCTAGAGAATTTTTTTTTTTTAACTAATGACACAAGAGTCTGCTTTGCTCCATAACTAACAGTTTGCTTTGGATATTGTTAGAACATACAACATTGGAACACCCTTCTAGATATGGCCAATATTTAATCAAAATCAGGCATCCACAGTATAATACAGTTTTAGCCTGCTAAATAAGGTCAGAGCTACTGAAAAAAAAACTTATTTGCCTTTCCAATCATTTATTTTTCAGGGAGTATTTTAACCTGGTAATGCTCATGGGACTGAGTGCAGATGGGCTTTAAATTAGCAAAATCCAAGGAAGCCAGTTGACTTCCTCCTTTAGCTCAAGTGCATTCGGCTGTGGGCAAGCAACACCCTTGGGAGAGCTAGGTTGCCTGTTAACATGTTAATGACTCAACAGAATGACTAATACATTTTTAATGGCATGTCCTTGGCTTTCCTGGACTTCCTGAAGCTCACCATTGAAAACAAAGAATAAATACATTGGCAACTAAGAGTGCTTTAAAACAACTACTGAGAACTCACAGCTGCTTTCACAATTGCTGAGAGTATTCTTTGACTGCTTCCTGAATTACTTCAGGATGGTTGGTGCCATGACTGCCTGGGACTGGATTTCAGACAAAGAGCTTTGTGACCATCAGTAGCAGCAGTGGTAGGAAACACTGCATTAAGATGTGTGGAGTTGTACCCAAGAGAGAGGAGCAGCAGAAGAAAGCAGCTTGCAAGTGATATGACTCATGACACAGGATGTAAACAGAGTATGAGTTTGTTTGACGTGTGGATCAGCAGTGCTTCAGCATCTAATTTCATCAAATCAAGTGGAGGTAAACATCCACAGCCTCCAAAACACTCTGTTTTGCCTCTTAACCATCGCTTACTTGTGGTTATTACAATGATCTCTGTTCTCAGCTATTTTGCTTCCAGATCCCCTGTTAAAACCATTTCCAGGAACTCTGGCTGTAATCCACAAATACATAAGTTGGTGACTTCTGGACAATTTGTCCAGCAATATGATGGCCTTTGCTTCTTGTCACACCTCCCAGAATCTATGGGTGCAGGTTTGCAAGGGTTGCTGGTCTCCAAGAGTTGAAAGTCCTTTTCAACAGCATTCTTGTGACAATCTAAGCACCCTTACCGAGAGAATTTGTCAGCTGCAAGGGCTTCCACTCCAATAATATGAAACAAGTACAAAAACAAAATACTATGGATGCTAAAAATTTGAATTAAAACAAAAATTAACACCAGACAGTATTTTTTAAGGAAGAAGCATAGATGGCACAGCTGGTGTTGCTGCACCACACAGCATCAGAAAGCTTTGGTTCATTCCTGACCTCCAGTATGCTCTGTGTGGAGCAATGTCCCAGTGACTGCATGGGTTATGGTAAAAATTTGTCCCCCCCCCCCCCTCCCCCCCCCCCCCCCCTCACAGAGTTTGTTCAACCTGCCAAGTTCCTCCAAAAAATCCTTTTTTGCTTAAGTCCAAATTAATGACTACTTCCAACAAGAGAAAATCTTACCACATCCCTTAAAAATGTCATGGCACGGACAGTGACAAATCACCCATCCTTGACATCATGAGATCACCAGAGGTTTAATAAGACCAGCTGCATAAATACTGACTGAGCACAACAAAGGCTGGACACTTGGATAAAATGATTCATCTCAAAACTTGCCAATGTCTTTTCATCATCTATATCACGTCAGGAATGGGATAAAACATTTGCTTCTTTTTTTGGTTGACTGCTGCTTCAACAAACCTCAAGATTTCAGTCCGAAACAATCTTATTTACTGGCACACTATTCACTAAAACATGTTTTTCAGAACAATAAGGCTACATTCTGTATTATCTGCAAGGCTTCTTTGACAAGACACAAGCTAAACAGTGGATGCATAGTGGACAGTTATGACATAATGACAGTGGGTGCATAGAAAGGCAACTACAATGAGTTCACCTCCAAGTCATACACGATTCCAAAGTTAAACTTTATTGAATGTTTTAACATGAATTTGATATTGGAATTTGATAATGGGGGGAATTGAGGAATGCTGTGGAACAGAGGGATCTAGGAATAACTGTGCATAGTTCCCTGAAGGTGGAATCGCATGTAGATAGGGTGGTAAAGAAAGCTTTTGGTGTGCTGGCCTTTATAAATCAAAGCATTGAATACAGGAGTAGGGAAGTAATGTTAAAATTGTACAAGGCATTGGTGAGACCAATTCTGGAGTATGGTGTACAATGTTGGTTGCCTAATTATAGGAAGGATGTCAACAAAATAGAGAGAGTACAGAGGAGATTTACTAGAATGTTGCCTGGGTTCCAGAAACTAAGTTACAGAGAAAGGTTGAACAAGTTAGGTCTTTATTCCTTGGAGCGCAGAAGGTTAAGGGGGGACTTGATTGAGGTCTTTAAAATGTTGAAAGGGATAGACAGAGTTGACGTGGATAAGCTTTTCCCATTGAGGGTAGGGAAGATTCAAACACGAGGGCATGACATGAGAATTAAGGGACAGAAGTTTAGGGGTAACATGAGGGGGAACTTTTTTACTCAGAGAGTGGTGGCTGTGTGGAATGATCTTCCAGCAGAAGTGGTGGAGGCAGGATCGATTTTAACATTTAAAAGTAAAGTGGATAGGTATATGGACGGGAAGGGAATGGAGGAGTATGGTCTGAGTGCAGGTAGATGGGACTAGTGGAAAATAAATGGTCGGCACGGAATGGAAGGGCCGAGAAGGCCTGTTTCCGTACTGTAATTGTTATATGGTTATAGCCACTCAATTTGGGAGGATGTCACCTATGGCATCTGCAATGAGCTGTGTCTGTGTTTGTCTACTCATTGGGTTTATGTCACATAGACTATGGAATAGACAATTCCTTATCCAAGTTTGTAATTTATACAGAATTGTGCAGCATTCTGAGAAATGTAGATGGAATTATTCAATTAGGAAGACTAAATAAATGGGTTAAACTGAGACAAAATGGATTTCATTGTAGGCAAACGTGGGAATCTTTACTTTGAAACCAAGTATGATAGATCAGAGTGCTTGGTAAATTGTGAAAACTAGAAATGGTGAAGTTCCAAAGAGACTTGAGTTCTGAACAGCATTACAATGTTTTGGTCATGGGCACAAATTATAACAAATAAAGCTAATAAATACTGTTTCTTATGCTAGAAAACTGTCGCACCAGGGGTTATAAATTACACCACCACAATACACAGTGCTGGGGTAGATCATACCTGGAGTCCTGTGAGCAGTTTTGGGCACGGAGTTGCAGAATGATATAATTGGCTTGAAGGAGATGTAGTGAAAATATACCAAAAATTATAAGATTCCAAAACTTAAACTATAAGGAGAGAGTTTACAATTAGTTTGTGTTCGTAGGAGTTAAAAAAAGCTTGGTTTAATTTAGAAAATGAATTGTTAAGGGCCAAGGGTGGCACAGAGGCACAGCGGTAGAGTTGAGGCATTGCAGCACCAGGTCCTGAATATGGGTGCTGTTTGTACGGAGTATATACATTCTCTCTATGACCGTGTGGGTTTTCTCCAGGTGCTCCGGTTTTCTCCCACACTCCCGCACAAGTTTGAAGGTTAATTGGCTTTGGTATAAAAAAATTCTAAATTGTCCCTAGTGTGTCCCTAGTGCTAGTGTACGGGGTGATCATTGGTCAACACGGATTCACAATAGACAATAGATGCAGGAGTAGGCTATTCGGCCCTTCGAGCCAGTACCGCCATTCACTGTGATCATGCTGATCATCCACAATCAGTACCCCATAACTGCCTTCTCCCCAAATCCCTTGACTCCGCTATCTTTAAGAGCTCTATCTAACTCTCTCTTGAAAACATACGGAGATTTGGCCCCCACTGCCTACTGAGGCAGAGAATTCCACAGGTTCACAACTCTCTGTGAGAATTTTTTTTCCTCATCTCCGTTCTAAATGGCCTACCCCTTATTCTTAAACTGTGGCCCCTGGTTCTGGACTCCCACGACATTGAGAACATGTTTCCGGCCTCTGGCATGTCCAATCCCTTAATAATCTTATATGTTTCAACAAATGCCCTCTCATTCTTCTAAATTCCAATGTATATAAGCCCAGTCGCTCCATTCTTTCAACATATGACAGTCCCGCCATTCCGGGAATTAACTTTGTGAACGTAAGCTGCACTCCCTCAATAGCAAGAATGTCCTTCCTCACATTTGGAGACCAAAACTGTACACAATAGTCCAGGTGTGGTCTCACTAGGGCCCTGCACATCTGTAGAAGGACCTCTTTGCTCCTATACTCAAATCTTGTTATGGCTTTCTTCATTGCCTGCTGTACCTGCATGCTTACTTTCAGTGACTGATGAACAAGGACACCCATATCTCGTTGTACTCCCCTTTTCCTAACTTGACACCATTCAGATCATAATCTGCCTTCCTGTTCTTGCCACCATAGTGGATAACCTCACATTAATCCATATTAAACTATCTGCAATGCATCTGCGCACTCACCCAAACTATCCAAGTTACCCTGCATCCTCATAGCATCCTCCGCCCAGTTCACACTGCCACCCAGCTTTGTGTCATCTGCAAATTTGCTAATGTCACTCTTTATCCCTTCATCTAAATCATTAATGTATATTGTAAATAGCTGCGGTCCCAGCATCGAGCCTTGCGGTACCCCACTAGACACTGCTTGCCATTCTGAAAGGGACCTGTTAATCCCTGCTCTTTGTTTCCTGTCTGCCATCCAATTTTCTATCCGTGTCAGTACCCTACCCCCAATACCATGTGCTCTAATTTTTTCCACTAATCTCCTGTGTGGGTCCTTATCAAAGACTTTCTGAAAGTCCAGGTACACCACATAAACTGGCTCTCCCTTATCCATGTTCCTAGTTACATCTTCAACAAATTCCAGAAGATTAGTCAAGCATGATTTCCCCTTCGTAAGTCCATGCTGACAGACCGATCCTGTTACTGCTCTCCAAATGTGCCGCTAGTTCATCTTTTATAATTGATTCCAGCATCTTCCCCACCACCGATGTCAGGCTAACTGGTCTATAATTCCCTGTTTTCTCTCTCCCTCCCTCCTTTCTTAAAAAGTGGTATAACATTAGCTACCCTCCAAGCCACAGGAACTGATCCTGAATCTAGAACATTGGAAAATAATCACCAATGCGTCCATGATTTCTAGAGCCATTTCCTTAAGTACCCTGCGATGCAGACCATCAGACCTTGGGGATTTATCAGCCTTCAGTCCCATCAGTCTACCCAACACCATTTCCTGCCCAATGTGAATTTCCTTCAGTTTCTCCGTCACCCTTGGTCACCTAGCCACTAATACATCTTGGAAATTGTTTGTGTCTTCCTTAGTGAAGACAGATCCAAAGTACCTGTTCAACTCGTCTGCCATTTCTTTGTTCCCCACAATAAATTCAACTGTGTCTGTCTTCAACGGACCCACATTTGTCTTAACTAATTATTTCCTCTTCACATACCTAAAGAAGCTTTTATTACTTACTTACTTACTTACTTACTTACTGCCTATTATGCCTCCTGGCATATAGGGCAGCAACGAAGGTCCTTCACTCCTGTCTGTTCCATCACGCCCAGTAGTGTTGATTTCTTCAGTTGCTGTTTCCGTAACATATTTGTTTTACGAGACAGGGTTGTTAGCCCTGTGGTCAACCTCCAACCTGGAGGACCAGTGGATCGCTCTTCGTCTCGCCTCTACCCTTCGACCTGTCCAGCATGGGAGATCCTAACAGGAGACGAATCTCCCACTGGCATAGCTTTAAGGGTCACTGAGACACACAAGCTCCCAGACCACGACAAGGTTGCAATCCAATGGGGAGAAAGAAGCTTTTATTAGCATCCTTTATATTCTTGGCTAGCTTACCTTCGTACCTCACCTTTTCTCCCCGTATTGCCTTTTTAGTTATCTTCTGTTGCTTTTTAAAAGTTTCCCAATCGTCTGCCTTCCCACTCATCTTTGCTATGTTATCTTCTCTTTTATTTTTATACTGTCCTTGACTTCCCTTGTCAGCCACGGTCACCTCTTACTCCCCTTAGATTTTTTCTTCCTCTTTGGAATGAACTGATCCTGTACCTTCTGTGTTATTCCCAGAAATATCTGCCATTGTTGTTCCACTGTCATCCCTGCCATGGTTTCTTTCCAGTCAACTTCGGCCAACTCCTCCCTTATGTCTCCGTGTCCCCTTTGCTCAACTGTAATACTGCTGATTTTCCCTTCTCCCTCTCAAATTGTAGATTAAGACACCATATTATGGTCACAACCTCCTAATGGCTCCTGTACTTTGAGTTGCCTTTCAAATCTGGTTCATTACACAACACTAAATCGAGAATTGCCTTCTCCCTGATAGGCTCCAGTACAAGCTGCTCTAAGAATTCATCTCAGAGGTACTCCACAAACTCCCTTTTTTGTGGTCCAGTACCAACCTGATTTTCCTAGTCTACCTGCATGTTGAAATCTCACAAACCACCTTTGTGACATGCCAATTTCAACTTGCACCCTATATCCAGGCTACTGTTTGGGGGCCTGTAGATAACTCCCATTAGGGTCTTTTTACCCTTACAATTCCTCAGTTCTATCCATACTGACTTTACATCTCCTGATTCTATGTCCCCTCGCAAGTGAATGAATTTCATTCCTTACCAAAAGAGCTACCCCACTCCCTCTGCCCACCTGTCTGCCATTTCGATAGGACGTATACCCCTGAATATTCAGTTCCCAGCCCTGGTCCTCTTGCAGCAATGTCTCTGTAATTCTCACAATATCACGCATACTTTGTGCATTCATATACAACACTTTAACTTTGGTATTCACCTCCCCTCTCACACTATTGGCCCTGACCTTATTATCTTATCCCTTCTCAAACTTTCCTTCTCATTAATTTGGGAGTCTTTTGTAACTTTTCCTGTACTCACTTCCTCTTTAACTCCATCTTTGTACTCCAAATCTGTCACTCCTCCCCCCCCCCGCTATTTAGTTTAAACCCACACTTGTAGCCCTAGCAAACCTGCCTGCCACAACGTTGGTCCTGTCCAGTTAAGGTGTAACCCGTCCCTTTTGTACAGGTCACCCCTACCCCAGAAGAGATCCCAGTGGTCTATAAATCTGAATCCTTGCTCCTGCACCAGCCCCCCAACCATACATTTGGTCTGAGACATCTTGAACCCTGGCACCAGGGAGGCAACAGACACTCTCGAGCATCGCCTGCAGCCACAGAATCTCCAGTCCGCACCTCGGACAATGGAGTCACCCACCACTATGGCTCTGCCCGACATCGGTCACGCCAGTCGAGTCTCATCGCTAGGATTGGAGCCACCGACCTGTCCGCCACTCGAACTGGAAGTGTCGTCTGCCCCGACTGCTCCCAAGAGGGTGTACCTGTTTTCTTTAGGCACTCCACGTTTACTCCCCTTTATCACAGTCACCCACCTTCGCTCTTTCTGTATCCTTGGCGTGACAACCTCACTGTAGGTTCTGTCCAGGAAACTCCCGTTTTCCCGGATGGCCCTGAGGTCATCCAGCTGCTTCTCCAGTTCCCCCAACACGTTCATTCAGGAGCTGCACCTGGACACAATTTCTGCCGGTGTAGTTTCAAGAAGCTCTAGCAGTGTCCCTGACTTTCTACATCCTGCAGGAAACACACTGCACCAATTTGCCTGCCATTTCTTCAGAGGACAAAAATCAGAAATTTCGATCAAGTCTAGCCTCCTTGCCTCACCGACTCGCGAAAGACTCACACTTTACTCACCAAGGCACTCTGGCTCCAAAGACTTACTACTCACCAACGCACATCACCTCAACAAGGCCGCTCCTCTACAGCTGTACTTCTTTATCTGTTACCTAATCAACTACTTTAGGGCTAATTAATACATTGAACCTGGGCCTTTGGCGTTCTTTTAAAATCTTCTTTCCCTCTGGCTCACCTACTTCTAGCCAATACTCGCTCTCGCTGCATCTGGCTGCTGCTTCTCTCCGACCTTCACAAAAAAACAGACTCGATGGGCCGAAGGGGCTGTTTCTGTGCTGTCCTAAAGTAAAATAAAATGTGAAAGGCGGCAAAAACAAAATAATTCCAACTTGTTAGGAAATCTAGGAGTAGGGAGTAAAATCTAAAAATCAAAGGGAGACATTTCAGGAGTACATAAGAAGCATTCCAGCAGATAAACGGTGGTGGAAATTTGTTATTTTCTTGCTTCAAGTGAAGTCTAATGTCGCGTTGATGAATAATTATAATATCTGAAGTGATTCAGTTTTGGTAAAAGGCTTTAGGCTTTGATGGACGTTGTGGAAGAGCAGATGTATTTGAGTTAACTTACTGGAATGGAGAATAAAACCTAATTGTCCTTCTCCTGTTTCTACGTTCCTTTGCATTCCTAATACAACGTGTTCTCTAAGTGCCCAAAGAGAAAAAACAAAAGCCACTTAATAGGATTAGGTGTTCTCCAAGATATATCTAACAAGAATACATTATATATCTATATTTTCCAGTTCATATATCTCAATGTTTTGTTTTTTGTTATTAACTGTGCTCTATTTTCACAAATAAATTTAAATGTTGATCCTATTTCCAAGGATTAATGATGGCTTTTCATTTTATATCTTGGTTTCACTGTGCCAGCCCATCTCTAACTTTAGATCAACTGGATCAAAAGTATGAAAATTCTATCTGCCAAAATGCTCATTTTCATATGACCGATTTCCAACAATGTGTTCTATCTCTCGTCTGGATTAGATCTGAGCTGGGATGCTTGGACAAAGATATGAAGGAGACAAACCCCATGGGAGCAAATATGAGCAAAGTGTGATTTAACTGCAATGGTGTTGTCTAATTTCTTTCACAAGAGTGGGATGGAATTATCCATCTTGCAGAAAGCTGGAGGAGCTGCAGGGAACTTACATTGTATTGTGTTTGTGCTTCTGGGAAATCAAGCAGACATTTGTAGAATTTGAATAGAGAGGGGTTTCACTGCGATATGTTTGTATTAGTATTCTTTGAGGATGCGCTTGTAGAGTAGGTGAGGGGAAACCAATTAGATCACACAGGAAAGTTGCTAACCCATGCCAGAGCACTCGGAATTGGGAACAACACCTGATCATGGATTGAAATCTGCTTAACAATTGGAAATGAGATGTAGGAAATGGGCGGCACAGTGGTGCAGCGGTAGAGCTGCTGCCTTACAGTGCCAGAGACCCGGGTTCGATCCTGACTATGGGTGCTGTGTGTATGGAGCTTGTACATTTTCCCTGTGACCAAGTGGGTTTATTCTGGGTGCTCCGGTTTCCTCTCACACTCCAAAAATATACAGGTTTGTAGGTTAATTGGCTTTGGTAAAATTGTAAATTGTCACTAGTGTGTAGAATATTGCTTGTGTGTGGGATGATCGTTGGTTGGCGTGGACTTGGTGGGTCAAAAGGTCCATTTCCATGCTCTATCTCTAAAGTCTTAAGTAAAGTCTAAAGAATAAATTACTCCTTGGGTTGGCGGTCTCTTAAGTAGTGGGCACTACTAAAATCATAAGATCATAAAATATAGGAGCAGAATTAGGTTATCCTGGCTATTTTTCCCTCTCCACCCCATTCTCCTGCCTTCATCCTTTCATGCCCATGCCCTTTGATTGTAGACTTTTTGAGGAGGAAATTGATGAAGGCCGAGCAGTAGTCATGCTTTGCAGTAGTAAGGCTTTGGACTAAGGTCTCCCTTGGTCAGCTGCTCCAGAAGGTTAAAGCACAGGGTTCTGAGGCATGTGTGTAAACAAGGTCTAAAATTAGTTTGGTGATAAGAGGCAAAGGGAAGTGCTGGATGGATGTTTGTCTAACTGGAAGTTTGAACAACTGATGTACTCGCAGGGATGGGTGTCGGGACGTTTCCTGTTTGTACTGAAAACAATTGACTTGGATGAGAACGTAGGTGGTTGGATTAGTAACTTTGCAGATGATACAAATAATAGTGTTTTTCTTAGATAGTAAAGAAAGTTGTCGAAGGATACAGTAATACATACATCACCTGAAATTTGGGTGGGGCTTTGGCAGATGGAATTTAATCCAGACAATTATGAGACAACTGGAGGGGAAGTGGTAGAGGTAGATACAAGTACATAATTTCAAAGATATTTGGAGATGTAGTTGGATGGGAAAGGTGTAGTAGAATATAGGCCTAAAGCAGGCAACTATGATTAGCATCGATGGGCTTCATAATTGGATAAATGAGATAGGCTAAAAGTGCCAATTTCTGAACTGTGTTATTGTAGGAGTGCTCTCCAGAAAGCCAGTGTGGACCCAGTGGGCTAAGTGGCCTACTTCTATGTCATTACAGGTATATGTATAGGACAATCAGATAAGTGCACTGGCAACAACATAGCAGATTGAGAGTGGCAAAATGGGAAATTATTCACTTTGGTAGCGAAAAAATTAATATCTGTGTTTTTATTATGGTGTGAAAATTGGAAGTGTTGATAATCAAAGTAACCCGGAGGATTATGTACACAAGTTACTAAAGGCCACATGAAGGTCCTGTGGGCAGATGGGATGTTCATCTTTGCTTTCTAGAAGATTTAAATACAAAAGTAAATATGTCTTACAGTTACATAAAGCCTTAGAAAGACCATACCTGGACTATTGCAAACAATTTTGGTCTTATTACCCAAAGATTATAATTGATGCTTGTAATTGATGGAGCACAATAAAAACTCACCAGGCAAGTTCGTGCAACAGCTAATTTGTCAAAAAGGATTTAGTAGGGGGCTCTCCAATTTTTAGAATTTAGAAGAATGAGATGTGATTTCAAGCGAACATTCAAAAATCCTAGAGGGCACAAAAATATAGAAAATAGAAAATGTTTCTGCTTGGTTGAGGTGTATAGTACGTGGAATAATGGTCTGAGATTAAGGGGAAGGCATTTAAAGTCTGAAATGAGGAAAAATCTCTGCAATCCAAAAGTGGTAAATCGTTGTCATTTTCTACCCGGGGCACTTAGATAGTTTGAAGAAGGGTCTTGATCCGAAACGTCACCCATTCCTTCTCTCCAGAGATGCTGCCTGTCCAAAGACTTACTCCAGCATTTTGTGTCTACCTACGATTTAAACCAGCATCTGGAGTTCTTTCCTACACACTTAGATATTCATTTTATTCAAAACCGGTCATTAAATTTTTAGATAATAGAGGAATCAAGGGATATATAGAGAGGGAAGGAAAATGCTGTTGTGATAAAAGATCAGCCTGGATGTATGAATGATGGAGCAGGCTCGAAGGGGCCAAATGGCCCACTCCTGCACCTACAGTATTTCGTTGATGAAAAGTTTTTTAAAGGGATATAAAGAATTGTTTTCCCAGCAATATGGCTAATTTTTTATGGCAATGACGAAAGTAGTAGAAGCTTAATCATTTTGGGCTAAACAGTTTTCAAATAAACATAAATCATTAAATGATTGCATATGAGTTGAGAGTGTGGGAATGCTTTTTAAAAACAGTCTATGATCATGTATTCACAACAGCAAAGTCTACTCTAATGGATTGCAGGAAACATTGTGTTCAGCATCCAGCAGAGTTCCACCTGATCATAAATGGAATGACGAGGTCTGCCCATAAAAGCATTGGAACCACATCTCGGATTTCAATGTCAAAAGAAAACGAAATAAAACCAAGGCTAACGCGCTTCTAGTAATGAGTGCTAAACACAATAACCGGTTTACAAGCCGAGCCAAACTCGATTTCTGGATCGGAACTGAATAGTTCAGATGCATTTGATTTGCTGGCGTTCAAATCTTCAGCTCCTGCTGCTGTTTCAGACAAAAGGAAAGAGGGGAATAAGAGATTTAATTCTGGAAGGTTTTAGTTTTTTTTTGTCTCAGCATGATTTGACCCAGATTGAAAGCAAAATGAGAGCCCTTCAGATTGCCAGAACATGCTGACACCTGCGATAGCAGCGGGGGTCAATTAGGTTTAATCCTTTTCTTTATGTGAAAGAAAGTAAACCTTGATTTTGCTGGAATGTTGACACGGTGGTGAGGTACGAACTACTGTAACTACAATCATTTTAAAGATTAAACTTCCCTCACAAGATTATAAATTTTACTTCTGGTGAAATAAAAATCACATCTATTGCATTTGCAATTCATTACTGAATTAATTGATTCCTCCTGTTCTGAAAGCAAGATGTCTTCCCTTAAAGCATGCTGGATTAATCTTTCAAAAAAAAAATCCCTACAAATGAGTCACTTTTTCCAGTCCTGCCTAATTTAAAACTTTCTTAGAATCTTAAACAAATGCCTCCATGCTGGTATGTTACAGCACAGTTCCACAGTGTCTGGTTTCAGGCAACAATGCCAAGGTCATAATTTTCGGCCGCTGACGGGGCTCTCAGATGTCTTTGGTAAAATTAATCGCACTTTGCCCGGAGGTCACCAGCAGGTAATCTATCAAGAAGTGATTTAAAATCGCACTCTATGGCAAAAAACAAAACCGTAGCCATTTTGGTCTAGTTCATGCAGAGGTAACATGAAAGTGAACCGGGTTCTCCACTTACCCTGTTGTTGGCCAGGCTGCATTCTGTTTCTATGTTAAAGACCTAATGTGAAATTAAACTCCCCCACCTCCACATTGGTCACAATTGAAATTCAATATATTTCTTTTAAAATTTTGCACAATTTTAATTCCAGTAAGTTGCAATTAAAATATAGCGTTGCAGTTCTGTGAATTGAGATCTCATGAATGCCAAGATAATGCTTTAACTCTCCAAGGCAAACTTCATTTGCCAGGAGTTTAAGTACAGTCTGCACTTGTCAATTAGCATAACATGATCTGCAAAGCAACTTTAACCAGTCTGACTGATGAAACCTCGTGTCAGAATTTATGTAATGATTTCCTATACTCATCAGGGATCAGAAATCTAAGCATCCATTAGAAACATATGCCTATATTATTGGGGCTGAAATTAGTTGGGGCACTGCTTCAAAAAAACAATATGGTAACTTCTGAGCTGCTGACCTTGGATATTTACTTTCTGCACCATTTACTGTACCTTGCTCAAAGTTTTGCAGGAATGTAAAGACGTGAAAGTGGTTTTGAGAAATGTATTTTGTCTGTGAAGGTTTAATAGCACAGATTATGAGTTCAACCTCTTATCAAGTGGACTCTAGAAAATAATGGTGAGCCAGAAGCTAATTGTTACCTTTTCACATTACTGACACGCCAATTTTGTTAAGGGTCTCGACCCGAAACGTCGCCTATCTCCTTCGCTCCTTAGATGCTGCTGCACCCGCTGAGTTTCTCCAGCTTTTTGTGTAACCCTTAACACAATTAACATTGTTTTTAACTGGTGCCTCACAGAGTTACATTCTCAATCCCTACTATACTCCCTGTACCATCATGACTGTGCAGTCAAATTATACCAGAACTTTATATACAAGTATGCAGATGCCACCACTTTCGTGGGTCAGATATCAAACAATTATTGTGCAGAGTAGAGGAAGGAGATAGGGAACTTAGAAACATGGTGCCAAGACAATAACAACTTAGGGAAGCAAGATGGGGTAAACACCCCAGTCAGCATCATTGGTGCTAAAGTGGGGATAGTAAGGAGCTTCAAATGCTAAGGCATAAATATCACCAACAATGTATCCTGGACCAACCACATTGAAGCTATGGTCAAGAAAGCACATCAAGTTCAGCATGTCTCCAATAACTTACCAAAGGCTTAAGGAACAAAGCTTCTATTGATGTTTTTACTCTGTGGTGGTACAACTTACTCCCATTGTTGTCTCTTTCATGAATGACTGTTTGGAAATCTTCAGGAAAATAGAAAATAACATTTGTGATGGTAAAAAAATAATCCATTTGAAGAACACAAAATAACTGAGCATGTTTAAGAAAGAACTGCAAATGCTGGAAAAATTTGGTAGACAAAAAAGCTGGAGAAACTCAGCGGGTGAGGCAGCATCTATGGAGCGAAGGAATAGGTGACGTTTCGGGTCGAGACCTTTCTTCAGACTGATGTGGGGGTGGGGTGGGGAGGGGCGGGAATAAGAAAGGAAGAGGCGGAGACAGTCGGCTGTGGGAGAGCTGAGAAGGGGAGGGGAAGGAGGGAGAAAGCAAGGACTACCTGAAATTCGAGGTCAATGTTCATACCGCTGGCGTGTAAATGACCCAAGCAAAATATGAGGTGTTGAAGTGCTGGGCCACCAGGAGATCAGGTTGGTTAATGCGAACTGTGCGGAGGTGTGGGGCAAAGCGATTGCCAAGCCTGCGCTTGGTCTCACCGATGTAGCGTAGTTGACACCTAGAGCAGCGGATGCAATAGATGAGGGTGAAGGAGGTGCAGGTGAACATCTGCCTCACCTGTAAAGACTGCCTGGGTCCTTGGATGGAGTCGAGGGAGGAGGTAAAGCGACAAGTGTAGCATTTCCTGCGGTTGCAAGGGAAAGTACCAGGGGAGGGGGTGGTTTGGGTGGGAAGGGACAAATTGACCAGGGAGTTATGGAGGGAGTGGTCTCAGCGGAAAATAACTAAGCATGAATTGTTTCACAAATGATGCCCACATGTTACATTGATTGCTACGGTGAAATTGTAAGAAAAGTCATCTCGAGGCCTGCCATATACAAGAAGGGACCAGTGGCTCATCTTAGTCATCTATAGACCTGAAGTCCTGAACCACTATTTATCTCATCGGGGACCCTCGGACTATCTTTGATCAGACTTTACTGGCTTTACCTTGTACTAAACGTTATTCCCTTATCATGTAGCTGTACGCTGTGAATAGTTTGATCATAATCATGTTTTGTCTTTATCTGTAGTATATGTCTTTATCTGTATCAGACCTGTATCATGTGTCATCATCTGTAGTATATGTCTTTATCTGTATCAGACCTGTATCATGTGACGATGAACTAAACTGAAACTGAGACTATGTGGATGACTATTCACCCATCAATACTATTTTTAGAATAGTAACAGTCTTAGTTTCTCATAGATCTAGCTCCCAAGTATATACATGAAAGTATATTTTAATTTTTAAAAGATTGTATTAAGAGAATGTATCAAAATTAGAGGTAGGCATGAAAGGGGGGGGGGGGGGGGGGGGGTGATGACGGTGTACTGTAAAATGACTAGAAAGCCACCAAATAAGTGAAAGTAGTTGCTTTGTAAGCATTTTCCCAGTTTGAACAAATGAAACAAAAATTGCAATGTAATTCACTTAAGCAGCTGTAATATTTTGTACTGCACCAGGTCAAAGAAACATAATTATCATGATCAGTATACATATTTATATCAATGTGATTTACTGCTATCATGTTCTGTTTTGGTTCATCCCGTACCCAGAACTTATTAAAACAGATGAATTTAAAAGAGGATTCCAAGATTGCTTTAAATGCAATTTTTTTCATTTTTCCTCGCAATAATTGCAACTCAAAATCTCTATACCTATAAGAGTCTGATCTTGTGTGTGTGTGGGTGTGTGTGTCTGAGTCTGAGTCTGTCTGAGTCTGTCTGTATTAATTGTATC
This sequence comes from Raja brachyura, assembly GCA_963514005.1. The sequence goes on from OY740783.1 coordinate 63,845,178, forward strand.
TTCCTCAAAACGCTATGCGCTAATGCTTCGATTTTTACATATTCTTACTCACATTTTCCCCCTACATGACCTCATCAGGCTCACTTCAGATTTCATGCTCTATTTCAAAAGTTATATGCGATTAAAGTTTAAAAAAAGCAAAAAAAAACCGCTTCTCACAGAGAGCCTTTTTCCAGCAGCTTCAAATGATGATGTCACAATGCCACTCACAGTGCATCAATCACAATTGGCTCTCAAGCTGTCGAGTGCCACAATGACATCACAATGGGATGTTGCCAATGGTAACCGCAGCTGTAGGAGAGGTGCCAAAGGCAGGCCCTGTCAGGGGGGGGCAACGAGTGCCATTTGGTATGAGCCTCATTCCTATCTGCTTCAAAGGGATCCTGATTTGGGGGCCTCTGCTTGATCTTGGTTTAGGGGCCTCTGAAATTGGCCTGGGCCTCAGTTCATCTATGAGAGTGCCTGGCCAAAGCTGCCATAGAGGGAGAGGGGGAGAACAAGAGGGAGAGAGAGGGGGGGAAGGAGAGAGGGAAAGTGGAAGAGAGAGAAAGAGAGAGAGAGAGAGAGAGAGAGAGAGAGAGAGAGAGAGAGAGAGAGAGAGAGAGAGAGAGAGAGAGAACCACACACCCCCACCCCCGCCCTTTCCCCCGTCCCCACACCCCGCACCCCGCACCGCGACCCATCCCCCCCTCCCCCCACCCCCGTGGGGGGTGATGGGGGTGATTGACTATGGGTGGCGCCTGTCCCGGGGTGAGCGCCGATGCCGCGGGGGGGGGGGCTCAACGGGCCCCATTTGGTCTAGTATCACAATAAAACAGAGTTGGTGCATTCTAGTACAGGCTGCCGCCTGTACATTCCTTTGCTGTACTGTTCTATGTTCTATTTCACGAGATTGACTGGCACAAGTCAAGGCATTCATGTCAAAATACAACTTGTTTCACCCATATACTTTCAATCATACACTTTCCACGTAGGCATCGGGGTTTCAAGTGATTTCAGTAATACAGGAAGCAACCTCTGAAAACATGCAAACACCTTCCTTACGAAGGATTGCACACATCTTGTCATTGTGGCCATTGGTTCGTATGCTTAATGAACTTCCACTTCCATGCCTCCTTCCCAGAGCATGCACACACTGATTAAGTGAAAGGAGACTCTGCAAGCCAATTATTCTGAGTAAATTCTGTCCCTCCAAAGTAAAAGATGGTTTGTAACCAATGTCACAGAAATACAACCAGGAACGCATATCATTAAAAATGATACTGTTGAAGGAGGGTCAAAGGGGAGTTGGTAAGGGGGGCATCCTGAATGAAGGTGATATAACAGAAAGCAGGTGAAGTTCACTGTAAGTAGTCTCTCCAGAGAGTGGCACAATATATGACTATTCAAGACCAATGCAAACACAGACACGCCACATGTTTGAGAATTGGACAAGCCATTTCTTGTTATTGCACAAGAAATGTGATTCAAAGGATCGGAACATTTAGGTTCATGCCCCATCTGAATCCTACTAACTACCACTTGGAGATCTTCTAACTGAAAGTAGCTGAGAGGATGGGAAGATTAGATAGGCTTATTAAATGTGAATAGCATGCATCCATACTTAAATGTTTATCAGACAAGAGCCTTGACCATTTAAATTAGGACCTGATGGACAATTCTCACATCCAAGTTTCTGGCATCAATGGATAACTTCCTTTCTGTGATTTTGATCCTCCTACTGGCCATTTGCACCAATAATTGGCCAGTTGACAAATAACCTCCCTATCTTTCATGTTATTGTTGACATCCGTCTCATTTGTCTCTTCTCAAGGTTCAGTTTTTTTTCTGATCTTTAATTCCTATGACCTTGGAGGCCAGCTGCACCATATTCAGACCTTGAATGTTTTCCTTGGGCCTCAGTTCATGGGAACTATACAGAATAGGAATGTTTTGTTGGCAGCCTGGCAATCCAATTATACAGATGCTGTTTGTGCTGACACCTGAAAACTATATCAAGAGACCCCTTCAACCATCTTAAACATAACAACATATGTTGTGCAACTTGCTTTCTTTTCCCGAAATACAGCTGGTGACAAAACAAATTAGCGTTGTAAATATTGTACTTAGAAATGTGTGTAAGTCTAAGACTGATTGGCACAAATGTATTGTGAATTAATGATTGTTGTGTTCTATGTTAGTAATATGACACTTAGCTCTAATGTGCTCCCATGAGAACAGAGTTTGCCATTTCAGGTGCAGAGATCTTCTGTGCACAGGGAATAATGCAATGGGAGGTGACTTCAACTTCAATGGCATGAACATTTGACTTATTTAAGCCTCAGTATATGTAAACAAGATTGTTCCTCTATGTGAGGTTTTAAAAAAACTGCACAAAACTGCGCTGGGAGTGTTGGCTCATATTCCACTGAGTTAGCTCCTGACGCTTACAGGTGAATTTATTTACGAGTTGAATCAAGCAACTGGACTAACTCAATAATTACATTTTTAATTTCACCAGCTTTCTCTTTGTTCTAGCGCTGCAGGACTTTTATTCATCGTTTTGGAATGTAAGGGAGTTAGAAAAAGTCAAAAGTTATTTATTATCAAGAGATTTATTTTGATTAAAACTGAAAAAAAAACCTGAAAGCAAAGAAAACGCCGCACGCATTTTTAAGATATTATCAAGATGGTTAATGATCAATGAGCCTCGTCATCCGTTTTTACCAATTTTGAAACTTTCTATCACTGATTTTTATCTGAAAATTGACAAGTTTGACATCCCATGGAATTCACAGAGCTTTCATAATCTTTGTGAGTCCCATGAGATGTTGTTCAGTGTGCTTTTCCAGATGTACATAGCTGTACAGCATGGATAGAGTATCTGATGCAATTAGCATCTAAAGTTTCATCTTGCTTCTCCTCTACCATTAAAAGCAACAAGGAAAAGAGAGAGAATAGCTCTCATGAAAAAACAATGCATTTTTGTGGAATACTGCATTTGAAATAAACAAGGGTTTATTTCAGTTTTGTTTGCACTTCAGCTCCAATTCTGCAATAGTATCAAACATAAGTTTCCAAAAAAAGAATGAAGAATGATCGCTACTTTCAGACCTCCATTTAATGTTGAGTCATGTGACTAACTACTCTCTTGATAAGGTAGACAAAAATGCTGGATAAACTCAGCGGGTGAGGCAGCATCTATGGAGCGAAGGAATAAGTGACTTTTCGGGTCACCTATTCCTTTACTCCATAGATGCTGCCTCACCCGCTGAGTTTCTCCAGCATTTTTGTCTACCTTCGATTTTTCCAGCATCTGCAGTTCCATCTTAAACTCTCTTGATTGGACACACAGCTTTGTTGAAAGTTCCAGAGATGGTCTAAAAGAGCCCTTGAGTAAATTACACACCCTTGTAAGTCTATGTGTTCTTAAAAAAGACATAAAAAGTTATGTTAAAAATCTACTGAGCGTACATCCAGTAGTTTAAACTATGATCCCAATCATGGAAGTGCCATTCAGTCAGGCATTGCAAGCCTTTGGTTTCCCTTGCCTTTTCCACAGTCCGCTGAGCATTTGTGTATGGACATGAATCCAGAATGAAAACCATTCATTCAATGCATCTTGCACAATGTCCACAATTATTTTTGACTTTTCATTGAAATTGTATTGAAATTGTAACACGGTTTAGAAATGGGAAACCTGCATGAGGTTTTATTTTCAATATGTAAACAAGCTCTAATAAGAATGTTTGCTTATAATAACTGACAGTACTGAATTAAGTAAATATAGCAATTCAGATGGGCATCACGGTGGTGCACCAGTAGATTTGCTCCTTTACAGCACTAGAGACCTGAGTTTGATCCTCTCTACAGGTGCTGTCTGTACAGGGTGTGTACATTCTCCCTGTGGCATGGGTTTTCTCCAGGTGCTCCGGTTTCCTCCTACATTCCAAAGACGTGCAGGTTTGTAGGCTAATTAGCTTCTGTAGATTGTCCCGAGTGTGCATGATAGAACTAGTGTACAAGTTGGTCGGCACGGACCAATGGTTTCAGAAATCATTGTCACAAATGCTTGTTTGAGCACTGCATACACACATTGGCCTCGTGTGCAATAATCCATTATACATACACAGAGCTGAGAGGATCATGGAACATGGGGTTAGTCAAATAATCCCAGTGAGGCTGAAAAACACATGGTCTGAAGAAGGATCTCGATCTGAATCATTTCTCCAGAGATGCTGCCAGACCTGCCGAGTTACTCCAGCTTATTGCGTCTATCTTTGGTTGTATTTCTGCTTTGTTAAGTTGATGAATTGATTCTTCAACATGTAATGTTTTATTATTATTAATGTTTAGTGTTTTCGGAGTCATTCGTAACTGTCACTCTATGTCATGTTGTTACTTGTGGGCGGAGCACCAAGGCAAATTCCTTGTATGTGAATACTTGGCCAATAAACTTACTTACTTACTAGCTTCAGATAATAATTTACCACATAATTTACCATTCAACAAGATACAGTTTTGCTCAGTTGAAGAAAAGACAAACCACGTATTTTATACCAGCACAGACAGAGAAACATACCTGTCATACCTCATGTTATATTTGAAAGACATTCAGCTCAGGATAATCCTCGCTCACCTCAGATAATTTGAAAACAATTGGATTGACTGAACCTCAGATCTACAACCAGATTGAATTTTCTCTTTCCCAACCTCATGAAAACTCATTTTCACCTTCCCACCTGAGATCAGCCGGGGCTGAAACTTAGACCTTTGATCTGTAAGGGTCAGTTCTATACCAGAATGTGCCCTTGCTAACAGCTTGTTCTTTGCTGGAGTATCAAATTAAGTAGCCACAACCATGTAGAACAAGAATAACTCAGGCTGAACAGCATGTCAAATATGGATTCCAAATACAAAAACCGATGGAAAGCACTGTTTCAATTTTATTTAAGTAATTGGAGTACATGATTTCCAACAACTATAGCACAAATTAACTTATGGTTTAACACACACACACACACACAAATTATTGATTATCTCAAGTCAAGAACGCTGTGTCATATGTACTGACAATGGAACAATGAAGTTCTCACTTGCCTTTTATAAACAATGGAGGTGAATTTGTTTGTATTTTACTTATGTGATTTGTTTAGCAAAGAGTTCAGCATAGTTTAGAGAGATACAGTGTGGAAACAGACCCTTCGCCCCACTGAGTTACTTTCCCTCTCATTTTCCCTCTCACAGAAAGAGGCTGTATGTAATTTAGTTGAAGGTTGAAGGAACAGGAGTGCTTCACACAATTTGTGTGCTGAACTCATGAAGCAACAGTCTGGTGCACAACTCTGACTTCAAATATGAGTTGCTTCCTCGAGCCATCTGCCACAGATACGTGGATAATAAGGGCAGGACTGGGCCATTCAGCCCATTGTATCTGCTCTGTCATTCAATCTCATTATGGCAGATTATCTTCATATTCTTGACTCACCCTATACACGCTGGAAATGTATCTATCCTTCTCTTACATATGGTCAGCAACATGATATTCACAGTTCCCCTGTTGCAGCAAATTCCACGGGTTCACTAGTACTCTGAATGAAGCCATTTCACCTTAACTTTCTCCTAAATAGTCATACTGTTGCAAAGCATGAAAACAGGCCCTTTGGCCTCTTTTTCGTGCATTCTAGGCTGGCCAATGTACCTGCATTTATCCCATTTCCATCTAAACCCTTCCTATCCCATTTATGTCTAAATGATTTATTAAATCGTAATTGTATCCAGTTCTATAGCTCCCTCTGGTAGCTCATTCCAGGTGCAGAATCTGAGTGGAAAGGTTGCCCTTGAGGTCTCTCTTAAATATTTGCCCTCTCACCTTAAGCCTATACCCTACAGTTTTGGAATCCACTAACCTGTGGAAAAACTGAGCATGAACTGTATCCATACCCCTCATGATCTTGTACATCTCAAAAAGCTCAGCCCTCAGCTTCTGAAGCTCGAAAGAAAAAGGTCCCAGGCTATCCAACTTCTCCCTATAACCCGCCTGCTTGCCAGGATAACATCTTGGTGAATCCCTTTTGCACTCTTTCCAATGTAATGTCATCATTTCAGTTGAACTACATAGAATTGTCCAAGTGTGGACTCACCACATCTTGTGCAGCTGTATTATAATGTTCCAACTTTTGTACTCAAAGCCCTCTCAAGGCAAGCCCATCAAATGCTTTCTTCATCACACTGTCCACCTGTCTCATCACTTTTAGGGAACATTGCACCTAAACTCCAAGATGTCTCTGTTCTGCAACACGCTACAGGACTCTCCCATTTACTTTGTATGTCCTTCCCTGGAATGACACACCAAAGTGCAACACCTCACTTTTAACAGAGTTAAATTCCACATGCCATTTTCTAGCCTACGTTCCCAACTGATCTAGGTACCGTAAACAACTTAGATAACCTTCCTCACTATCTACTATACCACCTATTTTGGTGTCTTCTGCAAATTTATCAACAAAACAATTTTCTAAATGGAGAAAGAATCCAGAAAGCGGAGGTGCAAGGGGACTAGGCAGTGCTGGTGCAAGACTCCCAAAAAGTTAATTTGCAAGTCGAATCGGTAGTAGTGAAGGCAAATTCAATGCTAGCATTTATATCAAGACTGGAGCACAAAAACAGAGATGTAATGCTGAGGCCACTAAAAGGCACTGGTCAGGCTACATTTGGAATACTGTGAGCAAATCTGGGCCCCATATCTCAGAATGGATGTGCTGGATCTGGAGAGGGTCCAGGCAAGAATGACTCCAGGAATGAGTGGGTTAGCATATGATGAGCATTGAACAGCACTGGGCCTCTACTCGCTGGAGTTAAGAAGGTTGAGGGGGGACCTCATTGAAACTTACAGAATAATGAAAGGCATAGATACAGTGGATGTGGGAAGGATGATCCTGGGAGAGTCTAGGATCAGAGGGCATAGCCTAAGAATTAAAGGCTGATCTTTTAGAGAGGAGTTGATGAGGAACTTCTTTAGTCAGAGGATAGTTAAGCTGTGGAACACATTGCCACAGAGGGCAGTGGAGGCCACATCAGAGGATATTGTTAAGGCAGAGATGGACAAATTCTTGATTAGAACGGGTGTCAAGGATTATGGGGAGAAGGCAGGAAAATTGAATTTGGCAGAGATCAGCCGTGATTGAATGGACTAATTCTACTCCTATAACATGTGAACCTGTGAACAATCTCTTGCTTTGCAATCCAAGTATACAATCCAAGTATACTCTTTGATGTACATCAGTGCCTCTACTTCCTGAGACGATTATGGGTAGTCGGTATGTCAAGGAGGATTCTCTTGAACTTCTACAGGTGAACAGTAGAGAGCATGCTGACTGGCTGAATCATGGCTTGGTTTGGCAACTTGAACGTCCAGGAGCGGAAAAGACTGCAAAAAGTTGTGACCACTACCCAGTCCATCACCGGCAATGACCTCCCCACCATCGAAGGGATCTATCGAAGTCGCTGCCTCAAAAAGGCGGCCAACATGATCAAAGACCCACACCATCCGGGCCACACACTCATTTCACCACTGCCATCGGGAAGAAGGTGCAGGAGCCTGAAAACTGTAACGTCCAGGTTCAGGAACAGCTTCTTCCCTACAGGCATCAGGCTATTAAACACAACAGCAAATAAGCTCGGAACTATAACAGGCTATTATTATTATTGCACTATATTTGTTTATTTATTGAGTATGTGTGAATGTGTATATATACACACACTGAACTTTTTTTTTCTCCCATTGTGTATTATGTTTACATGTTCTGTTGTGCTGCAGCAAGTAAATGCAGCAGCATTGTCCTATCTGGAACATATGACAATAAAACACTCTTGACTCTTGACATCTCACCCAAGGTAAACATCCTCTCTGCATCCAGTCTGTCAGATCCTTCCAGAGTTTTGTAAATTTCAATTAGGTCACCTCTTTCTTCTAAACTCTGGTGAATACAAATCTAGACGATCCAACGTCATAAACCAGTCTCATTGTTTCAGGAATCATTCTGGTGAACCTTTGTTGCATGCCCTCCATAGCAAGTATAATATTTCTTGGATAGACACAAAAAGCTGGAGTAACTCAGCGGGACAGGCAGCATCTCTGGAGAGAAGGATTGGGTGACGTTTCGGGTCAAGACCCTTGTTCAGACTGGTTAGGGATTAGGGGATAAAGGGCCTGTCCTACCAGCATCCGACTCCATGCAATGAGCGCGATCAAACTAGAAGCGGGGGCCGCGCGGAGGTCAGGTGATCCCCTGTACAGGGCCGTTCCCACCAGCATGCGCCTGCATGCGGCAAGCGCAACCAAACCGGCAGCGAGGGCCACGCGGAGGTCGGGTGAGTGGCGCAATGCGGCGCAAAGTGAGGCGAACTTGGAGTGAAGTCTTAAGGTAAGTTTGCCGGGACAGAGAGGGGCACACAGGGAGGGGCACAGAGGCACACACACAGAGCGCCACGGAGCCACACACATAAAGGGTCACGGAGGCACCTACAGATAGATTCATGGAGGCACGATGTCGAGGCGGTGTGTCATGCGTCGAGGCGACTGCGAGCCGACAAGCCGTTGCCGCGCGAAATTTTTGAACATAGTCAGTTTTTCGGAGCCCCGCGCGATGTCGGGACGAACTCCGCACAATTCCGCACGGCTCCGGCGATCGAAGTGGGACCGGCCCCGCGACGCCGGATGGCTCAAGCGACCACGTTAGGTCGCGCTCATCGCATACAGTTGCATGCTGGTAGGACAGGCCCTTAAGACCAAAGCTGTGCACTATATTCTGAGTATGATCTGATAGTAAGGCCTGCATAATTGTAACAAGACATCCCTGCTCCTACATTCAAATCCACATTATGAAGGTCAATGTACCATTTCCCTTCAACTGCTTGCTGCAGCTCACTCAGTGCCCTTCCTTCATGACAGTAACGTACTTGACACACAATTAACAGCTAGCAGCCCTTCAAAGAAGACTGATTATGGCACATGTAAAAGGCTAGCAGGTCAGATTCTGAAAGAGCAGCCGTATTATTGGGAAATAATGAGGTCAGCAGCAGAGCTTTGCAAACCAGACATGTCGAGTTTATCTGTCCCAAATGTTCCATCACATTGACATTAAACATCTCTTTCCAAACTATTGAACTAAATAAACATTGAACACAATTTTTCTTCAGCCAAGTCAAATTGTGTTCAGGGTTTATTTTGATAATTGTGCAAGTGTCAGTTAAGGGCCTGTAAAACGTGCACGATTTTTTCGGCAACTTGCCTGCACCCGTCGTAGTCGCAGCAGGTCGCTAAAAATTTTCAAAATGTTGAAAATCCAGCGGTGACCAGAAAAAGGTACAACTTTTTGGGCAACTACTCACGACCATACAGGCGTCACCCCACGACAGGAGAGCGGCAGCCAGATCTGTGTCCCCAGGCCTGGCTCTGCGGCATAGAGGGGTAGGGTGAAATCAGACAGGGATATAGTGATTGGAGACTCAATGGCTGGGTGAACATTCAGGAGATTCTGTGGCAATAAGCAAGGCTCCAGGATGGTGTGCTTCTGCCCTCGTGCAATGGGATAGGATGTCTCAGAGTGGCTGCAGAACATTCTCAAGGAGGACCGTGAGGCAGGATGAGGGAGAGTTACTGGATACAGAATTAGCTTCATGGTAGGAAGCAGAGGGTGGTGGTGGAAGCTTGTTTTTTGGACTGGAGGTCTGTGATCGGTTGTGTGCCTCACGGATTGGAGCTGGGCCCATTGCTGTTTGTATTCTATGTCAGTGATTTGGATGAAAATTTACAAGGCATAATTAGTAGGTTTGCAGGTAGTATTGTAGATAGTGACAATGGTTATTAAAAATTACAATGGAATCTTGATCTGCTGGACAAGCGGGCTGAGGAATGGCTAATGGTTTTAATGTAGATAAGTGGGAGGTGTTGGGCTTTGAGATGTCAATCCAGGGCAGGACCTTCACAGTGAATGAAAGCACTCTGGGTAGTGTTGTGGGGCAAGGAGTACAAATACATAGTTTTTGAAAGAGATGTCATAGGTAGATAGGATGATAAAGAAAGCTTTTATTACATTGGCCTTCATCAGTCAGGAAATTGAGTACGGAAAGTTGAGTTCCAGTTGTAATAATCACAGGTGAGGTCGCACTTGGAGAATTGCTTTTTTCCCCAAGAGTTGCGAAATCAAGAACTAGAAAGCATAGATTTAATGTGAGAGGGGAAAGATTTAATGGCAACCTGCGATACAACTTTCTCACACAGAGGGTGATGGATACATGGAAAAGGTGCAGGTGAAGTAATTGAGGCAGGTACAGTGGATGGGTTTGACTGAAGGGCCTGTACTCATGTTATATGACTATGACTTTATGACAATAAGAAGGGCAAAGGTTTTCTGTGGATTCTTGGGCTTTTAAATCAATGGTTCTCCCACTTAGATGTGCTGGGTTCTCTACACACTGATCTATTGATAAGTGAATAGAGACCCAGACACATCTAACCCGAGATGTTATTTTCAGATTCAGCAGGGCGGCAACATTGGCCTTGCTACACATGGTTGGAGTTCTACCTCAGGCTGGTCAATAATGTTCAAACTGATGGCTCATCTTCAGCCTCTGTGCATTTTACCTCCTCTCCAGTTAGCACTGGGACTTGGAGCACAGAAACATGAGGGGTGATCTTATAGAGGTGTACAAAATCATGAGAGGAATAGATCGGGTACATACAGAGTCTCTTGTCCAGAATAGGGGAATCGATAACCAGAGGACATGGGTTTAAGGTGAGGAGGGAAAGATTTAAAAGGAAGCTAAGGGGTAACTTTTTCATGCAAAGGGCGGTGGGTGTATGGAATGAGCTGCCGAAGGAGGTAGTTGAGACAGGTACTATTTTACGTTGAGGAAACATTTTGACAGGTACATGGATAGGACAGGTTTACAGGGATATAGGCCAAACTCAGGCAGGTGGGACTAGTGTAGATGGGACATGTTGGCCGGTGGGGTGCTGCAAGGCTCAGTGCTGGGACCACAGGTATTTACAATATATATTGACGATTTATACAAAGGAATTAATTGTAACATCTCCAAGTTTGCAGATGACACAAAGCTGGGTGGCAGTGTGAGCTGCGAGGAGGATGCTATGAGGCTACAGGGAGACATAGGTTGGGTGAGTGAGCAGATGCAGTATAATGTGGATAAATGTGAGGCTATCCACTTCGGTGGCAAGAACAGGAAGGCAGATTATTATCTGAATGGTGCCAGATTAGGAAAAGGGAAGTTGCAACGTGACCTGGGTGTTCTTGTACATCAGTCACTGAAAGTAAGCATACAGGTACAGCATGCAGTGAAGAAAGCTAATGGCCTTCATAGCGAGAGGATTTGAGTATAGGAGCAAGGAGGTCCTATTGCAGTTGTACTGGACTCTGGTGAGACCACACCTGGAGATCTCCTAATTTGAGGAAGGACATTCTTGCTATTGAGGGAGTGCAACGTACGTTCAACAGGTTAATTGCCGGGTTGGTGGGACTGACATATGACGAACGAATGAGTCAACTGGGTTTATATTCACTAGAATTTACGATGAGAAGGGATCTTATGGAAACATATAAAATTCTTAAGGGATTGGACAAGCTAGATGCAGGAAAAATGTTCCTGATATTGGGGTAGTCAGAACCAGGGGACACAGTTTAAGGACTGAGTTGAGGAAGAACCTTTTCAGCCAGAGAGTTGTGAATCTGTGGAATTCTCTGCGACAGAAGGCAGTGGAGGCCAATTCACTGGATGTTTTCAAGAGAAAGTTAGATATAGCTCTTTGGGCTAACGGAATCAAGGGATATGGGGAAAAAGCAAGAATGGGGTACTGATTTTGGATGATCAGCCATGATCATATTGAATGTGGGCGCTGGCTCGAAGGGCCAAATGGCCGACTCCAGCACCTATTTTCTATGTTTCTATGTGTGGGCCAAAGTGCCTGTTTCCATGCTGTATGACTCCATGACTCTAGGTTAGCACCACTGAAAAGGTCACTGATCAGTGAACACGTTAAAGGAAGAGTTGTGAATCTTGCTAGCGCTTTTGCCCCTTTACGTTTCCAAAGGATTGCTGCAGATTGGTTTAGTTTCAATTAAGTGCATACTGGAGAACTAAAACTTTGGCTACCTTTCCCATTTCCCAATAGCATGCCAGATGGGCATCAACAGTGCTTCCTCGTAACCTTGTGTTAGTCACACACCATGTGTAGCAAATTGTAAATCCAGATGTGATTAACAGATTTCTGTATAGGAAATTAAAAAATCGTGACACTCATGTATTCCAACCTTGTGTCTTTTTTAGAAGATGAATAGTAGTACTTTGTGATTGCTGTTACTTTCTTTAATTGCAGATCGATAAGTACACCAAGTACTAAATATGTACATGTGAAGTGCATTTACGTAATGATCGTACATAAAATACTCAATGAAATTGCCAAAAGTGAATTCACCAAGGTTGGCTGCTAAATGATATTGGATAATAATAAGCCAGCTCTTCTGGAATGGATAAACAAGAGAGAGGCCTGGGAATTTCTGGGTTTATATACATACAGGTGACAACTCACACTCCAACTGTGTGCCAGCACATTCCACCCAACATGCACAGACTGGCACTCCACCAGATTCTCCCCCACAATCTAGCTACTGGCCACTTGCTGTCTCCCAGAGTGAGGGCCACCACAACCACCATCCTTCATTCACACTGGGCCACTCCAAAACTAGGGTTCATCCTAACCCTCAACTGAGTCCCTGCAACAGTGGTGCATGAGGAATCTGTTTGCCATTGAAAATCTGTTTGCCACTGTCGAGACGGTGGGATAGCTAGTGTGCAAAAGCCACTGTGAATTCATGCACAGGCAAATTCCACTTTCTGATAGTGACTTTGGGACCTGGAACATCAGTGGCCCAAGGAAAGTTGGAGTTGTGACTGGATCATTGATCTGCTTTCATAGCCCAGAAACTCAGTGACTTTAATATTGAAACTTGTGTAGAAAAGAACTGCAGATGCTGGTTTAAACCAAAGATAGACACAAAATGCTTGAGTAACTCAGCGGGACGGGCAGCATCTCAGGAGAGAATGAATGGGTGAAGTTTCTGAACAAGAGTCTCGACCCGATGCATCACTTCTCTCCTGAGATGCTGCCTGTCTTGCTGAGATTCTCCAGCATTTTGTGTCTATCTTCAATATTGAAACTATTGTCCTCAGTGAAATATGAAAGGCAGGAGCTAGCCATTTCAAGGCAAATTTTGGTGGGAACATTTTCTGGTCAGATAAACCAGAAGTAAAACCATCTCCAGAGGATTGGTTTTGCATTCTTGTATGAACTCTCTGGTAACTTAATGATTCATCTGCTGGAGTAAATTAAACCTTGTCATCCTGTTTCATACAGAACTACCAAGCTATAGTTACTAGTGCACTGGAAGCAACATACTGTATGAGGCCAATGAGGAATTGCATTCCAAACTTAAGAAATACTTGATCCAAATTTCAGCAGATGATTCTCCTTGGCAATAGCAATGTCTTAGTAAGAAAGGACTCAGACGTTTATAAAACAGGCAGAGGAGGAGGTGGAGAAGCTAACTCCACCAGAGTTCTCCACCTCAATGAAACTCATGGAATGTGATCTTGTTATTACCGACATCTTGACATGCCTCCTCCTCTATCCTGATCAGAGCCTCAATTTTTGTTGACATCCAGGGTTTCTCAGTCCTACCTGACTTAATCTTACCAAAGGTTAAAAGGTTACCTCAAGGGTAGTGATCTCCTGATTACTTCCGGTGCCACATGCTCGTGAGAGGATGAATAGGAAGGTTGGACAGATGAATACGTGGCTAAAGAGTTGGTGCAGGGTGCAGGAATTCAGATCTTTGGACCATTGGGATCTCTTCTGGGGCAGAGGTGACCTGCACAAGAGAACAGGTAGCACATGAACTAGAGGGGGACTAAATTCTGGCAGGCAACTTCTTTGGTGCTATTCGGAATGGTTTAAACTAAATTGGCAGGAGGACAGGATCCAATTCAGTACGGAGGCAAGTGGGAGATCGGAAGTTGGTACAGAAGTCAATGACAGCACGTTCAGTAGAGAGGGTCGACAGGAACACAGCTGGGAGTGACGAAAAATTGTCTGATTAAATTGCAGTACAAGAGGCCTGACATGTGAGTGCATGAATTCAGGGTGTGAGACTGGGACATTACAGCCATCATGGAAACCTAGCTACGGACGATTCTATGATTAATCCCAGTCAAGAGAACAACAAGGCCTCATGATTATGCCCTCAATCCAGGCATTGGCATTTGAATTTACATCGTCATCGAAGTGATGGCTTAAGAATTGCATGAAGTGGTGATCTCTGAGCGCTGATGGACTATCTATATCTTATTTATGCTGTAATTTCCATCAACCTGGGCTCAAAACAGCCTTGATGTGAAATGCTGCCATAGGAAAACTAATATCACTGAAGGTTGAGTTACAATGAAACATTTGTGACCTCAAGAACTGAGAACAGGTGGAAAAAGAGCAGAAGGCCCAGCAACTAGTCAACAGCAGTGACATGTTTGACCCCGTAAGTGCCATCAAGGCCATCTGTGGCTCAAATGTCAGTGTTTACTGAAAGTAGCAAGACTCTGTCATTTACATGAATTTCCCAACTCAAATACACAAGCTTTATATGGGAAGAGGAGCGCTTATCAGAGGGTCCAAGAGATGGCATGGCCGTGACCGTTTTCATGAAGGGCGACTGTCCTCTGTCACCCCTCTGTCCTCTAAAGAGGGAGTAATTGCACAAATCTTCCTCAGTTGCCTCCTCTTGATGGTCAAAGAGCTTCCCAAAGTGGAACGTTGATTCTGCCCATCGATGGTTTAGAATTGGTGCCTCTCCCTTCTTCTTCTTCTTCTTGCCTATGGCGTGCACAGCCTAAACGTGTAGAACAACTTGTTCTATTTTATCTTATTTGATTGTGAACACCAGGTTGATTGCATTCATTGAAACAGGTGAAGGTTGCAATCTCCCACCCCTGCCTCTCCCTGACTACCTGTGTTTATGACAAGTTGGTAATTGAATGTAGCTGTGCAGACAAGTCCTGCATACAATTTTATTTTCATAATTGTCAAATAAAACAGAACTTTGTGATGAAATAGCTTGATTTGAAGTTGAGAGATTATAATGACCTAAACAGCTGTTACTAGTGCAGCTTTTCTTTTCTCTTTCCTTTGCTACAAACAGACACCTGTATATGGTCTCATCCATTCGGGGGGAGGTCAATCTGTTGATAATCCAATGAGGCACAGCTACGGCCAATTTTTCTTGTTTGAGTGGTCCACCTGTCAACGTCTGCTGGACCCCTTCCTGACTGCACTGCTCCTAGAGGTTGAGAGGTGTTTGGAGATACAGTGTGGAAACAGGCACTTTGGCCCACCAAGTCCAAGCTGACCAGTGATCACCCCTACACTTGTTCTACCTTACACACCTGCGGCAATTTATAGAAACCAATTAACCTACACACTTATAAATCTTTGCAATGCGGGAGGAAGGCCGAGGACCTGGAGAAAACTCACACGGTTACAGGGAGAACGTACAAGCTCCGCACAAACAGCACCCATAGTCAGAATTGAACCCAGCTCTCTGGCGCTGTAAGGCAGCAACTCTCCCGCAACTCTATATTGAATGGCGGGACAGGTATAAGGCTTAAGTGACCTACCCATGTTCCTATTTGGTTTGTATTCTGATGCACGCAACCAGAACTTGAGCTTCAATTTGTCCTTTTGCCAAAATGTATAAAAAGATAGACCATAAACCAAGCAACCTCAGACGTCCTTCACCAAAACATCCACTCTGCTCAACACCACTCCTGCCTAAAAAGATAAAAGATGTTGGTTTGACATCCAAATAAACACGGATCACTTCCCAGATTTCAGGAGACACATTTCAGTGAGGGGGCACTGATGATCCAATTCACCAGCGTAGCACTGTGGCCTGTGCAAAACAATTTTTGAAGACCGAGATCTCACCCCCTGCACCAAGCCTATGGTTCACCAAGGAGCAAGGAACTCTGCACTCTTGATTATATCAGAGAAGAATCATTTTAGAGTAGGCTATTTCTAAGTACTAGAGACATACCCGCAACACTGCCTCTCCAGAATCCAGAGCTCCCCACAACCAACGGCAGCGTAATGTCACTGTCCTCTCCTACACTATCATTTCCAACATCAAGACTGAACACCAGTTTCAGCGGAAAGCCACATCATCCATGTTTAGTTTAGTTTATAGATACAGCGCAGAAACAGTCCCTCAGCCCACTGAGTCTGCGCCGACCAGCAATCCACATACACTAGCACTACCCTGCACACTAGGAACAATTTACATTTTTGCCAAGGCAAATTAATCTATAAACCTGTACGTCTTTGGAGTGTGGGAGGAAACCGGAGCACCTGGAGAAAATCCACGTGGTCATGGAGAGAACCTTCATACTCTGTAAAGATAGCACCCATAGTCAGGATTGAATCCAAATCTCTGGCGCTGTACAAGCCCTGTCCCACGGTACGAGTTCATTCTAAGAGCTCTCCCGAGTTTTAAAAGAATCAAACGGCGAATGAACGTAGCAGGTACATCAGAGCTCGGGGACATCTTTTAGCGGCTCGTAATGCTAACGGCAGGTACTCGGGAAGACTCGCTAATGGCAGGAAAGCACGGGAAGAATCGTGAAGATTTTTCAAAAATGTTGAAAAATGTCCACGAGAGCCCCGAGTACCGACGAGTGGCCATTACCGTAAATCTCCAAGTTTGAATCAGAGCAAACTCGGGAGAGCTCTTGGAATGAACTCGTACCGTGGGACAGGGCTTAAAGGCAGCAACTCTACTGCTGCCCCATTGTGCCGTCCCATGTGGCTCACACCAATGTCCTGAATCAAGCACTCCATTTCAAACCTCAGTTGTGGCAATAGGTTCGGTAGAAAATAATGACAATGCTTCGAAGATATCCTCGAAGATTTCTTGAGGTCGTACAATGGTTTCACTGACTCTTGGGAGTCCCTGGCCCAAGGCCACTCAAATTGATAGAGTGGTGTCCAGGAAGGCACTAAGCCCTTTGAGGCTGAGAGATCACAAGGAGGCAAACAGTGGAAGGAGCGACCAAAAATGTAAACAACCCACACACATCACATGCCAGCTGCCCCACCTTTGGCAGAGTAGGATTCATTATTTGCCTCTGATCTCCATGGGATTACCTGAAAAGGCACCAATCCAACAGTTATTCCTAATGCAGTCCTCTCCGGCTGGTAGTTGAGACAGCTCCTTGTCCAAGTGAAAGAAAACAAACGGTTATGGATTAGTTGGAGAGCCTGAACATTTGACGAAAGGCTAAGAGACAGGTGATGGGTGTAGAGGAAAGACGGCCTCAGTTCTCTCGCATTCAAGTGCATTAAAAGGTCACTTGAAAGATGTTTGGTGTTCATATCTTGCTAAAGTTTTATGAAATGCTGTGCACTAATGCTTTCCCTTTGTGCTGCGAAATAGAACAATTGCTTCATTTTGATGATCATCATTCCTTTGTGGTTCTACACTAAATTGGTAACAGAAAAGAGATTGTGGTGGCTGAAAAGTTGCAAAAGCTTGCATTCTTACGAGGTTTTTAGTGACTAAAATCAGGGTTCTGTTTTTTATTTATGGTAGTTGATCTTGATTCCTTCTTGTTCTCATTGTTCTACTGCTTTTTGACTCAGAGAGCAAGGCAGTTGAGAAAGATGTTTATATTCAGTGAGTCAGAGGCAAACTAAATCCCTCCTCATTACAAGATAAAAAACAATACTTCCGTCATACTGCTGCATCATTCCAATGAAAGGCTATACCCATTCAGATGTTTAAATTATATGTTCTTCCCATACCAGCTGAACAAGTTCAATATATAAATGTAAATGTCCAGAAAGAACAAGGGTTATTTTGGATTATGCTGCAATCAGAAATAATCCTAAACATTCAAAATGCACTGATAATGTTTCACATGAAAAGGCAATTATTTAAATCCCTATCAACCTACATTAGAGAATCCTGGGTTTCAATTGGGTATATTCCACAAACACCTGGCATTTGGCTGTTTTCAGAACGACTTCCTGACGTTAATCTCTGGAAGTATCAGCAGCCCGATTTTAGGGTTGTTCTCACACCAATTAACCTCAAGTAAAATTGGTTAAAGTCAAACTCTGTACTGTCCCAGCAGAGAAATGCTTTTGGGGTTACACAATAAGCTGGAGAAACTCAGCGGGTGCAGCAGCATCTAAGGAGCGAAGGAGATAGGCGACGTTTAACAACAGAGAAATGCTTTGGGCTGTTTCAAACCATTGTTGCAAATAAGATGCATTAAGATCTGTATATTTTCTCAGGAATGATCCCATGTTTATACATCAGCGGACAAGCCCTACGCCAGGCCACCAAAGAAACATCACGGGTGGCAGAGCGGAGTAGCCAGTGGCTCTGGCTGAAGAGGAAATACCCCATTTGGTCTCCAAAATAACCAACTAGACAGATGCAGAGGGGGGGGGGAGGGGGGGTTCTGGGATGCCAGAATGCACTGCTGAGCCTACTGGAGACATCGTGGGTTCAATCAGTGAAACGTTGATGAAAGTAGGTGCCTATTTGATAACCCCAATTACGTGTCTGCCTAGCCTTTCTCAACATTGGAGGAGCATAGGTGAGTCCAAATGGCTCCCATCACCATTTGAATTTGGCATTTTGGATATTTAACATCTTGTCCTGTGTATTTGGAAACACTGTTACCATGTGAAGTGTGGGTACATTGTGATTGGCTGTCTCCAATGCACCGTCCTGTATTATGTTGATGTTTCTTTGTGGGTTTTTTTTATGTCCTAATTTTCTTTGGGAATATAAAACTACATATGTGCTACTTATTTGCCAAGCTCAGGTAGATATATACTTGCCTGTATATAATGACCAGATGCTACTTTTTGTATATCTGGCAGAGCTTGACCTTGTTTGTATACCTGCATCATTTCTCATCTTAATTTTCCAAAAAATCTCAAAAGTTCCTCACAAGAACATGATGCCAAGTAAAATTGATCTCATGTTCAAGAAGGAACTGCAGATGCTGGAAAATCGAAGGTAGACAAAAGTGCTGGAGAAATTCAGCAGGTGCGGCAGCATCTATGGAGCAAAGGAAATAGGCAACTTTTCGGGCTGAAACCCTTCTTCAGACTGATGCAGGGTGGAGTGGGGGGGGGGAGAAGAAAGGAAGAGGAGGAGCCAGAGGGCTGAGGGAGAGCTGGGAAGGGAAGGAGACAGCAAGGGCTACCGGAAATTGGAGAAGTCAATGTTCAAGCTGCTGGGGTGCAGACTGCCCAAGCGGAATATGAGGTGCTGCTCCTCCAATTTGATGTCATCTGCCTGTACATGAGAAAGAGATTAGTTAAAACAAATGTAGGTCCCTTGCAGTCAGAAACAGGTGAGTTGATCATGGGGAACAAGGATAAGGCGGATCAATTGAATAACTACTTTGGTTCCGTCTTCACTAAGGAAGACATAAATAATCTGCCGGAAATAGCAGGGGACCGTGGGTCAAAGGAGGACTTGAGTGAAATCCAGGTTAGTCGGGAAGTGGTGTTGGGTAAATTGAATGGATTAAAGGCCGATAAATCCCCAGGGCCAGAAAGGCTGTATCCCAGAGTACTTTAGGATAGTGGATGCATTAGTGATAATCTTTCAAACCTCTTTAGATTCTGGAGTAGTTCCTGAGGATTGGCAGGTAGCAAACGTAACCCCTCTTTTTAAGAAGGGGGGAGAGAGAAAACGGGGAATTACAGACCAGTTAGTCTAACATCGGTAGTGGGGAAACTGCTAGAGTCAGTTATTAAAGATGGGATAGCAGCACATTTGGAAAGTGGTGAAATCATTGGACAAAGTCAGCATGGATTTACGAAAGGTAAATCATGTCTGACGAATCTTGTGGAATTTTTCGAGGATGTAACTAGTAGCGTGGATGGGGGAGAACCAGTGGATGTGGTGTATCTGGACTTCCAGAAGGCTTTCGACAAGGTCCCACATAAGCGATTAGTATATAAACTTAAAGCATATGGCATTGGGGGTTCAGTATTGATGTGGATAGAGAACTGGCTGGCAAACAGGAAGCAAAGAGTAGGAGTAAACGGGTCGTTTTCACAATGGCAGGCAGTGACTAGTGGGGTACCGCAAGGCTCAGTGCTGGGACCCCAGCTATTTACAATATACATAAATGATCTGGATGAGGGAATTGAAGGCAATATCTCCAAGTTTGCGGATGACACTAAGCTGGGGGGCAGCGTTAGCTGTGAGGAGGATGCTAGGAGAATGCAAGGTGACTTGGATAGGCTGGGTGAGTGGGCAAATGTTTGGCAGATGCAGTATAATGTGGATAAATGTGAGGTTATCCACTTTGGTGGCAAAAATAGGAAAACTGACTACTATCTAAATGGTGGCCGATTAGGAAAAGGGGAGATGCAGCGCGACCTGAGTGTCATGGTACATCAGTCATTGAAAGTAGGCATGCAGGTACAGCAGGCAGTGAAGAAAGCCAATGGTATGTTAGCTTTTATAGCAAAAGGATTTGAGTATAGGAGCAGGGAGGTTCTACTTCAGTTGTATAGGGTCTTGGTGAGGCCACACCTGGAGTATTGCGTACAGTTCTGGTCCCCAAATCTGAGGAAGGACATTATTGCCATAGAGGGAGTGCAGCGAAGGTTCACCAGACTGATTCCTGGGATGTCAGGACTGTCTTATGAACAAAGACTGCATAGACTCGGTTTATACTCTCTAGAATTTAGGAGATTGAGAGGGGATCTTATAGAAACTTACAAGATTCTTAAGGGGTTGGACAGGCTAGATGCAGGAAGATTGTTCCCGATGTTGGGGAGGTCCAGGACAAGGGGTCACAGCTTAAGGATAAGGGGGAAATCCTTTAGGACCGAGATGAGAAGGAATTTTTTCACACAGAGAGTGGTGGGTCTCTGGAACTCTCTGCCACAGAGGGTAGTTGAGGCCAGTTCATTGGCTATATTTAAGAGGGAGTTAGTAGGGCCCTTGTGGCTAAGGGGATCAGAGGGTATGGAGACAAGGCAGGTACAGGATACTGAGTTGGATGATCAGCCATGATAATATTGAATGGCGGTGTAGGCTCGAAGGGCCGAATGGCCTACTCCTGCACCTATTTTCTATGTTTCTATGTTTCTATGTACATGATCCATTTCCCTCTGTTCCTTGCACTTCCACATGCTTATCTAAAAGCCTCTTAAATGTTACTAGGGTATCTGCCTCTACCACGACTCCTGGCCACTGCGTAAAAAAACCTGCCAACAAATCTCCATTCCACTTTCCCCCTCTCACCATATACCTATGCAGTGTTGAACATTTCCACCCTAGGAAACATAGGTTGTGACTGTCTACCCTGTCTATGCCTCATTATTGATATGATATAGATAGCGAGGAAATCAGAGGAACAATTATTGCCATAAAGGTTTGTTATACTAATAAATGTTTTAAAAAATACATAATTTCCCTTGAAGGTGTGGAAATAAAAACCAGGAAACATATAAAATAAGAAACTATCCCAATATTCCATATATTTCACAATTAGAGGTACTGTATATAGAGGTTCTATGAAATCTATGTTAGTGTCCAAATTTGCAAGTTAGGAAACAGATAATTCTCCTTAGTTAGCTCCTGGAGCCACTAAATAGTTCTATTTAGTAATTTCTCTGACACAGGTAATTGTAAGTACGAGAAATGATCTGGGGCCAGCTGATCTTTCTAGCGTTTGTAGGCTACAAACAAATGGCTCTGAATGGTGCCTAGGAAGAAACTACAGATACCAAATTATACCGAAGATAGCCACAATGTGCTGGAGTAACTCAACGGTCAGGCAACATCTCTGAAGAAAAAGGATGGGTGGCGTTTCGGGTCGAGACCCTGCTTTAGACTCTAAGAAGTGTTCAGACTTCAGAGACTTTGGCTCTGAATGGTATTTGGTGAACATTGTCACTGAAGGAAATTCATGTATCACACATTATGTTCATGTCACACAATGCGTGATAGAGTGGTGCTCATTCACATCTCAGTACTTAATTATCTAAAGAAAGGCACAGTACCATCAAACTGGGAAAAAAAAACTTGGCTCCCAATGGACAACTAAGTAGGAGATGACAATTGTATTAGGTTCTGGCAGAAAAGTTTTTCTTTTGTTTTTGTGGATCCTTGGATGAAATCATACGATGGAAGTTATGTTTATGCAATGCTTTCCAAGAAGCCAGTGAACCACTTAACCAATGTCATACATGTAAAAAATGCATCAGTCCAGTTTGCAATACATGCAGTATCTTCCCTTTTTCATTCACTTTTCAGGGAAAAAAATAGATTAATTAGCACACATAGTGCTGAAACAAAGAACTGCAGATGCTGGTTAATATGCAAAATGACCCAAGGTGCTTGAGTAACTGAGCCGGTCAGGCAGTATCTCTGGAGAACATGGATGGATGATGATTCGGGACTCGACTCAAACAGTCACTTATCCATATTCCCCAGAGGTGATGCTTATTCTGCTATACTACTGCGCAATCTTGTTTCGAAGCAAGAAATGATGATGCAGTGGTGGTTATCAGAGTTTATTCCACAGTGATCACAGAACAAACTTGAGAGGAGCAGTCTGTTCTACTGTTCTACTGTCTGTTCTACTGATCAATACAGGCAACTGGAAAGAGGCATTAGATTCTATACTTAAATTCCATTTACCATAGGTATTTAGACACCCCTATATTAATATAGTGGTATTTGTATCCTGAGCAATGACTGAGGGCTTTTTCCTATAAATCAGTCCTCGTGCTGCCTGTTTTATGCACTTAAAATGACACGAGGTCTAATTTGTGTGCGGGAGAATAAATAACAAGTCTATGGAAATTGCATGCTGTGATGGCAAATTGACATGTCTCATTCCTGGTTGTACTTCTATATTTAAAAATGATACTTGTGTAAGCTTGTGGAGCACAATGTAAGATGACAATGTGGAGCACAATGTAAGAATTGGGTATTGAGTAATGAGGAAGGGTTAGTTAGCAGTCTTATTGTGCGTGCCCCCTTGGGCAAGAGTGACCATAATATGGTCGAGTTCTTCATTAGGATGGAGAGTGACATTGTTAATTCAGAAACAATGGTTCTGAACTTAAGGAAAGGTAACTTTGAGGGTATGAGACGTGAATTGGCCAAGATTGGCTGGCAATCAATTCTAAAAGGGTTGACGGTGGATACGCAATGGAAGACATTTAAAGACTGCATGGATGAACTACAAAAATTGTTCATCCCAATTTGGCAAAAGAATAGATCAGGGAAGGTAGTGCATCCGTGGATAACAAGGGAAATCAGGGATAGTATCAAAGCAAAGGATGATGCGTGCAAAGTAGCCAGAAAAAGCAGCATACCAGAGGACTGGGAGAAATTCAGAGACCAGCAGAGAAGGACAAAGGGCTTGATTAGGAAAGGAAAAATAGATTATGAAAGAAAACTGGCAGGGAACATAAAAACTGACTGCAAACGTTTTTATAGATATGTGAAGAGAAATAGATTAGTTAAAACAAATGTAGGTCCCTTGCAGTC
The DNA here is from genome assembly GCA_963514005.1 of Raja brachyura. The sequence continues at coordinate 63,868,826 of OY740783.1, forward strand.
AGAAACAGGTGAGTTGATCATGGGGAACAATTCAAATGGCGGACCAATTGAATAACTACTTTGTTCCGTCTTCACTAAGGAAGACATAAATAATCTGCCGGAAATAGCAGGGGACTGCAGGTCAAAGGAGTACTTGAGTGAAATCCAGGTTAGTCGGGAAGTCGTGTTGGGTAAATTGAATGGATTAAAGGCCGATAAATCCCCAGGGCCAGATAGGCTGCATCCCAGAGTACTTAAGGAAGTAGCTCCGGAAATAGTGGATGCATTAGTGATAATCTTTCAAAACTCTTTAGATTCTGGAGTAGTTCCTGAGGATTGGCGGGTAGCAAACGTAACCCCTCTTTTTAAAAAGGAGGGGAGAGAGAAAATGGGGAATTACAGACCAGTTAGTCTAACATCGGTAGTGGGGAAACTGCTAGAGTCAGTTATTAAAGATGGGATAGCAGCACATTTGGAAAGTGGTGAAATCATTGGACAAAGTCAGCATGGATTTACGAAAGGTAAATCATGTCTGACGAATCTTGTGGAATTTTTCGAGGATGTAACTAGTAGCATGGATGGGGGAGAACCAGTGGATGTGGTGTATCTGGACTTCCAGAAGGCTTTCGACAAGGTCCCACATAAGCGATTAGTATATAAACTTAAAGCATATGGCATTGGGGGTTCAGTATTGATGTGGATAGAGAACTGGCTGGCAAACAGGAAGCAAAGAGTAGGAGTAAACAGGTCATTTTCACAATGGCAGGCAGTGACTAGTGGGGTACCGCAAGGCTCAGTGCTGGGACCCCAGCTATTTACAATATACATAAATGATCTGGATGAGGGAATTGAAGGCAATATCTCCAAGTTTGCGGATGACACTAAGCTGGGGGGCAGTGTTAGCTGTGAGGAGGATGCTAGGAGAATGCAAGGTGACTTGGATAAGCTGGGTGAGTGGGCAAATGTTTGGCAGATGCAGTATAATGTGGATAAATGTGAAGTTATCCACTTTGGTGGCAAAAATAGGAAAACTGACTACTATCTAAATGGTGGCCGATTAGGAAAAGGGGAGATGCAGCGCGACCTGGGCGTCATGGTACATCAGTCATTGAAAGTAGGCATGCAGGTACAGCAGGCAGTGAAGAAAGCCAATGGTATGTTAGCTTTCATAGCAAAAGGATTTGAGTATAGGAGCAGGGAGGTTCTACTTCAGTTGTATAGGGTCTTGGTGAGGCCACACCTGGAGTATTGCGTACAGTTCTGGTCCCCAAATCTGAGGAAGGACATTATTGCCATAGAGGGAGTGCAGCGAAGGTTCACCAGACTGATTCCTGGGATGTCAGGACTGTCTTATGAACAAAGACTGCATAGACTCGGTTTATACGCTCTAGAATTTAGGAGATTGAGAGGGGATCTTATAGAAACTTACAAGATTCTTAAGGGGTTGGACAGGCTAGATGCAGGAAGATTGTTCCCGATGTTGGGGAGGTCCAGGACAAGGGGTCACAGCTTAAGGATAAGGGGGAAATCCTTTAGGACCGAGATGAGAAGGAATTTTTTCACACAGAGAGTGGTGGGTCTCTGGAACTCTCTGCCACAGAGGGTAGTTGAGGCCAGTTCATTGGCTATATTTAAGAGTGAGTTAGATGTGGCCCTTGTGGCTAAGGGGATCAGAGGGTATGGAGAGAAGGCAGGTACGGGATACTGAGTTGGATGATCAGCCATGATCATATTGAATGGCGATGGAGGCTCGAAGGGCCGAATGGCCTACTCCTGCACCTAATTTCTATGTTTCTATGTTTCTATGACTGGTGAACTTATTAACCAGAAAACACATTATATATTTGAAGAAATATTGTAAAAAATATTTTGCACAGAGAGCAAGGAAGACATTAGGATTTCAGAGATTTATGAACTCTTGGTATGTACTATGCATTCTGTGATTGATAATATTGAATTAAATTTGCACAACCACTAGAACTGAATATCAAATACTGATCTTAATTGGTAATTTAGGTTATGCTTTCTTCACCATTCGAGGATAATTTCACCATTGGAAAAAGTACAATACAAGACCAAGGAAATAACATGCCTTTCTGTACAATGATTTCGCCACAACTGGAGTATTGTGTCCAATTCTGGGCAACACACATTTAGGAACAGAGAGGATGTAAGAAGAGATTAACTAAAATGATTGGTGGGATGAGGGACTTTTAATTATGTGGATGGAGTTGTGGAGCTGGGGTTATACTCCTTGAAGTGGAAGAAGTTGCAAGGAGATCTGATGGAGCTATTTAAAACAATAAAAGGTATAGATAATAAAAAAGCGAATAACGGATCCAATTGGCAATAATTAACAAATAGAAAACTTAACGAAGATGATTTGCAGAGGAAGCAAATGTGATGTGGTGAAATGTTTTATTTAGTACATGTCTGATAATGCATTGCCAGCAATAGTGACAGAGGTCGATTTTGTTATAATGTTGAAAAGATTGCTGAATTTGTGGGACAGTGAGGAGAGTGGAGCAGAAGAGTGCAGCACCTGCTGGATAGCTTGTGAGTTGTGCTACTATGCACGATAGCTAACTAGCTTTCTTCCTTGTTGTAATCATTCTGAGTAGATTGTTAATTTGAGGACTCCCTGAACTGCCTTCAACCTGTGAACTCGTCTATGATATGCCTGTCCTGCTGCTTTGGTAAAATAATCCCAGGGATTTGAAGGATGAGTCAGTACATTATCTCTAAGATGTAACGTAAGGAACAGCAGATGCTGGTTTACAAAAAAAGACACAACGTGCCGGAGTAACTAAGTGGGTCAAGCAGCATCTCTGGAATACATGGATAGGCGACAATTCAAGTTAGGACACTTCTTCAGTATAATTGTAAAAGGGGGAGAGAAAGCTTTAATCGTGAGTGCACAGCTACAACAGGCTTTTGGTTGACCAGTCTTTCAGGCAGATTTCCCAGTTTAGATCCCAGGTGATCACTGAAGATACGCAAAATTGATTGGACTGGGAGTGACTTTCTAGTGTCTTGACGCAAAGCCTAGGTCAATGCCAGCTGCTGTTGTTCCAATCTATCCTTTTCCTGTTTTGCAGATAGGGGTTGTGGTACCACTCCGGTCAGGAACCACATATTGGGCAGACTGGAAATGGAGACCAGGCTTTCTCCCCTGAAAAAAATAGGCGAGTAAACTAGAATACTCAGTCCAAAACTGAGTGAAATGGACTGAGAGTATGTCCTACAAGAGTCCATTTAGCCACAATAAATAGATTCTTCCCTATTTTTGAAATGCTATAAAAATTATTTGAACTCTTAAACGTAACTGATTTGGAATGAAGTCCTCAGTCTTTGTTTTAATTTTAATAAAGTGATTGCATATGTGAAAGTTTTCACCAATCTCACTTTTTAAACAATCTTAAAGATTATGAATTAATTTGGTCGGATCTACAATTCTCAAGACAACATTAAACAAAGATGAATTGCCTGATGTTGCATATTTTTTATTCATATCAAGGGGGATAATAAAAGCAGGTTACATCAACAGATTTAGGAGTGACGTACAAACCGTACAAGATAAGTTGATTAACCCCTTCAGATCTGGCAATCACCGTTAAAATCAAAGTTATATCAACTGGTTGTAGATTGTTATCGATCCGGTGTTAAGAACCTCCTAAAACATTCTTGTCATCCCAGAGCACTGAGAGTTAAAGCTAAATATTTTGTTTTTACCCAAAGTGATTGTATTAACTTAATTGGAAAAGAATGGAAAGGAATGAATAACCTGTTTGGCAACGGAATTCATCCATAAAGTGACTGCAATCCGTTCAGTATCACATGCCTTCAGTATGGTTAGAAGAGCTCTGCAGCATCAGCAGTCATTTGCAAATTGAATGCACAGAGAATTCCCCTGGACTGTCATCCTCTAGTAAAATACCAACATAAAAAAAACATTTAAGTCATAATAATTAAAATCAGCCAGTTTTATTTTCCTCTCCCAAATTAGAACGAATGTGACAGAAAATTTTAATTATCTTTCTATCTGATAATTTTCGCACTCATATAACAATCTTGTTCATCTTTTTCCTACCATGAAATCAATAGTCACCTCGACAGAAGAAAATATTACAATTCAGCGAGGATGTATAACATTTTTCCGCACTGAAGACTGGGAGATCAGTCCAATACCAGTCCAATCACAGATTTGCAAGAAGGCAATTTTTCCGATCATCTTTGAGCAGGATGCAAGTTTGATTGAAGAATTTCTATTATACAGATTCCCAAAATCCTTTTTACACTCCTGTTACTTGACCTATGTACTTCATTTCATTATGTAAAAAAACAAAAAAAGATTTTTATAGCAAATTACTCCTCTCGTGTAATATTTTTAATCTCACTAAACATAGCAGAATTTAATGGGCCATCCCTTCAATATCTGCAGCCAGTTTTAAATTCCAGTATTGTCAATGAATTTGCAGCAGGGAACAGGACATATCCAGACCGCTCTCTTTAAATTACATTTTCACACGGACTTCTCCTCCCATCATTTCACTTCTTCTTAGACTCCCCGAAATTGGCCTTTGGATCTGTAAATAATTGATCCAGTAGTCTGATCCAAGAAAGTTGAAAGCCTGTGCCGTTCTGCTCACGGAGAGGCTGGTTCTTAACTTTTCAGAACTGACCCACCAGGAGATCCGCTATGTTTGTTCAAGCTGAGTACCTGAGGTCTGTGAAATCAAACACAGAATGAGAGTTTATAGCGCCAGTCTGAAGAACTTGTCTGGGATTTCTTCAAGTGCAAAAGTCTGGAATCACTCAGCTTGTTTGCATTCTAGGAGGAATGTTTTATTGTCCAATGTCCATTTAGTGCCTTCAAATAATGCCACAAGGAGAAAAGAAATGCAAGCCAGTAAATAATCACCTTTACTTCCTTAGGAGATTGAGGAGGTTCAGTATGCCAAGGAATACTCTCTTGAACTTCTACAGGTGTACAGTAGAGATCATATTAACTGGTTGGTAGACTAAAATGTTGGAGGAACTCTGCGGGTGAGGCAGCATCTATGGGGAGTAGGAATATGCAATATTTCGGTTGACTTAAACCCCTGTCTCACGGTGCGAGTTGGCCCACGAGTGACCCCGAGTTTTCACTCGTGGTGATCACGTACAGCCAACGTAGTGGGAACGTCGGAACTCGCGCGATCAACTTGTCCACTCGTGGCGCTAACGGCAGGTACCCGTGAAACTTGTGAACTCGTGAAAAAAGTTAAACATGTTTGACTTTTTCCACGAGTATAATTTCGTGGTCAAGTTTAAAATTAAAACATTTAAACTCAGAGTTATATCGTAGTGGCCCGTGCGTTAACTTTAGTGATCCGTGCGTCTACCGTGGGAACTCTTTAATAGACACAAAATGCTGGAGTAACTCGCGGACCAGGCAGCATCTCTGGAGAGAGGGAATGGAGTCGAGACCCTACTTCAGACTTACCCAAAACGCCACCCATTCCTTCTCTCCAGATATGCGGCCTGTCCCGCCGAGTTACTCAAGCATTTTGTGTCTATCTATACTTTAGTTTCGGATATGATCAAGTGTAAGAAACGCAAACCAGACTACCTTCACATCAGAGAATCCTAATGTTCCTAATTTGGCCGAGGCACTTCACTGTCTGTGTGTAGGAAGGAGCTGCAGATGCTGGTCTACACCGACGATAGACACAAACATGCTGGAGTAACTCAGCGGGACAGGCATCGCCTCTGGAGAGAAGGAATGGGTGATGTTTCGGGTCGGTACCCTTCTTCAGACTCCCCGCTCATTCTTCCCTCGTCGATGTGAACTTGTGGGGGTGCGAGGAATCGGGCGTCGCTGGGTAAGGGGAAGAGAGGTTTTACTGCTGAATTATGCGCAACAGAAGCATGAAGTGGGGGTAAGGTCCGTTTAAACTATCTTGTCGTCGTCCCCCCCCCCCCCCCCAGTGTTGGGAGAGAGAGGGAAGAGAGTTGTGCAAACAAACCACGGGAGACTGCATCTTTGGAGGGAAATCATAAAATGTATAGGGATGTTTCGGGCGGGACCCTAAAGGTTGACTACCCGTTTCGCAGATGCCGTTCCTAGACCCCCCTCTCACTCCTCCCCACCCATAGTCTTTGCCTTCTCCCAATTCCACCATCCCTTGCCCCCCCCCCCCCCCCCCAAACCTGTCCTCGCCTGAACTGCTGAAGATAACCGAGTGCTTTAAATGCGAATCCCGGACTGCAGCAACAACACACGCCCTGAGCGGGAGAGGAACTTGGTAACTCAAGAACAAACGGGAGGGGAACTTGGTAACTCTGGAGACGATCTCGGAACATCGCAGATTACCATACCCGTGGGAACTCGCCTCAAACACTTGCACATCAACTTGGAATATCGTACACAACCACGAGTCTGTCACTCTGGGTCACTCGTGTGTCAACTCGCACCGTGAGACAGGGCCTTTAGGTTCCAATTTTTGAATAGATTTGCACAAAAAAATATATGTGCTCAGAAATCTCTTTTTCATTTGCTACATGTTTTACTGTGCTCATAAGTAAAGATTATTTTGAATCAGATATTTTACTCAGTTAGGACTTTTCAATCTGAATGCCCTTGAGAGAATTGACTGTGATAAATATGGGAAGCAGAGAAGAAATAGAAAATGTTGGCTTAGGAATTAGTTTGTGCCAGCTGCTGGAATAATACTGTGCTGGATCAGTTGGACCCAAGGAACATCTAATGGGTCTGTCCCACTTAGGCGATTTTTTAGGCAACTACACGAGACCATGCAGTCACCACATGGTCGCCACATGTTCGCGGGTGATTGCCAGGGATTCGCCTTCATGGTCGTGGGGAGTTCCCACATTCTGGGAACTAGTCGCGGCCTCATTATGGTCACTGCAAATGTTTCAACTTTGAACAATTAGCGGCGCCTAGATTGAAGCCGCCATGCCCTAGGTAGGTCGTCAGGAGGTCCTAAAGGGTTGCCAGGAGGTGCTAAAGGGTTACCAGGAGGTCGAAGGTTCTCGTAGGTTCTCGTAGGTTGTAGTCAGTGCTGACCGGTGAATTTCATTGGCTCATTGGGAAGAAAAAACGGAAGCAGTAGTTTTCAGAACCAAGGATAACCGACCGGTAATGTTAAATGTCCGCCGAGCTTCACAGCCGTGTATCTCTGGCTTCTTAAAAGTTGTCTCCACTACTTCTCCATCCTCACCCCTCTCCCCCCTTCTCCACCCTTCTCCCCCCTTCTCCCCCCCACCCTCTCCCCCCCTCTTTTAAAGGACTTACCTTAATTACACCGCCAACCTTCCTGTTCATCGCGGTGTGTGTCTGTTTGCACCGTGTGAATTTCACTCAGACAGCACTCCCCCCCGCTTGCCCTGTCCCCCGCCTGCATAACTGGTTGGTGAAGGAAGCGATGCATGTTCCACTCTGACAGTCGCCGTTCCAGTTTCATGTTTTTCAGGCGACTGCCGGCAACTTGACAATCGCAGGCAGACGCCTGAAAAATCGTCTAAGTGGGACGGGCCCATAATACTGACTTAGAGGTTATAGTATTACAGAGTAAATGCCTGTGACAGTATATTGCAGTCGCATAAGTGACTATATCGCATGCTGGTCTGGGGAAAGATGGGAGTGAGGCGGGGAGAGGCCGAGCATTTGGCTAGGAGGTGACTTTAGCCAATACAAGATCAGGGCAAGGGTGAGGTGGATTTAGTTTTCATGTGACAGGAACCAGAGGAAATTCAGCCATCCAGAAAATGGAGTCCAGTGGCTTGATTGGGAAGATTGATTGATTCAGCACAATATGGGAAGCTGAAGGATGAAAGGTAAGTTTTGGGAGCATCAGTGAGCAACATCCCTGTCCTCGGAAGTACAATTAAAACTCAGTGGTTCCAGAAGTGATTACCAATGATCGCTTCCTGGAGTAATATGGTTTCAGTTTCCCTGATATGCCACAAAAGCATCATTGCGTCCTGAACTTCCATCTACCTCATTGGACACCTTCGAACTATCTTTAATCGGACTTTATTGGACTTTATCTTGCACTAAATGTTATAACCTTTATCCTGAATATGTACATATGGCTTGATTGTAATCATGTATATTCTTTTCGCTGACTGGATAGCACACAACAAAAAGCTTTTTACTGTACATCGGTACACATGACAATTATAAACTGAACTAAACTTGATTCTTGTCTGACACAGAAGCAGAATCACACGTTCTACTGCGAATTGTGCCCGAAACTGCCTGGTTGACTTAACTCAGAAATGTTCTTTCTCACATTTCACTTCAGGAAATGGCTAACATAATTCTTGCAGCATTGAAATAAACAATCACATTTCCGACAATCATTCTTTTGATTCACGCTTGCATCATTCCACCAAATGGCAATTGTCAGCTTAAGTCTTCCCAGCCATATGGTGTAGAAGAGGATTATAATTTCAGGCCATTGTGAATGCAGGGAGGTCGCTTAATATTCCTTGAATACTTTTCTTCCAAAAATTGTGCTTCTCTGAATGAAGCTACAACTGTTTTCATTTGGGAGCATTCACAAAAATACATCCCATCCCATGAATATGATCTAACCAATAATTAAAGAGAATGTAGAAGATTTCTCCGAAAATGACACAGTGTTTGTTTCAGGCACATGGATTCGCTGTCTCATATCTTTATTTCTTCTTCTTTACCTGCTCCTTCTCAGGCAATTAGGATTAAAGATCACTTGCTTCCATTCTGGTTTTGATGATGCTGAGGTGACCGATGATGACAATACAAGAACCAAATTATTTTGCAATGAGGTGGGTTGGAAGATTGGAATTGAACCCTAGCTTATAGTGTCTGTCCTGGGCCTCCTCCATGGCCAGAGTGAGTCCCACCGCATATTGGAGGAACAGCACCTCATATTTCGCTTGGGTAGTTTACACCCCATTGATATGAACATTGACTTCTCCAATTTCAGGTAGCCCTTGTTTTCTCCCTCCTTCTCCTCCCCTTCCCAGCTCTCCCACAGCCTACTGCCTTTGCCTCTTCCTTTCTTTTTTCCGCCCCCTCCCCCAACATCAGTTTGAAGAACGGTCTCGACCCGAAACATCATCTTTCCTTCCCTCTATAGTTGCTGCCTCACCCGCTGAAGTTTCTTCAATTTTTTTGTCTACCTTTGATTTTTTTCAGCATCTGCAGTTCTTTCTTAAACCTAGCTTATAGGAGGACTGTTTAGAAGCTGAATAACAGTGGGGAAGAAGCTGGTCTTGAAATTGGTGGTAAGTGCTTTCAAGCTTTTGTACCTTCTACCCAACGAGAGAGGGGAGTAAAACAGACCAGGTGAAAAGGGTTGAAAGCCGTTGTGAACTTCATAATTGTGATTACCTTTGCAGGGAGGTGGCTTCCAAAGTATGGGTGGACATGTTCTTCACTGCACAATAACTCTCGGAAATCCAGGAAGCAGCGGCAACCATCGTACATGGCCTTTCTCAACCTCACTAAAGACTTTGACTCCATCTGTAAAATGGAGCACTCTCCTCAGATTTGGTACATTTAACCCATAATGAACACCTTTGTAGATATGTGAGAAATTATATTGTCAAAATCAGCGGTTTTTGACTGTTAATGACACATAATCAGAGTGTTTGGTGGAAGTTCAGTCCTATTTTCATATTTTTATTTCATTCAAACATTATGCAGCTCACTGTATAAGTGGTTGTTCACATTCAAATTACAGTTAAAGCTGCTCTTTAACAAGAATATGGTTTTCTACCATTAATGATGAACAGTTGTTTGTTTACTTACTATCTAAAGTGGGCAGCATGGTGGTGCAGCGATAGAGTTGCTGCCTTACAGCGCCAGGGACCCGGGTTCGATCCTGACTATGAGTGCTTGTCTGTACGGAGTTTGTACATTCTCCACGTGACCTGCGTGGGTTTTCTCCGAAATTTTCAGTTTCCTCACACACTCTAAAGATGTACAGATTTGTAGGTTAATTGGCTTGATATAACTGTAAAATTGTCCCTAGTGTGTATTATAGTGTTAATGTGCGGGGATTGCTGGTCGGCGCGGATACGGTGGGCCGAAGGGACCCTTTTCCGCGCTTTATCTCTGTATCTCTAAACTAAAATTGCCAGGATGAATCATTTTTTAAATTCACACAGATTGAAGTTTTTTTTTAAAGTTTTCATCTGAAATGATTAAATGTTACATTAAATATAAAGCTTAACTAAAAATACAATATTTTATAACCTTAAGTATTTTGTTAGAACATGTTCATTTTGGAACATTTTAATTGCATATCATGAGAATTGAAAGCCATTTTCCGACTCAGTTTCTGCCAATTTGGAAAGACCATCTGTCAAAGTAGATTTGTATCAGTGTATAGGCATAGTGGCTCTTTTCTTTTCCAGGTTCCGGGAGAGTTCAATGATGTTCCTAGATTTCATATATTATCTGACTTTTAGAGATGCACCTTAATTACAAAGGGCAGAACTGTTCTATGGTCCCCTTTGTCTACCCACAATAGAGATGTCTTCCGATGTTTTAACATGCACAAAGAAGGTCAAAAATTAGGCAAGGTGATGAAAGAGCTAAATATAGAGAAATAATGTGGCTACTCATTCAGAAATGAGACTAATGCGCTTGTCAAATCCAAGGTACCCATTTTTCAACAGGTGAACCTCCTTGCAGGTGAATGGCAAATGGTGAAGATGCTTTATTTAGTTGTTGAGAAAAAAAATCCCTCTCATTATTTTAAAAGGTTTTGAAAGAAGATGTATTTCACATGGTTTCTGGAACTCCAAGCAATCCAATAATAGCAGCTCCACTGACTAAAATAAACAGACTGTACATTTTAAGAGTTATGGGACTATAATCAGAAACCATAGCCAAATATGGAGATCTTCCTGACTTCTGTGAAAATCAAAATAAACATTTATTACCTTTGTTTTAAAGGAATAGACATTTACAAGTTGGCAATTTATAAGTAATTCCCAAGTGTATCAATATTGTCACCGTAGTTTTGATATCTGATGTGTTTATTCATGCAGATGTTATGTTTGCATCAAGGGAGTTGCATACAAAAACATTAGAAACCCAGCTGACTGTGGTGCAATTGGTACTGTGCTGAGACAACCTTTTGAGGATTATATTTTTTGTCATAATAAGCACCGGAACCTAGGCACTATCCAGGCATGATCTGCAAATAGTGTAACACTCATGGTACTGAAGTGTCAATCAAAGATGATGTTCTCCAATAAGGGGGAATCTGACTACCTCCCAATGACATTAAGAGGCAATACCATTGTTGATGCCTCCATCATCAATATCCTGAAGGGCACCAATGAAGAGAAACCCAACTGGCCCAGTCATATAGGTTCTGCGGCTCAAATGCAGGTGAAACGTTGGGTATCCTGTGGCGAATGACTCTTCCCCTAGGCCTTTCCACTATCTACCAAATCAGATACATGGTGGAAAAGAGAAACAAGAGCTGCAGGGGCTGGTGTACAAAGAAAGATACAAGATATTAGAGTAACTCAGCGGGCCAGGTAGCATCTCTAGAGAACATGGATAGGTAACGTTTCAGGTTCCTTCTTCAGAATGGAATTATTACACTGCGTTACTCCCGCATTTTGTGTATTTTCACACGATGCAACAGTCTACACTTTTGTATGCCCCATTCATCTTCGAAACATTCATCCCCTCCACCATTGGCATACTGCGCCTGCATACCAGATCAATTTATCGTAATGATATTGATTGAGGATAAATATTCTCTAAAATGTAAGGCATAACACCCTTGCATCTCTTTAAAATAAAGGCATGGGATATTTTGCCACCACCTTAGTGAATAGCAGTAGCATTGCTTTGACGTCTACCCCAGAATGCAGCATTGCCTTCCTGCTGGCCCAGATGGTCAGATCCATAGAGTAGGTCGAGAAGCAACAATGTTCTGCTGCTCAATCTCGACTGGCACAATGAATACTAATTCTCTGCACAACAATGGGTATTGTCTCGAACAAAGACATGCAAAGATCTAATAGAGAATTTCACTTACTGTAGGGTGATGCAATGTTGTAATTTGCTGCTCTGCAGAGTGGATGCACCAAATCGCTTTTATATATTTCAGAGCGCTTAGATGCACAAACTATGGGGGTCAAAGTTTGATAAAGTCATTAGATTCAGAGAAGATTGGAATGGAGTGCAAATGTCAGCACGGAGTCCGTATTGAAAATTCCACCCCATATTTGAAAGGTGCTCCAGAGATGCAAGTTGTTACTCTGCATCTTCTTTAGGTTAAAATATTGCCAAAGCAACAAATTATAATTTAGTGCTTTTAGTTTAGTTTAGTTTAGTTTAGAGATTCAGTGCGGAAACAGGCCCTTCGGTCCACTGAGTCTGCACCGACCAACGATCCCCCACTTTAACACACACTAGGGACAATATACACCGGCAAAATTTACACTTATACCATCCAATTAACCTACAAACCTGGACGTCTTTACAGAGCCTCTCTTCATGAAGAACATGATTTTTTTTGTCCATGCTACAGAGCCAGAAAGCTCACACTTCTCAGGGTGGTTTGTTTACATTGAGTAATTCTTTACTTACAGTCCACAAATTCCATGCTGTAAACAATGTCTATTCAATGTGACCGAAAATGATGGCAGGCATAGAGTTCAATTACTAATAGTGTCTATGGCTTGCCTCACATAAACTATCAAGTAATAAATTTAGTTACAATTAAAGGAACACTTTGAAGCAATGATGTAGAGACATATTCAGTGTAAACATTTCCCTTTATTTTCACTTTTCCCTGAGGACAATTCCAGAGGTGCAGACAACAATTCCGCACCTTATTTCCTCCCAATTAAATACATTTTGTAGTTTGGTAATTCAACTGCGGAAACTGTCACAGCCTGCTCCAACACTGCCCTGAATGAAACATACTTTTCAATAGGATCCTCTGCGAGATTGCTAGCACCTTTGCCCTCACTGTCCCAGAGCTGTCTACCATATCCAAAGGCATCCTGATTGAAATGGTCAATCTGAGCACAGGAAAATATGATAAGCATTCATTAATTTCTTTGCAAACCTGAATGGTATTGGCAGATTTTGTTGTGTAGCTATATGTCGATTCAATTCTATAAAAAAAAAGGTATTTACCATGAAGATGTTTTCTCTTAAAAGAGGTAGTACTTTACCTTGAAAATGTTATAACTACAATAAAAAAAACATAACCTGCTATTAGCAACGTGTAGGAAGGAACTGCAGATGCCGGTTTACACCAAAGATAGACACATAATGCTGGAGTAACTTAATGGGACAGGCAGCATCTCTGGAGAGAAGGAAGGATGATGTTTCAGTTGGAGACCCTTCTTCAGACTGAGAGTCAGGGGAGAGGGAGACACAGAGATAAGGAATGTGTGAACAAGATTGCAAAAGAGATAAAGATCAAGGAAAATGTAGGAGAACATAACAACAAAACAAACAGCTGTGTCATTGTTGAGCTACTGACCATTGTCTGAAGAATGTTTATACCATTTAATTTTCATTAAAAAAAAAGAATATCCACAACAAACCATATCATTTTATACGGTTGCAGATAATATAATGTTGGTGCTTGGTCCAACGGCATTTCATTCTTCCCATATTTCAATCATCTCCTATCAGAGTACACTGACTCTGAGGTACAGGGTCACGGCCCAAAACGTCACCCATTCCTTCTCTCCAGAGATGCTGCCTGTCCTGCTGAGTTACTCCAGCATTTTTTATGTCTACCTACAAACTAGGAGGCAATATCATCACCTTCTCCTGGACCACCCATATTGAAGCAATGACCATGAAAGCACACCAACACCTCTACTTCCTTAGAAGGCTTAGGAAGTTTGGCATGTCCCCTACAACTCTCACCAGCTTCTACAGATGAACCATCGAAAGCATTTTATCAGGATGCATCACAGCTTGGTTTGGAAACAGCTCCATCCAAGACCACAAAAAATTGTGGCAAATTGTGGGCGTAGCCCAGACCATCACACAAACCAACCTCCCTTCTATTGACTCCATTTATACCTCATGCTGCCTCAGCAAGGCCAACAATATAATTAAGGATAAGTCGCACCCTAGCCACTCCCTCTTCTCCCCTCTCCCATCAGGCAAAAGGTATAGAAGTGTGAAAATGCACACCGCCAGATTCAGGGACAATTCATTCCCAGCTGTTATCAGGTAACTGAATCATCCTGCCACAACCAGAGAGCAGTACTGAACTACTACCTACCTCTTTGGTGATCCTCGGACTATACTTGATTGGACGTTGCTGGCTTTACCTTGCACTAAACATTAATCCCCTATCATGTATCTATACACTGTAAATGGATCGGTTGTAATATTGTATTGTCTTTCTGCTGACTGGTTAGCATGCAACAAAAGCTTTTCACTGTACCTCGGCACACGTGACAATAAACTAAACTGAACTGAATTGAATGTGTAAGAACTGCAGATGCTGGTTTAAAGCAAAGATAGACACAAAAATGCTGGAGTATCTCAGCGGGTCGGGCAGCATCTCTGGAGAGAAGGAATGTGAGATGTTTCAGGTCAAGGCCATTCTTCAGTCTGAAGAAGGGTCTCAACCCAAAACCCATTCCTTCTATCCAGAGATGCTGCCTGTCCCGCTGAGTTACTCCAGCACTTTTGTGTCTATGAACTGAACTTGTGTTGCTCCCATGTTATCCTCACTGTGATGGAGAGTACAGTTGTACAATCATCTCCATGCCCATCACCCTCCCCCCCCCTCCCCGCTGGTTCAGGCTGAGTGAAGTGGATGGAGGAATTCAACCCTCTAATCCTTGACTTCCTGATCAGCATGACCTCAGTTCCACAGCAGACACTTTGTCGCTGAACCATCAAGATCACTTGTCAACTCATTGCTTTGGCTGAAGTTGAGATTGCGTTTTGGTAACTTGTACATGTAAACAAAGATTCCATGCTTGGTTACATAAAGGATAGAAAAAAATGTTACTGTATAAATAATTACAATAAATCTATGAAAGCATTCATTACATTTCATGTTAGAGAGGCACATCGTTAAACTTAGAGTGCAATTAGTCCAATCTTTTCTAATGCCATAAAGTAAATGTCAGAATCTATTAACAGAAACTATTAATCAATTGACTAATCCAGATTAATTAGCCAGTGAACTGGCATCCCATCAGGAGACAAAATTTGTAGGAAGGAACTACAGATGCTGGTTTAAACTGAAGATAGACATAAAAAGCTGGAGTAACCCAGCGGGACAGGCAGCATCTCTGGAGACAAGGAATGGGTGATGTTTCAGGTTGCGACTTGACTGAACGTCACAGGAAAGGAAACGAGAGATATAGACAATGATGTAGAGAAATATAGAACAAACAAATGAAAGATATGCAAAAAAGTAATAAAGATAAATAATGATCCTTTATCATTGTTACGTTTTTGCATATCTTTCGTATCTGCACAGGTTACCACAGGGGGCAGTGGTCTGAAGAAGGGTCTCGACTCGAAAAGCGACCTATTCCTTCTCTTTAGAGATGTTGAGTTACTCCAGTTTTTGGTGTCCCATCGGGAGACAACAGCCAGGGAGGTTTCTTCTGTTTGTTTGCTTCCTCACATGAAAGGGGCAGGTTAATGGGACATGCAGCTGTCAGTCATAATACCTTCAGAAGCCTTCCATTGGGAAAGATGTAACATCATCCGAGCGGCAGCTGTTAACCCGTATTGAAGGCACTCAGCCTTCCTCAGTGACTGCCTCTTGCAAGAATCCATGCAGCTGGCCAGCCAGCCAGCCAGCCAGCAAGCTGCAGGAATCTCTGACTGCGCTGCAGCACCCTAGATTGTATGATATGACCTCCAGACTGGAGAATGTCTATGTAGTTAGTTCATTCATTATCCTGTATGGGTTCCACAGGACCAACTCTGGGATGGGATGGGATGGGATGGGGGGTGGGGGTACTTAGGTAATGTGATCCTTCTCAGCTGCCAAGAATCCCTCCCTCAGGAAATACCTGTCAGTGGGGGAGGGGGGGGGGGGGGTTGGGGAGCTGAGTGTTACAGGGTTAGAGTAGGAAGGGATTCAGACAGAGTGAGCATTGTCGGCACAAGCTCGTGTGTCAGGGCTGTGTGACAGACTGCTATTTCCTACAGGCACATTCTTAGGCAATCAGGCTTTTAGTCCCTGCTTGTCAAGCTGGCAGCAAACGTCATCTTTACCATTCCACAGTGAAATCTCTCCAGTTCCCCTCCAGGTACAGGTGTAGTTCAGGCTGCGGGTAGAGCCAAGTTTTCTGACATAAATAAAAATAAATGCGGAATATTTACATTTTCCACGTTTAGATACTGTATTCACAGTAATGTGGTAGATGCTATCAGATGAGTTATTTTGTCTTCTTCTGATGCAAACAGAATTTATGTTTTTTCCATCTAAATGCTGTCAGGTCAAAAGATTTTTTAACACATTCATGGTCAAAAGAAAGTTAGAAGACTATGGTTAGTCGCAGGAAGTGAACCACTTTAAATCTAATTCCTTTCTGCATTCTCCATATCTATCCTCTGTGTGGATCGTCCAAGGATACACTTACTCAGGCAGTGTTCCAATACCTTTATCAAATAGCCTTTGTTCACATACAGGTCTGAATACCAGTAAGCTATTCAGATGCGGGGTGTAGTGCCTGTAGGAATTTCACTGTTGGTGCTTTTAGAAGTAAGAAAGGAGGTAGGCATATCAACAGGATGTCCTTGGGTGGTGCAGCAGTAGTGTTGCTGACTTACAGCACCAGAGACCTGGGTTTGATCCTAATGGATCTGGCTGTCTTTACGGAGTTTGTATGTTCTCCCTGTGACTACGTGGGTTCTCTATGGATACTCCGGTTTCCTCCCATACACCAAAGACATACAGTTTTGTTGGTTGATTGGCTGCAGTAAAAATTGTAAATTGTTCCTAGTGTGTAGGATAGTGTTGGGGTTGATTGCTGGTCGTCGTGAACTCAGTGAGCCGAAGGGCCTGCTTCCACTCTGTATCTCTAAAGTCCAAAGTCTTTCACAGAAGGTAGTCGTCTCAGAGCTGAACCGCAGTCTGGTGCAACACTGGGTTACAGTCAGCCTCAGAGTACGCTCAGTTTTAAAGGTGCCCTGACACTCGGGTTGCCAACTGTCCCGTATTAGCCAGGACATCCTGTGGACTAAATTGGTTTGTCCCATACGGGACCGCCAATGTCCCATATTTGACGGCTACTACTCGGGTTGAGGGGACTGTCGGGTCAGAGTGCCGCGTCCGACCCCGCCTCACCTGTCCCGATGTAGTGCAGCCCATGGAGGGCAGTAATAGCGCCTCGCCTGCAGCCCTGTCAGTCAGCAGCTCGGCCAGCTGTCTGACCTTCGGACCTTCGCTTACCGCCGACACCACCACCCCCCTTCTCATGGCAAATCATTGGTTCATGAGTTGAATGGGGTGCTGAACTTTGCGCCCGGGCCGAAACTCCTCAGCTGGCCCACCGCCTGGGCTTTGTGTGCAGTCCAGCACCCGGGCCAACTCATCATTCACCCAGCCATGGCCAAGTTGGTCAACGAAATGCCTTCGGGAATTTGTCCCTTATTTTGACCTTTTGTCCCCTATTTGGGAGTGAGAAAGTTGGCAACCCTACCTGGCACTGAAGTATATCACATACTTTTGCTTATTTTATTATAAAATAAATAAGCTTATAGAAATCCTCATCTATTTGCACACAAAATTTATATGCTAAATATTTACTTACGTAGTGTTATTAATTCAACTGATTATGAATTCAGTTGGTCCACTCTTTTTGACCTCTGAGATCTGCTCAAATGGGAAGGCACATTTCTGAGCCTTGAAGTGTCCACTCTAGGCGACCTCAATACTGGTGGTTCACTGGAAATTTACAGGGATGTTGACAGGACTCGAGGGCCTGAGCTATAGGGAGAGGTTGAGCAGGCTAAGACTTTATTCCTTGGAGCGCAGGTGATCTTCTGGAGATGTACAAGATCATGAGCAGAATAGATAGGGTAGGAGTCTTTTACCCAGAGTAGCGGAATTGAGAATCTGTAGAGAAGACAGAGGTTTAAGGTAAAGAGGGAAATATTTAACAGGAACCTGAGGGGCACCTTTTATACACAAAGGGTAGTAGGTGCACAAAATGAGCTGCTGAAAGAAATGGTTGAGGCAGGTACTAACAACATTGAAGAAACATTTAGACAGGTACATGGATAGGATCACCTCTCTCCCTATCCCTCCCCTACCTAAGTCACACTAACTTCTCATTTTCACCCAACAAACATCTAATGGCCTGTTTCCTTTATCATTTTTACTTTTTTGCATATCTTTCATTCATTGTTCTTTATCTCTCAGCATCATCGCCTATATCTCTCATTTCCCTTATCCCAAACCAGTCTGAAGAAGGGTCTCGACCCCAAACGTCACCCATTCCTTCTCTCCAGAGATGCTGCCAGCTTTTTGTGTCTATCATGGATAGGATAGAATAGGTTTAGACGCATTTGGGCCAAGTGTGGGCAAGTGGGACAAATTTGGATGGGGTATGTTAGTCGGAGTGGGTAGGTTGGGCTGAAGTGTCTGTTTCCACGCTGTATGATACTGAGTTGGATGATCAGGGATACTGAGTTGGATGATCAGCCATGATCACATTGAATGGCGGTGCAGGCTCGAAGGGCCGAATGGCCTACTCCTGCACCTATTTTCTATGTTTCTATGTTTCTATGATTCTATGACCTCCTCCAGTGGCCAAGTGCATCCAGTTCCAGTTCTCCTGTGGCTCCCTGACCTTGTGCTCATGCCCACCTTTTTGGCTCCTCTTGGAAGAATCAAAGCCAGTCAATAGTCCATGAGTTGCCAGGAGTCCTTGTCCAGTAATTGTTGCCTCATGGTTTCCTTTATTGCTTGAACAGATCATTCAGCTTCCTCTTAATACACCGGACTCTAAGTTATACTGCATTCCCTTTGAGTGTAGGACTCAGTGACAAATTGTGTTGACCTGAATTGTAGACCATTCTTGGAAATCAGTTCTGAGGAGGATTGTGGGTTTCAAAAGCTGAGTCTCTGAGGTCTGTTTTGTGGACCTGCACAATCCAAACAACAACTCTTTGAGTTGCTATCAACTGGCAGGAGGAAATATTCATCTCCCAACAGAAAGACAACCTCCACTACTTGGAAGGGACCACCACATGTACGCCTATATGTGAGCACCTGTGGTCTATAATCTTAAAATGCTGAGCTGTTCTCCAAGAATGCAAAAACAGGCCAGTGTACCCTTGGCCTCTGTCTTCAAGTAGACAATTTCCATTTGCTAAGCATGGAAATGATTCTGTAGTACCTTTACAATCACCACTTCATGCAACCTTGACTCACAAAGAGCTCATAGCACCTTCTGAGGGTGATCTGACTCTCAAATCTGATTTCCTCCACATAACAACAATTCACATAACCACCTCAGAAGAACAAGGGTTACACATTGTCAAATGTTTGGTTCTCTGTTAGCGCTAGATTAAAATGTAGCTTTAATTTTCACCATGCCTTCATCTGAAATCTTGTCTATAGTTCATGGCAGAAGTAGACTCATCAACACCACATGTATCACTGGCCCTACCAACATTGCCATTGTCATCAGTAGAGCCAGGATGTTTAGGCACTAAAAAACACTGAAATAGGCAGGCAAAAAGGCATAATAAAATTACAAAAAAGGCATGTAAAAGGAATTTATTGACAAAAAAGGCATAAAAAGACATTTATTTCCACCACCAAAATATGGTTAAAAATGATAATATAAAGGTATACTACATTAAATAACCAAAGTTGCCTGGTTGCACAAAATTACCAGCATTTTTTTCAAATTATCTGGTGTTAAACTATGCCGTCTGTCAGACAGAATATGCTTCAGTTGTGAAAAACCTCTGTCTACCTTAGCTGAGGTCACTGGTGCATACCCGAAACAAGCTACACTCTATATTCATGTCGATATATTGAGCATTACAACTACCTTTGAGGACTTTAGCTATGTTTTGTATTTCATCAAGATCTTTGTTAGCTAAAATCACTCTCTCACATTTTCCTTATATGTCTTTACCTTCATTGCCAGGAACTTTATGAACATTGTCAGTTACTTTGTTGAAAACCTGCAAGTTGTTCACTAATGCTTCGCCACGTTCCTCAAGGAAAGTGACAGCTTGTGGGAAGTTTGCAAAATTGGAAACAATAAACACAAGATCGCAGTGGAGGGACTTTTTCTGCATGATTTCACTGACGATCCTGACTGCAGCAGATTCTTCTTCTTCAAAACAGTTGACGATTTTTTTTATCTTTTCAAAATTTGCAGCTTAGTAGAGTACAGCAGATATTCATGTACCCCACCTAGTCAAAACGGGCTGAGGAGGCAGCGGAATCTCAGGTGCCATTTCCTTGAACAACTGCACACGTGATGGTGCTTTGAGGAAGATTTTCTTGACATTGGAAACTAGGCAATCAGCATTCGGAAACAAGCTACATATGTGCTTGGCAATTCTATGATGTCCTGGAGCTAAGCATGTCAAATGCAACATTTTGGGGAATAAAACGTTAAGTCACACACAGAAGAACATTCTCGTGTTTTATATCTTTTGGCCAAAGTACAACAAGTGAAGATGTAAACAACTGAGCAAATATGGGAGCTGTTTGACTTCTCCAATACTTCCGATGTCAACAAATACTTCTTTGATGGTTGACCTGCCTCCAGTATACCGATGACCACATTGGCAACATATCTCCTCACAGCATCGGTTGTCTCGTCTGTTGAGATCCATATGTTGTTGCATGCAACTTCATCTCTAATTTTCTGCACAACAATGTTGAAGTTGCTGTCAACATACTTTTTCCGTAATGATGACTTGCTTGGTATATGTTCCTCTGTGTATTTCTCTAGACAACCTCTGAGAGATTTGTTTTCCAATTTCCACAGTGGAATTCCAGCATCAATGAATGCCTTGCACAGATCACTCAAACTCACATTTACGACTGGAGCCAGCAGTAAATGTAGTGAGGAGACAAGCCTGGGTAGTCCACACCCCAGCGGTATCAACATTGACTTCTCTAATTTTAGATAGCCCTTGTCTTCTCCCTCCTCCCCCTTTGCAGCTCCCCTCCTACTCCTACTGTCTCCACCTCTTCCTTTATTGTTACCGCCCCCCCACCCCCCCACATTAATCTGAAGAAGGGTTTCTCCAGCACTTTTTGTCTACCTTCGATTTTTCCAGCATCTGCAGTTCTTTCTTGAATAGATCTTGGAGAAGGCTGAACCAGCGGGCAGTGGCACGAACAAATAAATGACCAACGGTGGCACCCCCAGTTTCGCCCCGGTGGTGGAAGTTTTCTTGTAAGATACTATGTTAAGACGCTAATAATAACATTAATATTAACGTGTTAACATAGAAAATGTCATTGTAATCACAGTACAACTAGAGAAAATAGCACGACCTTTTATCAAAACGGCAAAAAATGGCTGATTTAGGCACTCGATCGTGAAAAAGGCATTATCCTGGTGAAATCATCAAAAAGAGGCATGAAAAGGCATTTATGGCATTTATGGCAAAATCCTGGCTCTAGTCATCAGCAATAATGTATCGTCTCCTGTTGCTCTGTTCTCGGTTCTTACTTGGGATCTCAACAGCATCATTCACCTCCATGGACAATTCTACTGATTCCATTCAAAGGACAGGTGGCTAAGTCCACTTTTATCTCTTTCGCTCACCCCACAAATTCCCACATTCACATCACTGCTCAACCAAGGGAACCTTGTTCTCCATTTACTTCACACTGGTCACTGTCTTGCTACTCCCACAACAGCAACTTCCCAAACTTAACACTAGTGCATCTGTAAGCTCTATAGTTCT
The DNA here is from genome assembly GCA_963514005.1 of Raja brachyura. The sequence continues at coordinate 63,890,727 of OY740783.1, forward strand.
CCTGCATACAGAGGCAAATAACGATAGTGGATCTATCACAGACATCCTTCATAGTTAGCATCCGACCATCTGTGAGAGATGATGATGTGGCTTTGATGTTTTCCTGTTTGGAGAGGGGAATGTTTCATCCGTGGTTGCATTTCTTGCTATAGCTGACTGGGCCTATTCTTGACAGGCAGGTCCTCCCACAACTTTCATAGGATCAGCTTCAATTATGACAGTAAACTTTAAGCTTACCCACTGTGAGTGATTAAATCACATATATGTCATGCAACATGGTATACTCAGTTATTAATGGTATATACTCTACAAGGATGAAATCATACTTTGGTCTGATCTTCTCATGACTTGATGTCTGTGATACTGGTGATTTTGATGCAACATGGGAATTACTGAATAGAACCTAAGAAATAGAAGTGGGAATCGATCACTTGGCCCATCCATCCTGCTCTGCCATTCAATAAGATCATGGATCTGTAACTTGTGACACTTGATTGATTGTTTTATAGATAGAAACATAGAAACATAGAAAATAGGTGCAGGAGTAGGCCATTCGGCCCTTCGAGCCTGCACCGCCATTCAATGTGATCATGGCTGATCATCCAACTCAGTATCCCGTACCTGCCTTCTCTCCATACCCCCTGATCCCTTTAGCCACAAGTGCCACATCTAACGCCCTCTTAAATATAGCCAATGAACTGGCCTCAACTACCTTCTGTGGCAGAGAATTCCAGAGACTCACCACTCTCTGTGTAAAGAATGTTTTCCTCATTTCGGTCCTAAAGGAATTCCCCCTTATCCTTAGACTGTGACCCCTTGTTCTGGACTCCCCCAACATCGGGAACAATCTTCCAGCATCTAGCTTGTCCAACCCCTTAAGAATTTTGTAGGTTTCTATAAGATCCCCCCTCAATCTTCTAAATTCCATCGAGTACAAACCGAGTCTATCCAATCTTTCCTCATATGAAAGTCCTGACATCCCAGGAATCAGTCCGGCCCACTGTCCATGCTGAATATCAATCCCCCTTTAACACTAATTCTATGTTATCCCACTTTTACATCCACTACCTACACTCTAGGGGCCAATTTACAGATGCCAATTAACCTCAAAATTCGCTTGTCGTTGGGATGTTTGAGAAAACCTGAGCACCTGGAGGAAACACATGCAGTCACAGGGAGAACGTGCAAACTCCACACAGATAGAATTCGAGGTCAGGATCAATCCTGGGTCTATGGCGCAGTGAGGCAGCAACTCTACCAGCCGAGACACTGTGTCATCCCTTAAGTAACACTATAGGATTACCACCATATCCCATTGTTCCTTAAATATTGAAAAATCTATCAATCTCTGTCTTCAACATGTGGAAAAGACTACAAAAAGTAGTAAACACTGCCCAGTCCATCATCGGCTCTGACCTTCCTTCCATCGAGGGGATTTATCGCAGTCGCTGCCTCAAAAAGGCTGGCAGCATCATCAAGGACCCACACCACCCTGGCCAGACACTCATCTCCCTGCTACCTTCGGGTAGAAGGTACAGGAGCCTGAAGACTGCAACAACCCGGTTTAGGAATAGCTACTTCCCCACAGCCATCAGGCTATTAAACCTGGCTCAGAACTCTGAACATTAATATCCCTCCATCTGTTATTTGCACATTATTAATTTATTAATTCATGTGTGTATTTACGTATATAATTGTAGTCAATGCCTACTATGTTCTGTTGTGCTATGCAAAGAAAGATTTTCATTGTCCTGTCAGGGACACATGACAATAAATTCTTTTGACTTTGACTTTGACTTTGAAATTTCTAAACTTTCACTTGTCACTTTGTGAAGGAATTTCTTTTCATCTCTGTCAGGAAAAATTGACCCTTTATTCTGAGTCTGTGATATTTGGTTCTAGTCAGGGGCAAAGTGATCCCCACATCTCCGAAGATTACCTCTAGTTTTCTGAGCTCTAGAAAGCAATGGTCCAGTCTATTCAATTTCTCCTCATTTGACAAACCCATCCTCCAATTTAGTGAACCTTTGCTAATGCCTCTATTGCAGGTAATTAATTCCCTTGGTAAGGAGACCTGAACAACCTATAATATGCCCGATGTAATATCGTTTCACCAGGGCATCGTATAATTAGAGGGATAACATTATTGGCACTCAAATCATTTTGCTGCATTCTTCCAAAGACCACGATGTACTAATGATTGTGCCTGTAATAAAACTCAGGTGATGCTGAACAACTAGAGCACTATTGCCTACTCTGCCTTAGAGTCATAGTCATAGAGTGATACAGTGTTGAAACTGGCCCTTCAGCCCAACTGCCCACACCTGCCAACATATCCCAACAACACTAGTGCCATCTGCCGGGATGTTGGGGAGGTGAGCGCCAACACCACCCTCCCCCGCCCCCATGGGTTTTTTATTGTGGGGGGGGGGGGGAGGGTGGAAAAAGGGAGAGGTTTCATTTACAACCAGATTTGTCCTTGTGGGGGGTGGGATGGGGGGGTGGTGAGTGCCGACGCCACTCTCCCCCCCCCCCCCCCATGTGGGGACGATTGATTGCCTCTGTGGAACGCCTAAAAGCACGCTGGTCATAGACACGGTACAGATACAGCCTGTGCCTGGAGCCACACTCCCTCCCCGTCCCCCTCCTCATCCCGCGGCACAAGAACGCAGCCTCAAAAAGGCAACCAAGCCGAGGGAGGGGGAAGCTTCCCCGCGGGCCCTCCCACACCAGCTCGTACCACAACGCTCTGTGGAGCCGCGGGAGGGGAGTGAGGAGCGCGGCTCCACGGTTCGAACCACAGCTCAGGGCCATGAGCGTGGCTGCACAAAGACATGGACACAGACACGGACTGGGCCCGGAGTCGCGCTTCTCCCTCCTCTTCCCGTCGCTCCAGACCGGAATATTGCATTGGGGGAACGAGGCCAAAACAGTACACGATAACGCTATAATTTTACCACCATACCATTCTCACAATTGTCTTGTGGTGTTTTTTTTTACCAAGTTTCATTCAGATTGATGGTATATTTTACATTTCGTATTTTTCACATTTCAACTTTACATAGTCCAGCTTGAGAAAGAATGACTTGAACACTTCGATTTTTCCAGCATCTGCAGTTCTTTCTTAACCAGGCTGATTGGTTGTTTGTTCTTTATTGACCATCACCACATTCCCTTCACTGCTGATGTCTGCGGCCCCATCCCCATCATCTACCCAACCATTCATCATCTGCCCAACACTCTGCTTCATTAAAGTAGGCATTTGACGTCCATGGTGAAGATGAGAGGATGGGGGCCTGGAGAATGGAATGCGCGGAGCCGACAGAGAGTGTCTGAGGTGTCTTGAATATAGGTGGGGAGGGATTTAACAAAGGGGGGTAGGATGGAGTCAAGGTATGTCGAAATATGTTTGGTGGGGGCACGAACAGGCAGAGACAATGGGTCTGCCGGGGCAGTCGGGTTTGTTTTTAAGATGAGAGGATGGATCTGAAGAAGGGTCTAGACCCAAAATGTCGCCTATCTCCTTCGCTCCTTAGATGCTGCTGCACCCACTGAGTTTCTCCAGCCTTTTGTGTACACTCTGCTTCATTATCTGCTTGAGTGCAATTGTTCATCACCTGACCTCATCAGTTCTGTTGATTACTCGCATACCCCACCACCCCCTCTCCCACTCATTACTCACCATCCAATCATCTATCCAAATCACTAGTCTCCATTTTCTGCCCAATACTTAGTCATAGTCACAGTGTGTAAACAGGCCCATCAGTCCAACTTGCCCACATCGACCAACATGCCCAATCTACACTGGTCCCACTTACATGTGTTTGGCCCATATTCCTCTAAACCTGTCCTATCCCTCTCCAATGCTTTCTCTCAATCTCCTCTCCTTAGGAACACATGGAGGAAGCACATTCCCTATATCTGGGATGCTGAGTCTGTTATATGAGGGATGATGGAGCAGGCTTGTCTTCTATTCCCTGGAGTTTAAAAAAATCTGATCGAAACATACAGAATTCTTAAAGGACTCATCAAAGTAAACACACGGAGGATGCTGCCCAGACTGAGTTCAGAACCAGGCATCACAGTCTGAGAATAAAGGATTGGCCATTTAAGACTCAAAGAAACTTTATTCAATCAGAGTAGTACTTCACTGGAATTCTCCACTTCCAGAGGACTGAGGTGACTCAATCATCAATTGCTTTCCAAACTGAGACCAATACATTTCTTCATATTACATGAATCAATGAATATGGAGAAAGGGCAGTAAAATTACGTTGATGTCAAAGATCAATTGATCTAAGTGAATAGAGGAACAGGATGCAGAGCTGAATGGTCCATCCTTTATGTTCTCATCACAATACCAGCTCTTCGATTGAGCAGGAACCTATTCTGATGACAAACGGCCTGTCCATCTGGCTTTAAAGATAGAAAGAAATAAAAAGGAAAAGGGTGGCAGTGATGGAGCTGGTAGAGTGGCTGCCTCATAGTCCCAGAGACCTGGGTTTGATCCTGACCTTGCGTACTGTCTGTGTTCGCATGTTCTCCCTGTGACTGCTTGGCTTTCCTCCGGGTGTTCCAGTTTCTTCCCACATCCCGAAGATTATCCCGAGCGGGAAGTGGATGATAAAGTGGGATGAAATGGAACTAGTGTGAACAGGAGATTAAAGGTCAGCATGGACTCATTGGGCTGAAAGACCAGTTTCCGTGCTGCATCTCTAAACTAAACTAACCTTCAGCCAGCAGGCAGCTCTGCAGCATGAAAAAGCTTCAATTTCTGCAGAGTTAAGGTTGGATGACAGATTTGCCAGAGGATTTACCTAAAACTCAGATAGAGTTCATTCTCATAGGATCATCAGTGACAATAATTGTATTTTGATTAATAAATGCTGCACGCTCAATTGTAATTGATGACAATCAAACCACAATAAGCATAACTCGGGGACCAGGGTAAGCCACTTTCTTTGGGCTATATAACACCTCCTGCAAATTTGACAACAGTATGGTTGAGAGATTTGCTGTCTCACTTTCTGAAAAGAAGGTGATGAAAGCAAACAGCAATCAATGAATTAAAGCAATACCTAGTACGAAACACCTGGAACCATAAGAGTAATGTAAGAGGTAAGACATAGGATGTAGGGCATTTGGCCCCTCAAGCCTGCTCTGCCTTTTGTCACGATCATGGGCAACCTTTTACCTGCCCTTTTCCTGCACTAATTCCCATATCCAGGTCCCTTTGAGTATCAACATGACCTAGTCTCTCAGCAATTTAAAAGTAATGGGCCTGTCCCACTTAGGCAATTTTTTCAGCAACTGCTGGCGACTGTCGTAGTCATAGCAGGTCGCCGAAAAACCAGCGACTGGACCCCCCTACAACAATGTCTACGACAATGTCTGCAACAACCTACCACTTAGTCGACGTCAAGCAACGGCAAGCTACCAACAACCGGCGACCCATTAGGACATCACTTTCGGCCACACCTACGGCAACCTACGTCCAGCTATGACAAGCTCTGACAAGGTACGACCCTGTCGGCGACAGCTGAAGACAACTTAAGACAATTCAGTCGCTGGTCAATGTAGGTTAATGTAGGTAGTTGCCAATGGAATTCACCTAAGTCAGCACCGGCGACAACCTATGTCATCCTGGCAACAACCCACGACAACACCAACGTCAGGGGAAGTCAAGGTACGCTCATTGGCGTCAAGCCAACTGTCGCCGACTGTCGCCGAAAAGTTTTGAACATTTCAAAATCCAGCGGTGACCAGAAAAATGCTACGATATTTTGGGCGACTGAGGAGATTACTCACAACCATACAGGCGACACCCCGGCGACCATGTGGTGACAGGTGGTGTCGCCTGTAGTCGCCTAAAGAATCGCCTAGGTGGGTCAGGGGCATAACTCAGCTTTTCTGTCGCGTGCAAAAAATGTAATTGAACTAACATTTTTCCATTATGAATATATGGATATTCCATTATCCATTCCAAATAGCTAGGTCTCAATCCATGTCAGCACATTAGTCCAAATGCGAAATCAGGTCATTTGTTGACTAACCTTTTGTGTTGGACCTTGTTAAAAGCTTTCTGAAAATTCAAATACATTGTATCCTCTTGTTCCACTGATCTGTTTTACCAGTCACATCCTTAAAGTTGTCTATCAAGCAGAAGTGACAGGTAAAGTGACGAGAAAAGGGTTCGAATACAGCAAGCCAAAATGTGTAGGAAGCAACTGCAGAAGCTGGTTTAAACCGAAGATAGACACAAAATGCTGGAGTAACTCAGCGGGACAGGCAGCAACTCTGGACAGAACGGTCGAGACCCTTCTTCAGACTGAAAGTCATGGGAAAGGGAAACGAGAGATATAGACAATGATGTAGAGAGGTATTCGTCGAACAAATTAATGAAAGATATGCAAAGAAGTATCAATGATAAACAATGATCCTTTATCATTATTACTTTTTTGCATATCTTTCATACCTGCATGGGTTAGCACAGGAAGCAGCCCCGATGCAGTCATCAATGTAGTGGAGAATGAGTTAGGGGATAGGGCCAGTGTGGGGCTGAAACAAGGACTGTTCAACATAACTGATAAAAAGACAAGCATAGCTGGGGTCCACACGAGTGCCCATGGCTACACCTTTAACTTGGAGTAAGTGAAAAGAGTCAAAAGAGAAGTTATTGAAGGTGAGATCTATGGAGAAGTTGTTGTTGTCGCTAAAGGTGTAGCCATGGGCGCTCACATGGGCCCCAGCTATTCCTGCCTTTTTGTCAGTTACATCAAACTTGTGTCCAGCGTACATTTTCTACTTCTGAAACATTGAATGAAAGCCAGTCGTCCTCAACCTTGAGAGGCTACCAAGAAGAAAGATGTGGAAAAAAATAGCTTACATACTGAATTGAATATTCTCTCACCTATTTGCCTGACCTGCTTTAGGGGAAATTAAATGAGCACATATGTTTACAATTCACAGTTTTAGTCAAAGCACAATGGAATTACATATTCCTGTTCTCACAAGAGTGCTGGCAGATGAAGAGCAATGGGAGTTGACCTCTGCAGATATAAAAAGTGGACAACCAGACTCCTCAGGGGAATGACTGACAATAACAAGCCCATTTTACAGTAGAACCCAAATTGAAGCATCCTGTAGATTGGGCATGGTCGGCTTCCACTAACACCTAACCCAATCTGTTAGATGCTACAAAATGCAAACATTAAAAAAAGATACTGAACAAATGAGAGTATTTAAATTGTAAACTAATACATTCTACAAAGTTGTGAGTATGTGTACATATACACATTGAGCTTTTCTTTTCACTCTCTCGTTTGTGATATCATACTATGCTTGCATGTTCTGATGTGCTGCAGCAAGTAAGAATTTCATTGTTCTATCTGGGACATATGACAATAAAACATTCTTGACTCTATTGACCACCACTTACTCAATAAAAGCAGCTGCATAAGGGGAGGTGTTTTGCTCATGACTGTGGAACTCCAGTTAAAAGACTTGCTATCATTGTTCATGTGAACAAGAAGATTGCTTTTATAGGATTTCTGTTCAGTCTAATCAAAGGTTCAGAATCCCATAGTTAAGGACATTATTTACACAGCGTAATCTGTAAATTTGATAGTTTTTGAAGAAACCACATCACAGCATGAGTCCTATTTATTAGTCATACACTAATGATCCGGCAATTAAGTCGTAAGCTGCACAGTGGACCTCTTGGGAAATATCATTAAACTAGAGAGGTTAAAGTATGACTGTGCCTCACTTGAGTTAGATTTTTTTTTTACAATTTATTTTACATAACAGTGACTTTTTGCAGTAAATGTATTTGTTTCCTTAACCCTTTCATCACAAGAACATAAGCAATGTTGGAAGGTGTGCAGAGAAGATTTATGATGATTCAAGGGCATGAGCTATTGGGAGAGATTAGGCAGGCTAGAACTTTATTCCTTGGAGTGCAGGATGCTAAAGGGCGATCTTATGGAGGTATATATAATCATGAGGGGATAGATAGGGTGTATGCACAGAGTCTTTTGCTCAGTGTTGGGGAATCAAGAAACAGAGGACATAGGAATAAGGTGAGGAGAAAGATTTAATAAGAACCCGAGGGACAACATTTTCACTCTGAGGGTAGAGTATATGGTATGAGATGCCAGAGGAGGCAGTTGAGGCAGAGACTAAGAACATTTAAAATACATTTGGACAGGTACATCGATTAGAAAGGTTTAGAGAGATATGGACCAAATGCAGACAAATGGGACTAGCTTAGATTGGGCCTCTTGGTCAACATGGAGGAGGTAGGCCGAAGGGCATGTTTCAATGCTGTATGACACTAAGACTCTAACAGGCCTTATTTTTTAATTATGCATAGATTCCCTTCTCGGTTCGGTGTGATTACTCAAGTTCACAAACCAACAATGTTCAGACATTTGTCAGTTATTTTCTCATACAACTGCACGTGGGTAAATAGTTGCCAAATAATTACATGCCCGGTTGCAAGAATTGTACAAAGCTCATGTCAAGAACAGATTCATTTCATAATACTTATCCTTCTGTCTTTGCTGTAGGTTGCATGGATGTGATGTTAGAATGGCTTGGAGCCTCCTTTTAAATCCACTTTAGGTGGGTTTCTACCACTTGCAAGAAATTCAACCTACCTCCCCTGACCCGGCAGGTTTGCTAAATTCATCAGTGAAGCTCATTGAGGGCACAAACCTAATAACACATATTCAGTTGCATAAATTTTCAACTGTGATCCCAGAACATCATCCTATTCCTACATTTCTCTGTATTTCTTAACTGTACATTAAAAGTGTCTTATAATTAACCAATGATATGATTATCTCCCTATGATTAAACAATCTGCAATGACTTTGACTGGTGGTAATTAGGTGTAGAAAGTAGCTACTTAGGTGAGGCACTGGATGGAGCTGCTGCATGTGTAACCATAACAAAAGTCTCACCCTCTCCTCCCATCCTGGTGACAGAGATAAAACTGGCAGCAGCCATGTCACTGACTGCATGGGCAGTGTGATGAAGGGTCACGACCCGAAACGTCGCTTATTCTATTTCTTCAGAGATGCTGCCTGACCTCCAGCTGACTAACCCCAGCATTTTGTGTCTATTCACCGACTGCGGAGACAGCTGAATGAACATGGTGAGACTGAAAGGCTGCAAATGTTTATTTCAATGCACGGTGTATTTTTGGGTAAAGCAGATGAACTTCGAGCCTGGATCAATGCTTGGGTTTATGACGTTCCAGCTATTGCAGAGACTTGGTGGCGAGACGGACACGACTGGCAGCTTGACGTTCTAGGGTTTCAATGTTTTGATGTGATAGAGAGGGGGGTAAAAGAGGTGGAGCAGTTCCATTGTTACTCAGGGGCCAATGTCATAACTGCACTCAGAGAGGAGATACTGGAGGGATCATCCACTGAGGCAAAATGGATGGAGTTCAAAAATAAGAAAGGTGCAATCACACTGGTGGGATTATACTATAGGCCTCCCAAAAGCCAGCACAATATTAAGGAACAGATATGCAGATAAATTATGGAAAGATGTAAAAGCAACAAGTTCTGTTATTATGGGCGACTTTAACTCCCCAATATTGAATCGACTTCCTTAGTGAAAGAGGCTTAGACAGGGCAGAATTTGTCTAAGTGGATTTCTTGAAACAGTATGTGGATAGTCCAAATATGGGAGGAACTGCACTGGACCTTGTATTGGGAAACAAGTTTGGCCAGGTGACTGGTGTTTCAATGGGAACACTGATAAGATCATTATGAATAAGGATAAACCTGGACTTGGGGGATCGCACTGAATTGGACATTACAACATTATTTGGCAGGAAATCGGGATAGTAAATTGGGAGTGGCTGTTCTGGGATAAGTCCACATCTGACGTGTGGGAGTTGTTTAAAGACCAGACGATCAGAGTTTTAGGACCCGCATGTCCAATAAGGTGGAGATGACAATGATGGCAAAGTCAGGGAACCTTGGATGATAAGTGGAGTTGTAAATCTGGAAATCTTGATAAAGGAGAGAATTTACACTTCCAGTCAGAGGATGTAGGCATGGTTTTAAACAAGTACTTTTCATTGGTATTCGCCAAGGGGAATCAATGTGGGGCATACTTACGTATGAGTGAATTTTGAGATCATGAAGAAGATGGCATTGGGTCTCCTGAAGAGTATCAAGGGTTTCATGGGATCTACCCCAAGTTACTGAGAGAGGGAAGAGTGGAGATCGTTGAGACCTTGACCAAGATCTTTATTTCCTTTGGAGGACTGGAGAGTGGCTAATGTTACTCAAGGCACAAAGTGCTGGAGTAACTCAAGGGATCAGGCAGCATCTGTGGAGGGAAAGGATAGGTGACGTTTCAGTTTCCAGCAGTTTTTTACTTCGGCACATAGTGTTTTGTTCAAGATTCAAATGTCTGTAGGTCACCGAGTCAGCCAATGTTATTTCTTTGTTTAAAATTGAAAATAGGGTTATTCCAGGAAATTATAGGCCAGTGAGCCTTACAACAGTGACAGGGAGGGATCCTGGAGAGGATTTTTAGTGATAGGATTTAGTTGCATTTAGAAGAGAATTAGGAACTGTCAGCATGTCTTTGTGGGAGCAGGTTACATTTTTCAACATGTTTGAGGTTTTTGAAGAGGGAATGAAGGTGATTTATGAGGGTAGAGATGCGGATGCTAACCATAAGGCATTTGACACGGTCCCTGATCCAGAAGATTAAGATCAGAACTTAGGTATGTTACAAAACTTACCTTCAGCGGCGCTGCAGTTCTGCCACTGGCCGTGTGCGCGCCTTTGGCGCCTTTAAAATGCCGTTTTCTCCTGCCTGTCAGATTTGATCTTTCTCAGGTTGTTCAGCTGCTGCAGAAAAATCGCTCCGACATCCGTTCTCTGAAGTTTTTTAAAAACATCGCTGGATAATTTAATCGCAGGAGTAAAATAAAAATCAACTTCTAACGCCATCAATGCCGTCAACGCCGACAACGGGACGGATCTCCCGTACGGGACAAAACACAAGGTAAGCCGTTTATTTTACATATAAACTTGCTACTTAGGATTACTTTAATCCAAATTTCATCGGCGAAAAAGTGCTTTAGGCCCCATACGAACCGGCAGTATTTTTCCTGGCAATATGGGGTTTAAATTCACCGCAAACCACAACATTCTAATCAATCGCGTTCCCACTCGCAAGATGTGGCCATTAATTTACGGGAATTAAACACTAAATTCCTTCCATTTGGCTTATAAATTCATGACAATGAGATTTAAAAATCATGTTATATTGTGAATTCTTGTGTGAATGTTATTTGGACACTTAGGCTATTTAAAAATGTTAATCTTTTCTTAAGAAATGGATAGATGTTTAGATCTAGTAATTGAATTTTGTAATTAGCTACAATTAGATAACTAACTAATTATATGCTTTAATTTCAGGTCACCCAAGTAAGATTGTTTCATATTTGTTTCAGAATGCTTCAATCTATAATAACTGAAATTTTCTTTCAGTTCTCTTAATTTTTAAGAAGGTTATGGGCTTTTGACTGTCCTCGATCACAGCTTTTGAGTTAAGTCAATGGAAAAGCAATAGGAAACAAGATGCTAATTTTACTTCGGAGTCACGTGAGTGACTACGTGAAGACCCCGCCAGCACACATGCGCGACATATCATTGAACGCATTGCGAAGCGACAGGCAGGAGGAGCATCGCTCCTCCAGCATGAGTTTAAAAACGGCCCGCAGGTAAGTACTTACCATTCCTGAGGTCGTTGTTGGCTCTGTTTAGTATTTCTCTTACAGAGCGCACCAAGATGGAATTGAGGACGAAGTCCAAATGAGCCGCTGCCAAACGAGCTGCTGAGAACCGCGAAGTGGGCAGCCAGCAGCGGTCGAGTTCTCCAGAGCTGCTGATTCAAACTGCAGCCCCCAACATCACGCCACCACAGCCCGCAGGTGCTCCTCGGACTGGCGGCAAAACCACCCGGATGTCGGGCTGGTCCGCTGACTCGGCTGAGTTCAGACTGGAGGACACTCCGCCCACGGGAAGTGACAGGGGTCGACTATCCCGCATGGAGCAGATGCTGGAGCAGTTGCTCCAACGTGACCTGCTATAGCAGGGGTATGGTCACAGTGGGTCTCCTCGCAGACCCATGGCAGCACCCTTTACAGGGCTGCCAAATGTCTCACCCTCCTCGCAGGGGAGCATAAGGAGTCAGAACTGGGCTGACTCTGAAGAGGGGAGTGTGGCTGAAGAAACACCAATGCTAGGGGTGCCAGAAGAGGAGTTACTGGACATGGTTTCAAAATTTGCGATGCCTACCCAAAAAGGGCTGTCGTTGCAACCGAAGTTGGCGCCAATATTAACTACATGGCAACAAATCAACTTCAGGAACAGGCCATTAATGACACTGCAGTCAAATACTTAGCTCCTCAGAATTGTGTCTCCCTCAACGTGCCTGCAGTTAACAACCCCATCTGGGGTAACATGAGCCCTGGCATCAGAAGTCAGGAAGTAAAACTCCAGAAAATCCTAAAACTACTGGCTGCCGGAATTACGGCCGTTGCCAGGTCAGTGGATGGAGTGGAAATGCCGGAAGAACTACAGGATGCTCTGGCACTCCTCTGTAACACTCAGTTTGAGATCAACTGTTACAGAAAGAGTGTCATCCAGCCCGGCACTGAACCCCAAGTTCGCGGGGTTGTGCAGACCCAGCAGTGCACAGCGCCTACATTACTATTCGGGGCCAACCTGCCTAAACAGGTAAAAGACCTTGATGAAGAGGCAAAGGCAATAGGCATGATAAAAGTGCTGGCTGCAACCAAGTCCTCATACCAGCGGCGACAGCACCCCTATGCATCCACCAGCAGACCACGCTACCACAGCGACAGAACACCTGCTGGTGAAAGCTCGAAGGCCGTCCAACCTGCTCAACGGTCTTTTTTAGACCATGGCCCAGCACGGCCTTCTTGGAATATGTGCCACCCCCCCCCCCCCCCCCCACCACAGCGCCTCCACCTCCCAAGAAACAAGGACAGAGGAAACCAACGCAGCACCGCCGATAACCATGGAGGTAGGTGGGTCTGGTTGTCTCAGGAACATTGCATGTTTAAATTCTTCACGGATTGGGGGACGGTTGCACTTGTTTCGGGATGCATGGAGTTCTATAACTTTTGATCCTTTCATACTGCAAAGTATTCAGGGATACAAAATTGAATTTGTTCACAAACTCCCCCTTCCTGTTCAGCATACACCTAGTCAAAAGTTTGTACTTTCATAGAAAGAAAAGACAGAAGGTTATGCTGAACTCTTAAGACTACATATGAAAGGGGTAATTGAGAAAACCAAAAGTGAGTCTCATGAGTTTGTATCGAACATCTTCACTAAAAATAAAAAAGACGGCGGATGCCGCATCATTATTGATTTGACAAAACTGAATACTTTCGTGCAGTACGCCCACTTCAAAATGGAAACTTTTGTTACTGCCAAACAACCCAAACAACTAGTTTCCAAGAGATACTTCATGGCTTGCATCGATCTAAAAGATGCATACTATTCAGTACCAATAGACAAAGATCATCGCAGATATTTGAAATTTGCCTGGATGGGGCAGCTCTGGCAGTATAAAGTGCTGCCTAATGGATTATCATCAGCACCCAGACTGTTTACCAAATTACTGAAACCAGCTTTAGCGTGTCTCAGAAAACAAAAACATATTGTTATGGCATACCTCAATGACATTTTAATCGTGGAGAAAACCTTGGAGTTGGCCAAATTGTCTGTCTCAGCCACTGAGCACTTATTTCAAAAACTGGGGTTTATCATCCATCCAGACAAATCAAAATTAATGCCTTCTACCACTATGGACTATTTGGATTCACGATTGACTCTATTCATATGTCTGTCACTTTGCCACCAAACAAAGCGTCAGACTTGATAGAAGCATGCAACAGCCTTGCTGGCATCAGTAAACCGTATATTCGGCAAGTAGCGAGGGTAATTGGGAAGCTTGTGGATGCCTTCCCAGCCACACAATTTGGGCCCTTGCATTACCAAAACCTACAAAGAGCAAAAATTGCAGCACTCAAACACCATGCTGGCCATTTTGACAGGCCAATGCAATTACCAGCAAAAGCAAAATTCGAATTGCAATGGTGGATAGACAATGCACGACATTCCTCTAATCCCATTACAATCACAAACCCCTCGGTTATACTACAAACTGACGCCAGCGCTCAGGGCTGGGGAGCAACTAATACCACCTCCAGTTGCGGTGGTAGATGGAATGCACATGAATTAACCTTACTCCCGGCACTGGGAATTAATCATCTAGAAATTCTGGGAGCATTTCATCGACTCCGGGCTTACTGTTCAGACATGCACCATCTGCACGTACGCTTACAAATTGATGATACCACCGTGGTGGCTTATATCAATCATATGGGTGGAATAATGTCGATATCTTGTGATGAATTGGTCAATACAATCTGGCACTGGTGCTTAGAAAGGAACATTTGGACATCAGCTAAATACAGTGGCGGACACCAGCGTCACGCAGGTTTAATGACAACACCGAATGGATGTTGGACCGCAAAGTGTTTGCCGATATTGTAGATCGGTATGGAACACCAGATATGGACCTTTTTGCATCCTGACATAATCACCAAATACCAACATATGTTGCATGGGAACCAGACCCTGGTGCAGTAGTGATGGATGCTTTCTCGCTACACTGGGGGGATTTGTTTTTCTATGCAATTCCCCCCTTCTGCCTCATCAGTTGGGTCTTGCAGAAAATTCAACAAGACTCCGCATCGGGTATTCTGGTTGTGCCCGACTGGCCTACCCAGCCATGGTTCCCTGTGGTACTGGACATGGTCTCAGCATCCCACTGCATTGATTGACTCGAATGAGAAATTAATGCATTAGTAATAACATAGTATTCAATGTAATGATAGGGTTTATTTAACAATGTAAACAAACAACAGTACCCCTAAATTTTAGGTACTTAAAATGTCATTGGCAAACAGCCCTGGATTGACAATTGGCCGATGATAAAATTCTGAAACATCAGCTCATTTGCCCATCCGACGGCCGCTAAAATTAGGTCGAAGGACACATCGCTCCCTTTGGCCTCCAACATAGCTGCTGCCCTAGTATAATGAGATGTAAACACACTATCTAAATGATATACTGACGTTGATGCTGACCTGGTGGAATAAGACATACAATCGTCAATGTTAATACCTGTTGCAGCCACCTTGAAATAGTCTGAACCGACCTTCTCCTGTGTAATTGTTTACTAACTAATACACAGTGCTGAATCCATACACATGGCCTTGATAACATAAAATGAGACCGTGGGGTATTCGAAATGATCTTAAAAATCATGCCAGCCCTGGTCTGCTCTGCTAGACCAGAATGTAAAATGTAATGGCATGAACAGCCAATTCCATCCTGTCCAGCCACACCGTTTGCAATGTTTTGTCGTCATTGTGCTGATATTAGAGTCATGACTAAGGAGGTAGCTGGAATCCCTTGGTGAAGTAATGTTCACACATTTACAATAACCAACTACATAATCATGTGATGTGAGTACTTGTATCAAGATCTTTTTAACAACTGGATATCCGGGTTGGACCCGACAATGTAGTTCCCTTATGTTACAGCTGTAATTTCTCTATAACTGAACTATTGTCAATATCACTTAAAATGAACTGGAAATGTCAGTAATTTGTATCGTATCAAATGTATCATTAATATTTAACAAACATTTCTGATCCCCTCAATAGAGATGTACTGCTTTTTTGGATGCTATCCATGCATACTGCAGTGAACACCCTCATGGTTAAATGTGACAACCTGAGGCATAAGTCAATCCATTGAAAATGTGTAAGTCAATAATCGTTTTACTGTGCAAAGACCAGTCTCCTGAACCACAGTTTAAAACAGCAAGTTCTTGCTTTTTGGCTTAACTGTACCGTTGTGCCATAATGCCTGATGAAGCAGGCAACATGGACGCTTGGCCAGTCCGATAGTACGAATCCAAATGAGGTCTTGCTGACTGTTTTAAGACCGAGCTAATGAGGAAGACATAAAGTCCATTCCTCCTATTGAAGCGAGAATGTATTTCTCCACACTGTTGTGTCACATATTTTTGCAAACAGTGAAACATGCATAAACATGACGAACATTTGATGAAGTATTGAATCATGCTTTCATCATACTTTGAGATCCAACACTTATTCTGTGTTTTTTACTTTGCCTTTAGCTTTTACTTAAAGAAAAAACACTATAAAATACATACTTTTTATTATAAGGAGAAACCCTTTATAGCCCGACTTACCTTAGTCCAAATAGGGCTGAATGAGTCCCAGTAATTTCTTGGACAGTAATTTCTGTCAGAGGCTCCAGCGTTGCTTCCTTGCCGTTCCACAGGCTGGGAGCCGCTGACCCCTCTGTCAGCGACACTGCTTAAATTACTTGCCGTTCCCACGGCAACCCCGCAGGCTGCGGAGCCGCTGACCCCCCTGTCAGCGACTCTGGTTAAATTGCCTGCCGTTGTTACGGCATCCCTGCAGGCTGGGGAGTCGCTAACTGCACTGTTAGCGGCTCCTTATCTCGCAACCCGATCAATTTTGCCGGTTCATCCACATTTGCGGTCGGACTGGAATTTCCCCACAGTCCATAACCGGCAACTTGTCGGGCTGCGAAACTGGCAGGAAAAACCTCTGTAAAAAGAGGCTCCTACCTAAAAACCCCTGGTAAGTAAAAGCCAAACTTACCTTTAAGTTGAACTTACCACCGGCAGGAGTTCTGTCCTGCTAGACTGGTGCTTGCGCCAATACGGCTGACGTAATGTTGCTGCGCATGCGGCCTGGCGGGCCTTCTTCACGGAATCACTTACGTGACTCTGAAGTAAAATCCATTTCACCCCACCATTTGAAGATCATTTCCTACTAATAGCCTGGGGCTAAGTCAGGACTTGGTGAGCCAAGAAAGCTGACAGTACAGTTGCCCAAATTGGCAATGGTCCTGAGAAAGACAAACAGGATGGGTGATGTACAAGTTGGCAGATTCAACTTGCTTGAATAGAGGCAGCTCTTCTCAAATGAATGTTGGCTGGAAAACCTGTGGCCATTCTCTAATTTTGCCAGGATGACATCTGGCAGTTAGTCAGATCCCCTTGAGGCACCAGAGTGTTTTCACTAGTTGGCCATCCAAACCGGAGATGGCATTCAGTATGGAATCAGCATTGGCATAGCTAGAAGCAAGGCCCATTATGGCCAGATAAATAATTGGAGGAACCCATGTATCTTCTCAATGGGGAATGCATGCAACTGATTTGGAGGTTATTAAGAGGGTCTTTGGCATGACTCCACATTTCCGTTCAGGTGATTATGAGAATCCCTTATAACATAGAAGATATAACGGTAAAGCAGTACAACATAGGAACAGGACCTTCAGCACCCAATATCTATACCGATCATGATGCCACTTAAATTAATCTCCTTTAATGAGATGGCAATGATCTTCCATCTTGACCTTCCATTCCCCCACTCCCCTCTTTCCATTGCACCCATCTCACCACCACCTTGACTGGAATTCTGGTATTTACATGCAACTTAGAGTACATCCCGTGACCTGGAAAGTTTGCTATGGAATGGACATTGAATGGACATTGCCAGCACCTGAAACTTAGTTATATAAACTTAGTTATATAAATACAAAGTGATAAGTTACTTCTTCCACATTTCAACAGCTCCAATGCTCCCCCTCTGTGATTCTCCCTCTCCCCTGACTCTCAGTCTGAAGAAGGGTCTTTACCCAAAACATCACCCATTCCTTCTATCCAGAGATGTTGTCTGTCCCGCTGAGTTACTCCAGCATTTTGTGTCTATCCCAAGATTTGTTTGGACATCCCAAAGCATTATCCTATTTTTACATTTCTTTGCACTTCCTCCAATACCAATATTAAATTAAAGATAGCATTATGTTTCCCCCCAAAGCAGAGACTATCTTTCGGAAGTTCCATACACAACTACTGACATCTTTCACAATAAAAGTCACAAGCTTCATATTGACTTGGGGGGATAAAACGGACCAAAATATATACATTAAATAGATCAAAATGACATTTCAAATGATGTGGATTGACAAACTCTATTCATTGTCAAATTTAGAATGATTTTGGTTTAAATTAATGCACTTGTGTTAACTTCACTTTATTTGACATTCTGATTCAGTCCCAATTTGAACAGATGGCATTTAAACTAACCTATTTCCTCTTTAATTAAAGCATGTTTTGTGGAACAAAGTAGATTTTACAGAGGAACTTGGACACATACAGCAATAAAATAGACACATTTCCTCACACAAATGATCTACTTGCTTGATTGTAGAGTCAAAAGATGATTAAAATCAATGGCACCCACTTATATCACAAAGCTCCTCATAATTACAGCCCCTTTTATTATGGATCTTTTTAAAAAACAAATTACGAAGCTAATTTGATCAAGGATTTAACTCCATATTTAAATGATTGTTCACTTCTCATGTTTTAAAGCTTGTTTGTGTTACGTTTATAAAACACTAACAGTTACCCAAAAGGTAAATGCTGCAGAATTACCCTCTTCAGAGGAACAGCATCTGGCCATCTGTAGATGTCTAATTTTGACCTGTGAATAAATTAATCTTGAAAAGTGGCATTGTACTTGATAAATGTTCTAACTTTCTCCCAAGCAATTTAGTAAACTTTGCTTATTTAAGGATTGTCCCTTGTGGTAGCAGGTCATAAAATTTCATCTAACAGTCAGTGGGCATTCAATCCGAAGCCAATCTGTTGCCATTTAAGGGGCCTATTCGGCTGGCTGTGCAAACACCAGCAACCGTTCGATTTTATTATACTGCCACACAGTATTCAAAATGCAGAGGGGGAGGAAAGAGGAAAGAAGATCATACTAATACATTCCAAACTTTGTTTTTACACGAATGTATGAGCACAATAGGTCTTTGTTACTCTGCTGTTATGAACTGCATGCTATTTATAACAGTATTACTCACTAAAAGTTTTTGCTGAGAGACACAGACCCAGCCAAAGTCTTGCTCGTACACCACTCTCTGGAAAAGATTGATGAGATGCAGGTCTGCGCCTGGGATTCTCCACACAGTTTCAATCATGTCATTGTGGATGGTTGCCAAGTGAGGCCACGCAATTATTCACAGGAAGAAAAATTATAAGTTGAACTTTAGCAGAGTCTTTTTTTTAAAGCTTCTTACGGGTGTGGTTCTTTATTAAGCCACTTCTCTCAAAGGTACGACCCTAGCTAAATTTTTGTTTTAATAAGCAAGTCATGCTTTAATCCCAAGCAGCAATATGTTGTTTGTGAATCTACCTATTGCATGTCAGTGCGCTGTTTACCTGGTTGATGAAATCATTGCCTTCAAACACAGTTCTGAATCCCTTCTAATGGTGCATTCGGGGATAGTACTGCAATGGGCAGGAACTAGCAGAGATGAAAACCAAGAAAGGATCTATTTGCTGAAGGATTTTTTTTCTATTTAAAAACTAAGTAAAATGTGTTCCTGAAGACTTTCACCTAAAATTTATACACACTAATGCTAAACATTAAACCTGCACCAAGAGCTACCAGGTTTTCATTTTCTACCAAAAACATAGTCACGTTTGAACAATTTGCTTTGGAGTTGTAACTCGCAGAGTAGATAAGGGCGGACCAGCGAATTGGCATATTTGGAGTTTTAGAGGTCCCTTGAGAAGGTGCTACATGAGGTTATTAAATAAAATTAGAGTGCTTGGGATTGCCGGTAATTGGCGTGAATTGAGGATAATGAACAAAAACCGGAAAGTAGGAATATGCAGGTCATTTTTAGGTTGGGAGGCTGTGACTAATGGGGTGCCACAGAGATCAATGCTGGAACTTCAGATGTTGACAAACTATAATTTTGATTAAATGGAATTTATGTAATAAATGTAATTTTAGTTACCAAATGTAAAATATCTAGATTTGCTGATACAGCATTGGATATCAGTGTAAACTGTAAGTAGGTTGCAGAGAGGCTTCAGGGAGATGGATGGGCAAGGACATAACAAATGAATTTCATTTCGGAGTCACGTGAGTGACTTCGTGAAGAACCCGCCAGCACGCATGCGCGACATATCGTCGCGACGCGTTGCTGCCGACGGCTGGCGGTGGAGCGCGGCTCCCCACCAGCCCTTCATAAGGAGCCGCTAAGGTAAGTGACACTAACCTTAAGTTGGTTGGTCCTTGTTGGAAGTGTGTTCTTTCAGCAGGGACATGGAAGGGAGGAACAAAGGCCGTAGGACGTCCGTCCGGAGTCGCCGGCCACCTGTCCCGGGGCCCTCATCAACGGCTGCACCTGCGAGTCAGGCCGGGAAGAAGGCGAGGAAGTCGGGGAGCCCAACCCGCCGATACACCGGAGCTCCAGTGACGAGTTCGAGGAGCAGGATTTCGGTGTACCAGCGGAGCAGGTAGACCCTGTCTCCGTATCGGGGTCGCCAACGGGCTCGTTGGTCGACCTGGGCAAGGGCTCGAGTGCGGCTGCACGGCCCTTCTCCCTGAGCCCTCGGAGGAGAGGGAGGGATGGAGCCCGTAAGCCTAACCCTTTAGGGGCTAAGGCGTCACCTGCTGCTAAAATGCGGACTGGTGTTATGGCGGGACTCAAGTCCACTGGGAGACCTACCAGGACCAGTGTTGACTCCCCAACCAGCGAGACCGGGAAGAGTCACTTGGGAGGAGTCCCGCCACGGTCACCGAGTCCTCCATGGATGGGAGGACGGGACCGTACGTCGGCTAGGTCCACGATGTGGGCAGCCGGCAAGCCCGGGCGGGCGTCGGGTCACCGTGCTGAGGCATTGGGTGCCGACTCTCCACAGCGTTTGCCCTCTGAGGCAGCGGGATCAGGCTCCGCCAAAAGAAGGCGTATGAGCGTACCTCCCGCGCGGGAATCGCTCAGCTTTGCTGCGGCGGCTGGAAGCGACAACTTCCGGCACCGGGTTCACCTCGATGAGGTGCGGGCCGATGAACGGAGCCTCAGCAGTTCAGCAGAACATGAGGACTCCGACCGCCCGAGTTCTAAGGGCGAGGGGCGTATTGACCGGATGGAGCGGATGTTGGAGCTCCTCTTGCAACAGAACCAACGGCAGCAGGCATCCAGCTCCAGTGGGCACAGGGAGGCTTCACCATTATCAACAGGGAGCCTCAGGCAGCCAGAGGATGAGGACATTCTGGACCCTACACCAGCTCCATCAGTGGTCCCGCAGGAAGAACTCCCTGATGTAGCGGCGAAATTCGCATCCTCGGAGACATCGGGACTACCCCTCAACCCCAAACTGGCTGCCACCGTGGACTCCTGACCAATCATCAGCTCCAGGAGGAGGTCCTATCAGAGGCCATAAACAGGCACAAGGCCCCAGCCAACTGCAACTCCCTCAACGTGCCCACAGTCAATACGCCAATCTGGGGCAACATCTGTACAGCCATCAGGACCCAGGAGATAAAGCTCCAGCGCATCCTGAAGCTGCTTACTGCTGGGATCACCGCGTTTGCGCGGTCGGTGGACGGGGAGGACCTAAGCACGGAGCAGGAGGATGCTCTCGCTCTGCTGTGTGCCACTCAGTATGAGATTAATGCCTTCCGGAAGAGTGTCATCCGGCCCACGCTCAACCCGAAATTCGCAGGGTTGTGCAAAGCACCTCCGACGCCACCGCCCAGACAGTTGTTTGGGGAAGACCTCCCGAAGAGGGTCAAGGAGCTGGATGACCACGCCAAAACGGTGGGACTGATGCGGTCTCAAATCTCGCCCAGGCAGGCGGCCAAGAAAGGGCCATTTTTCAGGCCATGCCACCAGACCGGCACGAACCTACACTCCAGCTCCGCCCCAATACCAACAGCCTCAGCAGCCGCGGCCTTTTTTAGGGCAAGGCCCCCAGCGGCCCCCATGGAAGATGCGGATGCCGCATCATCAACCCAACCCAGCACCTCCACGTCCCGCCAAACATGTCAAGGACCGCCGGTAACCATGGAGGTAAGGCGGTCTGGTTTTCATGCACCTGGGTGCTTAACTTCACATGTTGGTGGGCGACTACGGTTCTTCACGGGGGCATGGGAAACTATCACTTCGGATGAGTTTATCTTACAAAGTATTCAAGGCCATGAGATTGAATTCAACAATGGCAACATCCCTCCATCCCAGCATATGCCCGATCGGAAATTTACGCTGTCTAGCAATGAAATGACAGCAGGCTATGCTGAAATCTTAAGGTTACAAGAAAAAGGCGTGATAGAAAAAACTATACATGAACCAATTGAATTTGTATCCAACATATTTACTAGGCCCAAGAAGGATGGAGGGTGTCGGGTTATTATTGATCTGACCCATTTGAATACCTTTGTAACATATACCCATTTCAAAATGGACACGTTCGAAACAGCCAAGTCATTGATTTCTCATGGCTGCTTTATGGCATGCATTGATTTAAAAGATGCATACTATTCTGTATCCATTCGGAAACACCACAGGAAGTTCTTAAAATTTATCTGGATGGATCAGCTCTGGCAATACAGGGCTTTGCCAAATGGGCTTACCACAGCCCCTAGACTATTTACTAAACTACTCAAACCTATTCTGGCCAAGCTACGGAAACAACATCATATAGTGATGGCCTATCTGGATGATATCTTGATTGTTGGCAACACCCTGGAATCAGCTGAACTGGCAGTTTCAGCCACTGTGGCAATTTTTCAGGAAATGGGGTTCATTATCCATCCAGATAAGTCAAAGTTCTGCCCTTCACAGGTCATGGATTACCTGGGGTTCACGGTGGATTCCAACCGCACGAGGGCCACCATACCAGCTAACAAAGTTGGGGATGTCACCCAAGTATGCGAGGATTTAGTCTGGGCCAGTATACCATCAATTAGACAAACTGCTAAGGTGATTGGCAAGATCGTAGCACTTTTTCCAGCTGCTCAATACGGACCTTTACATTATCAAAATTTGCAAAGAGCCAAGATCTCAGCGTTAAAACAAAACGCTGGACATTTCGACAGATCAATGCAGCTGCCTCTTAAAGCTAAGATTGAGTTACAATGGTGGGTGGACAATATTTGTGACTCATTTAAGCCCATCATTTTGCCCAATCCGATGGTATACTTACAAACAGACGCATGCTCCCATGGCTAGGGAGCTACGGACAACTACTCTAGTTGCGGGGGCAGATGGGACACCCTTGAATCTACTCTGTTATTGTCACAAGGGATTAACTATTTGGAGCTGCTTGGAGCATTTCACAGACTTCGAGCTTATTGTTCTAATCTTACTGACGCTCATGTCCGTCTCCAAATAGACAATACCACTGCGGTGGCATACTTAAACCATATGGGCGGTACCAGGTCAATTTCATGTGATGAATTGGCAAATACAATTTGGCTCTGGTGTATTCAGCGGAATATTTGGATTTCAGCTACCTATTTACCAGGTGAGCTCAATACTGTGGCAGACACCAGGTCACGCAAATTCAATGACAACATCGAGTGGATGTTGGATCCTCAAATCTTCGCTAAAATTACAGCCAAATTTGGTAAACCGGATATCGACCTCTTTGCGTCACGGTTGAACCATCAGGTACCAACATACGTTTCGTGGGAACCAGATCCTGGGGCAATGGTGATGGATGCGTTCTCGCTGGACTGGGGGAAATGGTTCTTCTATGCATTTCCTCCATTTTGCCTCATCAGTCGGGTATTGCGGAAGATCGAGATGGATGCTGCCAAGGGCATTCTTATCATACCCGACTGGCCTACGCAGCCATGGTATCCGGTGGTCTTTGATATGATCAGTCAACCTTGGGTCCTCTTAGAGGGTTGCCCACAATTGGTGACTAACCCCGTGTCAGGGGAACCACATCCCTGCCACAGCTATCTAAATTTGTTGGCTTGCAGGTTCTGAACAGGCCATTACTGCGGTATGGCCTATCACCCAGAACAATGGATACCATCGGAGCGTCATGCCGGGAGTCCACCAGGCGGCAATACCTCTCCCACATCCGGAAATGGGAAACCTACTGCGGCCGCTCCCAAATTGCATATGACGCTGTAACCATAACCGACGTGTTGGAATTCCTGGCGGGGTTGCACCATGATGAACACCTGAGCTACAGTGCCATCAACAGCGCCAGGAGTGCGCTGTCATTCTACCTCAATATTGAGGTAGGATCCAACAGGCTGGTGTCCAGGCTCATGCGGGGAATATTCAATTCGAATCCGCCCAGACCACGCTATAATATCACCTGGGATATCGGGAAAGTATTAACCCTGCTCAGGACGTGGTCACCCATGGAGGGGCTAGAGCTGGACAAACTCACCCTGAAGCTGGTGATGTTACTGGCACTGACTTCAGCGCAGAGGGTACAGACACTCCATAAAATCCGGATCGACAGGATGATCTCTACCCCTGCAGAAGTAGTCTTCTTTATAGATGAGCTATTCAAGCAGCATAGACCTGGGTTCACAGGGCTACAGCTGAAGTTTCCGGCATACCCCGCTAATGCAAGGCTATGTTTGGCCGCCCATATCCGTCACTATGTCAAAGTGACGAGAAACCTAAGGGGAATGGAGAAGTACCTGCTTGTCACTCACAAGAAACCTCACCATCGAGTGACGGTCCAGATGATATCCAGGTGGCTCAGGATCGTCTTGGGTAAGTCAGGTATTGACACTAATGTCTTCAAATCCCATTCCACCAGGGCTGCATCAACGTCGGCGGCGAGGGTCATGGAGGTGCCCATGGACCATATTCTCGCCACAGCAGGATGGGCGAATGAAGCCATCTTTCAGCGGTTCTATAACAAGCCTGTTGCCGCTCCTCTACAGGGAGAGCGTGCAAACTCCACACAGACAGTCCTGGAGATCAAAATGGAACCAAGGTGGCTGGATCTATGCAACTCAATGTTTTGAAAGTGCCAAGTCATCCACTTTGATAAGAAAAAGTTACCCGAGGGGTAACTTCTTCATGCAAAGGGTGGTGGGTATATGGATGGAGCTGCCAGAGGAGGTAGTTGAGGCAGGTACTATCGCAACATTTAAGAAACATTTAGAATGGTATACATATATAGGTAGGACAGGTTTAGGGGGATGTAAACCAAACCTGGACAGGAGGGACTAGTGCAGGTGGGACATGTTGGCCAGTGTGGGCAAGATGGGTAGAAGGGCCTGTTTCCACACTGTAAAACTTTATGACTCTCTCTCTGACTAAAGAAAAGTTGAGAGCTCTTTAAACAATGAGAGCATGAACTGCTGGTGTTTGTGTTCAGAGGCAGGTTTTTGATCTTGTCTATTCATCAAAATATAAATTGCAGGTGCAGCCGGTAATTAGGACGGAAAATGTGTATGGAATCTTGCTATCCTGGTGAGGCCACATTTGAATTCTTATCTATGGGTCTGGTAACTTCATTAAAGCAACAATATAGTTACGTTTAAGAAGGAACGGCAGATGCTGGAAAATCGAAGGTGGACAAAAATGCTGGCGAAACTCAGCGGGTGAGGCAGCATCTATGGAGCAAAGGGAATAGGCAATGTTTCGGGCTGAGACCCTTCTTCAGACTGATGTGAAGGTGGGGGGGGGGGGGAGAAGAAAGGAAGAAGGAGCAGTGGGCTGAGGGAGAGCTGAGAAGGGGAGGAGAAAGTAAGGATTACCTGAAATTAGAGGTCAATGTTCATACCTCTGGGGTGCAAACTGCCCAAGCGAAATA
Organism: Raja brachyura; assembly: GCA_963514005.1. The sequence goes on from OY740783.1 coordinate 63,916,533, forward strand.
TAGTTATAATGGCAGGGGTGGAATGAATGCGCACTTGTTTCATTACTGGGATGGTGATGTTTATCCTGCAGGTTGGGCATACATTCCTTTGAGTTTTGAAGAACATAGAGTCAGAGAGTCATAGTCATAGAGTGATACAGTGTGGAAACAGGCCCTTCGGCCCAACTTGCCCACACTGACTATCAATGTCCCAGCTACACTAGTCTCACTTGCATGCGCTTGGTCCATATCATTCCAAACCTGTCCTATCCATGTACCTGTCTAACTGTTTCTTAAACGATGGGGTCATCCCAACCTCAACTACCTCCTCTGGCAGTTTGTTCCATACACCCACCACCCTTTGTGTGTGAAAGGTACCCTTCGGATTCCTATTAAATCTTTTCCTGTTCACCTTGAACCTGTGTCCTCTGGTCCTCATTTCCCCTACTCTGGGCAAGAGACTCTGTGCATCTACCTGATCTATTCCTCTCATGATTTTGTACAACTTTTAAGCTTAACAATATCTTTCCTATAACATGGCGCCAAGAACTGAACACAATATTCTAAATGTGGTGTCACCAACGTCTTATACAACTGCAACATGACCTTCCAGCTTCTATACTCAATACTGATGAAGGCCAAAGTGCCAAAAGCCTTTTTGTGTGTAATATTTTTTTATTTGAAGTAAACCGTTTACAATGTAAAGCTTACTTTATAAACTAACACCTTAATTCAATATTACTACAAATAACATATCAATACTTAATATCTTCTATTTTTTTGAAATAAAGAAAAGGATATATAAAAGAGAAAAGAAAAAAGAGTAAATAAAAAGGAATAAAAAATTCTTCCCACATACTTCAATCGTAAATAAAAAGAAAATAAAAAGGGAAAATTTGAAAAACAAAAATATTACATATATATAAACAAAAACTAAAATCATTATACGAAATACTATTTCATTCAGAAATATCTCTAATAAATGTACAATAATATCAAATATGAGTAAGTTATTCGCATCGGATCCGTAGGGTGTCCGTCGAGCCGTGATTCCAAGAATAGCTACTTCTCTAAATACTGTATATATGGAGACCATATCGATTCAAAAGAATTATACCTGTCCAAAAGGACAAATCTAATTCTTTCCAAATTCAACGTCTCCAACATCTCTGCTTTCCACATTTTAATTGTTGGGGATAATGTTCCCTTCCAAAATTTAAGTATCATTTTTTTCCCTATTATTAAACAGTAATCAAAAAAATTTCTTTGATTAACCGTGAGTACCAAATTTGGCTCCGGGATTCCGAATATTATTAATTTTGGGTCTGGGTCGAGTTCAACCTTAAGAACTTCCGAAATAACTTTAAAAATTTCAATCCAATAATAATTCAACCGTGGACACGTTACCAAACTATGTATTAAATTTGCTTCAAGATTCTTACATTTATCACAAATAGAGGAGAGACTAGGAAAAATACTTTTTAATTTGGTTTTCGAGTAGTGTAATCTATATATAACTTTAAATTGTATCAGTGTATGTCTGGCATTCAAAGAACACCAATGTATTCTTTGTAAGCATTCTTCCCAAGTTTCTTTTGTTATAGGTAATCCAATTTCATTTTCCCATGCTTGACGATATGTTTCAGTTGTTGGGTTCTCTTTATCTAAAATAATATTGTATATATAAGCTATAAGCTTATCCGTATTTGGATGTAAATTAAACAGCTCATCTAATAAGCCTGGTTCTTTTTTTTTATAGTCTTGTGTGTTACATTTAATAAAATCTCTAATTTGTAAATACCTAAAATGGTGTTGTGAAGGTAATCCAAAAATATCTTGTAACTCTTCAAATAATAAAAAATTTCCATTTCTATAAAGGTGTCCTATCCTTTTAATTCCTGAATCCTCCCACAGTCTAAACCCCGCATCTAAGATTGAGGGTTTAAACAGTGGGTTATTCCTAATTGGTATCCTAAAAGAAAGATTATCCAGATATAGGGTCTTAACTATCTGTTTCCAAATACGCCTATTATTATGAATTATAGGGTTGTCCCTATAAGTCTTTTTTTGTACTTCCTTTGGTGCGAAAATAATTTACTCTATATTGAAAGGTAAACAGTCTTCCTTTTCCATTTTTAACCACATTGGTTCAACATCCATATTTACCCACCAAAAATTCATATTCTTAATCTGGACTGCCCAAAAGTAATATAGAAAATTTGGAAGTGCCAGCCCTCCATTTATCTTAGACTTACATAAGTGTTTTTTACTTATTCTATGACTTTTGTAATCCCAGACAAAATTATTAACTATAGTATCAATTTTTTTTAAAAAACTTTTTGGGAGAAAAAAAGGAATTGCCTGAAATAAATATAACAATTGTGGTAAGAAAATCATCTTTATAGCATTAATCCTACCGATCATAGATATAGGGAGTGTTTTCCAATATGAAATGTTTTTTTTAAGTTTCTCTAATAATTGATAATAATTAGCTTTAATTAATAATTTATAGGATTTAGACACATTGATTCCTAAATATTTAAATTTATCTGTAACTATTTTTAGTGGGTATTTTTGTAGTATATTTACATTTATACCAGTTATAGGCATAATGTCACTTTTATTCCAATTAATCCTATATCCTGAAAATACGCTAAATTCATTTATAACATTGAATAACTTGGGAATACTACATTCCGGCTTAGTAATATAAATCAGAATATCATCTGCATATAAAGATATCTTATTATTTGTTGTGTCAGTATTATACCCATATATTTCGGGTTCTGATCTGATTCTTTCGGCCAGAGGTTCTATCACCAAAGCAAATAATAAAGGGGATAACGGACATCCCTGTCTGCATCCCCTAAAAAGTCTAAATTTAGGTGATAGTATTTGATTAGTTAAAATTCTTGCTGTAGGGTTAGAATATAATATTCTTACCCATTTACAAAATCCATCCCCCAGTTGATACTTTTCCATTATATTAAATAAATATGACCATTCCACCTGGTCGAATGCTTTTTCAGCATCCAACGATATAACTGCTAATTCAATATCTCTCCTTCTTCTCGAGTATATAATGTTAAACAAGCGTCTAAGATTATGTGATGAATAACGTTTTGGAATAAAACCTGTTTGATCATAATGTATTATTTTGGAAATCACTAAACTTAGCCTCCGAGACAGTACTTTAGTTAATATTTTTTGATCAGTATTTAAAAGGGCAATCGCTCGATATGATCCAGGATCTTCCAGATCCTTATCTAATTTAGGAATTAATGTAATTGTAGATTCATTTAAAGACTCTGGTAACTTTCCTAACTCATAGGTGTGTCTATACACTGTTTGTAATCTTGATGAAAGTAGATCATGAAATTTTTTATAAAATTCTGCACTCAGGCCATCGGGGCCCGCTGTTTTACCATTTTTTAACGATCCAATTGATTCTTCGATATCTATTACCGATATTTCAGCATTTAATAATTGCCTACTCTCAAAATCTAGCTTATTAAAATGACATTTTTCTAGAAATGTTTCCATTTCATCTGTTTGCCCTGTTAATTTAGATGAATAAAGATTTTGATAATATTGTAAAAATGTGTCATTAATGTCTTTTGGTATAGTCAACGTATTTCCCTGTACAGATCTAATACTATGTATAGTTTTTTCATCGTCTAATCTTCTGAGTTGTCGTGCTAATAATTTTTGAGGTTTATCACCAAATTCAAAATGAACTTGTTTAGTTTGTTGATATAGTTTTATCACTTGATCAGAGTAAATTTTATTTAATCTATATTTTAATATAGCAATTTTATTACTCAACTCTTTAGAAGGATGTATTATATTTTCACTATCTAATTGTTTTATCTCTTTTTCTAACTTTTGCTCCATTTTTCGATTTACTTTGTTAAAATGAGCTTGTGCTGATATTATTGCACCGCGCATAAATGCTTTAAATGTATCCCATAATAATAATGGGGAAGTCTCAGGTTTATCGTTAGTTTCAAAAAATAATTTAATCTGTTTCTCCACATAGTTACAGCAGTCTTTATCCTTTAATATCTGTGTGTTGAATCTCCAAATATTAGTTTTATTAACTATATCTTTTAATTTTATCTTAAATGTTAATGGAGCATGATCTGAGATAATAATATTATGATACTTTGCATCATACGTAAAGGGGAGTAATTTTGAGTCGACTAAGAAATAATCTATCCTCGAGTAGGTTCCGAATACCGGCGAGAAAAATGAATATTCCCGTCCGGTTGGATTATCCAATCTCCAAATATCTTTAACATTCGATGTCTTAATAAAAGAATTTATAAGCTTACTTGATTTAGAAAGAGCCTTACTTTTTGTAGAAGTTCTGTCCAAGTAATTATCTAAAGTACAGTTTAAATCACCTCCAATTATTAAATTATATTGGGTGGATATAGGAATACTATTAAATATTTTCTTAAAAAATAGTGGATTATCAAAATTAGGTGCATATATATTCATAAGAATTACTTTTTTTAAATGTAGTTCCCCTGTAATTATTAAATATCTACCCTCCTTATCCTCTATTATCGAATTAAGTTTAAAAGGTATACCTTTACGAATAATTATTGCAACCCCTCTAGATTTGTGTATAAACGAAGAATGATATACTTTTGAAATCCATTTAGCTGTTAATCTATATTGAGCATCTTTTTTAAGATGTGTTTCTTGAAGAAACGTAACTCCAGATTTCAATCTATTCAGCTGAGCTAATACCTTTCCCCTTTTAATTGGTTCATTGATTCCTTTAACATTCCAACTACAGAAGGTGATTCCATCACCCCCATTCCTTACATTCATATCTTGCATTTTATTGTTAGGGTGGCTTTTTTTGGAGTAGCCTTCTTGGCTCCTCCAGCCCGACATTACACCCCAACTTCCGGTGGCGCCATGTTCTAGGAGAGAACAGCGCCAGACCAGCTCTTAAAAAATCTGGAAAAAAAACGGGGTTAGAGGAGGCTGCTAACGCTACTTACCGTAGGAGATCGATTTTAAACGGCTCCGGGTGCGATTGTAAGCTGCGTGACGTCATCAGGCGCGCGACTTTAGCGACTCCGGTAAGAAATTTAAAATGAATCCCTCCTCCCCCATACAGCCGAAGAAAGGTTCCAGAAGGGAGGTAGGCCCCACCAAAGCTTCAGGCTCGGGACTGGCTGCCTCCCAAGAAGAGATTTCACTAAGAAAAGCTGAGATGGAAGATCTTAAAAAATCTCTGCTGGCTGATATGAGGAAAATGCTGAAGGAAACACAAACAGAAACACAAAAAGAAGTGAAGAAAGATTATAAAGAAATTAAGGATGAAATGAAAGCCTTAAAAACGGATATTCGAAAAATCAAAGAAGAATTAATGAGAGAAGTTAAAGAAATGGTAAAAATCATGATGAATGAATGGAAAACAGAACTGGAGGAGGACATACATACTCAAATGATTGAGGTAACTGATAAGATTGCTGGGATGGAGCGAATGATGGAAGAGATGATGGATGCGAAAATAGAGGCGAGGTTAAGCCCTATGTCAACTGTACTGGATCAACAAAATGATACGATTAAAGAATTAACTGATGCTGCTCTAACAACTGCGAGGGAGAATGAGAAGATAAATGAAGAGAACAAACGCCTCTCTGAATTAGTACGTAAAATAAATGAGAAATGTATTGATTTGGAGGGGCGGCAAAGACGTAAGAATTTGCGCATAGTAGGTCTGCCTGAGGGACGCGAAGGAAACCATGACCCACGTAAATTCTTTGCTAAACTCCTGAAGGACGTTTTGGATCTGGATGAAGAGCCCCTGTTGGGCCGAGCCCACAGGGCTTTAAGACCGGCTTCTAGGAGTGGTGCACCACCAAGACAAGTAATTGTAAAGGTGGTTTATGACGGCGTCTTTGAAGATATGATGAAGATAATAATAAGAAAAAGAAATCTGAAATACGAAGGAGATAACATCAGTATCTTCAGAGACTACCCGGCCGAAGTGGCTAAAAGAAGAGCTCTATTCACAGAAACAAGACGCATCTTGAGAGATATAAAAGGAAAAAAGGAGATCAGATATGGTCTGGTGTACCCGGCAATACTTAGAGTTACCTACGAGAAGAAGGATCTTCGTTTCACCAAGCATACATCGGCACTGGAATTCGCTCGGAAAATACAGAAGAAGGTAGAAGAAGGAGAAGAAGAAGGAGAGGCAGAGGAAGAAGGAGCAGACCCGACAGGAGTAATTGATGAATGAATTACTTTTTGGCCACCTTATCTACCTGCAACTCGACCTTCAAGGAACCCTGCACCTGCACTCCTAGATCCCTCTGCTCTACAATACTACCCAGAAGCCCACCATTTACCGTGTAGGTCCTGCCCTTGATCGACATACCAAAATGCAACATCTCACACTTCCTTCTATGAAATTCCATCAACCATTCTTCCGCTCATCTGATCAATTGATCCAGATCCTGCTGCAATCTTTCGCAACCATCTCCACTATCTGCAAAACCACTCACTTTTGAATCATCAGTACACCTGCCCTGTATGTTCTCATCCAAATCATTGATGTAGATGACAAACAGTAATGGGCCCAGCACTGAACCCTGAGGCACGCCACTAGTCACAGGCCTCCAGTCCAAATAGCAACCTTCCATCATCACCGTCTGCTTCCTTACATTGAGCCAATTTGCCATCCATTCAGCTATCTCTCCTTGAATCGCATGCAATCTAACCTTCCAGAACAGCCTACCATGCGGAACCTTGTCGAATGCCTTACTGCAATCCATGTACACACCATCTACAGCTCTACCCTCATCGACCTTTTTGGCCACGTCTTCAAAAATTCAATCAGATTTGTGAGACATGTAAGTCTAAGATAAATGGAGGGCTGGCACTTCCAAATTTTCTATATTACTTTTGGGCAGTCCAGATTAAGAATATGAATTTTTGGTGGGTAAATATGGATGTTGAACCAATGTGGTTAAAAATGGAAAAGGAAGACTGTTTACCTTTCAATATAGAGTCGATTATTTTCGCACCTAAGGAAGTACAAAAAAAGACTTATAGGGACAACCCTATAATTCATAATAATAGGCGTATTTGGAAACAGATAGTTAAGACCCTATATCTGGATAATCTTTCTTTTAGGTTACCAATTAGGAATAACCCACTGTTTAAACCCTCAATCTTAGATGCGGGGTTTAGACTGTGGGAGGATTTAGGAATTAAAAGGATAGGACACCTTTATAGAAATGGAAATTTTTTATTATTTGAAGAGTTACAAGATATTTTTGGATTACCTTCACAACACCATTTTAGGTATTTACAAATTAGAGATTTTATTAAATGTAACACACAAGACTATAAAAAAAAAGAACCAGGCTTATTAGATGAGCTGTTTAATTTACATCCAAATACGGATAAGCTTATAGCTTATATATACAATATTATTTTAGATAAAGAGAACCCAACAACTGAAACATATCGTCAAGCATGGGAAAATGAAATCGGATTACCTATAACAAAAGAAACTTGGGAAGAATGCTTACAAAGAATACATTGGTGTTCTTTGAATGCCAGACATACACTGATACAATTTAAAGTTATATATAGATTACACTACTCGAAAACCAAATTAAAAAGTATTTTTCCTAGTCTCTCCTCTATTTGTGATAAATGTAAGAATCTTGAAGCAAATTTAATACATAGTTTGGTAACGTGTCCACGGTTGAATTATTATTGGATTGAAATTTTTAAAGTTATTTCGGAAGTTCTTAAGGTTGAACTCGACCCAGACCCAAAATTAATAATATTCGGAATCCCGGAGCCAAATTTGGTACTCACGGTTAATCAAAGAAATTTTTTTGATTACTGTTTAATAATAGGGAAAAAAATGATACTTAAATTTTGGAAGGGAACATTATCTCCAACAATTAAAATGTGGAAAGCAGAGATGTTGGAGACGTTGAATTTGGAAAGAATTAGATTTGTCCTTTTGGACAGGTATAATTCTTTTGAATCGATATGGTCTCCATATATACAGTATTTAGAAAAGTAGCTATTCTTGGAATCACGGCTCGACGGACACCCTATGGATCCGATGCGAATAACTTACTTATAATTGATATTATTGTGCATTTATTAGAGATATTTCTGAATGAAATAGTATTTCGTATAATGACTTTAGTTTTTGTTTATATATATGTAATATTTTTGTTTTTCAAATTTTCCCTTTTTATTTTCTTTTTATTTACGATTGAAGTATGTGGGAAGAAATTTTTTATTTTTTTTTTATTTACTCTTTTTTCTTTTCTCTTTTATATATCTTTTTCTTTATTTCCAAAAAATAGAAGATATTAAGTATTGATATGTTATTTGTAGTAATATTGAATTAAGGTGTTAGTTTATAAAGTAAGCTTTACATTGTAAACGGTTTACTTCAAATAAAAAAATATTACACACAGATTTGTGAGACATGACCTCCCACATACAAAACCATGTTGACTATAGCGGAGTCATGGGATATGGGGAGAAGGCAGGAACGGGGTACTGATTGTGGATGATCAGCCATGATCACATTGAATGGCGGTGCTGGCTCGAAGGGCCAAATGTCCTACTCCTGCACCTATTGTCTATTGTCTATTGACTATCCCTAATCAGCCTTTGCCCATCCAAATGCCTATATAACCTATCCCTCAGAATACTCTCTAGTAACTTTCCAACTACAGATATTAAACTCACCAGCCTATAGTTTCCAGCATTTTCACATTTTCCCTGCAGCCCTTCTTGAAAAGAAGCTCAACATTTGCCACCCTTCAGTCTTCTGGCACCTCACCTGTATTTAAGGACGACTCGTAAATTTCAACCAGGGCTCCCGCAATTTCCTCTCTAGTTTCCCGCAATGTTCTCGGATATATCTGATCAGGCCCTGAACATGAGGTAATCTGATTGAAGGGTACAACATACCCCCACACCTCCCCTTTCTCTCCCCACCCCACTGTGCCCCTGGACTCACGCCTATTTCTGCCCTCCCCCTCTCCCACCTTGTACATTCCTTCCTCTGGATTTACAATTTGCAACGCTTCAATCTCTGGCGTTTGTTCCAACCATCTGCTTTTCAACCATCCGTCTCACCTGTGACCATGTATTTATTACCTGTCTCACTTAATTTGCCTCTCCTCTCTCCCAGCTTTCTTCCCACCTCCCCCCTACAGTCAGTTTGAAGAAGGATCCTGATCTGAAACATCACCTCTGCACATTCTTCAGAGATGTTGCCTGACCCAATGAGTTACTCCAACACTATGACCTTTAGGTATTAAATTGTTACAAGACATGCCAGGGTAGACAGGGTAGGATAACGTTTCTCCTAGCTGGCATGCCATGAACAAAGGATCATAGGCTCAAAAGAAGGGATCAGCCATGCTGTATGGAGCTGAGGAGAGATTTCTTCACGCGGAAGATGGTGAACCTTTGGAATTCCATACCCAAGAGACTGTAAAGACTTGGTCACTCAATATTTTTCAAGGGGTCAGTGTAAAAAGTTGAGGTAAAGTTCAGGCATAATCTCATAGAATAACACGAGGGGTCAAATAGCCTTTTCTGGTTTCTGTATTTCAATTCAAACAGTTGCAAAAAAACTTCCATCCCTTGTGCCTCAATTTCCACCCAAAGCTTGGCTCGAGTAATTTAGTTTAGTTTTGTTTAGTTTAGAGATACATTGCAGAAACAGGCCCAATCGGCCCACCGAGTTCATGCTGATCAGCAAGCACCCAGTACACTAGCACTATTCTTCACACTAGGGACAATTTACAATTTTTACCAAGCCAATTAACCTATAAACCTGTTCATCTTTGGAGTGTGGGAGGAAACCGGAGCACTTGGAGAAAACTCACGTGGTCACAGGGAGAATGTACAAACTCAGTACAGACAGCATCCATAGTCAGGATTGAACCTTGGTCTAAGACAGCAACTCTATTTCTGGGCTGCTGTGCCAGCCCAATTTTTAGCACCAAGGATGACTGTGAGGCTATGAAGTAGAGGGAAAGAGGAATGAACCACAAATAGGTTTTGTGTATTTACATGCAAGGAAGAAATAACCGCCTTTCTGCATCTTCCCTGCATTTATCTTCAACGTATTCAACTTAAAGTTTAAATACTTCTCAATGAAAAGCCAGAAATATAAAGTGGCAGCAGAAATAGGAGATATGGCTTTTGTGAATCAATTATTGCACTGATCAGGCTTTTTAATTGCTGCCATTAAAAGTTGGTGGTCCTTTGTCTGCCTGGATATCTTTCATCATTCATTTTAGAACACTTCCACAGCTCAGTCTCAACTACTGCATTCCAGTCAAAATGTCCAGCTGCTCACTGGGAATTACTTAAATTTTAAACTTATAAAGAGTATAAGATAAAGGAATGAAGTCTGCAGATTAGATGCTTCTTAGTATAGTTTAGTTTAGTTTAGTTTAGAGATACAGTGCGGAAACAGGCCTTTCGGCCCACCAAATCCGCGCTGACCATCAATCCCTATACACCAGTACTATCCTACACACTAGTGACAATTTACAATTCTTACAAAACCAATTAACCTACAACCTTTTGGAAAGTGGGAGGAAACCAGAGCTTCCGGAGAAAACCCACGCGGTCACAGGGAGAACATTGTATTGTATTGTATTCAATTTATTGTCATTATCTCATTTTAGAGACAACGAAATGGATTTTCCTTTAAGTCAGTAACATAAAAATAAATAATAAATAAATAAACATATTTTAAAAAAAGCACAAACACAGAAGCCCCCACAGTGGCACCAAAATTAAGGAAGGTACCATAGTCCAGCCAGCCTCCCCGCCGATCTTCCCGGATGTTCACCCATGGTCGGGGCCTCCCGAGCACCCGCAGTCGCCGCCACAGGCGGCCCGATGCTCAGGCCCTCTCGCCGGGAACAATGGAACCCCAATGGAGAACATCCTCAGCGGCCCGGACCTCCAGATCAGCCACCTCCCACCGGAGTCCGCGGCTCCCGAAGTCCACAGGCCGAGTCAGGCGGAGTCGCAGGACTCCGCGATGTTGGAGCTTTGCGAACCACAGCTCCGCGATGACGGTGCAGCAGACCCAGCACTCCGGAGCTCCAAACGGCGATCCCTGGCAAGGCATCGCCCGCCCCACGATGTTTCCAACGCTGCACCGCTGCTGCTGGAGCTCTGGTCAGTCCTGGCAGGAAAGGCCGCGCCAATCCAGTAGGTAGGCCGCGCGGGGGGGGGGGGTGGGGAGGACGCGACTCGAATAATAGTCGCATCCTGTCCAGGAAGCGACTGAAAGACGGTATCCCCCTTACCGTGCCCTCTTCCCCCACATAAAGACATTAAAAAAAACACAAAAAACAGCGTCACCAGAGCCAACAACACAAACAACATGCAGACAAGAGCCCTAGTCAGGATTGAACCTGGGTCTCTGACACTGTAAGGCAGTAACTCTACCACAGCGCCACTGTGCCATCCCTGCCCCTTCATTCCAGGTAGGTGCAAAAACATGTATATTGGCCACTAATTCTCTCCTTTTGTAAATACTTCTTGGCCAGTCAGCCACCATTGGTGTTGCTTATATCACTCCCTTTCCCAATCAATTAATCCTCCAAGAAAGTCTTTGATATAGAAAGAATGTTATTTCAGTGCCACTTCCACTCTGTGAAGAGATTATAACATCTATTTTCAGGATTTCCAACGCACTTCTGTTAGGCACATGAGTTTCAAATTGTGTCTCCTAGTATCAATGTCTCTTTTCTACTGTTGGGATGATGCTGGCCACCTGCCATTAATTTGATGTTAACACACCAAATCAAAGAGGATTTGTAGCAGGTCTATGTTACTTTAAAAGGGTGGTATGAATTCTAGTTGTGTTGCTGCTACTGTTGAAGGTGACTGTGGACAACTTTATATCTGAACACTTACTGGGAGGCAAGCTAGGTCAAAAAATCAAAAAATCTTTCCAAGTACGTGCATGATCCTGGGATCATTTTTGTGAACTTCCTCTGGACCCTCTCCAGAGCCAGCATATCCTTCCTCAGATATAGTGCCCAAAATTGCTCACAATACTTCAAATTTGGCCTGACCAATGCCTTATAGACCCTCAGCATTACATCCCTGTTTTTGTATTCTACCCCTCTTGAAATAAATGCTTGCATTGCATTTGCTTTCTTTACTACCTATTCGACTTACAGATTAATTTTGGAAATTCTGCACCAGCACTCCCCGATTGCTCCTCCGATTTCTGGATTCTTTCCCCTTTATTTTTGTCAGGTTGGAGGCCGGTGACTAGTGGGATGCCTCAGGGATCTGTGTTGGGTCCACTGTTGTTTGTCATATACATCAATGATCTGGATGATGGTGTGGTACATTGGACTAGTAAGTATGCAGATGATACTAAGATAGGTGGTGTTGTGGATAATGAAGTATATTTTCAAAGTCTACAGAGAGATTTAGGCCATTTGGAAGAGTGGGCTGAAAGATGGCAGATGGAGTTTAATGCCGATAAGCGTGAGGCGCTACATCTTGGCAGGACAAATCAAAATAGGACGTACATGGTAAATGGTAGCGAATTGAGGAATACAGTTGAACAGAGAGATCTAGGAATAACTGCGCATAGTTCGCTGAAGGTGGAATCTCATGTAGATAGGGTGGTAAAGAAAGCTTTTGGTGTGCTGGCCTTTATAAATCAGAGCATTGAGTGTAGAAGTTGGGATGTAATGTTAAAATTGTACAAGGCATTGGTGAGGCCAATTCTGGAGTATGGTGTACAATTCTGGTCACCAAATTATAGGAAAGAGTCAACTAAATAGAGATAGTGCAGAGGAGATTTACTAGAATGTTGCCTGGGTTTCAGCACCTAAGTTCCAGAGAAAGGTTGAACAAGATAGATCTTTATTCTTTGAAGCGCAGAAGGTTAAGGGGGGACTTGATAGAGGTCTTTAACATTATGAGAGAGATAGACAGAGTTGACGTGGATAAGCTTTTTCTATTGAGAGTAGGGAAGATTCAAACAAGAGGACATGATTTGAGAATTAAGGGACAAACGTTTAGGGGCAACATGAGGGGAAACTTCTTTACTCAGAGAGTGGTAGCTGTGTGGAATGAGCTTCCAGTGGAAGTGGTGAAGGCAGGTTCGTTTTTATCATTTAAAAATAAATTGGATAGGTATATGGATGGGAAAGGAATGGAGGGTTATGGTCTGAGTGCAGGTAGATGGGACTAGGTGAGAGTAAGTGTTCAGCACGGACTAGAAGGGCCGAGATGGCCTGTTTCTGTGCTGTAATTGGTATATGGTTATATATATATATATTCCTACTACCAAAATGCATGACTCCACACTTTACTACACTATATTCCATACGCCACTTTTCTACCCACTCTCCCAACCTGTCCAAGTCCTTCTGCAGAGTCCCTGCTTTCTCTACACTACCTGACCTACCACTTATTTTTGTATCATCTGAAAACTAGGCTACCAAGCCTTCAATTCCCTCATCCAAATCTCTAATATACAACGTGAAGAGTAATGGCCCCAGCACCGTCCTTTGCGGAACTCCGCTAGTCACTGGCAGCCAACCTGGAAAAGCCCCCTTTACTGCCACTCTTTGCTTTCTGCCAACCTGGCAGTCTGCTATCCATGCTAGTATCCGCCCTTTGATACCATAAGCTCTCATCTTCCTCAGCAGCCTCACGTGTGGCACCCTATCAAAGACTTTCTGAAAATCTACGTAAACACCTACTGACTCCTTTGCCTGTCCTGCTATTTACTTCTTCAAAGAATTACATCATATTTGTCAGGCAAGACATCCTCCTCACAAAACCATGCTGACTTCAATCTATTTGATCCTTTATAATGGACTAAAATCTTACCAACCACTGAAGTCAGATTAGCCAGCCTATAGTTCCCACTATTCTGCCTTGCTCCCTTCTTGTGCAGCGGGGTAGTAGTGGCAAGTTTCCAATCGTCGGCAACCACTCCTGACTCTAGTGATTCTTGTAATATCACTACCAATATCACCACAATCTCTAAAGCCATTTCTTTCAGATTCCAAGGGTGCAGTCCATCCGGTCCAGGTGACTTATCCACCTTCACCCCTTTCAGCTTCCCATGCACCTTCTCCTTAGTAATAGCCACTCCACTAACTTCCACCCCCTGACTCTCTTGAATTTCAGGCACGTTGCTGATGTTTTCGACTGTGAAGACAGATACCAAAAAGTCATTCAACTCCACTGCCATTTCATTATTCCCCATGATCACTTCTCCTGCATCATTTTCCAGCAGTCCAACGTCTAGTCTTGCCTCTTTCTTACACTTTCTATAACTGAAGAAACTATCCTCTTTTATATTATTCGCTAGCTTACCTTCGTATTTCATCTTTTCTCCCTGTATTGCCTTTTAAGTTACCTTCTGTTGTTCTTTAAAACTTCCAATTCCTCTGGCTTCCTACTAATCTTTGCAATGTTATATGCCTTCTCTTTTAGTTTTATACTGTCCTTGATTTCCCTTATCAGCCATGGTCGCCTCATTCTCCCCCTAGGATCTTTCTTCCTCTTTGGAATGAAAAGATTCCAATTGTTCCCAGGAATTCTTGCTATTGCTGTTTCACCTGGGGTCCCTTTCCAGTCAACATTGGCCCACTCCTCTCTCATGCCTCTGTAGTCTCCTTTGCTCAGCTGTAATACCGACAATAAACAATAGACAATATGTGAGGAGTAGGCCATTCGGCCCTTAGAGCCAGCACCACCATTCAATGTGATCATGGCTGATCATCCACAATCAGTACCCCGTTCCTGCCTTCTCTCCATATCCCTTAACTCTGCTATCCATAAGCGCTCTATCTAACTCTCCCTTGAAAGCATCCAGAGAACCAGCCTCCACCGCCCTCTGAGACAGAGAATTACACACACTCACAACTCTGTGTGAAAAAGTTTTTCCTCATCTCCATTCTAAATGGCTTACCACTTATTCTTAAACTATGGCCCCTGGTTCTGGACTCCCCCAACATTGGGATCATGTTTCCTTCCTCTAGCTTATCCAAACCCTTAATAATCTTATATGTTTCAATAAGATCCCCTCTCATCTTTCCAAGTTCCAGAGTATACAAGCCCAGCATCTCCATTCTATCAACATATGACAGTGCCGCCATCCCAGGAATTAATCTTGTGAACCTATTCTGCATCTGCCCACTCACCCAACCTGTCCAAGTCACCCTGCATCTTCATAGCACGGTTCACACTGCCATCCAGATTTGTGCTAAAATTTGCTAATGTTACTTTTAATCCCTTCATCCAAATCATTAATATATATATTATAAATTAATATATATTGTAAATAGCTGCGGTCCCAGCACCGAGCCTTGCGGCACCCCACTAGTCACTGCATGCCATTCTGAAAGGGACCCGTTAATTCCTGCCTTTTGATTCCTGTCTGCCAACCAATTTTCTATCCATGTCAGCGTCCTACTCCCGATACCATGTGCTCTAATTTTACTCACTAATCTTCCATGTGGGACCTTATCAAAAGCTTTCTGAAAGTCCAGGTACACTACATCCACTGGCTCTCCCTTGTCCATTATCCTGGTTACATCGTCAAAAAATTCCTTAAGATTCGTCAAGCATAATTTCCCCTTCGTAAATCCATGCTGACTCGGACCAATCCTGCTACTGCTATCCAGACACATCCAATTTCACCTTCTCCCTCAAATTGCAGGTGAAATCTTATCATATTGTGGTCACTATCTCCTAATGGTTCCTTGAGCTCCCTTATCAAATCCGGTTCATTATCAAAAGATAGGAAAGATAGCTAGATTTTAGGCGAATGGCCTTTATTTCACTCAGTTATGTTTAGTCTCTTTTTGTTTTGGAAGTAGAGGGTGAAGGGATTTATATGTATGTGGACAGAATTCTGCATTGTCTTTCTTAATGCAGGAATATTACATCACAAATGCACACATTTGAATGATTTGTGATCTTTCAGGAATATTTTTGACCAGTAACGTCTGCTGGAGCCTGTGTTATGTTGCATGACTTTTCTCGGATTAGCAGAATTTTAAATCAATGTTATGCTGAACTTTTGCCAGAGTTCATGTTTTTTAGAAGACATACTAGCAACTAGACAAAATTACTTGATGACTTGATTGTAATACGTCATTCTTTATATGTTTGCCACGATGAATGTCCTGACTGAATTTTTATTTTCATTAAATATAATGCCATTATTAAGCAAAATAGCATAATGGCATTTTAATAAATCATGTTCTATTAATTGTTTCTAACAGCTACCATAATGACCAGTTATGCATCAATGGCATTCTCTTGGGATATCTGTGAAACGACAAGAAAAATATCTGCTGATACCAATTTAGTCAAAAATATACCAGAGAATATGCTTAACTGTTAAGTGCATGCAGGCCAATAATAATTACATAGATGTTATTATAGACTCGACGTCAAGCAATTAGATTTGGTACCTCTAGCTGGGAAAGGGAAACGTGCCAAAGTTCCTGTTGCTGTGCATTGAACATTAGTTAGGGGTTGCAAGTTTGGAGATTACATGATATTTAGCTTCTCATGATGTCCCCCACCATTCAAAGCAAAATGATTTGGTAAACATAAAGAGCAAGGTCTTTACTAAAGACCATGTGTTTTCCAGGTACTAACAAATATCTAGAAATATGAGAAATAGGATCAGGAGAAGGTATTCAGCCTCTTAAGCCTACTTTACCATTCAACTAGATCATGGATGACATTCTACAGGGCTCCATTTTCCTACGGCCCTCATATAATTGTAGCAAGATGTCATTGTTCCTTCCTTCACATCCTTTTGAAATGAAGACCAATGTACCATTTGCCTGCTTCACCAGCTGTTTGTTTGCTTTCAGTGGCCTGTGCAAATATACCCAAGTCTATATTAGCACCAACATTTCCAAAATCATATAGTTTAAAGAAAGCTCAACATTTATTTTTTACTGACTTCAAGAGAAATTTGCAGAAAAAACATTACAAATTTGGTAACATTACATTAGAAAGTGGGCAGCGTTTTGAAAGGCCTTTTTATATCTAGAGACCATGATTTGTGATTGGGTATTATCCATGGATACAAGCATTAATTTGATCTTTCTTCCTAAGTGGCAGCTTGACCTGTTGACTGGCATCACTGGGCTACATAGCAATGCCAGTCCACTCAATATTAGCTTTGGTCAGTTCAGCAGGAATCACTGGACACCAATTATGTGTGAACTCTACACTGATTCTTCCTTCAACTTATCTCATGGATGGTTAAACTAATCGTAGTACACCCATTAGAGTCTAGGCTAAGATCAAATAACTCAGCATGGATCAAAAATCAAATCAGGATTTAGTCTGTCTGAGATCTTTGCAGTAGGAAATCAATTATTTCCATCTTTCTGAAGATCAATAATATTATTGAAATTCATTAAAGGTTATAAAACATAATATTAGTTTCCTGTGGGTTTCTTGGGATTATTTGAACTGGTACCAATAATGATGATTATTTCTAGAGCAGTAATTGAAGGAAAAAATTGTGATAACTAATGGTTAAAGAAATACGTGATGTTATTCCTGTGGAATCCTGGGAAGCTGGTAACACTTAACTGCAAGAACTACATGTGCAGAAATAACCAATAATTTGTTCAATGAACCCACATCTGGTTAGTCTGCCTTCAAATGGGGTTCATGGTCTGACAGAAAGCAGCCTCTAAACTTTGTCAGTGGCAGAAGCAGGTTTTTGTACACCAGAAATTTCAAATACAGGAAGTGCGTTTGTTATGATAGCATAACAATTTGGACTGGCCATCAACCAGAAAAGAAACAGACTTAAAAAGAATTGTTTAAGATTTTTAAGAAAATATAAATTCAAGTTCAAATATACTTGCACAAGGCTGTCTCCCATTTGTACTGTTTTGTTAACTACTTTGTCTGAATTATAATGTGACTAAAAATAACAAACACGGATAATTTTTACACAGCTCAACAAAGAAACTATAAACTATTTGTAATTTGAAGGTATAAGGTGAATTAGGATAACTCGAAAATCAGGGTCCAGCTAAGGCCAAGTTTCACTTCCTATATTATGTGCTATTCTCTGTGTACTCTATTTATCTCAGTCACTCTCTTTCAGGCCATTCTGTTGTTTTGTCTTTATATTGATGATGGAGATTAAGCACACACAGGGGAACATAATTATTCAAATACATCCTGCTGGGATGATGAATATATAATTTGAATCTATCCTAGCTGCTGCAAAACCAGTCTGTTGATCATTAGCTTTCACACCACTATGCAATAGTATATTTTACTGAAGCATTCTGGCAGATCCTGGAAACCAGTAGCAAAAGAATAAACCAGAATTAGATTTGCACACAATATGTGTTCAAAGTGCGATCCTGCATTGAGTTCTATGCACTGAAACCCCACATAGCACTGACCTGTTGACACCACTTTGTCATAGTGTCCGTAGTCCCTCTGTACATTCACAGGTGATATACCCCGTACTTTAAGAAAGACATCTGCCTGTGCAGACTTGCTGGGAACCTGTGATGAACCCTGACCCTCCCTCATTAACAGATACAGATAAAGATACAGATAGATTTTATTTGTCACGTGTGCCAATTGGCACAGTGAAATGAAGTCGCCATACAGCCATACAGGAAACAAAATAAAGAACACAACACAAAGTAGATAGAAATTCAACATACAATATCCCCTCACAGCAGGATCAAAATTTCCCACCGTGAGGGAAGGCACCAAAGTCAGTCTCTTCCCGATGCCCCCACTGTTCACCCATGGTCAGGGCCTCCCCGAGGCCTCCACTGTCGCCGCTCCGGGCGGCCCGATGTTCAGGCCCACTCCCGGGCGTGATGTAAGTCCGATGTCGGGGCTGGGGGACATCCTCAGCAGCCTGGACCCTGAGTCGGCCCCCTCCTACCGGAGTCCGCGGCTCCCAAAGTCCGCAGGCCACGCCGGGTGGAGACACAACGCTGGAGGCCCTCGGCAAAGGGCCCCAGGACTCCATGGAGTTCAGCGCCGCCCGCGTTGGGAGCACTGCCAACCAGAGCTCCACGATGTTGGAGCAACAGCCCAACGTTCCGGAGCACCAACGGCGACCCAGGTAGGTATCGCCCGCTCCGTGGTGACTCCAGCGCCACCGCCGCTGTTGCAGTTCCGGTCTGGTTCCCAGTCCCCAGCAGGAAAGGTCGCTCGGATCCAGGAGGTAGGCCGCGAGGTGGGAGGCGAGGACGCGACTCGGAGAAATAGTCGCGTCCCCGCCAGGAAGCGACTGGGAAACAGTTTCCCCCTTACCCTGCCCCCTCCCCCACATATAAAAGTTAAAGATTCCCCCAAACACAAACTTTAAACTGACTAAAAGATGGAAAAACAAACGGGCTGCAGTCAGAGGCTGCTGTCAGTGCAGCGCCCCTAGTGATAGTGATTAATGAATTGTCCACATTACCATTACAATGCGTATGAAACATTTAACCAGGTACATGGATAGGATACGTTTAGAGAGTTTATGGGCCAAAAGTAGGATAGTGCAGATGGAGCATGTTGGTCGGTGTGGGCAAGTTGGGCCGAAGAACCTTTTCCATGTTGTATGATTCTAGGTGAGGAGATTGGTCTGATGTAGTTTGAGAAAAAAAACATCTTGGTGCTGAGGGCCTTGTGATGACGACGGGTGTTGAGTGCTTACCGAAACATACCGAATAGTGAAAGGCCTGGGTAGAGTGGATGTGGAGAGGATGTTTCCATTAATGGGAGAGTCTAGGTACCAGAGGTGAGAGGGTGGTGAATCTGTGGAATTCTTTGCCACAGAAGGCTGTGGATGCCGTCAATGGATATTTTTAAGGCAAGAGATAGATAGATTCTTAATTAGTATGGGTGTCAGGGATTATGGGGAGGAGGGAGGAGAATGGGGTTAAGAAAGTGAGATATATCAGCCATGATTGAATGGCAGAGTAGACCTGATGGGCCTTATGAACATGAGTAAGCCACAGCGAGCAGTATGGCACATAGTACTGTGGTGCAGGGCTGAAGTCTCCACCCTGACAGACTGGTGAGTGTGGTTCTTTGCTGGGGACTGGACACACCTCCCTGCATTAACACACCACCCGAATACTAGTTTCTCTCCTCACCTCCTGCCGACATTTTTAAAGTATCCAGGCTCATGTCCATTAAACTCAAAATTGGGCAGGTTTGTGCTGAATTGCAATCAGGACCCAAGATTAACTCATTTTACCGTCTCACTGGTAATTACAGGTTAAAATTCTCTGCAGATTTTTGCCCCCATTATTTAATAATGTCCCAGATGCCTGTTTGGCACTTCCAGCAGATCTTTTGGATATTTAACTTAAAAAACAAAAACATAATTGCAATTCAGTTAATCAATGTGCTGCAGGTTGTCTGGATCCAGCATAACCTCAGCCATTAAGTAGAAATAATAAGTTAGAATGAGCAAATGGAAATAATTTAGTAAGCAAAAACCTTCAAGAATTTTCAGTGGGTTAAATAAATAAATCTGGAGGTAGGATCAGAGCCAAAAGTGGTGCGTGCAGCATGTGTACTGCCAGGATCCAGGCACCGAGCATGAATAACTTCATCTGAAGTGTACAATGGGTACTGATCTTTAGCAGAACATTGTCATTTTGGGAGTTATCTGGACAAACTCTGCACCAGTTAGGTGTTGGAAAACTTTACATTATTATTTTCAGACCAGGCCAACTCAACAATGAATCCACTTATCACTTGCCAAGCTTTGGCTCACCCACATCCTCTCTTCCAGCATTCTCCCCCCTACTACACTCAGTCCGAAGAAGGGTCCCAACCCAAAACGTCACCTATCTATGTTCTTCAGAAATGCTGCCTGACCCACTGAGTTAATCCAGTATTGTTATGTCCATTTTTCAGATTGAGTGACTGTTGGCCAACAGAACAGGAATAGTAAGATTGAACGAGAACTTACCAGTTCGAAGGTTGATCTTTATTTTATGAGGAGTCGAAGTGAGGGATTTCGTGAAGAGCCCGCCGGCGCGCATGCTCGACATACTTCAAAGTAGCGGCGTGGAATCACAGAAACCAACAATAGAAATGACTTTGCATAGTAAGATTGAAGTGACTAATATTACCAGATGAAGGTGACTGAGGGTTGGGCGAGGAGGGCACGAAATCCCTCACTTCGACTCCTCATAAAATAAAGATCAACCTTCGAACTGGTAAGTTCTCGTTCAATCTTACTATTTCATTTCGGAGTCACGTGAGTGACTTCGTGAAGACTTCAAAGCTTCTGTGATTACACGCCATGGACCACGTCCATGCTGACACACCACTACCAGGGATGGATGGGAGGAACAAACTTGCTCAATAGTTCATACTGCAAAACAAGAGCATATTTATTAATAACAAATCAAAACCCCTCATGCGGGGACATCTCCACGTTCTGAACCTGCATTCAGCACGGCTTCTGCGAACTGTAGAGGAGCAGCAACAGGCTTGTTATAAAAACGCTGGAACACAGCTTCATTAGCCCATCCTGCTGTGGCGAGAATTTGGTCCATGGGCACCTCCATGACCCTCGCCGCTGACGTCGATGCAGCCCTGGTGGAATGAGATTTGAACACATTAGTGTCGATACCTGTCTTACCCAAGATGACTCGAAGCCACCTGGATATCGTCTGGACTGTCACTCGATGATGAGGTCTCTTATGAGTGACAAGCAGGTATCTCTCCATTCCTCTGATGCGTGCCGTCACCTTGACATAGTGGCGGATATGTGAGGCTAAACATAGCCTAGCATCTGCGGGGTATGCCGGGAACTTCAGCTGCAGCCCTGTGCACCCAGGTCTATGCTGCTTTAGTAGCTCGTCAATGAAAAAGACTACTTCTGTAGGGGTAGAAGTCATTCTGTCGACACGAAGTTTGTGTAGTGTCTGTACCCTCTGAGCTGAAGTCAGCGCTAGTAACATCACCAGCTTCATGGTGAGTTGGTCCAGTTGGAGCCCTTCCATGGGAGACCACGTCCTGAGCAGGGTTAATACATCCCTGACATCCCAGGTGATATTATAGCGTGGTGTAGGCGGATTCATATTGAATATACCCCGCATGAGTCTGGACACTAGCCTGTTGGATCCTACCCCAATATTGAGGTAGAATGATAGCGCACTTCTGGCGCTGTTGATGGCACTGTAACTTAAGTGTTCATCATGGTGCAACCCCGCGAGGAATTCCAGGACGTCGGTTATTGTCACGTCATCGTACGTGATGCGAGAGCGGCTGCAGTAGGCTTCCCACTTCTTAATATGCGAGCGGTATCTTCGCCTTGTGGACTCTCGACACGACGCCCCAATGGTATCCATGGTCCGAGCCGAGAGGCCGTATTGGACTAACGGCCTGTTCAGAACCTGCAAGCCAACAGATTTAAATAGCCGTGGCAGGGATGTGGCTCCCCTGAGACAGGGTGAGTAACCAATTGTGGGCAACCCTTCAAAAGGACCCAAGGTTCGTTGAGCATGTCAAAGACCACCGGATACCAAGGCTGTGTGGGCCAGTCAGGTATAATAAGGATGCCCTTGGCAGCATCTGCCTGAATCTTTCGCAATACCCGACTGATGAGGCAAAACAGGGGGAAGGCATAGAAAAACCAATTCCCCCAGTCCAGCGAGAATGCATCTAGCGCTATTGCCCCAGGATCTGGTTCCCATGAAACGTAGGTTGGTACCTGATGGTTCAACCGTGACCCAAAAAGGTCAATGTCCGGTTTACCAAATTTGGCTGTGACTTTAGAAAAAGTCTCAGGATGCAACATCCATTCAATATTGTCATTAAATTTGCGTGACCTGGTGTCCGCCACAGTATTAAGCTCACCTGGCAAATAGGTAGCTGAAATCCAAATGTCTCTTTGAACACACCAGAGCCAAATTGAGTTAGCCAATTTGTCACACGAAACTGACCTGGTACCACCCATATGGTTTAAGTATGCCACTGCTGTGGTGTTGTCTATTTGGAGACGGACATGTGCTCCAACAAGCTTGGAACAATACGCACGAAGTCCGTGGAATGCTGCCAGCAACTCCAAATAGTTAATCCCTTGAGTCAACAACATCGTCGATTCAAGGGTGTCCCATCTGCCCCCACAACTAGAGCAATTATCCGTGGCTCCCCAGCCATTGGAGCTTGCATCAGTCTGCAAATATACCACCGGATTAGCCTCCCTGATAGGCTTGAATGAGCTGCTAATGTGACACACCCACCATTGCAACTCATTTATCGCTTCGGGCGGCAGCTGCATGGACCGATCATAATGACCAGCGTTCTGTTTTAACGCAGCAATTTTAGCTCTTTGCAAATTCTGATAATGCAAAGGTCCATATCGCGCTGCCGGAAACAAAGCTACAAGCTTCCCAATTATTGTAGCTGAATGCCGAATCGATGGTATATTGGTGCGGATTAAATCTAGACACACCTGGGTAACCTCCTCAATCTTGTTAATTGGAATGGTAACCCTCATGCTCATAGAGTTCACCGTGAACCCTAGGTAATTAATCACCTGGGCAGGGCAGAACTTTGATTTCTCTGGATGGACAATAAACCCTAATTGTTGAAATATATTGACAGCAGCTGCAACACCCTGTTCAGCCAATTCCAGGGTGTGGCCCACAATTAAGATATCATCTAAGTAGGCCATAACTATATGGTGTCATTGTCTCAAATAAGCCATAATTGGTTTCACTAATTTAGTGAACAACCTAGGGGCTGTGGTGAGCCCATTAGGCAAAGCCTTGTACTGCCAGAGTTGCCCCATCCAGATGAATTTCAAAAACCTTCTGTCGCATTTCTGGATGGATACTGAATAATATGCGTCTTTCAAATCGATGCATGCCATAAAGCAACCATGAGAAATCAATGATTTGGCTGTTTCAAACGTATCCATTTTAAAATGAGTATATGTTACAAAAGTATTCAAACGGGTTAGATCAATAATGACACGACAACCTCCATCCTTCTTAGGTCTGGTGAATATATTCGAAACAAATTCAACTGGCTCATGCACCGCTCTCTCAATCACTCCCTTCTGCTCAAGACTTAAAAGTTCCTTGTAGCCTGCTGCCTGTTCTGCAGCAGATAATTTAAACGTTCGAGGGGGCATGTGCTGGGATGGAGGAATGTCGCCATTAATAAACTCAATTTTATGCCCCTGAATATTCTGCAACACATACTCGTCACCAGTAAAATTACCCCATGCACCCAAAAACAACCGAAGGCGACCACCAACATGTGAAGTTAAACAAAGAGAAAAGAGAGAACCAGACCCCCTCACCTCCGTGGTTACCGGCGGTCCTTGACACGCATGGGTGGACGTGGAGGTGCTGGGTTGGCTTGAGGGCGCGGCGTCTTCGTTTTCCACCAGGGTCTCTGCCGACCCTGTCCTAAAAAAGACCCCTGGTGCTGGGTCTGATGTTGCTGTCGTTGTGGAGCTTGAGGGTGGGTCCTCGTCGAGGTACTAGCAGACCCTCGTGATCGAATGTATGGAGACTTTGAGCCTGACGGTGCGGGGGCACTCTGAGAGCGCATGATCCCCGCCGTTTTGGCTTGTTCGTCAAGCTCTTTGACTCTCTTCGAGAGGTCCTCCCCAAAGAGCTGACGGGGCGGGGGCGGCGGCGGTGGCTTGCACAATCCTGCAAACTTCGGATTGAGCACTGGGCGGATGCTGGTTTTGCGAAACCCGTTGATTTTGTGCTGGGTCGCGCACAGGAGGGCCAGAGCATCTTCCTGGTCCAAATTCAGTTCGTCCCCATCCTCCGACCGCGCAAAGGCGGTAATACCGGCCGTGAGGAGCTTCAGGATCCGCTGCAATTTTACCTCTTGTTGACGGATAGCCGCACTGATGTTGCCCCATATCGGCGTATTGACCACAGGCACGTTGAGGGAGTTGCAATTGGATGGAGCCTTGTGACGGCTCATTGCCTGAATGAGGACTTCTTCCTGTAGTTGCTGGTTGTTAAGAAAGTCCACAGTGGCTGCCAGCTTTTCGTTTAAAGGAAGTCCAGATGAATGTGGGGCCGCAAATTTGGTCGCCACATCCAGAAGATCCTCCGCTGGCACCTCCAACGGAGATGGTATGGGATCCACCAAAACCTCCTCCTCCTGCTGCTCCAGGCTGATGGTAGAGGCTGGTGACGACGCCCTGTGCCTGTTGCTGCCCTGCTGTTGTTGACTTTGAAGCAGGAGCTCCAGCTGCCGCTCCATACGGTCAATACGCCCTTCACCCTGAACACTCAGGTGGTCAGAGTCCTCCGGCTCTGAAAAGAAAACCGGGCTCCTATCATCGGCCCGCACCTCATCGAGGCCCTGCCGGTGCCGGTAGTTGTCGCTAACAGCCGCCGAGGCGAAACTGCGCGATTCCCGCGCGGGCGTGTTCAACCGCCTCCGTTTAGCGGGAGCTGAAGCCGCTGCCACTAAGGGCACTTGCGGCGTGGTGTCGGCACCAGCCGAAGCATGGCTGCCTGAAGCCCGCGCAGGCTTGCCGGCTGCCCACATCGTGGACTTTGCCGACGCATGGTCTCGCCCACCCATCCATGCGGGGCTCGGCGACCGTGACGAGACCCGACTCAACCGACCCGTCCCGGCGTCGGGAGTCGGGGTGTGCCGGCTGGACCTCACAGCCGCCCCGGGTCTCGCCCTGGAACCTGACCGCACCTCCGTGTCAGGCAATGCCTTAGCCCTGGTAGGGTTAGGCTTCTGGGCTCCTGCCCTTCCCCTACTCGGAGGGTTGAGTGGAACAGGCCGTGCAGCCGCATGCACCCTGCTCGAGGTCGCCAGCGAGCCCGCTGACGACCTGACTGCCATGGCAGGGTCCTCCTGCTCTGGCGGCACACCACACTCCTCCTCGTCGAACTCCTCCGAGCTGTGGTGTGCTGGCGGATCTGGACCTGTAACCACAGGGCTTACCCACATCTCCGCCTGAGTCCCGGCCTGCGTTGCCCGTACTGCCGATGGTAAAGACCCCGGAACTGTTGACCGGCGAACTCGTCCTGACGTCCTCCGGCCCTTGGAACTCCCATCCATGTCCTTGCTGCAAGACATAACCAACAACAAGGACCACCAACTAAAGGTAGAATACTCACCTCCGTGGCCCCTTATGAAGGGCTGGCGAGGAGCGCGCTCCACCACCAGCCGTCGCAGCAACGCGGTACGACGATATGTCGAGCAAGCGCGCCGGCGGGCTCTTCATGAAGTCACTCACGTGACTCCGAAATGAAATAGAAAGGGACTGTGATGTGAACAGTGTATTGTGTACAGTTTTGGTCTCCTTGTGATTGAGGCAGTGCAGCGTAGGTTCACGAGATTGATCCCTGGGATGGCGGGACTGTCATATGAGGAAAGATTGAAAAGACTAGGCTTGTATTCACTGGAGTTTAGAAGGATAAGGAGGATCTTATCGAAACATATAAAATTATAAAAGGACTGGACAATCTAGATGCAGGAAAAATGTTCCCAATGTTGGGTGAGTCCAGAACCAGGGGCCACAGTCTTAGAATAAAGGGGAGGTCATTTAGGACTAAGGTGAGAAAAAACTTTTTTACCCAGAAAGTTGTGAATTTATGGAATTCCCTGCCACAGAGGTCAGTGGAGGCCAAATCACTGGATGGATTTAAGAGAGAGTTGGATAGAGCTCTAGGAGCTAGTGGAGTCAAGGGATATGGGGAGAAGGCAGGCACGGGTTATTGATGGCGGACCATCAGCCATGATCAGAATAAATGGCGGTGCTGGCTCGAAGGGCCGAATGGCCTCCTCCTGCACCTATTTTCTATGTTTCTATGTTTCTATGTTTCTAAATAGTGGATAGTGAAAAAAGGAACAGGGAGTGGATGGTAGATAGTGAGAAAGGGGACTTGGAGAGGGTACATCGAAGATAGACATGAAAAAGCTGTAGTAACTCAGCAGGTCAGGCAGCATCACTGGAGAAAAGGAATAGGTGACATTTGGGGTCGAGACCCTTCTTCAGACTGGGTACACATAGGTCATGTGTGGATCAAGTGGCCTAAATATACAAGAGGTTCAACACCATACAGGACAGAGCAGCCCCCATCAACACCCATTCACTGATTGCACCACTGACACACCATTACATCAGTATGTACCCTCTACACGATTCACTGCAGAAAATCACCAAGACTCCATAGACATCACATTCCAAACCCAACAACTTCAACCAGCTGGAAGGACAAAGGCAGCAAAAGTACAGGAAAAGTACCACCTGGAAGTTGCCATTCAAACAACATGCCATCCTGACTTGGAAATGTACTGCCATTCACTGGATCAAAGCCCTGTGACTCCCTCCCTAAAAACATGGTGGATATGCCCTCACCTCCTTGTGAGTAGACTCGATGGGCCGAATGACCTATTTCTGCTCCTTTGCCTTATGAACCTCAAAGACTGCAGCTCTCCACCATCCTCGAGCAATTAAGGAATTGCAATTAAATGCTCGCTCAGCATGCAAAGCCCATACGCCTTGAATAAATAAAGCAAAAAGATAGCAGGGACACATACAGAAGAGGGATCCCCACTTCTCCAACATTTGGTTGGATATCTTGAGAGCTGAGATGAGGATGGGAGCAGATGGGGCTCCTAATTCCCTAAAGAAAGTAGGTCTCACCTGTAGAAAACGAAGACATTTGAACTCATGGGGTATCCCCTTTCATCGTCCATGAATAATTCCCCAAAAGGTTATACAGGTGAAAATTATCCTTTTAAGGTGAACCTACATTTCCTTCCTTTGGTCAGAGCTTCTTTCCTGGTTATGGTCCTGGTGTTTCATGGTTGTGTGTCTACATCGCAGTATTAATGCAATAGATCACAAGAAGGTTGCAAAACAATTGATGCCATTGTGGCATCTCCATTGAAATCCATATGACTCACAGTCTGTTGCCCAGTGTAGGGAAACCGAGAACCAGAGGACATTGGTTTAAGGTGAGGGGGGGGGAAATTTAATAGGAACCTGAGAGGTCATTTTTTCACACAAAGAGTGGCGGGTGTGTGGAATGAGCTGCCGGAGGAGGCAGTTGAGGCCGGTACTATCGTAACGTTTAGGAAACACATTAGGCCGAAGTGCTTGTAAGACTCTATGACTATGACTCTATGCACAGAAATGTGCACTTTTAGTTTGAATTGAATGTAATGTGTTCTACATGCTGTCAAATATGTGAGCAATTGAATTTAAATTTTAATTCAATTGTGTAGCACATAAAAACATGTCATACTCAATGCCCAATGCAATTGAATTTCTCAAACAAAATAATGCACACTTGGATGAAATGAGGACAGATATTCCATTAAACTTTCCGTGCACAAATACATATATTGTAAGGACTAAAGCTAGTCAACTAGAAACTGAAAATCCAGTTTAACGAATAAGCTCCAGTCGCCATTATAGAGGGTGAAGCTCAATTGGCCGATGAGTATTCACGGCTGTAGGATTTGGAACAGGGATATTTGGATAGGAATTGGGAAGAGTAGGAATAATACAGTTATTCACCATGGAGATAGAGGTGGATGATGGAGCACAGCAAGAAAATAAGAGTATAGAGTCCAAGGACAGACAATGATGCCCTGGTGCTCGAGTATAACTGAATTTGCAAGTAGCAGCCCCACATTGAGAGACACTGATCCACGTCCTATCTAGAGCTATGACTATTCCTGATTTAAGGCTGTACTGCCTGCCTGGTATTGGACATGGTGCAGATGTTCCCAGTCCCTGCCAGAGGTATGCTGCTCAGCATATTAGATCACACTCCTCCACAGGCATTGGAAATATTTATAACTGTCAGATAGATTTTTAACTGATGAACACACATATTTTGAAAACTTGTGAAATTTTTCTCTTCCAGGCATGACTCAGTGCAATAAACTTGCTCAACAATTCACAGAGTTGCTGTGAGCTGTGCCTGTTCAAGGGTTCATCTGTTCTAAATGGATCAGTTGCTTTAGTTTAGTTTAGTTTAGTTTAGAGATACAGCATGGAAACAGGCCCCTTCGACCCACCTAGTCCACGCCGACCAGCAATCACCGCGAGAACGTACAAATTCCGTAGACAGCACCTGTAGTCAGGATCGAACGCGGGTCTGTGCCGCTATAAGGCAGCAACTCTACCGGTCCTTTCAACCCATTGGTTAACACTTGGACTATTTCTTCTCACTGTTTTATGACCAAAGTCTTTGTTGTTGCTGCTTTGCTTTTGCCTATTTTCAGTCCAGTTTTACTACAGTCATGGATGGTGACACGGGGTGGTGGGTATATGGAACAAGCTGCCAGAGGAGGTAGTTGAGGCAGGTAATAGAAGAGCATTTAATGAACACTTGGACAAGTACATGGATGGGAAAGGGCGATATGGACCAATCTTGGATAGGTGGTATGAGTGCAGATGGGACATCTTGGTCGGTGTGTGCAAGTTGGGGTGAGGGGCCTGTTTCCATGCTATATGATTATGACTATAACTGGTCAGGATGTCTTTGGGGCTCAGGAACAACCAAGAACCAGAATAGCTGGGATAAGAGGAAGAAGCCAACCATCAAGAAAGTGGCCATGAACTCTGAAAATGATCAAGTGGCTCCTTTTGTACCTGAACTTCACTGAGAAGCAGTTTCCCTGGTGTTTTTAGTGAGTCGACGAGACTAGGTCACCTGCTACCACCATAACTCAATCTTCAAACCAGTGCATGGACAACATCGCTTGAGGCTGTCAAGGACCTATGACATATCCCATTTACGGAGCTCACTCCTTCCACCTTAAAATGAAGCATTTCAGTGACATCTGCCTATCCACTGTTATGTCGAGGACTCTTTTGAGGAAATTTACAGCAGGCAGAAGGGCAGGATAGGCGATAAAGATACCTCACCTCAAATATTTTTTTCTGATTCTTTATGTTCCAGTCCTTCCCTTTATTGGTCCAAAGGCTAGCAGAGGTCCTCTACAACTTTTTCGGGCAGCCATTCGTGTTTAAGTATTGCCAGTGATAATCAATGGTCACTCAGTCATGGAAGTTCACTCATGAAGCTAATCATGTCCTCATCCAAAGCAGAAAAGTGTATTCTTCATCAGCACTGGTATTCTTGAGCTGCCTATTCAAGAGCTGCCATGATGAAGCTTTAGTAACCTGATGTCATCTCAATCTTCAAAAGGGTATGAAGTGCTGGAGTAGCAAGTCAGGCAAAACCCTCGACACATAATTTATCCATGTTCTCCTGAGATGCTGCCTGACCAGCTGAGTTATTTTGTATCCTTTTGTGTATTAAACCACATCTGCAGTTCTTTGTTTCTTCATCTCAAACTTATTAGTTTGTCAGGTTTCCAAGCCTGGTTTGCCAGCAAAGATTCATAACTAAAAAAATGGCTTCATTTAAACTGGCACAACTAAATTTCCTAATAGGGCAGCTTATTGAAGATTACTGTAAAGATTCCTCTAATTCCATGTTTCAGATTTTGGGCACTAATTTCTCCTCATGTTTAAAGATTAATATGCAATATTAACCAATTTACCTGATGCCCTGGAGTCTAGACTTCAGTCGACATTCTGTGGTTTATGCTGTCTGGCATATGTAATTTAATGTTTGGAATCAACTTGATTCATGTAGCTGGTTCTGGAAAATAACATTGCTAAAATAACTCATGAAAATACTCTTACAAATTATGAAGTGGATTAAAAAGAAAGCTCCAAATTCTGAGATTTTAACACAAAGTAAATATTTTTGAATAAACATTCAAAATGTATTTTGTGACGTCAAACCGGGTAATGAATTGCAGCTACATCCTACTTTGGCATATGTCCGTACGTTCTTTCCAAACTTTGGACCCAATTAACTATTATATTTGACACCATAAGAATTCCAAAACACAGTAAGTGACACTTGTAGGTATCAGAATACAGCTGTGGTCACATAAATGCAGAAACACTTTCACTCACTCACTAATATTCTCATTATCTTGCCATCTCCATTAACATAGTGTGACCGTGGGAGGGGGTATTATTGAATTCTGTCTGCAGGCCATAGTTCAAAATGGTTCACATTTCATTATAGAGTGGATGAATTCCAGATGTGGTGCTGTGAGTAATCAGTACCAAGTCTGTAGCAGTGAATGTGTTCTATGCAGCTGGGAGAAGGTTGTCACTAAAATATGACTAATGGCTGCGTAGTGCACTTATATTACAGACTAATTTTCTTTACCCTCAGCCAAGAAATAGCTAAAACCATGGGAAATTAATTCATTTCCCTCAATAATAATATTCAGAAATATTAATGATGTTCTTTGATATCTATTTTATATATCTTTTGCTTCTCTTTATCATAAAGGCTTGGGATATAATGACGGTTTGTATATCATACATTTTTGATAATTTTATGTAATGGGTTTAAATGAGAAGTGATTTGCTGTATTACCGTTCTCTCGGGAATACTGTACAGCCAGCTTCCATGAAAGTTAAGTACGTTTCCCTTTGACTGGAATGTACTATTGTCGAGCAGATAAATGGCGGCAGTAAATAGTGGGGGAGGAAGAGAATAATGGATGCAATAAAGATTTCACCCCCAACTGCTGGTAAAGTTAAATACTTTTGGAACATTTGCAAATGGGGATAAGAGAGAAAGAGATTTAGAGATCATTACAGAAAGAAATTGGTTCAAATATCAAATGCTGCAGACATACCCAAATAAGGAGAGAAGAAAAGCAGGAGAGCCGAGAGTTATTGGTGAAGCAAGTCACAGTTGGAAAGGAGGTCAAGAAGGGTAATTATTCAGACCTTTTGGAAAAAGGGCAGGGGGGAATCAGGCACCAAGATAAATGTTATCAGAAAAGGTTTGGTGGAGGCAGATCATTGAGGCCAATACTAATAGAGACAAGGTAAAGTCAAATTTCACTACACCAATTGGTGTATGTGATAATAAATGTCCTTTGTCCTTTGTAAAAGAGATAGGGGATCAAAAGCACGGAGATCACAGCTGCTAGAATAGGGTTTTTGAATGTGGGAGCGCGTGCTACAGGTGAAGAGTACTTGGAGATAGAAATCAGAATAGTGGGTGGAAAGTGTAAGTTTTACATTGGACCTGATATCACAATTTTTAATAAAATTAATATTGTCAATAAAATAAAATGACTTGCTCTATAAACCTACTGAACATGGAGTTGAGATATAGGAGACTTGGCAGCTCCTATTCAATAACCAAGGTTTATTTTATTTTCTTAAGATAGAAAATATGAAAATATTTCCCCTTAACTTATTAGTCATAAGTAAACTTAAATCAGCCAAGATTGTGCATTATTGATGCTTGTTAGAAATACTGTAGTAGAACATACACCCTTCCTGAATTAAACCATTAAGAGATTTATCTCACTCATGACATTAAACTACCTCAAGTTGTCTTGCATTAAATGCATGAATGAAATTACATTTTAAATTTGGTAAATAATTAATGAATCGATCCATTATTTTAGTAACCAAATACATATTAACTTAATTTGAAATAAATATTGAGAGGTGAGTGACACCAACAGACAATGTTCTAGTACTCAGAGAGGACTAGTTGGCAGGGGGAAAATGTCTCTCCTTTAGATTAGGTTAGTTTAGAGATATAGCGCGGAAACAGGCCCTTCAGCCCACAGAGTCCATGCCGCCCAGCAATCCCCATACATTAGGACGATTCGACACACAAGGGACAATTTGCAATTTTACCAAAGCCAAATAACCTACAAACCTGTAGGAAAGAACTGCAGATGCTAGTTTACACCGAAGATAGACACAAAATGCTGCAGTAACTTACCGGGACAGGCAGCATCTGGATAGAAGGAATGGGTGACGTTTCAGGTCAAGACCCTTCTTCTGTCTGAAAAAGATGTCTCGACCCGAAACATCACCCATTCCTTCTATCCAGAGATGCTGCCTGTCCTGCTGAGTTACTCCAGCATTTTGTGTCTGACCTACAAACCCGTTGTCTTTGGACTGTGAGAGGAAACCGTAGCAGCCGGGAAAAATCGTAAACAGTATGAATAAGGTAGCATAAATGTAAAGGAAAGATCAAATAGACCAACATTAAACCTGGAGCTTTCTGAATGCTGATAATTGCCTGCGTGCACATACTCAAACAATGGCTGCAAAAATAGTGCGAGAATTTATGGAGAACTTCATCAAGCACACTCAGTGTCAGAGGGGTTGAAAGAGGAGGAGAAGGAAAGAAAAGGTCATTCCTAATGTGATGGTTGGCCCAGCTAGTATAAATGCAGGACATGGGCACCCTTGTTTAAAATAAATTCTTTAAATGGCTAACAGCAGAGAATGCCTCAGGCAATCTAACACTTCTCTTGTGCCTCTGTTTCTTTGTAGCTGTCTGCATTTACTTTGACATGTGGCAGTTGTTTCTGAGTTGCCCATTGGTGCTGAACTGATTTTAGTTTTGTTAAACAACATTAATTGTTAGTGAACAGTTTAAGACAGTTATGACCACAAATAATTCACTTGTTCTTTCTTATGGAATATTTTTTTAAACTGTTCAATTTAATCGTTACAAATGATAGTCATTACCACAATGTCAAACCTGTTTATTCAATAGTATAAAGATTAATTAACCCAGAAACTCAATCATATAATTGATAATGATTTTTTTAAATACTGAAACAACTTCCGTCCTTTAAGTTGTCATTGTATAGACTTCAATCACTGAGCTGCAAACTATTTATAACCACAGTTTATTTTCTTTCTAGTTTTATATAGCTTGGCTTGTTTTTATTTTTATAATGGAGCGCTCAAAAGTAACATATGATATCAAAATATAAAGAAGCCTTAAAAGTTAAAGGTGCATTGAATTGCTTCATAATTCCCTCTGAATAGATGTCACTTCCACAATGCTCATTGAGTTATACAGTCCTACAGCACTGAAACAGGCCCCCAAGTCCAACTTTTCCATGCTGACCAAGATGCCGCAACTAAACTATTCCCATTTGCTTGTATCCCTCTAAACCTTCATTCCTCATCAGGTTTTTTTTTCCAAAAAACAGTCTCTAAAGCTTGCTGTAACATTTCATCAGAAGTGTATAAAACATTTTAATCCCTGCAAAATAAATGCAAAGAAATTAGATTAGTTTAGAGATACATCATGGAAACATGCCGACCAGCCATCACCTGTACACTAGTTCTATCCTAAACACTAGGGATATTTAAGCCATCAACCAAAAAACCTGCATGTCTTTGGAATGTGGTAGGAAACCAGAGCACCCGGAGAAAACCTACGTGGTCACAGGGAGAACGTACAAACTCCATACAGAGAGCACCCATAGTCAGGATGAAACCTAGCTCTCCAGTGCTGTAAGGCAGCAACTCTACCTCACTGTACCACCCTAGAAATTGAAACCTGTGAATCAGAATCTGTCCCATAGAAATCCCTTGCGATGTTTGAGGAGCCTCTGCACTCCACAATTTGAGATTTGTAATAGAAGAAATCATGTGGTTAAAGTGCACATTGTCAGATTTTAATAAAAAACATTTTTTACATTTTTGTTTCACCACTTAGAAATTACACCTGTGTTTATATATAGTCCACCCATTTCAGGGCACCATAATGTTTGAGACACAGGAATGTCATGTAAATGAAAGTAGTCATGTTTAGTATTTTATTGAATATCCTTTGCATGCAATGACTGCTTGAAGTCCTGACTCCTGAAGAGTTTTTCTGATCTGTTGGACAGGTGTTTGGGGATTTTTCTTTATTATAGAGAGAATTATTCTGTCATCAGCTGTGGAGGTCTTCCTTGGCCTGCCAGTCCCTTTGTGATTAGTCAGCTCACCAGGGCTCTCTTTCTTAATGATGTTCCAAACCGTTGATTTTGGTAAGCCTAAGGTTTGGCTGATGTCTCAAACAGTTTTATTCTTGTTTTTCAGTCTCATAATGGCTTCTTCGACTTTCATTGGCTCAACTTTGGAACTCATGTTGATAAACACCAATAAAAGTTTCCAAAGGTGATGGAAGGACTGGAGGAAAGATCAGGTGTGGATATACCTGCTTTTTGGAGGCAATTAAACACACCTGAGCAATTACAAACACCCGTGAAGCCACGTGTCCCAAATATTATGGTGTCCTCAAATGGCGGGACTATGTATAAACACTGCTGTACTTTCTACATGGTGAAACCAAAATGTATTAAAATGTCCTTTATTAAAATCTGCCAATGTGCACTTTAACCACATGTGATTTTTTAAATATTACACATCTCAAATTGTGAAGCACAGAAGCAAATAAATAAATGATGGGCCTTTGTCCCAAACATTATGGAGGGCACTGGACCTACTCTTATTCTTTCCCATGGTCTCAACACCATTCAAATGAATAGGGTTGTTGCTTGAATGCCAACAGTCAAGTGTTGATACTGGCATTATAGAACTGCCAGCTGTCAATCAGCTGGTTAGGACTTATATTTTGTTGCCTTATTCTGGCAAGAGCAAGACGAGGAGGAGCAGCACCAGCTATCAGACATAACCCTCTCTCTTTTTCTCCCTTCTTTTCCCTAAGTAACAAGGCATGGACATTATGTATAGATATCATGTACAGAAAATGAATATTTATTCTGTTACTGGCATTAAAATTCACAAACAAAACAGAAATTTTACTTCAGAGTCACGTGAGTGACTACGTGAAGAAGGCCCGCCAGAGCGCCTGCGCGTCATTACGTCCAATGCGTTTGCCGCACCGACCGGCTGGGGAGCGCAGCTCCACCAGCGGTAAGTAAAACACCCGCAGGTAAGTGTTTTAAACTTGCTGCGGTTTTGCTTAGGTCCCGTAAGGCTGGTTACAGGAGCCAGCAGGGACACTTCCCTAAGGGGAAAAAATTAAAATAATGAAAATAAGGCGAGTATATCGCCTATAGAGTAAAACCTACCTGCGGTCAGTCCGCATGGGGAGGTGGATAGGGGTTGGAGAGAACGCATCCCTGGTCCGTTCTGCTGCTACACCGCCTGCCTGTGATGCAAGGATGGGAAGCAAGCTGATGGAGCAAGGGTTCACTGTATCCCCTCATCAACGGGTGAGAGATAGCCTCGCTAGCCATCTGCTCCACCCCAGATCCACAAACACTGAGCATTATTCTATGCTTACCAAGGGATTTATTTCATTTTTAAAAAGCTGCTGTACAAATGTAAGAAAATTACATTCTATGCAGAATTATTCCAAACTCCCAAGCTATAACTGGGAGCCTGGTTCAAAAAACTAGAGGCGGCGCTGGAGTAATTAAGAGGGTGTGTGGATGATGCAAGGAGCCCAGTCCAGACATCGAAAGGCGAAGTCCCCTCTTGAAAAAATTCACGTCTTCGCTGGTCAGGTCCAGCATCCAGTATTTACCCTTGCCAGGGTCATCGTAATGTCGAGGCATTTAATGAAACAACAGCTGATTAAGGCTGAGGTTGTGGCGGATGAAGTTCTGCCAGCCTTGCTTGTTCTCAAAAGTAGGGGAAATTCCTCATGATGAACTCGTAGCTGCGGTCAGCGGATGACGACGGCTTTGGAGACGCCGACTTTAGAGCCACCGGCAGTTCAGCCAGCAGCAGCAACGCCGGTGCTTTAAAGCACTGTGGCCACTTCTGTCAGGAGGCAGGCCCGAGTAAATTGTCCAGGTCTGTCAACTCTGATGAGTGAGGCCAGAAGACATTTTCCAAAAATGAACATTGGGGCTGTCTGGACAACGTGGAACACCTCATAGCCGAAATAATACAACTAGGAGGAGTTCCAGCCGGGGTTTATACCCCAGGGTCCCCAGCAGCTTTCAGCAGCAACCTCTAGCAGAGGTCCGTTAAGCAGAAGAGCTGCACACGTATGAAGCATAATAGGCTACGAGTCTGCATGGGGACCCAGCACAGCAGCACCTTGTTTAGGGCTGTGTGTGTGACCTCCCGTGAGCAGGAGCCGGGAGAGCCAGGGCCGTATGAATCTGACCCTGAAGTTTGGTGCCACTGCTTATGTGCATACACCAAAGCACATGAGCTATGCTCCGGGTATGCTGGATGTGGTCAGCAATTTGCCATACCAGCGGGAACTGGTGAAGCCAGGGATAACAATCTGGCCAGCAATTTAATGGCCTCTCACCAGTCCAGGACTCCATAATGGAGGAAACTTCGCACGACATATCAAACACCTGTTAACTGTGCATCACTCTAAAGGAGCACAAGGCAAGGCAAGGCAAGGCAAATTTATTTATATAGCACTATTCGTACAAGCAGCAATTCATAGTGCTTTACAGGAAAAAAAAACAAAAGAATAACATAGTAAAAAGACAGCAGAACAACCAAACAACACAGGACAACAAAATAACCAATAATCAAAAGTTACAAAACAAGCAATACGACAAATGCATGAATAAAACAAAAAATTTGGAGAGAGAGCAGCGGCAGCCAATCGTGCCAGCATTCACTCTCGCCTCCAGAGCCATCTGCAGCACACCAATAAAGATAAAACACAACAGTAAAGAATTTAACATAAAACATTCCCCCACTGTGGGGGAAGGCACAAAGTCAAGTCCCCATCGCCATGTCCACCCTAAGTAGTCGGGCCTATTGAGGCCTCTGCAGTCGCCGCTACGGAGGCCCGATGTTCCCGGCTGTTCTCACCGGGCGATGGTACTCCGGCATCGGTAGATCCTCTCAGCGGCTTGGGGTGCCAGGAGCAGTCGCCTCCTTACCGGAGACCGCGGCTTCCAAGCCAACAGGCCATGCTGTACAGAGCTCCACACACTGGCGATCTCGGCGAGAGATCCCAGGCTCCACAAGTGTAAAGTTCAGCACCGCCGCCCGCTGCTGGCCGCTCCCCAGACCCGCAGCTCCGCAATGTTTTTCTCGGCGGTCGCAGCATAGGGGAGTTCCGGCGCGGCTGGCAAGGCATCACCTGCTCCGCAATAGCGCTCCAGCGCTGCGTCGCCTCCGAAGCCGAGGTTCTGGCCAGGTCCCCACAGGAAAACGTCGCTCCAGAACCTGCTGGTAGGCCGCGAGGACGGGTCGAAGTTGTTGCTCGAGGAAAGCCGCCTCTTCAACCAGGTAGGGACTTGAGAAAGCAGTTTCCCCCTTCCCCCCCACCACCCCCCACACACAAAAAGATTAGACCCCCAACTAACACTTTTAACATACTAAAAATAAAGAAAAGAAGTGAAAAAAAAACAGACAGCTGCAGGTCTGGCAACTGTACAGGACAGCGCCCCCTCATTTTAAGGCTGCAGAAGTTAAGGCTGCAGAAGTCCTAAAAAACTGGTTGGAGCAGGAACAATGGCGTTTGGGCAGATGGTACAAGGCCACTATCTAAACACAGCAGGATATGGACCCTGCTGTGTAATGCCCGTTTTTTAGAATTAATAATCACGAA
The DNA here is from genome assembly GCA_963514005.1 of Raja brachyura. The sequence continues at coordinate 63,954,944 of OY740783.1, forward strand.
TAACCATCCAGCCTACGCTCAACCCACGGTTCACAGCCATGCGCAGATCCTCTAATATCCAGGGAAAGACCTGGACGATGAGACAAAATCTGAGACCAGGATGCCACCTCAAAAACCATACTCTTTCAGATTAGGAAGGGGTAATTGAATATTGCACTGTATCCGGGGATCTCGAATAAGGCATCTCGGAAGTACATCCACCCATACAAAATACACCTAAACGGGTATTGGGGTTTTCAATACCACTAACTGATGCATATCAGCCTTAACAATTTGTGTCCAATATTCTCCAGCCAAAAGAACGATAGTGGGTGTCGAGTCATTCTGGGCCTAATCATACTTAACTCTTAAGGTCCAGTATAAACGGTTTAAAATAAAAAATTTCAATATGGTAACTGGGATCAAAAGAGTGTTATATGGCTGCCATAGATCTGAAAGATGCATAATATTCAGCTACCAAACACCTGTTGAGAGGTTGGGTTCCTCACCCATCTAGTTAAATTCAGATTAGTACCATTTAGAATGATTGCCTATTTGGGGTTCATCATTGATTTAATTAACATGTAACATGGCAGTACTTTGCCTCCAGCCAAAACTGGAACTAATGTCTTGCGATGTACTAGAGACATTCTGACTCAATAACCTTTAGTTTACAAACTGATGTGAGCGCTTCAGGATGAGGGGCCACTGATATCGGGTCTGGCTGTGGCGGTAGATAGAATGTGAAAAAAGCATTAGTCCTGCAGAGGCAGTGGGTAAACTATGTAGAATTGCCGGGTGCATTCTATGGCCTAAAGCATTCTGCTCAACAAATGCATGATTTGCATGTGCAGCTTCAGATTGATAATACCGCAGCTGTTGCATATCAATCACATGGGTGGAATTAGGTCATTATTCTGTGACAATCTGCCTAACCTCATCTGGCACTGGTGCATTACGAGAAACATCTGGGTCCCAGATATCTACCTATCAGGTATAGATAATGTGAAAGTGGCAGACATCAGGTCACGTAAATTCAATGACAAACACAGAATGGATGATGAATCCAAAAGTTTCAAAATGATTGTCGGCCCCGGTATGGATTGCCAGACATGGATCTGTTGCATCCGGGCTAAATCACCAGTACCTAAATACGCATGGGAATCAGATCTAGGGGAAGTAGCGGAGGATACATTCAAGCTATGTTAGGGACGTACGTTCCTATGCTTTCCCCATTCTGCCTCATTTAATCAATGTCTCAGCAAAATAGAGCACGACTACGCTTAGGCATTTGGTAGTTCCTAACTGGTCCACACAGCCATGGTCTCATTGGTCTGAGACTGATGACAGAACATTCATGATTATTCCCAATTACTTCAACTTGTTGGTTCACACTGGGACAGGAGGAGAGTTCCCCTTTACATGAGCGTATTAATCTATTGATTTGTATCTTCTGACCAGACTGTTCCAGGGACTCGGACTATCGTGTAGGACCATCGATGTGATTACGATGGCCTGGAGAGATAGTACTAAAAAATGATATGTATCTCATATTAAGAAATGGGAGATGTTCTGTTTACAGTTAAATATATCTTATCATGTTGCAGGCATACCGGATGTATTAGAGTTCCTTGCTACATTGCATTTTGACGAGCAGTTAAGCTATAGTGCCATTTATAGTGCTCAAAGTGCTTTGTCCTCCTATTTAGGGCAAGGGTCCAGACAACACTCTGTCGGATCTCATCTATTGGTGGCCCGATTCATGAGGTATTTTCACAAAACCTTCCCAGATGTAGATATTCGGAAATCTGGGATGTGAGCATAGTTCTCACACTGCTTTTGCAAAGGGCTCCAATTACATCCCTGCCTTTCCAGAAGTTAACACTCAAAGTGGTCATGTTCATGGTGCTAATGGCAGCACTATGGGTCCAGATATTGCAAAAGTTATGACTGGACAGCATGCATTCTTTTGTAGATAATATTACGTTTTATGCATACGACCTAATCAAAGAGAGCAGGCCAGGGATGGCTGGACCAAAATAAGCTTAAAATATACCCATTGATCTAAGACTATGTGTAGTTACGCACCTGAGCCAATATATCAAGGTCATCAAGAGTCTCAGAGACTCTGAAACAGCGATGGTCATCAGCCACATGAAACCTCATACAAAGGTGTCAGTACAAACTATTTCTAGATGGCCGAAACAGGTTTGCATTATGCTGGAGTAGACACTGATGTGTTTAAATCACTCCACCAGGGCGGCGTCAATGTACGCAGCAAAGGCACAGGACGTGCCATTAGACCAAATCCTCACCGCAGGATGGTCCAGTTAAGGAACCTTTTTCACGGTTTATGATAAACCTGTCCTCGCAATGCAAAAATTTGGGCATGCTGTTTTGGGTTCTGTTTGAGTTCTCCTTTGTAATTTCCCCCGCAAAAGAGGGGTTATTACTGTTCTTTTATTGTTTAAAACGTGAATTGTATAATTTAAACAATGTTCAATACATTATTTATTTATCGTGTGTCAACCAAGGCAGTGTGTCGTATGGAACTGTTCTACGGCATGAAATCACGGAACTTTGAAATCTTCACGTAGTCACTCACGTGACTCCGAAGTAAAATAGTAAGATTAAATGAGAACTTACCAGTTTGAAGTTTGATCTTTATTTTATGAGAAGTTACGATGAGGGATTACGTGCCCTTGCTCCGGACCCTCATAATCGCAAAGATCATCTGGTAGTTCTAGTCTTCTGAGTCTTACTATATCACTTTGACTGTAGTTATTGTGATTTCACGCCGCTGCTTTGAAGTATGACGCGCAGGCGCTCTGGCGGGCCTTCTTCACGTAATTCCTCATCGTAACTCATCATAAAATAAAGATCAAACTTCAAACTGGTAAATTCTCATTTAATCTTACTATTAATCCCACCTTTTTCATGCCAGATCAACAAGGTAGAGAAGGCAAATTATATTTTGTGTGAAATTGGACAGATTTAAGAAACTGGAGCAAAGTGAACAAACTTACACGTGTCGTGCCTTATTAATCACGTGGGATGTACTTTGGTTGCTTTTACAAAACCCCTGTTTGTCAGTGGAAGTGTATGTAAATACAGCACCACCTGGAAAACTGCGGTTAGTGCCTGAGTATATATGTCAGCAGCAGTTTGCAGCCTGTAATGTCAAATCATTGAAGTGTCTAAAAAGATATAGTATTGTGCCATCAGATAATAAATCATCACATGAGATTTTGCACTAAACTACTACTTTCAAGCTGCTTACACAACATAACATACAATGACTGTAACAAAATAGCTGTCTATAATGTTGGTTCGAATGTCCATGTAGCTGGATTGCTCCTCCAGGCTGCCTAGCTGTCAATGGCGGGATTTGTAAATGACAATTATCAGCTCTTTCTCTTCAGGACTTTTGCTTCCCAAATTGTCTGTCATGAAGCTTGAGATCTAACTTACTTTCAGCAAATAATATTTATTTTATCATGAGGTCACTTCTCTGCATATTTTCCCTTTAGTAAATTTTAGAACAAACTTTTCATTCACTGGAGAAGGCCAACTGCTATTGATGTTAAACAAATAACCTTTTTACACAGTCCTATCAGTTCAGGTACCAAGCAAAATTAGCTAAAGGGAAATCATCTCAGCCCCAATTCAGTTCAGGTGCATCTTCAAACTTACCAAGAAGAGAAATTCTTTAAAACAATGTTTTGCCCAAAGCAGATATAAAATAGTCTAAAGAAGAGTCTCGACCCAAAACGTCACCTATTCCTTTTCTCCAAAGATGCTGTCTGACCCGTTGAGTTACTCTAGCTTTTTGTATCATCTTCGGTTTAAACCAGCATCTGCAGTTCCTCCCAACACATCAAGTAGCTGGGGCATCGTGTGTCACCACACAACAGCTGATGCAAGAGACCCAGCCAGATCTAGCGTCTATACCACTACGCATGACAGAAGCTTCACAGCTTCTGTGAGAAGCCAGGCCCAGTATGTGAAAGAGAGAAGTGTGGAAAATATGTGCAGGGCCCCAAGAGATGTTACTTATTAGACATCAAATTTTGTTCATGATTAATGCTTCACCAGGACCCTCAAAAAAAACATTTACTCATGAAGCTTTTTTTGAGCAGGCTGCTGGTTCATGTACTTCACAGCTCTATACCAGTGGGCATAGAGTGTGCTTCCAGCTGGGTCCTTTGGTAGTAGTAGGCCCCCCTCGGTCATGACTGACCATGGGTGATGCATCCTAGTTTGTCGGTGGGCGATGTTATATGGAGGACAGACTTGTTGCCCATGCAGCACGTCCCACCCTCTCCACATCGCTGATTGATCCAAACGAACAGCAAGGCCATTACAGTTTGGCACCAGCGCTGTCGCAGGAGCTGCCAGAGTGAGGTTGTAGACAACGACGAACTGCCTTAGGGGCTCCGACTCCAGATTTTCTTGAGGTTTACTCCTGGAGTCTTTTCCATGACTGGATATGGCCACAAGGCAGTAGAGGTTTTAAATCAGAGTTTTCCCTCTCGTAGATGGACTGCCTTCCCAGGCTGACGAGCCCCATTTGCCCAAGACTCGTGGGGGCGGGAGCACTACCTTCCCGTGCGGGTCTATAGCACCTGCCCACTGCCCTTTGGTACCACAGATTGCATACAGCACTGATTTATTACCCCGTCTTCCATTTTCATACAGGCTCCTGCCATTGCAGGCCGCATTGAGGCCCTCCTGAGAATGGTACCAGCATGTACCACCATGGGCAATGGAAAATTGGCAAAAGAGCAATTCTTTTGACCGTCCACCAGCTCGCAGCAGCAGGGCCGCCTGCTCAAAAGATGGAGAGGAGGTTATCCCCCGTGACGGGCAGAGATCACCAGGTGGGATCGGGATCACCAGCGAGGAAAAGGCGTCACAATTCCCCGTGTCCTTGCGATCAACGAAAGAATCGCAGATCTCCATCGACGGCCTCTCTCAGAGGGAGTAATGGCCACCAGGGTCACCTTCCCATCGTGCTGCCCCGCGCCCGCATGACGATAACGGCCGCCGCCGCTGCCATGGTCTAGGACCTGAGCCGAAGCGCGAGCATGCTTCGTGTTCAGCGGCTGGGCTGTGGGCAGGGCTGGACACTGGAACAGCTCCTGTGAGCACGAGGAGCCATTGTTATGTCATCCAGCTCATTAGATTTTAAAAATATGTCAGATTGGTGAAAAATTTTAGTAAAAAAACCGGGAAAAATCAAATTTATAGATGAGGTGATTTTTGAAATCATGATACCGCGTCGGGTTTTCGAGGAGATGTGAATCAAAGAAAAGGTTCCAGCAAGCATCCCCACACGTGAACATCCAGAATTTTATAAGTTACTAGACCAAAGGGGACCCGTTGGGTCCCGTCCCCTCAACGCGCGGTTGTGGGGGGAGGGGGCAGCCTGCGGCGTCACACATACACACTAACCAGCCCATCACACACACGCACACAAACCACCCCCATTGATATTATAATAATATTATTCATTCATTCCTTTTACCCCATCCACGACCCTATCCACTCATGCATAGCCCCAAACTCGCAGGCGCGGCTAGAGAGGGAGGGGGGATGGAGAGAGAGGGACAGAGAGGGACACAGAGGCATAGAGAGGGACACAGCACAGAGAGGGACACAGAGGGACACAAAGGCACACAGAGGGGCACAGAGGCACACAGAGGGGCACACACAGGGGGACACAGAGGCGCGGAGAGGGACACAGAGGGGCAGAGAGGGGGACACAGGGGGGCAGAGAGGGGGACACAGAGGGGGACACAGAGGGGGACACTGAGAGGGAGACAGAGAGGGTCACAGAGGGACACAGAGAGACACAGAGCGACACAGAGAGGGACACAGAGAAGGACACAGAGAGGGACACAGAGAGGGACACAGAGTGACACAGGCAGGCACACAGGGACACAGCACAGAAAGTTCCATCAGCACAGAAAGGGTCACAGAGGCAGAGAGAGGGTCACAGAAGCAGAGAGGGGACAGAGAGGAAGAGAGGGACACAGAGACACACAGGGGGACACAGAGAAGGACACAGAGAGGAACACAGAGAGGACACAGAGAGGGATACAGAAGGACACAGAGGGACAGAGTGGGACACAGAGGCAGAGGGAAGGATACTGAGGCAGAGAGAGGGATTCAGGCAGAGAGGGGGACAGAGGCAAAGAGGGGGACAGAGGGGAAGAGAGGGACACAGAGGCACAGAGGGGGGCACAGAGGTTCGAGAGGCACAGAGAGGGAGAGGGAGAGCAGGAGAGGCGAGAGAGAGCGTGAGGGGGCAGAGAGGAGGCAGGGGGAGAGGGAGGGGGCAGATTTTAAGGAGTTGGGGGGGCGCATCGTCAGAGGTGAGGGCTGGTTCTTGAACACAATATTCACTCACTCCCGCGTTGCTGGGAGCGCGAGCAAGAAGACAGCGTGTTTTTTTTCAAAGGCCTTGCGATCGACGCGACTGGCAGCGCGTGCGGTTAGCAGCGGGAGGGAGGGGCAGAGGAGGAGCATGACCGGTGACCGCCGGTGACCGCCGGATCTGCAGAATTTGCTTGTTCTTTCTGCGCCTTTTGAAGAATGGGGGGGGGGGGGGGGGGGGGTGGAGGGTGGTGATATAACTCGTGGAAAACAGCAGCTGCTTTAATCCAGAACCGGGGGGGGGGGGCTGAGCCATGAGCCATGAGCCATGAGCCATGAGCCATGAGCCATGAGCCAGGTGGACCACGAACAAAGGCATTTTGATGTCTGCAGCTGGCCAGCGGATATATTTGAAAACAATGACAGTTTGGTGGTCAATTTTAGTTAAAAAAAAACTCAGGAAATAATTAACCAAATTTACAGTGGACTTTTGCAATCATAAGGTAAATTTCTACCAGAATATGTAAAAATGTCACGGTTATTGTGATGTCAGCTGGCCAGTGGTTATATTTGAAAATAAAGTCAGATTGGTGAACAATTTTAGTAAAAAACTCAGGAAATAATTAACCACATTTACAGAGGAGTGGATTTTTCAAATCATAAGGGAAATCTGTACTGAAATATGTAAAGATTTCTCCGTTGTGGCATCTGGTTTTCAAGGAGATGTGATTCAAAGGCGAAATGACACACACACACACGCTCGCACGCACGCAGGCACGCATGCACACATGCACATTATATAATACATGATATGATTATTGTCAACTTGAATAAATTTATTGCAGACACTACTTTTATAAGAAACTCTGACCGCATGTTGTTCCCTTATGGTGATACGGATAGAAATGTTGCAATGATAATGGTCCCTTTGTATTGATATGAAACATGCCATTTTACACAAAGACAGTCCATATATGTAAATATGCAATATTAATCCTCTGTTCTGTTTTGAAGGTTAGCCATATTGAATGTGCAATCCAAATCCACATATTTTGTAAATAATATTTTCTTGTGTGCTGGTATTTCAGAATTGCCTCTCTCTATGCCTTTGTATCCATTCTCTGTGTCCCTCTCTGTGTTCCTCTCTGTGTCCTTCTGTGTGTTCCTCTCTGTGTCCCTCTCTGTGCCTCTGTGTCCCTCACCGTGCCTCCGTGTCCCTCTCTGTGCCTCTCTGTGTGTCTCTGTGTACCTCTCTGTACCTCCGTGTCCCTCTCTCTGCCTCTGTCTCCCTCTCTGTGCCTTTGTATCCCTCTCTGTGCCTCTGTCTGACTCTCTGTGATTCTGTGTCCCTCTCTATGCCTCTGTGGCCCTCTTTATGCCTCTGTGACCCTCTCTATGCCTCTGTGACCCTCTCTGTGCCTCTGTTCCCTCGCTATGCCTCTGTCTCCGTCTCTGTGCCTCTGTATCCCTCTCTGTGCTATTGTGTCCCTCTCTGTGCCTCTGTGCCCCTCTCTCTCTATCCCCCTCCCTCTCTAACCGTGCCTGCGAGTTGGGGGCTATGCGTGAGTGGGTACAGCGGGGCATGGGGTAAAAGGAGTGAATTAATAATATTAATATAATATCAATGGGGGTGGTTAGTGTGGGTGTGCGGGGGCGTTTAGTGTGTGCATCTGACACTGCAGGCTGCTCCCTCCCCTCGCAACCACACGTTGAGGGGACGGGACGCAATGGGTCCCATTTGGTCTAGTAACTTATAAAACTCTGGATGTTTGCTTGTGGGGATGCTTGCTTGAACATTTTCTTTGACTCATATCTTGAAAACCCGACGCGGTAATGGTGAAATTTGTACTAATTTCGATAGAGATTTACCTAACGATTTCAAAAATCCTCTCATCTGTAAATCGGATTCATTATTTCCCGAGTATTTTTTACTAAAACCGGGCTCTGGATTAAGCAGCTGACAAGTTACTTTAATCTCCCCCTCTTTACAATCTGACATTTTTTAAATCTAACGATCTGCATGACGTCATAATGGCTCCTCTGTGTCCCTCTTTGTGCCTCTATGTCCCTCTCTGTGCCTCAGTCTCCCTCTCTGTGCCTCTGTGTCCCTCTTTGTGCCTCTATGTCCCTCTCTGTGCCTCAGTCTCCCTCTCTGTGCCTCTGTCCCCCTCTCTGTATCCCTCTTTGTGCCTCTGTGTCCCTCTGTGGGTGCCTCTGTGTGCCTCTGTGTTGCCCCACCTGCGAGTTGGGGGCTATGTATCAGTAGATAGGGCGGGGCATGGATTAAAAGGAGTGAATAAATAGTATTAATATAATATCAAGGGGGGTGGTTAGTGTGTGTGTGTGGGGGGTGGGTAGTGTGTGTGTCTGAGAGGTTGGTTAGTGTGTGTGTGACGCCGCAGGCCGCCCCCTTCCCTCGCAACCGCTCGTCGAGGGGACGGGACCCAACGGGTCCCACTTAGCCTAGTATATAATAAACATATCATGTTAGCAGAAGAAGTTTTTTGTCTGAAGAAGACTCCCGACCCGAATCATCACCTATTCCTTTTCTCCAAAGATGCTGCCTGACATGCTGAGTTACTCCAGCATTTTGTGCCTATCTGCAGTTCTTTGTTTCTACATTTTGGCTTACTCCACAGTAAAATCTCCTCAAGGTTTGCTTTCTTTGGTTTGCTTCCACTCTCCAACAGTTCTGTCACCCAACCTTTTTCTCCAGAAATGCTACCTGACCCATTGAGTTACTCCAGCACTTTGTGTCTATGTGAGCTGAAGTGTTCATTATGTGCCCATCCCAACCTCCTCCAGTAACTGTGTGCTGAATTGCAGAGTGGAGGAGACTCTTGTGATTTAATTGCCTATAATGAGCAGGAGGTACATCTGGGGATCCACCACTGTGCAGCTGAAGAGGGCTGAGCCATTTGGGGTATGGTATATAGAGAGAAATGTTATGCTGCTGCTGCTTTATGAGCCCCATAAAAGTCAGCGGAGAGAAAAACTGCTTCAAACACAAGCCCACAAATTAGCCACCCCTAGAGCTGATATGCTTCATCTCAGTGATCAGCCGCTCTTCCCTGAAGGAGGCTCAGGTCCAGTATATTTGCCATTTGGAATTCCTATCTTACATCAACGGTCAACGGTCTTACATTAATGGTACAGAACGCCACAGGAGATCCTTCTTCCCTGTACAACTGTACAGGGAAGAAGGATCAAGAAACTGTACAACTTCAACATCTTTCATGGTGTAGACTGACCACCCCCCCCCCCTCCAAAATCTTTCCACATCCCCAATCTTTTCCACTCATCACTTTAATTTCATGCTTCATGTATCTTGTGTTTTATGACAACGACATAGAGTGATACAGTGTGGAAAGAGACCCTTTGGCCCAACTCGCCCACACTGACCAACAATGTCCCAGCTACACTAGTCCCACTTGCCTGCGCTTCATCCATATCCCTCCAAACTTGTCCCATCCATGTACCTGTCTAAAGGGCCTATCCCACCTGTCCTACCCACTATACGAGCTAATTCAAGAGTTCTCCCGATTTTCCCCTGATTCGAACTCGGAGAATTACTGTAATAGCCGGTCGTAGGTACTTGGGTCTCTCGTGGACATGTTTCAACATGTTGAAAAATCTTCATGAGTCTTCACAAGCTTACCGCGTTTCTCGTGCACCTGCCCTTAGCGTTACGAGCTGCTAAGAGACGTCCTGAGCTCCGCGTTCCCCGTACGTGCATTTTACGTGCTTACCGCGAGTTTGATTTTTTTTTACTTGGGAGAGCTCTTGAATTACCTCGTACAGTGGGACAGGCCCTTTACTGTTTCTTAAACTATGGGATAGTCCCAGCCTCAACTACCTCCTCTGGCAGCTTGTTTCATACACCTACCACCGTTTGTGTGACAACGTTACCCCACGGATTCCTAATAAATCTTTTCCCCTTCACCTTGAACCTATGTCCTCTGGTCCTCGATTACCCTACTCTGGGCAAAAGACTCTGTGCATCTACCCGATCTATTCCTTGCATGATTTTGTATACCTCTATAATATCTCCCCTCATCCTCCTGCGCTCCATGGAATAGAGACCCAGCCGACTCAACCTTTCCCTATAGCTCACACCCTCTAGTCCTGGAAACATCCTCGAAAATCTTTTCTGAACCCTTTCAAGCTTGACAATATCTTTCCTATAACATGGTGCCCAGAACTGAACACAATATTCTAAATGCGCTCAGCAACGTCTTATACTGCAAAATGACCTCCCAACTTCTATACTCAATACTCTGACTGATGATTGCCAAAGTGCCAAAAGTCTTTTTGACCACCTTATCTACCTGTGACTCAACTTTCAAGGAACCATGCACCTGTACTTCGAGATCCCTCTGCTCTACAACACTACCCAGTGGCCTACCATTTACTATGTAAGTCCTACCCTTGTTCGATGTCCCAAAATGCAAAATCCCACACTTCTTTGTATTAAATTCCATCAGTCATTCCTCCTCCTGCCTGGCCAATCTGACTGTTGGCAGATCAATTTCCCTCCTGGGATGAATAAAGTTCTATCGTACCGTATCATATCATTCTAAAAATTGAAAAAAGCTCTGCTTCTAAATGGTCATGCTGCCTTTGCCCTTGTAAAACAAAGTTGCATAGGGTTGTAATAGGCTTGTACATGATCCAAAATTATCTAATTGAGCTTTTTGAATGATTAAAGAAGGTGACAGATTGGTTACAGGGAAAATAACTTCATCCACTGTTAGTGTTTAAATTTTAGAGATACAGCAAGGGAGGGAAGGAAGATAGGACTATTCGGTGAGCTTTTGTAACTTTGTCGGTGCCAAAAACGTGGCAACACTTGTGTACTGCCTAGGTGAGGTCTGCTATATGATTTTGCCGAGTTGTATGTAAAAGAAAGCATGTGGTACATGTGACAATAAAGTATAATTGAATAATTGAATAATGGAATCAGGCCCTTTGGCTCAGAGAGTCCACGCCAACCATTGACCACCTGCTCACATTAGTTCTATGCTATCCCCACTTTCTCATCCACTCCACGCTCATCAAGGCCAATTTTACAGAGGCCAATTAACCTACAAACCCGCATTTCTTTGGGATGTGGAAGGAAACCAGAGCACTTGAAGGAGACCAACGCGGTCACAAAAAGAACATGCAAACTCCGTACAGATGGCGTCCAAGCTCAGGATTGAACGCGGGTCTCTGGTGCTGCAAGGCAGCAGCTCCACCAGCTGAGCTGCTATGTTGCAATGGTGTGCACCATGAAAGCAGACACTCTTCCATGCATGGTTGGTGGAGATGTGAAACGTCACTCTTTTACAAAGCAGAGGCTGGATCAATTGAGGAGTTGAAAATTGAGATGGATAGGTGGAGGAATTAGGGATTACAAGAAGGGAAAGGGAAAAATAAAAATTTGAACTTATAATCAACGACCTATTTGAATGGTGAAACACGAACGAAGGGCTGAATAGCATTCGCCTGTTTTTCCATGAGGATTATTCGATTCAGTTATAGGCCAGAGAGTGCTCAATGCTTCTAACTTTATAAGGAGTCAGTACCTTCAAGAAAGGGAAGCTTGATTGATGAGGAACATCTCTTTCCCAGATATGGGACGCGCTCAAACCATTGTCTTATTTCATACAACTAACAAGCCTCAATTCACAACTATACCAAAAAAAAACTCCAAATTATTTTATAAATATTATAAGTAGCATTTAAAATGAAAGGTTAAAAAGTTTAAATAAATATATCTTTACATTTCGGAGTTGACAATTTATTTGACACTAAGTGAACTATTTAATCATCAGTAAACCTGGCAGTTTTGAAGCAAGTTTAAAGCTGAGCTTGTTGAATTTGACGATTCTGAGCATATGTTTTATCTTTAAGCACAAATGTATGTATTTGATAGGGTTAAAGCTGTGACTGTGTTGTGTCTTTATGTGGAGCTGACCACACACATAAACATTGAAGTTTTACTTGCATCAGGAAATTCTTTTTGTAAATGCTCATTCATGTATACAAACATATGCTGCTCATTATATTGTGTTTACTTATGCCATATATAGTTGTTTTACCCTTAATCTACTCACACTCCAAAGGTTCACCCTCAAAATGATTGCAATCTCATTAAGGCCATCTTTATCCAAACATTAAAAATCATTTATCTAATAATGATGGTATTATAATAATGATCCCAGTTTCTTACAGTAAATCTGTACCATTATTTTAAAGGATATTTGGCCATTCTCTAATCCATGCAATATATTACTTGTTCTGCTCGCATCTGAAAAAATAATTTAGCTTCACAAAATGCCCTCCTGGACAGCTACAAAGAATAATTTGCTGAATTGTTGAAATGATGAATGAATCACTGGTGGAAGAGGGGATTTTCTGGTCAAATTCCACTAGTTGTAGAGCCAAAGTAATGGCTGAGAAATTTCCCAGCTAAACCAATGTTAAGCTGTGCTAAGTCATAAAATTTACTTTTAGACTTCACTTTAGACTTTAGAGATACAGCGCGGAAACAGGCTCTTGGGCCCACCGAGTCCGCAGTGACCAGCGGTCACCACATACATTAGTACTATCCAACACACTAAGGACAATTTACAATTTTACTGAAGCCAATTACCCTACAGATCTGTATGCCTTTAGAGTGGGGGAGGAAACCAGATTACCCAGAGAAAACCCATGGGGGGAATGTACAAACTCCGTACAGGCAGATTCAAGATTCAAGATTCAAGAGAGTTTATTATCATGTGTCCCAGATAGGGCAATGAAATTCTTGCTTTGCTTCAGCATAACAGAATTATAGAAGGCATGAATACGTAACTCTTCCTCATGTCATAGTCAACAACCATAGTCAGTGTAGAACCTGGGTCTCTGGCATTGTAAAGGTCCTGTCCCACTTGGACGACCTAATCCACGAGTTTAGAAGACCCAAGATGAGTTGAAAAAAATGTCAAGGTCGTGTTGACTCGCCGAACTAAACGACCTTCTACGACCTCCTACGACTATGTCTACGACCTCCTACGACTATGTCTACGACCTCCTACGACCCCCCTCGACTTCAGTCTTCCACACCTAAGACCAACTACGACTAGCTACGAGTGGAAAATGATCACATGATAAAATGATGTCATGTTTGCATTTTTTTTCACAGGTCAGTTACCGACCTACGACTATCTACGACTACCATCATGACCTACTACGACCTAGACTACGAGTAAAAAGTATAAATTTTTTCCATGCCGACCTTTTTTTTACTCGTGGACATTTTTTATCAGGTTGGAAAAAACGCTGCGACGTACTTGAGGTCACGAGTACGCAGAGACCACTCACAAGCATGAGGAAGAGTTACGAAGACCTCCTACGACCTCGTGGCGACCATGCTGCGAGTATGAGTCAAGGGCAAACTCGGCAGAGGTCGCTAATTTGGTCGTGAAAGTGGAACAGGGGCTTTAGGCAGCAGCTCTACTGCTATACCACTATGCCACAAATATATTATTTGAATATGAGAAAATTACAGTGAAAACTTGGTGCCTTACTGCAAAGTCACATATAGTATTTCTTCTAGCTTCTCCTTGTACCTAGTCACCCTAACACATGGAGGAGCACAAGTAGACACTGTGACATCCCAGTAAGAGGTTGCAAGTCTGCATGGTAACGACTAGATCTTGCCCCCAGCATGTTTGGCCTACAGACAGCAAGGGCCACTCATGGAGTAGTTGTTCTTCTCAATGCTCATGAGGCTTGCTTCATTGTTGGTTAAAGGAAACATGCCCAAGCAGGTAGAAGTTTGGATCTCTTTAATAAAAATGCCAATTGATGCATATTTACTTGGGATTTTTTAACCTGAGGTTGGCAGATTTTTGGTGACCACTGATATTTTGAGATTTGAGGCTAAGGCGAGGTCACTGAAGTTAGGTCACAGACCGGAAATTATGTTTTTAAACAGCAAAACAGGCTCAAGGGGCCAATTGGCCTGCTCTGTGTTGGTCTGAAAAAGTAACTAAGTACCCCTGTGACTGATAAACTGCTCACTGGAAACAACTATACAAATTACTTGCATTGAGGAAATGAGGGAAGGGAAGTGAGATGGAGATCATGTGGAACTGATTGAGTTCTGTAACGACAACTTAGATTGATGAATCGGGTTAGAATGTGACATTGCATACCTTTCATCTGGAAATGGCTGGAGAAGCTGTTTACCCAAGATCAGCTGCCATAAGGCTTACAAACCACGAATGTTAACACAGTGTGGTAAGATCTTCATACCTCGGACAGAGTTAAATCCAAACTAAACCTGTGAAGATAAAATAAACAGAGAATGAGTAAGCTTATCCAAACATCTTGCTCACTTAATGTTAGCTCCAGTGCATCCACCTTGTCACTGTTTATGTATCCCTGTTCTGAACATTTGTCAGTTGCTGTAGAACAAGAGAGGGATCAAGGCACTTGGTATGGGATCTTGGGTGAATGCCAGAATCCTCCATCCAGTAGCAATTTGATTTCACACTGACAGTGCAGCTGCATTTCCATGTGGCTAATGTTCAAGGTTGATTTTCCTTTTTCTGTTTAAAACCTAGACTAAATTGATCTTGTGTTCATAAAAAATGAAATAAATGTTGGGAATGTTTGGATCTTGGAATTCCATCATGTTGCCCGACATTTTTGCATTACACGATAAATTCAGCATGGGTGTTTGGGACATCCAAGTACATGTGGGTCTCCATGGTTCTCCATCCATGTGCCTCACATAGGCACAGAGATAGCTGAATGACCAGCATTAAGCGGTAACAGTCGTTCACCAGAGGAAGAAGGCCTGCTCCAACATAAGTTACATTCTACCTTTACTTGTGTTACCGCTTGGAGGTCCTCTAGTCACATTGACCCAGACCCATCACCAATAGTGCCAGAGTCACCTGCAAGTCCTTCTTCTTTCCTTGAATGTTGAATGTTGCCCTGACCACTCAACTTTGTAACTAAAGCACGGCTTTTCCATAAAATTACACAGAAAGCCAAGGCACATCGAATATGTAACATAGAACAGTGCATCACAAGTACAGGCCTATCCGCTCACAATGTCTGTGCCGAACAAAGATGCCAAGACCAAATCCTAACTGCCTGCACATGATCCATACACCTCCATTCCTTGCATATCCATATGTCTATCCAAAAGTCTCTTACATTCCAATATTGTATCTGTCACAACCATTGCCTCTGGCATCATGTGCCAGGCACTCACTGCCCTCTGTGTAAAAAAACTTGGCATGCACATCTCCTTTAAACTTTGACCCGCTCACCTTAAAAACTATGCCCTCTAATATTAGATTTTTCCATTTTGGGAAAAAGATTTACCCTATCAATGCCTCTCATAATTTTATATGCTTCTGGTAGGTCTCCCCGCGACCTCCAGCATTCATGAGAAAACAATCCAAGTCTTTCCAACCTCTCCCTGTAGTTATTATCACTTAATCCAGGCATCATTCTGGTAAACCTCCTCTGCATCCTTTCCAAAGCCCCTACATCCTTCGTGTAACGGGACGACCAGAACGCCAATACTCCGATTGATAAAAATACCTCTATTGATGTTCCTGAACACATCATCAGTGATGTAAGCTGGGGTCATTGGGTGTTTCGGGTCTTTCAACATCAGACACCCTCGTCCAGGCGACCCAGCCGTGGTTGATCAGACCACGACTTGTGTTCAGGTGGCATTCGCTCCTCCCCATGCACCTTCTCTCCTGATCCAGAGCCATCTCGAGGCCTTCTCTGCTGCCTCTGTGGTGTTCTTGATGGCTCTTCTCCTCGCCACTCCATTGATGCCCAGTGCACTCAAGGCTTTGTAGAGCGATTGCCCTGCAAAACCTCTGCAGCCAACCTCGATGGGCACACACCTTGCCTTCCAGCCCTGCTTACGGCAGTCTATGACCAGCTCTTCATACTTGGTCATCTTCCTCTCGTGGGCCTCCTCCATACGGTCCTCCCACAGCATGGTCAGTTCCAACAAGACGATGCTTTCTGTCGCCTCTGAGACCAGGAGGATGTCTGGCCTCAGGGTGGTCGTGGCAATGTGCTGTGGGAACCTCAGCGGTTTCACCAGGTCTACGGAAAGCTGCCAGTCCTGCGCAGTCGCCAGGATTCCTGACGGATTCCTGGCTGCTGTGGTTCTTGGCAGCTGCACTCCGGCCTTCACGAAGGTGATCATCTGGGTGGTGGGCTGTGCTCATCTGCAGCTGCTGATTCCCATGCTGATGGCTTCTGCAATGGGTTTAAGAACCTGGTTGTGATGCCAGGTGTACTGACCCTGCCCAAGAGCCTTTGGGCAGCAGCTCAGGATGTGTTCCAACGTCCGCTTGCCTGAGCATTGCCCCAGATGAAGAGGTTCGATGGGCTGGGCAGGACATCATACACTGCCTGGACCAGGGACTTGATGCGCTGTGGTTCAGCCTGCCAGAGCTCAGTCCATGTGACTTTTCAATCCATGGCCTGCTCCCACCTTGTCCAGGCTCCCTGCTGCCTCAATCCAACTGCTCTGGTAGACCTCTCCTCCTCCACCACTGCCCTCACTTCCTCCTGGACCAGCCTGCGCCTCTCCTCTCACTTGGCCTTGTCAAACTGGGGAGTTGGGAAGATTCTCAGGCCAGCTCTTCCCCGATTCACTGCTCCCACCAGTACTCTGTGGTATCTCCGAGACTCCACTTGCAGCAAGGCATCGCCAGCTGCACATGTCCTTTAAACTTTGACCCTCTCACCTTAAAAACTATGCCCGCTAATATTAGATTTTTCCATTCTGAGAAAAAGATTTACCCTATCAATGCCTCTCATAATTTTCTATGCTTCTGGTAGGCCTCCCCGCGACCTCCAGCATTCAAGAGAAAACAATCCAAGTCTTTCCAACCTCTCCCAGTAGTTATTATCACTTAATCCAGGCATCATTCTGGTAAACCTCCTCTGCACCCTTTCCAAAGCCCCAACATCCTTCCTGTAAC
Source organism: Raja brachyura (assembly GCA_963514005.1). The sequence continues at coordinate 63,972,301 of OY740783.1, forward strand.
GGGACGACAAGAACTCCAATACTCCAAATGCAGCTTAGCCAAAGTCCAATAAAGACATCCTGACGTATACTCATTTCCTTGGCCAATGAAGGCAAGTATACCATATTCCATGCGTTTTTGGGTTTGATTCAAGATTTGAAATAAATCATCTGGGGCTCCTGCTCCTGATTACTAACTCAAGCACATTCAGGGTGTTATGGACATGAACCGCAAGATCCCTCTGTACATCAATGCCTTTAAGATTCTTGCCATTTCTTGTATATTTTCCCTTTACATTCGACCTCCCAAAGTGGAACACCTCACACTTGGTCGGATCTGCCATTGCTCCAGCCGTTTCTGTAGCTGACCTATATTCCACTGTATACTTTGACAGCCTTCCTCCCACCCCAGTTGGTGTCATCTGCAAACTTGCTAAGCAACTGAACAATGTATATGTCCAAGTCATTAATGTATATCACAAACAGCAGAGATGGCAGCACAGGTCCCTGCAGAACTCCACTGGTCACAGATCTCCAGCCTGAATATTATCCTTCCACCACAACCCCATGTTTTCTATCAGTAAGCCAATGTTTGTACACAGGATGCATAGAAGTCATTGATCCAACCTGAGCTTCACAAGACACTGGCATGGGTGCCCTGCACAACATTAATGTGTGTTTTCAAGTTTGCACAACTTTTTAGCCATCCTCAAAAAATATTTTGTTACATTCACCACATGATCTATGATTCATGTTAACAGACCATGCAAGGCGGCCCATCCCACATTAATCTGATAATTATTTATTGGAACTGCAGCTATGTTTGAAAGAACAGTTTATAAGAAAAGCTGGGGAGTACATCCATAGGATCCAGACTAGTTTACTAATATGTTCCCAATCTCTTTCTTGACTGAAGTACATCATTAGTTTTTGGGTTTGATTCAAGATTTGAAATAAATCATCTGTGGCTCCTGCTCCTGATTATTAACTAAAGACTTCACTGGAAAATGTACACTGTGTGGTCTGGACATGAAGTTTGAACTTGTCTGTGACTCAAACTCAGTCTGCCAATACACAAAAGTTAATCATTGAAAATCATGCAACCAAGAAGGAGGTATTTCAGCCCATCATATCTGTGCTAGCCCTATCCCATTCTTCCCTCATAGTTTTGCCGTTTCTCCTCTCTCGAGTATTATTTTATTATTTATTTATTATTTTAGAATGTTCTGACCGAATCTGCTTCCACCATTCTTTCAGACAATGATTCCTTCCATCTATTCCAAGCTAGACTGCATAAAATATTCCTCCAACGACTCCATGTTATAATTATGTTACGATTGCTCCATGTTATGAGGCAACATCACATCAATCGTTGATAGATTGTATAGAAGTGCTTAATTTTAAAAGTGCAGCCTTGCCTCTTATCATTGAAGTACTTGGGGTAATCTGCACAATGGGCTTCCTCCCCTCTCGCCTGCTGGTGGAGTGTGCAAGATGGAGTATGCCGGCAACTCCGGGGATGAAGGAGGAGGCAACAGCAGCGGAGGAGGGGGGAGGGGGAGACTGGTCGGAGCAACCGGAGAAGCAGAGGGCAGGTCACTCCATTCACATTCACTTTGCAAAACCATCGGAATTTCAACTGAGCTCTTGTAATTTTGTCCAGATTATAGAAGGCGGCAGAGTACCAGTTGACGGAAAATCGCTGTTCAACCTGTGTATGTTTAGTTTAGTTTAGTTTTGAGATATAGCACGGAAACAGGCCCTTCGGCCCACTGAGTCTACGCTGACCAGCAATTCCTGCACACTTCTAGTACTATCCTACTACACACTAGGGTCAATTTACAATCTTTACCGAAGCCAATTAACCTACAAACCCGCATATCCCCGGAGTGTGGGAGGAAACCGGAGCACATATATATATAAATGTATATATACAAACTTTTTTCGTTGTTTACTATAGTATTGACAGAGTCCTATGTTTACATATCAGTTGTGCCACTGAAAGTAAGAACTTCATCGTTCCGTTTCGGGACATAAAACAATAAAACTATTTTGACTCTCCCTTGACTGTCAATTGACCACTGTCAATTGTTCCAAGTGTGTAGATAGTATCCGGAGGGAGTTAATGGGAATATGGAGAGAATAAATTGGATTAATGAAGTTTGTGTTTAATGGTCATTGTGAATGCAGTGGCCAGAAGGGCCTGTTTTCCTGCTGTTTGACTCTATGACGTCTCGAGCTGGCAAGCAGCCTGGGTTCATCCACGCCGAGGAAGCAACTCACAGCTAAAATATTCATAAAATCTGCCCCTCTGGCATATACCGTTCTTCAGCAATGACCCCAATGGTGAATCTTTTCTTCAATTCCGAAAGTCGTTGAATTACTCCGATTTAGGTTATGTTTATTTACTGAAATGCACAACTTGGCATACAGCAAATAATGCAGCAAAGGCAGGCAGGTCCGCCTTTGTTTTACTACAACACTACTGTAAATTCTAAGCTGAATGTTTTTCTCTTCCCTCAGACAAAAAGACCAAACGTTTATGGTTGATTACTTATCCAACCATGCTCGCATATTTTTGGATGCACTACACAGAAGTTGAGAAGTGGCGCCACGGAAGCCAGCAGTAATCAGCATCTCACAAACAATCACTGACAGCACTAATGTGGTACTCTTTCAGAAAGAATTTCCAACAGTTCTGTCCCCTTTGATTTGTTAAAGCCAGCCTTAGTAACATGCATCATCTTCATCTCTGTGAATGCGTTTCCCGGAGTTAAGCTGCATAACTTTGAATTGTTAATATGAAGCTTTCACTGATATTTTGCGGTTGCCCAAAGGTGTTGGCATGAGACCAGATCCAACTGAAGGCCTGCAAACAGCCACCCCAGCAAATCTTTCTAGGTCTGGGCTGCTGCCCAACCTGCCCAGAGGAAGATAGGCCCCAGTTTGAATGAGTCAATCTTGGCAGAGTTGGGAGGAGATTTGATTTGGTAGCAACGCAAGCAGTTATTTGTGGTGGCTTGCACTATACTCGTTGCTCCCAGCCCCAGAAAAATAAATGAAAACTCACCTGCTGGGCTCCATTTGGCTGGAACTGTACAGAATGAAGGCTGCAGTCAACATGTAAAACAGCAGTCCTACATTGTTGCATAGTTTGCTTATTAATAGGTCCCACTGCCTAACTAAACGGAGCACTGGGCACAGAGTGGTAGATGCTTGTTCAGCAGCTGTGGCAGTCTATCACACTCCATTATTATGGGAGCACATCAGTCTTTTCTCATCAGGAAAGATGGCTCAAAATTGGCTCAACAATACCGTTGATGATATTTTACAAATGCTCCCTTGTCTAACATTCCTATGTAGTCTGCTTTAAGAAATGCTTTTGCTCGTTTATTTTATTGAGACATTGTTGATAAAAAACTTGAATTTACTCAGGTTAGAATAGAAAATTGAAGCGTAAAGTAATCAAATGAAAAAGGGCACATGCTCTTCAGAGATGCTGCCTGACCCATTGAGTTCCAGCACTTTGCGTCCTTTTGTCAAAACGAGCATTTGCAGTTCCTTGTTTCTACTGTATTCAAAAGATATTTCTTTGTACATTGTACATCATCACCTTTAAATTTAAAATGGATTGAAACCGCTCAGAAAAAACTCAAATTCACCTGGACCATTTCCGACATCTCCCCCCTGTTTCTAGACCTCACTATCTCCATCGCAGGTAACAGACTACTGCCGACATCTATTAGAAAACCCACTGACTCCCATGGCTATCTGGACTACACTTCTTCCCACCCTGCTTCCTGTAAGGACTCTATCCCCTACTCCCAATTCCTCCATCTATGCCGCATCTGCACCCAGGATGAGGTGTTCCAAACCAGGGCATCAGAGATGTCCTCATTCTTTAGGCAATGGGGGTTCCCCTCTTCGACTATAGATGAGGCTTTCACCAGGGTCTCCTCTATATCCCGTAGCTCCACTCTCACTCCCCATCCCCCCACTCATAACAAAGACAGAGTCCCCCTTGTCCTCACCTTCCACCCCGTCACATAGAAACATAAACATAGAAAATAGGTGCATGGCTGATCATTCAACTCAGTATCCTGTACCTGCCTTCTCTCCATACCCCCTGATCCCTTTAGCCACAAGGGACACATCGAACTCCCTCTTAAATATAGCCAATGAACTGGCCTCAACTACCTTCTGTGGCGGAGAATTCCAGAGACTCACCACTCTGTGTGAAAAATGTTTTCCTCATCTCGGTCCTAAAGGAATTCCCCCTTATCCTTAAACAGGAACAATCTTCCTGCATCTAGCCTGTCCAACCGCTTAAGAATTTTGTACATTTTCTATAAGATCCCCCCTCAATCTTCTAAATTCTAGCGAGTACAAGCCAAGTCTATCCGGTCTTTCCTCACATGAAAGTCCTGACATCCCAGGAATCAATCTGGTGAACCTTTTCTGTACCCCCTCTATGGGAAGAATTAGGCAATATTCAACAGATACTCTGACATTTTCGCCACCTCCAATGGGATCCCACCACTGGCCACATCTTCCCATCTCCTCCCCTTTCGGCTTTCCGCTCCCTCCGTAAATCCCTGGTTAACTCATCCCTTCCAAACCACTCCCTCCCCTGGTACTTTCCCTTGCAACCACAGGAAATACTACACTTGTCGCTTTACCTCCCCCCTCGACTCCATCCAAGGACCCAGGCAGTCTTTCCAGGTGAGGCAGAGGTTCACCTGCACCTCCTCCAACCTCATCTATTGCATCCGCTGTTCCAGGTGTCAACTGCTCTACATCGGTGAGATAAAGCGTGGGCTTGGCGACCGTTTCGCCCAACACCTCTGCTCAGTACGCATTAATCAGCCTGATCTCCCAGTGGCTCAGCACTTCAACTCCCCATCCCATTCCAAATCTGACCTTTCTGTCCTGGGCCTTCTCTATGGCCAGAGTGAGTCCCACCGCAAAATGGAGGAGCAGCACCTTTTATTTCGCTTGGGTAGTTTACACCCCAGCGGTATGAACATTGACCTCCAATTTCAGGTAGTCCTTGCTTTCTCCCTCCTTCCCCTCCCCTTCCCAGCTCCCCCACAGCCTACTGCCTCCGCTGCTTCCTTTCTTTTTGCCCCCCCCCCATCAGTCTGAAGAAGGGTCGCCTATTCCCGAAACGTCGCCTATTCCTTCGCTCCATAGATGCTGCCTCACCTGCTGAGTTTCTCCAGCATTTTTGTCTACCTTCGATAAAAATGAGGATCTGTTGCATAAAATATTTTTCTCCTCTGATATTTTCAACTGTAAAATTACAACCCTAATGACCATCTCAATATTTCCATCCTGGTGCAAGGTCCCATTTGGAAGGTTGCTTCCCACCAGATTGGTAGCACTTTGAAATCTGTCAGAAATAGCAGATGACAATTGAAAAGCTAAATTCCAAAATGTTTATTTTGGGCCAGGTGAAACTAGAGTGCTCATCCAGTCTCCACAGCGTCAACGTGGGACAGTGCTGCTCTGATCTTCCCCGCCACGAATGCAAGAACATCTTCCCCCCCCCCTCCCACCCCCAAACCCCCCACTCTGGCCGTAAGACCAGTATTTCTTATTGTAGTGGACTCTGGGCTGCACCGGCAGCACACCCCTTTGCAGTGTGCAAGTCACACTGTGTTGCTGAGTGTGTCGAAATGGACTGAAATTCTCAATAAGACACTCAGAAGTTCATTGAAAACATTCACTAATCTCCTCAGGTTTTTGGGTTGTATTTCTGTAAAGACTCATAAAAACACTTTTACATTTGTTGTTTGGCTCGTTGGCTGAGGTATGACATTTAGTCAGGGTGTTGGGGACAACTCACCTGTTCTTTTTGACTAATAAGTTCCTTTATATGTACCTAAAGATTAGATAGTCTGATCTCGTACAAAAGATGGAATAGTTCTTTCAATACTGCATTGAAATGTCAGGTTAGATTTTAAATGCCGTGGGATTTGAACTCATGACCTTTTGACTTGGGGAGATGAGACTGCCACCATTGAGTTATAACTGTCGCCTTTAACCTTTGTAAGAGCAGCAGCGTTGGCTTAGTTCATGCTTCATCCTTCCAATCAGTCGCACCCAATGCTTCCACTGCAGCTCGTTAGGCTCTGAGGTCGTGTGGCTGGGGAATACTCAGTGGGAGGAAACAGGCGATGCCCGACAATGACGATGGATTTGGGATTTGGTGCACTCCGTCCACAACCTCTGCGTGCCCCATTTGTCGAAATCCCAGGAGGTTGCTCAGTGCCTTCATGAATGTTCCTTCTCCATTTTGAGATGCCACAGGCCAGGGATTCTCATGAGACTTTGAGGACGTTAGTGAGGTATTTTCTTTCTCAGGAAGTAATTATCTTCCTGTGAAAAAGCTCAGAGTGCTTGCACCGGAGGTCCAGTGCCAGGCATGTAAAACATGTGACCTGTTCCCCAAGCTGGTCGAGGGTGATCAGGGCCTTGATGTTGGGGGTATGAACTGGGACAGGATGCTGACCTTGGTCCAGCTTTCCCATCAACCTTCTGACTCAGGCATGACTGCCACCGCTGAGTTATAGCTGTCAGCTTTAGCCTTTGCAAGAGCACTAACTATGGCCCAGGTCTTACGACACGTTATACGAGAGGTTAATTTCTCCCCCTTAGTGTTCTTGAGCTGCGTTAAGGCCAATGTACTGAATTGGATATGATCTGATTTTCAGCTCATAAACAAAAACAATCCATCTCTTGTGCAGAGTACAGACGTGCAAGGGGAGGAGGCATGTTGATAAGTTGCAAGATGCCTGAACCCAGGAAACCTCAGCAATGCCTGGAATGTGGAAAATTTCCTCAAAGCCAGCGCGGATCAGATTGCTTGTGTTTTTACAACAATTAGGAGAAATGTGAACTATATATACTGCAGATATTTCAGAATGATAACTTATGCTTTTCTCTGAAACAAAGGCGATTACCCTTTTTTTCCCCTTGTAGAAAGGAATAGACATTGCAGAACCCCCAAGTTATTTTCATTCCCAATTAATGTATGTTCATGGGTAGGGGCTGGTGCCTTGATGTGTGGATAATGTATCCAATAATATGGCAAATGTCTTCATTTATTATTGCTCAGTAAGAAATCAACTCTTTCTCACACATATTATATCTAATGGGCATCTTGGATCTCTCTTTGTTCATCTACTATTATTCAACGACATGTTGCTCCTCAGTAATATATCTGAAAACTTGGAATCTAATTTTCACATGTAATCTGACAAAACCCTCCCCACCAACTCTCCTACCTCTCCACTTTTTCAAAATTCTCAAAATGCACAATCAAAATCCAGTTCTGGAGGACTTCTTCAAAATATGCATACTTTGAGGAGATTTTGCAATGGGGAAGTAAAATTGAGATACAAAGAACTGCAGATGCAGGCTTACCAAAAAAAAAAACATGCTGAAACACAACATGCATTAGTTTTCCAGCACACTCCAAGCTAGTTATTCACTACACTGGCAACCACAGCTTGTACCGTTTCCCATTTACCCATCGCCCTCTTCTTATTTGTCTATGATGACCTCTGCTTCAGCAACATCGCAGTTTTAACGTCTATGTTTTCAAATCCCGCCGTTCCTTTCTCAGTAATTCTAGGATCTTGAGCACTTCCAGTCATACTGTTTCTGCCATTTCTGGCCACCTATTCAGCTGCCAAGGCAATAACTTTCAATTCCTGCCCTAAATCTCTCAACTTCAAGTCTGCTCCCCCCACACCCACCCCCAACCTCCCCCCCCCCCCCCCCCCCAACATATTTTATTGCCACCAATAAAAAACGAATGGTCAGGCATGAATGCATGCAGCTAAGAACTTATTCTAATTTTTGTTCAAAGTTTTGCTGTCGTTTTACTATCTAATGATCTAGTTGCACATTCTTGGGACTATTTCTTTTCCGCTATGTCGCAAATTGATGTCTGGACAAAAATTTGTTTAACATCTTACAGCTGAGAGCATTTTAAAATAAGCAATGGTCGACCAAAATAAAAGTCCAAACTGGCAGTAATTTTCTAACCTTGCATTTATTTACTTTGAAATGAATAATTAGCATAGAAAACATTATTAAGTTTCCATTTGAAGCCAGATAAAATTCCCTTTTCAAGGAAAAGTTGGAATTAGGTTTTGCAGTGGGACTGCATTCCCGGAATAATCAGGATTGACCTGCTGTGGAAAAAACCATTCAAATTCACTCACATTGCTCACTGACATATGCTTGTGTGTAATGTGAAATATGGCATTGTTTATCGTGTGCTGGTTTTGAATTTCTAGTTTGAAGTTCTGTAAACAAAGCTTCACTGATTGATGAACAGATAAATGCTGAGCCTAATCCTGCAGTGACAACAAGAGAGGAGAGAAAGAAAGATTTTCTTGCAGGATGTTAAAATGCACCTTCCAGCCAAAGTACTTCAGTTTAGTTTAGTTTAGAGATACAGCGTGGAAACAGCCCCTTCAGTACACCGAGTCCACACCGACCTGCGCATTAACACAATCCTACACACACTAGGGACAATTTACATTTATACCAAGCCAATTTACCTACATACTATTACGTCTTTGGAGTGTGGGAGGAAACCGAAGATCTCGGAGAAAACCCACGCAGGTCATGGGGAGAACGTACGAACTCTGTACAGACAACACTCATAGTCGGGATCAAAACCTGGTTCTCCAGTGCTGCAAGCGCTGTAAAGCAGCAACTCTACTGCTGCGTCACCGTGCTGCCCTATCTTTGAAGAGTAATCTCTTTCGTAATATAGGAAATGTGGCAGCATGATAATGAGCAAATAAATTGATTTTGTTGTATGAGGGACAATCTTTTGCCGGGGCAATGAACATTATTCCCCTGTTCTTTTTTGACAATGCTGCACACTTGAAAGAACACACTAAAGTGTCAGCTTATATGGAGACACAAGGAACTGCAGACGCTGGAATCTTGAGCAAAATACAAAGTAATACTGAAGGAGCTCAGAGGGCCAGCAGCATCCGTGGAGAGAATGGACAGGCGACGTTTTTGGGTTGGGACCCTACTTCATTTTGATATGTTTTTTTGTCATCAAGTGTCTGGATTGATACATTAACTTACATAGAAAGCAACAAGATCCCAGATTGTATCATTGATGGGCATTGTTAGTTAATCACAGTCTGGAAAGTCGCTGGATCCTCTGGGGAAAATCATCATTATCTGACAACCTCTGCTAGAAATCCCATCTCAGATTGCCACTAAAGGACAGAGTCAGTCTTGGATGCGATGCTCTCCGACTAAATGGTCTCATTCTCATCCTCAGGGCTCCCACAGGAAGAATGTTCATTTGGATAAAGTATCAAAAAAGTGTTTGTGGCTGTGGCAACTCAAGGCAGCACCTTCAGCAGCGAGATGAGAGGTTTGAGACTTAAATAATCTACTTTGTTGCGTGGGAACTTTAAAAAGCCATCTCTTTCTCATCCTTTAAACTAATTGAAATCAATTATTTCATCTCTCAAGACGTCATTCAAGTAATTCCACCAGACAATACCTTTACCATTAAATACAGGTACTGTGAAGTAAAGCCATGATTGAACTTGCTTAGAAATTATCAGAAACTATTAGTCTTTCTCATGTGCAGCTTGAACCGAAGCTAACCTTTTCATATGAGCCAGCTGCACTCAATGATATCATGAGCTTAGAGCACAAAGGAGCACTAAAACAACCCACTTAACCTGCCTTCAAGGTGATTAAGGAGAGAAACAATCTTCAGCTATTCAAACGCCAAGGGTCACAGCACACATTCAACACACCAGGCAGCGACAAACGTAAGACACCAAAATAAGTTTCCTCAGGCTATCTCCATCTATCAATACTGTTTTACCATCCTTATTCAAAATGGAAGTATTTGATAGTTAACTGTTACTTCAGCATTCTTAAGACATATTAGTATTCTTCCGTCTACATTGATTAAATATAATTCTATATTAAAACCAGAATAGATATGTTGTGGTTGTTTTTATTTCTTATCCTAGATCACTGCTGTCTTACAGCCTATAATCTGACATCAAATACTCCATATTTCTCAAGCCAGGTGTTACAAATCCTCTTATCTAACTTAATCTTCAGCCATCAACCTTTGACACAAGAGGTAGTTTTTGCCCCAAGCTTTAGCCTCCTCTGCTAAAACAGTCATTATTCACACAATATGTCCTGTCGAGAAGGTTTACACATAAATAAGCCTGTGCCAGATATTCTGCACCATATCATCAATGTGTCCTCAATAGTCTTCATCTCAGCCTTTACAGGAACATTGCTGTGATAATTATGAGCTTAAACCTATAACACCTTATATCCCATCCAGACAGAGATATGAGATAATTGTTGCAGCTCAAATTATAGCAGCAACAAAACCAAAATGTTGTGATTAGTTTGAGAAATGACCAAAAATCTGATGTTTTTATTCAGCATAGAAATAGTTGAAAAATTGATTACGTTTGCACCTGAACAATATTATCCATATAATGCAATGCTTCAATAGTAGTAATTGTTTGTCATTACTGCCTACGATAGCTTCAAATAATAAATGCTTGAATGTTTGGTTGGTAATTGTTTGGTAAGACAAACTGAGGGATATTATCACATTAAGAATTCCCCAATTAACATTGTAAATGAAAGGCAAATTATCTTTCTCAGTAATATGAAGAATATTTTTAATATTTTGTCATTTAATCCTTGCAATGTTGCAACAAATGTCAGATATCTGAAAAGAGCAGGACTAAGCTTGGTTGGGATGTTCCCTGAGGTCAGATTCCCCACTGACATTTATTGTGAAGGCTGATCACCCGCAGGGAAGCAGTGAGAGAAAATTCTAAAAATGCAATGTTCCTAACTTCAGTGGAAAACTTAAAGGAAATCGCAATTTTTTTGTATGCCTTACAGGACGTGAAAGTCACTGGCAAGGCCAGACTTTAATACCAAGGCTGATTGCCTTTCAACTGCTGTAGTTATTCATGATGGAGTTACTCCCACAGTTAGCATCAATGAAAAAAGTAAAGTAAAGTAAAGTATCCTTTATTGTCATTCAGACCTTCCAGTCTGAACGAAATTTTGTTGCCTTGCAGTCATACATTTAATAAAATAACAAAACACACAATAAACACAAATTAACATCCACCACAGTGTGTTCACCAGGCACCTCCTCACTGTGGTGGAAGGCAAAAGTCTTAAGTCTTTGTCTCTTGTCTCTTTGTGAAAAATCAGCAATAATGTTTCATATGAGGATGGTGCATGTCCGAATGAGAAATTGCAGATGGTGTTGTTCCTATCAATCTGTACTAATAGTAGAATTGTCCATCTGAAGTAGGGCAGCACGGTGGTGTAGCGGTAGAGCTACTGCCTTACAGCACCAGAGACCCGGGTTCGATCCTGGCTGCGGGTGCTTGTCTGTACAGGGTTTATATATGCTCCCTGTGACATGCGTGGGTTTTTTCTGAGATCTTTGGTTTCCTCCCACACTTCAAAGACATACCGGTTTGTAGGTTACTTAGCTTGGTATAAATGTAAATTGTTCTTAGTGTGTGTAAGGTAGTGTTAATGTGCGGGGATCGTTGGTCAGTGCGGACTCAGTGGGCCAAAGGGCCTGCTTCTGCGCTGTATCTCTAAACTAAACTAATAAAAATTGGCAGGTTTTGGAGGTAGCAGTGCATCTTATAGATGATATACATACAATGCACATTGTGGGCCAGAGTAGCGGAGGGAGTCCACAGTTAGATAGTGGATGGGGCAACAATCAGATGGTGCTGAGCTCCTGGACTGTTGGTGCAGAGGCACTTATCCAATATGGGAAGTCTGAAGATTTACCGCTCAACGCATCATAACCAGCCTCTGCTCTTGAAACCACAGAAGTTATGTGGCCATTCTATTTAGATTTCTTCAGCACTGAAGCATGAAGTGTCAGTGAGGCTAACAGTGTTTGGTGTTATCTGGATAGAAATGCCACAGTATCTTTGGGTGATGAGAGATGTACGAGTGAACATGGAAATGAAAAAGCTGCAGTCAGACATTTACCGCACCACCTTTAGCTTTGCGAAATCAGCATTTTATTGACTGGGGCCTTATTGAAATACACTGAGCATCATGAAGTGCCTGCATCCTCAACATTAAGTAAGCCGCTTACCAAAAGTTAAATCAAATCAAATAATTTCAATTCTAAAACCATTATAACAAAATGCAAAATGTCAATTACTGGCAGTCAAACTTTCTGAAACTGAAAATTACATGTTGTAAACGTGGTGTATTACTCGTTCAAGTTTTTTTTGGAAATTGCCATTTGCTTACAAAATGTAAGGGATTTGGAACATTATGGTTAAATTCAGGCCCAAAGCCAAAAATAAAATTTGCCATATATTTGCAATTAGCTTAATGCATTCCCCTCTTGTAAAGAAATAAACTGTTCAGAAAAGACAATATCATTTAAAGAACTGACTGATTGGGGAAATAAATTCCCAGCATTTCCAAATCCTCAAAGGAATGGGCAGCGAGATAGAATTACACCAAGGGGAAAGATGGAAGCACTCAAGCAAAGAAAGCTTAACAGCCTGCAGGAGGATTTATCAGAAGCCACCACAGGTATAGGGCACGCTACGTGCCCATTTGAGCCAGTATGTCTGTAAAGAGTTTTGCCTGTGTAACAGTGGCTCAGTTTGTAGCATAATCCCCTTTGATTCAGAGCATTGTGGAGTGTGTTCTGCTTCAGAAACAACTGAGAAATTTAGTCTAGAGCACTGTTGAGATGCATTCTTTAAGATGATATATTAACTCAAGTCATATCTGCTCTCTCAGATGGATTTCATGGCCCTATTTTAGAAAAAAGCAATCCTGCTATTCTAGTTAAAATGGCTTGTTAATAACATCTGATCTTAATACACAGCTGGATATGGGTGCTTGTTTTTTGCAAATTGTATTTTCTATATTGTATCCGTGATTACACTTCAAGAATTACTTTATCGGCTGTTTTTGTATTTTATAATCATCTCAAAAAACTGCAGCTTCTGTACAACAATTACAGTTGTGAACAATATTCAGAAGGCATGAATGAATCAGCTTCTTCTTCTCCACTGATTGATAAATGCCAACATTAATTAATAATTCAGTATTTTACAGTGTTCCTGGTGTTGTGGCCAATATCTGTCCCTCAGCTATTGCTATGTGGAACCATTGTGATTTCTAAATTGACTGTCACATTTCTTATGTTGTGACTGTTGAATATATTTCAACAGTACTTAATTAACTGCAATCATCAAGACATCTTCGAATAATGAAAAGAGCTATTTTAATCTGGGGTTTTTTCCATTCTTTTAATTGGATGCATTCCAAATTCATTCCCTAGTTGCAATTTCTTACCCATACATTTAATGCCTGTGTTTCAATGTAGATGTAATAAACATGACCAATGCAACACATGCTCTTACTTTACTCATTAGACCGTTTAAATTCCAATGCAAAGTGTTGTGTACAGCTTAATTCGCCCTGCGATTCTATACCCTTTCACTGTGGAGATAGTTATTGTATTTAGTTTCTTAATGTGTATTCTACGGTGTCACTTAATTGAAACAAACATTCCAGCCCTCTGTTCTTAGCATATCTGTTTTTGGCCTCATTACAGTCCTTGGTGATGGATAGGACAGGCTTAACTGATTCTGACCAAGCACGTCTGCTAAAGAGATGACAGAAGTGAAAAATGAAACGGTCAGAGGAATTATTACCACTTTCACTGCACACAGGTGAGAAAATGTTCAAAGGAAACTAAGGAAAATGTCTTGTTTTTAGTCAAATTCACTTAAAAAGGATTGTGATAATACACTTTCTCTGAAGTTAGCTTAATTAAGTACATAAATATCAGGAGTTGCCAATATTCTTTAAAAAAAAAAGCAATTTTTTGTGACAGCCCTGTAACGTTCAACCTATTTAGTAAGAGTGTTATTACACATTAATGTTTGTTAACAAAGACAAATTAGTCTTAAAAGGCAGAACAAAAGCTTACATTCATGCAATGTACAAAGAAGCACTGAGTCACATTATTCTCTTATTAACTAAAGAAGCATTGTCCCCATCCTAAAACCATAAAGAAACTTTCTATTCTATTTTCCAATTATTATTCTCAGGAACTGGGACAATGTGACATTTACTCTACTTCATCATAATGCCCTGAATGCAATTCCTGATAAATTACCCAAGAAAATAGTCCACAAGCATAAACCATGAGGTGTATCACAAATAATTGAGCTTCCCCCCTTCCCTGCCTTCAGTGAGGATCCTCAATGTCTCTGTCATATTTGCTCTAGTGATAAGATGTAGTCTGCTCTGTTCAACGAATGCAATCAACCTGGTGTGCACAATCAAATAAGATCAAATATAACAAGTTGTCCTATAACTTTAGGCTGTGCACGCCATATGCAAGACGAAATAGTGATAAGACCTCACTCTACCTTCCTTCTTCCATAACACTGGCTTCCCCCATGCAATGGTGGACAGAGCCCTTAATTGCATCTCATATATTTCCCATACTCTGCTCTCACCCATTCTCTCCCTGAACAGACCAAAACCAGAACAGCACACACACAATTCCCACCGTCCACCCCATCAGCCTCCATAACTGATCTTCAGAGTCTTCTTCTTCTCCTTCATCTGAAGAAGGGTTAACCCAAAACGTCACCCATTCCTTTTATACAGAGATGCTGCCTGTCCAACTGAGTTACTCCAGCATTTTGTGTCAGCCTTCATAAAAGATCATCTTTGGCAATTCCACTGGCTTCAACAAGATTCTACTACCTGACACATCTTCCCCTCCCCTTACAACATTTCACAACGGACACTCCCTTTGTGACTCCTCAGCTGGCTGTTCCATCCTCATCACCTACTTCCCATCTCATTGAACTTTTCCAAGCAACCACATGAGATACACCACCTGTCCTTTTCCTCTTTCCTTCCCATCATCTAGGGTCTCAAGCGTCTCTCCATGTGAAGAAGCAATTTAATTGAACTTTTTTGCAATCTAATGCTCTGCCTTTGTTGCTCTGCCTTTGTTGCTCGTAATGTGGCCTCTCCTACACTGAAGAAACCAGATGCAGGTTGGGTGATCGCTTTATGGAGCTCCTGCATTAAGTCTCCTCCTGAGCTTGTGTCTGACGGCCACCTTAATTCTCCACTCCACTGCCACTGTGAGCTATTTGTCCATGGTATTTCACACTGTTACAACACAATGCAATTCAATATGAGGAACAGTACCACATGTTCCATCTGTGCAAATTGCAGCCTTCTAGACTCAACACTGATATTCCAATATTACACGATTCATTCCTTTTTTGCACGTATCAGAATCGGCAAAATCAAAATTTTCACAGTTTCCTCTTTCTCAGTCAGTATAGTCACACCTGCCGGAAATGCCCCTCAAACTTGCTATTGACAATACGTAGCAAAGACAAAGAGATATAATCTGATTATAACTGCTACTCTAACTGTTATATTTACAGATTTCATCTCACTTTATCAGGAATATTTCCTTCGTTCTACCCATCCCTCCTCCACTTTCTCTGCTACTGAAAACTAAATAGTTTCGGCTCCTTACAGTTCTGATGGAGGAACTGTCACCCGAGATATTAAATCTCCTTCCACTGGTGCTGCATGACCTGTTCACCATTCCCAGCAATTTCTAATTTTATTTATCGGCTTCCAACAATGGACAATCACGGGCAGATGGGGTGGAGAGGGCCATCAAAATGGGAATTCTGACTTTATCCCAGAATTACTGAGGCATATTCCAGCACTTTACCTTCATTCCAATTGAGATATGCAGACATTTTACAGACTGATTCCAACCATTAAATTCCCAAGCAAAATACTGTGCAAATGCAACTGCTGTCAACCCTACCACCAGAGAGAATGTGATAAATGGGATGTGCACATTGTCTTTTCGTGTTTTGAATATCAATTGCAAGAACCATATATTTTTCCTAACTCCTTACTGTCATGCACAAACAATTTATTGCAATTTGATTATGACAGACCTTCACTGCTATAAATCAGCACATCGCAGAGAGTATCAATTATTTAACCAAATAAAATGCCACTCGAGAATTTTTGTTCAAATGCCAAACCTTGAAAAATGTACCATCATATTTGCTGATGAGAACTTGCACATTGGTTTTAAGTGCAACAAGCTTATAATACAAGACCATGTTTTTTAATCAAAAATAGCTTTTTCATCATAAGAAATTAGGGCGGCACGGCGGCGCACCAGTAGAGTTGCTGCCTTACAGCGCCAGAGACCTGGGTTTGATCCTGACTACAGGTGTTGACTGTATGGAGTTTGCATGTTCTCCCTGTGACTGCGTGAGTTTTCTCTGGGTGCTCCAGTTTCTTCCCACATTCCAAAGACGTGCAGGTTTGTAGGTTAATTGGCTAATTGGCTTCTGTAAATTGTCCCTAGTGTGTAGGATTGAACTAGTGTATGGTGATCACTGGCTGGTCGGCGCAGGCTCGGTGGGCTGAAGGGCCTGTTTCCATGCTCTAAAATTAAAAGTATTAAGCATATTGAGCCTGAAGCTGCTGTTTTAATTTAATGCACTGAATCTATTTTTTGCCTTACGAATTAAGACATGGGTTTAAACCTTATGACAACATAAGGGTATCTCCAACTATTATTTCTAAAGCTTTATTAATCATTGCAAGGATCATTCCCGTGGAGAATAGTCCATTCATTAGGTGGAGCCAAACTATCCACATCCATGAGATAGATTTTTTGATAGGCAGATGGTTGTACAAAGGACAGAGATGAAAAGACAGGTGTGAGACAAAAGGGTTGACGAGTTGGGAATTGGGAGCTAGAGGAAGGAACGTAGATGGAAGGGGATGGGGAGGAAGAAATAGGTGTGAGTCCAGGTGGGGCACAGAGGAGAGAGGAGGTGGAAAAAAGGTGCGGGTTTTTGAAATTGGAGATGTTCATGTAGGCTATGCAAGTGGAATATGAGGAGTTGTTCCTCCAGTTTGCATGTGGCTTCAATCTGGCAATGGAGGACACACAAGACAGCAAGGTCAGTACTCCAGTACTTTGTGTCTTTTCTTTATAAACCAGCATCTGCAGTTCCTTAAGTCTAGCTTGGGGTTCTTGTTTATCCAAGAGGAGAAAGTCATGGATTGCAGTCAAAATATGCCTCCATACGTTTAGTACATGCGGCTTTAGCTCATGCTTGCTCCTTACGGGATTGGGCATCCAGCACATTTGTGTTATACAGTAAAGATCAAATTGCTGTTTCTTCTATTGTAAACCAATGATCTTTGCTTTGATGTGCCCATGGACTAAAATAAAGAGAGTTTCCAGGCACTTGAAACATAGAACCATAGCAAAATAGAAATAGGGTGCAGGAGTAGGCTTTTTGACTCAACGAGCCAGCACCGCCATTCAATATAATCATGGCTGATCATCCAAAATCAGTACCCCATTCTGGCTTTTTCCCTATATCCCTTGATTCCCTTAGGTAAGAGCTAAATCTAACACTCTTGAAAACATCCAGTGAATTGGCCTCCACTGCCTTCTGTGGCAGAGAATTCCATAGATTCACAACTCTCTGGGTGAAAAGGGTTTTTACTCATCTCAGTCGTAAATGGCCTACCCTTCATTCTTAAACTGTGACCCTGGTTCTGGACTCCCCCAACATTGGGAACATTTTTTTCTGCATCTAGCCAGTCCAATCCTTTAAGAATTTAAATGTTTCTATAAGATCCCCTCTCATCCTTCTAAATTCCAACGAATACCAGCGCAGTCGACCCATTCTTTCATCATACGTCAGTCCCGCCATCCCGGGAATTAACCTGGTGAACCTACGCTGCGCTCCCTCAATAACAATAATGTCCTTCCTCAAATTAGGAGACCAAAATTGCACACAATATTCCAGGTGCGGTCTCACCAGGTCTCATTCAACTGCAGTAGAACCTCTGTGCTCCTAAACTCAAATCCTCTAGCAATGAAGGCCAACATGCCATTGGCTTTTTTCACTGCCTGCTCCACCTACATGCTTACTTTCAGTGACTGATGCACACGCACACCAAGGTCTCATTGCACATCCCATTCTAAACTGACAACATTCAAGATAATAATCTGCCTTCCTGGTCCTGCCACCAAAGTGAATAATCTCACTTTATCCACATGAACATATGAACTAGGGAACAGAAGTAGACCACTTGCTTATTCAATAAGATTCTGCTTACGGTTTAACCTCAACTCTGTATTGCTGCCTAAACCAATAATCTCCCATCCTCTTGTTTATCAAGAATTTATAAACCTTTCCTCTTACCACTGCTTTTGACCATGAGAGTTCCAATGATACAATCCTCTGTGAGAGAAAATAAATCACCTCTGCCCAGCCTTAATTGAGCAATCCCTTACTTTTTAAAATGTTGTACATTTTTCCACAAGGAGAAACATCCAGTCCATGTCCACACCATCATGGCCACTTAGGATCTAGTACATTTCAGTCATCGCCTCTCCCTCTTCGAAACTCAGTAGATACAAGCCGAGCTTGTCTGACCTATCATCAAAAGATGGATGGGAATGTCACAATTTTCAGCCAGAATAGCTCAGGGAGAGGGGGGGGAGGGGGGGGGGGGGGGGGAGAGAGAGAGTGCACAATCAATTTACAGCGATCAATGATACAATAAATTAATATTTAATGATACGATGTACTTAGATGACTGGACATCTTTAATCAATACTAGACTAAGTGGGACCCGTTGGGTCCCTGTCACTCGGGAGGCCTGGTCCCCCAACACAAACTGTTCCCCAATGCAATATTCCACCACTCACCCATTCCCCCAACGCAACCCGTTCCCCCAGCGCAATATTCCACCACTCACCCATAGCCCCCAACTGCACAGGTGCAGCTCATCCCCCAGCACTCCCTCCCCCTCCTCTTCACCCTCCCTCTTCTTTCCCCTTTCCTCCTCTCCTCCCCTCCCCCAATACCTCCCTCTCCTTTCCCCTACCCTTAGTCACTCCCTCCCACCGTAACTCCTCTCCCCTCCCTACCCCCCTCCTATCCCTCTATCCCCCACATCCCCACTCCTCACCTCCCCTATCCCCCCACTATCCCTCCTCACCTCTCCCACTGCCCTCCTCTCCCTCTATTCCCCACTCCTTACTTCCCCCACTCCCCCCTCATCTCCCTCTATTCTCCCTCCTCCCCCACTTTCCCCCCTCTCCCTCCCTACCCTCTCACCTCCCCAGGATCTTGAGCATGCCACTCCTTTCCCCCCTTGCATGCCCGGACCAGCAGCATCGCCACCCTCAGCGCCCAGGCCTCGGATCCTCGGTTCGGCCTCTCCCCTTCCCCGGAGCAGCAGCAGCAGCCATCGGCCTCAGAGCCAGCTTGAGTACCCAGGCCCAGGATCGTCGGTGCAGCCTCTCCCGTCCCCAGAGCTGGCCTCTTCCCACGGCCTCTCCCCACGGGCCCGGATCAACAGTAAAACGGAAGTAATGTTATCCGTGTTGCCGTTGTGAAAAAAAGATTGCGATCTGAATTCTGGAAAGGCCCCAACTGCACAGGCGCAGCTGAGGACCCATTGGGTGCTGTTTGTGATGCCAGTAAAGACACGCACGGGAACCCTCCACCAACTGCGCATGCGCAGGTGGGGGTGCTGTTTTGTTGATTTAAGTATTAAAGTTTATTTCAATTTAAATTTTAAAAAATTAAAGCTTGGACCTGCGTGGATGTCCGTGTCCTTGATTGCACTGGTAACACAGTCATCAAATCAACCACATATGTGAATTGACATCATGATGAACCCTTATGGAATCAATTGACACATAGTTCTTAGGGAGCCAAATTTTGCAGCCTATAGTTCTGCCAGAGAACTATATTTGCCTAATGGTCTGAACTAAATGTAGCAGTTGGGTACATAAATTCCCTTAAGAATGCATCACACATGGCCGGTGACATTTAGAACTGTTTTTGATTGCTCCTACTTTAAATATATTAGGATTTTTAAATAATAATGATCACAGGTGTGATACATTAGCCACAGCATTATGTTGCAAAATGTTTAATTTTTAATTTATATATACGTATATATAGTGGCCTGAATACATTGAACAAGTTTTAATTTAATCTAAATTTCACCAGAGCTAAACACAATCAGTCATTTTATTACCAACTATAAAATTTATAATTGAATGCATTTGCTGGTAATCTTCTGTTCTATACAACAGCTAACAAGGTCTTTTGACAAGGTGAAAAAAAAGATCAAATTGACTGAGCAAATAATAGGCTAGTGGTGATATTAGCCTTCAGGCCAAGAGAGAAGAACAGAATGAAAATGCAGAAACTGGCTTGTAATAGTAACAGTGCATGTTTCTTTATTCCAAGTCTTTTTTTGTAACACCCCTGGCCCAATGGTATTACTGTTACATCTGAATTAGATGTCTTAATGCACAATGCACATTCTAAGATGTGAGCATGGAATCTATCATTAAAATTAAGTGCAGTTATACTCTCCCAAAGCCTTGCCCGACATTCTTACCTCAGCCAACACATCTTTAAAAAAACTATCAGATTACTTGGTATCATTTGACCAAGGTATTTTGTTATTTCTAGGTGATTTGCTATGTTTACCTGAGTCATTGTACCTGGCATACAAAACCCTCCTGGGACTCCAAAGCAATTAGTTAAGCAATCATTTTCTTTGTGTCAGGATTTCTAGGGATGGAGGTATTTCTCTAATATTATTTCATTAATGTTATTTTGATAAAATTGTACCATTGACCAACATATTTCATAGTTCATTCATTTTGAGTGAGTTACCACTTTTCAGACCATTCCATGAGCCCTACAATTTGTCCAAACATTTATGTTTTCAGAAATAGAATTAATTTTAATGATGAACCTCTTTTGCATATTCCTTTAACTTCTTGAAGCTGTGATTTTATGATGTCTTGCAATTAGGATTGTCCTTTCCTTGCATACTCACTAAGGTAATGTGTCGCAAGTTACAGAACTTAAAACTAAATTCCAATAATAATTTTACTAATTCATTGTTTATTAGTTTAGTTTAGTTTAGCGTAAAGATACAGCGCGGAAACAGGCCCTTCGGCCCATCGAGTCTGCACCGACCAGCGATCCCAGCACATTGACACAGCACATATCCTACACAGACTGGGAACAATTTATAATTTACACTTTGCCAAGTCAATTAACCTACAAACTTGTACATCTTTGGAGTGTGGGAGGGAACCCACACGGTCATGGGGAGGACGTACAAACTCCATACAGACAGCACCCGTAGTCAGGATTGAACCAGGGTATCGGGTGCTGCAAGCACTGTAAGGCAGCAACTTTACCGCTGAACCACCATGCCGCCCATTTTTGGATTTATAACGTTGTATTCTGTCCAAGGTCTCCCCTCAGCATACGACGCTTGCTTTTGTAAAAGTTCAATAATATTATTTCAATGATAATTACAGTAAATATCAGGTTGTACCTTGGACAATAATAGACCAGTTACAGCCCAAATGACCTATGCAAACACACATAGGAAGGTGCCAGTGTACATGTCGATCCAAAGTCCAAGTGCTTCATCCACTTTATACATATGTCTTCTTTTCTACAATTTGCCTACTAATTCATCCGTCCACTCTCCATAGATAATAATTCTTTCACAGTATCCTCACAACAGAACTTCTTGATTTTATTGACAATTAAACTTTAACACTTCCAATGCAAGTAATTAAAATGGCAAAAGTAGAGTTGACAAAAAATAGCTGAAACTTAGGGATTTTCTATGAACATATAAAGACCACAGTTACAACATCAGTTTTTCTATTCTTCAATATTCAATTCAAAATGAAGTAAACACACTTTAAAGTAAAGAAATTCAATTATTTGTACTTAGAGACAAGCGCATTGGCCAAAATATCTCTGCATTAGATGAAAACTAGTTCAGACTGCTAAGTTTCCGTTTGCCTGTTTTAAAGCTCACTAATGCTAAGAGACAGTTTGATGATGCATTCAGCTAAACAGTTTAATTGCATTATAGTTGTCAAAGCGGGTTCTGATTTATCAGTTGTGTATAATTTAGCAGACATATTGAAAGTAGGAAATGCCAATGATTTGGAGCATAGTAAGTCAATGAGCTTTAAGCAGTATTCCAGCAGAGTCCTCTCTGAGAAAAAAGTTGTTCTGTGAACTTTAGCCAGAAGGTCAATGCTTCAGTAAGAAAGTGTTTGATCTCTAATCTGAAATGCACTATATGCAGCATGTCTTTGAAGATGAAAAATAACTGCATAGCATTATTAACTCAATGGGTATTCCCTCTAAACCAGATCCCCCTTTACGAAAGAAGAGTTTTCTGTAGTTCCAGTGTAATGGTGTTGATAATGTCAATGTGCGTGCCATTAACTCTTACACTAAATTTGAAATATATAAATGGTGTGATCCCAATTTAGAACATTCCAGGCACATTGGCATCAGACGTGGAAAATGCAGTCTTCCAAGATGTTTGAGCGTAAGAAAAATGTGAGAAATTAATTCATTCCCACTTGACCCCCATAATGTGTTTTGTCAATCTTTCACGTGAATTATACATGGCTCATTAATAAATCAAAACCAGAAGTGCACCAGATTTTACAAAACTTTGTCAACCAAAGGTCCAACGGATGTTCTAAGGGCAGTCTTATTTATATATTTCCTTTGTTCTCTCAATTAGTTTCAGTATAGATTTACAAATGGTTAATTTTAACTATACAATATTCTATGGTGGAATAACATAGGAAAATTCTGAAGTTCAAATAACAGAATACATATGTGTAAAATGCAACAACTTAATTGTAAGAAGAGTACAGTACAATGTTATTACACAGACTAACCAGAGAAAACTTTGAGGCAATCATTATCAGTGGATTTACAGTTGCTCAATTGGACACCTTTTAAATGTGGATGATTCGGTAATGGAATTGCCAAAGTATCAGCTACCTGTTTTACATTTTTACTGAAATGTAAAATACAAATGGGGAGTGAAGGAAAATGACCAATTCATTCACTTCTTTCACATCATCACACAAAGTCTAAAAGACCCTGTCCCACTTACGTGTCCTTGGTACGCAAATTATGCGACCTCGTCATCGCGATGAGGCGCACGGGCATCATGTAGCCGTGCGAGTCCGGTCCCACTGAGAAGCGAGGAGGGGTATGGAGTAGTATCGCGCGCTCTGAAATTTTGTAGCAAACAAAATCTTTGCGCGCCACTGGCCTGTCGCGTAACTGACGGCCAAAGTGGGACAGGCCCAAGACCCTGGCGCGACGCAACATCTCACCTCCAACAGCAGCAGAAGCAGGCAAACGATCGCCGAGCTCGGCCTGGGGCTCACGGCCGTTGCAGTCCGGATCCACCCCCACTTCTACTTCCAGAGCAGGGCCAAGAAAATTGAAGATAGACACAAAATGCTGGAGTAACTCAGCGGGATCGGCAGCATCTCTGGAGAGAAGGAATGAATGACGTTTTGGGTCAAGACCCTTCTTTCAGACTGATGAAGAGTCTCGACCCGAAACATCACCCATTGCTTCTCTCCAGAGATGCTGCCGGTCCCGCTGAGTTACTCCTGCATTTTGTGTCCATCTTCAAATGACGTCACGCGCTCCAGACGGCTGTGTGAACGCATGAAGTCGCATGCGACCTTTGCGGGACCGTCGCGCCTCAACGCGACCATGAGACCGCGTTATTAGCGTGCGAAGGACACGTAAGTGGGACAGGGGCTACCACAATCTACCACAATGTATTTCCTGGAAGGAAGCAGTTGAACGATAGGCAGTGTGTTATAAATGGCAGGTAACTTCTCATTGGGCCAGAAATAATTGCTGTGCCTAAAAATGACTATAGATTAAAAATAATCCATTATGACATAGACATATCAATTAAAATTGATTCTGAGCTAATCTAGTTGCTAACTTAAAATAAATTCTGTTAACAATTTTTTGAATGTTGCAGGCATATTTTTGTTTCCCTCTTTTCCAAGGCTTCCCATTTAAAATATATTGGCAATTTTCGGGATTCAGTATTGTTTTGTAACTCATCGTGTATTTATTTTACTGTTCGCTTCTTTATTTTCTTCTACTTTATTTTCCTATTTTCATGGACAATAGTAAAGAAGATTATTCAGTTAATTGATTCTTTGCCAGTATTCTAAAAGAATAGATCTAGAAATGTGTCTGTGGATTTTTTTCTGCCATAGAAATATCTCCCTAATATTGTTTTAAGAGCAAACATAAGGTTTGACCAGGTAGGTATGAAGGCTCCTTCTCATAGAAAAAGGCACGGAGGCGGAGGGGCGGAAGAAAAGCTTGACGTCGTGGGAACTCATTGAAGTTGGGGCGGGGAACAAAAGTGAGGCCTCTGCTGAGTCTGAAGAAGGGTCTTGACCCAAAACGTCACCCATTCCTCCACTCCAGAGATGCTGCCTATCCCGCTAAGTTACTCCAGCATAAAGTTTGACCGCATCTTCATCAAACTATCTAAGTGGAAGTCCGTGCCCTTGACTGCATTGTTACCACCACACACAGTCCTGGGGTGGGGGGGGGGGGGGGGGGAAGAAAGTCCCTTCTTCACTTTGGTACATTCTCCCTCACTTTTTCTGGCACAGGCATCGTACTTAATGGGCTAGACACAGAACTAGGCTGAAGAAAGGTCCTGATCGAAACACTGTCTTTCCAATACTACCACTGACCTTGCCTGACCCACTGAGTTTCTCCAGCATTTATTTAGCTCAAGATTCCATCTTCTACAGTTTCCTGGGTCAAAAGACCCAGAACAGATCAGGCAGCTCAAAACTGGACATCCATGATGTGCTGGGGACCAGTGGCAACAGCAGAAATGTACATCACCACAGTATGTAACCTCATGTTATTGTGTATCCCTCATTCTACTATTACAATCAAAGCCAGGGATTGACATTGGTTCAGTGAGGAGTGGAGAAGGGCATTGTAGAAGCAAACACAAGGCTCACAGAAAATTGCAGTACCTAGCTGATGA
Organism: Raja brachyura; assembly: GCA_963514005.1. The sequence continues at coordinate 63,997,353 of OY740783.1, forward strand.
AGTAGCATCACATGTGTGCTGAAGAGTGGAAAATAATAGAATAACAGAATTAAGCAACCCTTAATGCACTGCAGTCCCATCAGGTCTAGTGGTGGACAATTAAACAGTTAAAGGGAGGGGAACACTCTAAGAATACTCCCACCCTCAGCCATGGTGGGGCCGAGCAAGTAAATGCTAAAGACAAGGCTTTAGAATTCGTAGCTACATTCCAAATGAGGAAGTCAAAACCCCCAGCATCATGAGACATATCAGCCGTTGAGTCTTTGTTGTTTGAAGAATTATAGATGGGTAGAGATAGATACTTCTGTTTGAAGCACAATCTTACACTACTGCAATCTCGTGTTTCTTTCACAGAGGCTTTATGAGATCGTTGCTGTCAACCAGCCTGTAACTGAATACATTGATATGCCAAATGGGCCACATTATTAGAGACTTGGCTTTGATTTCGAATTAGAACATTTACTCGGTTACTCGGTTTATTTCTTGATTAAATGAAACAATGACCATTTGCAGCTGCTGCCTAAATGTTCCGTTGTATCAAGAGAAGATTATTACGTGCCCTGAAGAGTTCACTGTGAAACACTAGTACTTTATGTTCAATTGTAAATATCCATTAGTGTATTTGACTCCAACTAGCCGCAGCTAGTAGACCTGCTGCCTCACAGCGCCAGAGACCCAGGTTCAATCCTAACCCCAAGTGCTGGAGATTGCAAGTTCTCCCTGTGACCACTTGGTTTTCCTACGGAGGCTCAGTTTCTTCCCACATCCCAAGGAGGTGTGGGTTTATAGGCTGATTGGACTCTGTAGATTGCCCCTAGTCAGTGTGTAGGGAGTGGGTGTGAAAGTGGGATAACATAAAACTAGTGTGAACAGGTGATCAATAACCTGCATGGATAGTGGGCTGAAGAGCAAGTTTCCTTGCTGCATCTTTCAATCAATCAATTTCAGTCTCAAGTACCTTCGGAACTGTATCCCCATTCGGGAAGCTTTCTGTGGGATTTTGGTGCCTGAGATTCCAGACTGTATGGCTCTTTACCCTCAACATTGCCAGCTTCCTGCAGTTCATTCTGGTCAGCCAGTCATGGAGTCACACTGCACAGAAATGAGTTCACATTAACCATCAACTGCACGTTTACACATCCCATTTTCCTCTCCCATCATCTGCCTCCAGACTCTATACCCTTGGGACAATTTACAATACCCAATTAACCTAACAACCCACAACATTTAGAAGTGGGAGGAAACCAAAGAACGCAGGGATGTAGTCACAGAAAGAGAGTGCAAACTGCACAAAGGTAGCAACTAAGATCAGGATTGATCACGTATTGCGGGAGCCACCCACTGTTGTTAGTGTTCACTCTGGTTCGTCTGTTCCATGCTCCATTTGACAGACAATGACTGAGCTTATCTGATGGCCAAATATTGTAGAGATTCCATCTGTTTAATACAATAGAGCAGCAGCAGTTTGCGAAACTATATATTTACCAGTCTTGTTTAAGAAGGAACTGCAGATGCTGGAAAATCGAAGGTAGACAAAAATGTTGGAGAAACTCCGTGGGTGAGGCAGCATCTATGGGGCGAAGGAAATAGGCAAAGTTTCGGGCCAAAAAGTTGCCTATTTCCTATTTAACAGTCTTGATGTGATCTCCACTCAGCTTCCAGGATTGACATGGCTTTCATTGTAAAAAGGTTCTGCTGGTGTGCTTGGAACTCTGATCAGTGAACAGCTATTTGAGCCAACAATAGCCCTTGTCTGCCAAAACCCAACCTTCTGATGCACATGGCCCTTGAAAGATGAGAGACAGCTGTGCCTAGGAGATGCCAGCATGTTTGGAATAAGGGTGGGTGGTGAGGGGGGGGGAGATATATACTGGAAAAAAGTTTCCTTACCTTTGGCATTGATAAAATATAGTCCTTCTGTGTTGAACAGTGAGTGTTGTTTCCCGGACCAGTGTTGTGAAAATCTTGCCAGCAATGGAATTTGGGCGCTACTGCACTGTTGATTACATTCGGTTGAGTTTGATCCTGGAAGGAATATTCGCAAACACGAACATCTTGCCCAGAAATGAACATAGGATTATAGTAACTGACACTAAGACTCAAAAACGGATAAAATTGCTTAACTTAGCATTAACTTATCTTTTAACTTCAAAACTTCATTATTTTTCCATTGTGCAGATATATTTCTATTCCTTAATCAAATTACTCTGCTTTTTCATGTAAACTTTTGTTTACAAATATTTAGTCACTTTTAAAAGCTTTATTGATCTTGTTTCCACCATTATTTCCGGTTGAATATTCCAACCAACTTCCATTCTCTGCAATGTTCTTCATCCCCTCTCTCTTTCTTTTTCACAGTGGTTGACTAAGCCATAATGTCTATACCGTGTTTAATTTGGTAGCATTCACACCATAGTCTCAGTAAATTGTCATTTCAGATCTTACCCCATAGTGGTGACTCCGGTGAGCATAAAAGAATCTGGGCCATCAATCCAGTCAACTATTGCAGGAGGAGTGCCAGTTTTTGGAAAATTAAGGCTCAGGTGTATGGCTCACCCGCTGCCCATGGTGTCCTGATGAATATTTGCACCTAGAACAAAACAATTAAAAAAGATAATCTCATCTGATCTGATCTGATGATTATATTATTGTTCTGGAAGCTTATTATGTTGTAAATAGCCACTGTATTTCCCACTGTGTAACAGTGCACTCACTGAGTACACTTTATTGGCTGTAAGCATTTGGGGAAGTGCAGAGCTGGACATGAAAGATATTGTATGATTCTGGGCCTTTTTTGTGTATGGAATGAGGAATTAAAATATAGCCAGCATTCATTTTTTATTAAATGCACCACTGAGTATAATTAGCTTTGTATATGTTTACACAAAATATATGAAACTCCTAAATATATGTACAGTACACTTTAAAATTACAGGAATGTATTTAACTTTTAAAACCTTTTGTGAACACATGGTCCTTTCAACTTTTCATCTTTTCTGGATAGATGGAAACTCGTTGGGCTTTGAAGCCATTGATTTCCTTTGGTATTTTATCTAAGTTAAGGGCCTGTTCCACTTAGGCTATTTTTTAGGAGACTACGACAATGGAATTCACCAAAGTCAGCACCGGTGACAACCTACGTCACCTACGACAACCTACGCCATCTTGGCAACAACCTACGACAACCTACGACCGCACCTACATCAGGAGAAGACAAGCTACGACAAGCCTAGTCACCAGCAGTTGCCTAAAAAATCCCCTAAGTGGGCCAGGCCCTTTAGATATTCAAGGATACCATTGGGACTTTTGCTGTTTTTTCTGATCTCCAGTCTTTTGAACCAAAATGTCAGAAGATCAATCGTGCACCGCAATTGCTGCCTGAGAATTATACAGAAAACCAGGAATACCACTGCCAACCCTGTGGTATGCAAGCTCATGTGTTGTTCATGTCAATATGTTGACTTAGAAAGAACCAATGAATAGCTTTTATAATCTATGCACTGTCTAGGTTTTGATTCTTATCCCTGTTCCATTAAGTACACGTTCATTAGCATCTGCCTCCTGTGCACAGTTAAGGGGCTGTCCCACTTAGTAAGTGGGACATGGTAAGTGAAATGAGACAAAATATCATCATTAATTCAATTCGCAGAAGTGAGCGGTTCTTATATTATATTTTATATGAACTTTATAATCTCCTTCAAATCTGCAGCAATGTCTCAAAAGATCTGTTGGCATTTTAAATAATAATGAATGTCAGTACCTGACATTACAATTGTACTTTAACCTTCTAATCGATTGAAATCACTCTCCATGTATTTGACACCAGTTGAATCATTAGAATAGAACAGTGCTTTATTTTTAATTTGCAAATTGTTATTGCCTGTAAACCATATATAGATAGTGTTCAAAATGTACATTCCTCATACTGTTCAGCATTAATAGAGCTTTATCTCACAGAATCTGTGGCTCTACAAGCCATTCTAGCAATTGCTAGTCTTCTCAATTTTCATGCTGTAAGAACCCTGACATTTGGCAATAAATTATTTGGTCAATACATCAAAGGTATCTAGTATTATATCACAACTTTTGCGAAGACACAGCAAGGCAGATGACTAAGATTAATGATATTTGGGTTAAAGAAGGAGTCACTTTAATAGCTATAATCCCTCACTAATGGCTCATGCTCCCCGCTGGACCTGTCTCCTCATTGCAAACAAGATTCAACTGGTTTACTCCGATGGAAAATTAACTATGATTTATTCATGTTGAGTGTTTATTTGTATCATTCCATTTGAAAAGATGTGACATGACAGAGCACAGGACGCCAGTACATATTCATTTGCTAAAGGATTAAGGAAGCGAAAGCAGAAAACTTGCACTGTTATGGACTTTCACCAGATAAATATTTCTAAGTGTTTAATTTATTCACTCCATAATGTCACTGTAAGTCTATGTCCAATATTTGACACTGGATATGTATAATAGTGACATATATTCCACTTATCTTGCCTTTTACCGCAACAAAAATGACCAAAAATGCTTTACAGAGGCATTATCAAACCATAATTAATGGCAAGCCACATGAAGAGATATAAGGGCAGAGGATCAATTGCTTGGAATAGCTTTTAAGATGGAGCTTAATGGATGAAGGAGAGGAAAAGAGGTTTACATATTAAGTTCAAACTATTAGGAAACTAGCAAGTAAAGGCACTGCAGCCAACAAAACTGTGATAAAATTAAAGAATTAACACCCACTTCTAATTGGTTATCACACATATGCAACGTTGATTTAATCACATAGATGAACATCAAAAAGCCAATATCAGTATTATATTTTTGTTGCACCGTGCAACGGCACGTTGCCTGGGCAAAAGACAAACTTGTACAATGAGGCCAAAAAAAGGTGGGAACCTGTTCTCATTTCAATTTCAGGCACTGATTTGTGCACTACTCCTCCAGATGTCACTGCCTGGTCATCATTTAGAAGCCACAATTTAGGTGGCAGTGGCTTCTGACAAAGACCCATGGGAATGAGCAAAGGGCAAACGGATAGAGAAACACGACCAACCTCATCTACTGTATCCGCTGTTCTAGGTGTGGATTCTTATATATCACATATAGAGCACATGGTATTGGGGATGGGGTACTGACATGGGTAGAAAATTGGTTGGCAGACAGGAAACAAAGAGTAGGGATTAACGGGTCCCTTTCAGAATGGCAGGCAGTGACTAGTGGGGTATCGCAAGCCTCGGTGCTGGGACTGCAGCTATTTACAATATACATTAACGATTTAGATGAAGGAATGAAAGATAATATTAGCAAATTTGCAGATGACATAAAGCTGGGTGGCTGTGAGGAGGATTCTATCAGGATGCTGGTTGACTTGGGCAGGTTGGGTGAGTGGGCAGATGCAATTTAATGTGGATAAATGTGAGGTTATCCACTTTGGTAGCAAAAACAGGAAGGCAGATTACTATCTAAATGGCGTCAAGTTGGGAAAGGGGGAAGTACAACGGGATCTGGGGGTCCTTGTACATCAGTCTATGAATGTAAGCATGCAGGTACAGCAGGCAGTGAAGAAAGCGAATGGCATGTTGGCCTTTATAACAAGAGGAATCGAATATAGGAGCAAAGAGGTCCTTCTGCAGTTGTACAGAGCCCTACTGAGACCACACCTGAAGTATTGTGTGCACTTTTGATCCCCTAATTTGAGGAAGGACATTCTTGCTATTGAGGGAGTGCAGCGTAGGTTTACAAGGTTAATTCCCGGGATGGCGCAGGGAACATGTTCCCGATGTTGGGGAGTCCAGAACCAGGGGCACACTTTAAGAATAAGGAGTAAGCCATTTAGAACGGAGACGAGGAAACACTTTTTCTCACAGAGAGTGATGAGTCTGTGGAATTCTCTGCCTCAGAGGGCGGTGGAGGCAGGTTCTCTGGATGCTTTCAAGAGAGAGCTAGATAGGGCTATTAAAAATAGCGGAGTCAGGGGATATGGGGAGAAGGCAGGAACGGGGTACTGATTGGGGATGATCAGCCATCACATTGAATGGCGATGCTGGCTCAAAGGGCCAAATGGCCTACTCCTGCACCTATTATCTATTGTCTATTGTCAATATTGATTTCTTTATTTTCAAGTAACCCTGGCATTCCCTCTCTCCACCTTAGTCATCCTGCTAGTTTCACAGTTCATATCCCTTGATTATCACCTCGCCACAACCAACAATGAACCATTGTAGGCTGGTTCCTTGGACATCGGTGCCGGTTCTAATTTGTTTTGATCCTTTTCACATGTCTAGTGTTCCTCTTCTCCGACTCTTAGACTGAAGAAGCGTCTTGACCCGAAACATCTACTATTCCTTTTCTCCAGAGGTGCTGCCTGACCTGTTGAATGACTCCAGCTTTTTGTTTCAATCACGATTATACAAAAATGACTGAGATCAGTTGAGGTAGGAAAGGACAGAATGAGAAGGACGGGAATAAGAAGGTGTTCTCATCGCCTTGCCAAAAAAACAATAATAGTTTAAAACTTTCATCCCTCATCTTATGCAGCTCCATGCTTTAGGTTAATGGGAATAGCGCCATCGCTGGTGCAGTACCGATGACGCAATACCCATCAAAGATACTAGAGGAGATACAAAGATCTTCTAGTATCTTTGATACCCATGAAGCAGTAGCCAAGATGGATCCTGAATAAAAATGGCTGAACCCAAGGCTCGAGTGTAAAGCCTCTGTTAATTAGTTGTGAAGCTGTAATGGAGCAGTTTACAGTAAGAAAACACAATATTAAAACATGGTGTCAGATCGGGGCCTGTTTCAGGATTCGTCGAGAGTTTTGATTAGGTGCACGGTGATGGCAGTGGACGTTTGTGAGTGAGTACTACGGAGAGACGATCGTGCGGCCTACATTGTTTCCATCGATAGAGGGGCGGATTTGTCAGGAAAATGGAGCAGCTAAAGCCCCCTAGGCAAATGAATTTTGAGGCAAGGGACCTGCCAATGGAGTGGAGACAATGGAGGGAGGAGCTTTATGTTGATTTGAGCATGGAAGGGAAGGATGACAAGACAATGAGGAAACTGAGTTACCTAGTTGGACCTCAAGGGAGAGAGCTCTACCAAACTCTAGTTACACTAGAGCAGGCTCTTGATGCTTTCCAACAGCATTGTCAACCCGTGAGGAACGAGACCATTGACAGGTAAAGATTCTTTACGAGGAGCCAAGAAAGAGGGGAGACTTTTGATTTGTGTTTAATAGAACTGAAGCTCTTGGCAGCTCATTGCGGTTTCAGAGAGTTGAAGGATTCACTCATATGGGATAGAATAATATGCGGCGTAAGAGATGACATTCTGTGGGAGATACTTCTCCGAGAAACCTCACTTGACTTAAAAAAGTGTGTGACGGCATGCCAGGCTTCGGTGCTTGCCAAGGCCGGAGTTGATGTCCTGTTAAGTGACCAATGACAAGATGTCTGCGCAGTGAGACAAGAGGGGACAAGATACCAGCCATCCATACAGTGCAAATACTGCGGATACAAACATGAGAGGAAGAAGGAGAAATGTCCGGCATATGGCCTGGAGTGTTAGAGGGCCTGGAAGGGGTGAGGTCTGTTGCTGACGACATCCTAGTGTTTGGGAAATGGAAAACTGCAGAGGAAGCAGAAAGAGACCATGACAGGAAGGCCAGAGCTCTGATGGAGAGATGGCGTGACAGAAACCTGAAGCTGAACATAGAGAAGGCAAAGCTGAAGATGAAGGAAGTCACTTTCATAGGACATAGAGTCTCTGCTGCAGGACTGAAACCAGATCCAGGGAAGGTAGAAGCAGTGCTACAGATGCTTAACCCAACGGATGTCCAAGGAGTTCAGCGATTTATTGGGTTTGTTAACTACTTGAGCAAATTCCTTCCTGGACTAAGCGACTTATGTGAACCACTACGCAAGCTGACACAGAAGGATGTAGTTTGGTGGTAGGTAGAGGTGCATGACAGGGCGGTGATGGAAATAAAGAAGCTCGTAACTGCAGAGCCAGTACTCAGATACTATGATCCATCCAAGGAGCTGACAGTACAGGCCGATGCGTCAAAAACTGGACTGTGCAGTCAGACCTTAAGTCACTAGAGATAATCGCCACAAAACCACTTCATCGTGCACCAAAAAGATTGCAGAGGATGCTGGTGAGGATGCAGACCTATGATGTGACAATATGATACAGACCAGGGAAGGAGATGCAGCTTGCGAACATGCTGAACGGCGCATATATTCAGACTGGCAAGACTGACACGACCATGAGAGAACTGGAGAGTGTAAACCTGGCAAGGCACATCCCAATATCACAGCCTCTGCTGAATGGCACAAGGGATGCAACAAAAAAAGATGAGACTATACAGAGACTGCAAGAGGTGATCAAACTAGGCTGGCCAGAGAACAAGAAGGATGTTGACCCAGAAATTATCTCCTATTTCCACGTGATGGACGAGCTGAGTGTTGGAGATGACCTCATATTCAGGGAGAGAGAGTAATCATCCCTAAAGCCAGGAGTCGAGACATGATCACCTGAGTACATGACTCCCACATTGGTATGAATGGCTGTCTAAGGGCAAGAGAATGTCTGCACGGGCCCGGAATGAGTGCAGAAATCAAGGACTTTGTACAGAAATGTGAGACATGTCAAACTCAAGGGAAAGAGCAACCAAAAGAAACACTGCATTCCCATGAAATTCCAGAGAGGCCATGGGTGAGGATGGGTGCAGATTTGTTCTACTTGGATGGAAGGAACTATTTGATCACTGTGGACTACTTCTCAGGATATTGGGAAATAGACTATCTAGAGAAAACACTGGCATTTAATGTCACCCATAAAATCAAAGGCCAGTTCGCAAGATATGGAACACCAGATCAGCTCATCACAGATAATGAGCCACAGTTTACAGCTGAGGAGTTCAAGAGATTTGCCAAGAAGTGACAGTTTGAACATATGACCGCATCACCCCATTATCCACAGAGTAACGGAAAGGCGGAGAGCAGTGTGAAAGTTGCAGTCATTGCTGAGGAAGGATAAGGCTGCAGGAGCTAACCCTTACCTGAGCATACTAGCTTTTCGCAACACACCATCACCTGGCATGAGTAGCAGTCCAGTACAAAGACTGATGAACAGATGTACCAGGACCATACTACCAACCACTCAGAGGCTGCTCAAACCTGAAATTCAGAAAAGGTAGGAGATGAGTTGAGAGCAGCTAGAGACAGACAAGCAGACTACTACAACAGAGGATCCCAAGATCTGATTCCCCCGAAAGCTGGTGATCCAGTTCGAGTGAAGCCGACTGGTGACCGACATCAGCCCTGGAAGAAGGCTGTGGTTGTAGCCTGTGTTGCACAACCCAGATCGTATGAAGTCAGAACCGAGGACGGCGTCATCTATTGTCGGAATTGGCGCCATCTGAGGAAGATCAAATAGCCGTTTCATCGCGCTGATGTTGACCTGGATGAACTGGTGGCGACGCCTAAACCGGAGCGAGACAATCGACCTATGAGCTGACCACCCTGCAGGGAGCATCAAACCCTGACAACAAGATCTGGTAAATGCGTTCAAAAACCACGCTATCTGCAGGATTATGTGCCCAAATAAGTATAGCGCCAGTACATGCAGTTGATTATAGATTTAAAAGCCTATTAGGTTATGTTTAAAATGTTAATGTTATATTGTTTTTTTATAGTTTGATACACATAGTTTTATTTAGAAGTAGTGGTAATGGCCATTTTAAAACTAAACAAATTAATATATAAAAAGGGGGAAATGAATAAATAAATAAACAGATTAATAAATAAAAAGGGGAAAGGAAATGAGGAACCAGACATGTTGTTCAAAGTTTAGACAATTCTGAGGACTGAACTGTCACAGATCCAAGGAATGAACATTTGACAGCTACTAAAAAGGAAATGGACTGTCAAATGTATGTTGGAAAATTGACTGTTGGTCACATGTTGGACTCAGTGAAATAAGATGCCATGGAAGAATTTAATTTATTGCTATACATGTAAATTGCCTGTACATATGTGTTTTATAAACAAAGAGGGACGTTATGGGAATAGCGTCATCGGTGGTGCAGTACCGATGATGCAATATCCATGAGGCAGTAGCCAAGATGGATCCTGAATAAAAATGGCTGAACCCAAGGCTCGAGGGTAAAGCCTCTGTTAATTCTCTGTTGTGAAGCTGTAATGGAGCCGTTTACAGTAAGGATGCAGCTTTGTAGAACTTTATTTAGGCTGCATTTAGAGTATTGTGTGCAGTTCTGATCACCCCATTTCAGGAATGAAGGGGAGGCTTTGGAAAGCATGCAGAGGCAGTTTACCAGAATGATGGTAGCTAGAGGGTATTGGCTACCAGAAAAGGCAAGACAATCTTGAATTGTTTTCTGTGGTAGGCCAAACGGTTGCTAAGAGACCTGATTATGAGAGACATGAATAGGGTGGACAGTCAGAATATTTTTTCCAAGGATGAAAAATCAAATACTAGAGACATTAGTTTAAGCTGAGAGGAACAAAGTTTAAACAACATGTGCAAGGCTAGTTTTTTTTTGACACAGATTGGAAAGTGCTTCCGAGGGTAGTGGTTGAAGCAGATAGATTAGGAACATTTAATAGACTTTTAATGGAGGGATATAGGTTATGTGCAGGTAGATACGTGATGGTCACATGACTGTCAACAATGGGTGAGAGTTGGGAGTGAGAAATTGCGAGAGACCAAGCCCGAGGGAGTGTAGCGCCGAGGGGGGGGGGCGGGGGAGGGGGGGTGTACCGGAGGGGGAAGGGAACGGGGGAAGGAGGGGGAGGGGGTCCCACCCATTGGTTCGGAGCTTTTGAATTTTTCAGCTTGAAATTGTGCAATCTGGTGCATGCTGTAGCGAGTCTTTTAACTTACACTTGAATGCAATATTTATGCTTTAAATTGGATTAGCTATGAATGAGGTTAGACTATATTACTTTCCTAATTACATTCCACAGTAGAGCCAGGCTCTGATCAACAGGTGCAGCACACAAATAATCTTAGTATATTCATGTATGGAAATCAAGTTATAATCAAACACTTGGCCCATGTTGACCAACCTGGTTCTCACTGCACACTTGGTACTAAATATGACCCTGACTCCAGTTGCATACCTTCTATCATTCCTGACCCTGAGTCCAGCCTTATACCTGTCCCCCTATTCTACTCTGATCATAGCTGCTTACCTGCTTAGGTTCCCAGTGCTGAACACTCTAATTGTCCCAGTTTGACTGTACACCTAGTACTATTCCAGACCTTGACTCTGGATGCACACTTGGCCTTGCTCCTAGACCCTCTGCACTGACAATATATCTGGCCCACATATAAAGCCCCATATCTGACCCCCTGGATTTAACCTATTACGTTCAAGTCCACAGGTGCTTATCTAATGCGGTAATCTTTTATGGGGCACTTCACAGACCAAATTTTGTATAACTAAATTTGCTACATCCATTGGCTTCCTTGCTATCTAACATGCTAGTTACTTTGTCAAAGAAGTCATCAATTGGTTAAACACAATTTCTCATCCATAAAATTATACTCACTCAGCTGTATAAGTATTCTGTTACCATTTCCTTCATTTTCCTGACAAACTGGCCTGAAGTCATTTTCACCCCCAATATTTTCAGTATTTTACTGTCTTCCTCTCAGCTGGGACTTTTCCGAAATGCAAAGCCCAATAACTATATATTTAAGCAATATTATTCTATTAAATTGCCGGATGGGGGCATTGCAAGCCGGCAGCCCTGCCAGCAGCAAGTTAGTTTTTTCAACTTTTTTAATTTTTTTAGTGTGTTTAAATGTATGTTTTTAATGTTTCTTTGTGTGTCTTGTGTGGGGGGGTAAGGGGGAAACTGTTTCAGTCGCCTCCTCCACGGAGAGGCGACTTTTTCCATGTCGCCTCCCTCGCGACCTAACATCGAGGATCAGACGTGCCCGGGGCTTCAGCAGCGGGCGCAGCATGGACTCTCGTCATGGAGCGGGCGAGCCCTCGCCGGAGCTCGCCGGAGGGGAGCACTCCATTCGCTGGCCCGTGGCAGCCTGAAGCCGGGGTCTGCAGAGCTCCAGCCGGCGCGGCGTCCTGGGCCTGGGATCCCTCGTTGGGGACCCGGGAAGGGGAAGAGCTCCGACCGCCGGCCCGTGGCCAACCTTTACTGCGGGTGCGGCGTGGACTTGCCGTCAGGAGCGGGGTCCCTCGCCGGGGACCCCTGGAGGGGTGCTCTGACTGCCAGCCCTGCGATGCTTCCGGCTGCGGCGCGGTGGGAACTTTAAATCTTCGACCGTCGGCCTGCAGCCTACACCAACCTGAAGCCACAGTCTCCGGTGGGGAGGCACCATTTCAGGACTTACCTGGACTTTTACCTGTCTACTCATCTGGATGCCCGCAGCAGCAGCTGCGGAGGGTTGAGATCCCGATCACGGGGGAAAATGGAGGAGGACCGGCCAAATTTTGTGCCTCCCACCACAGTGATGAATGCTGTGGTGGATGTTTATGTTAAATTCTTATTGTGTATTTGTGTGTTCTTTTTCATTATGTGCAAGTGACGAATAAAACTGATTGATTGTTTGATTGATTGATTGATTGATTGATTGATAAATGTGATATTGAGAGTACATAATATTTTCTGTAGTATTCATAATACAACAATGATAAAAAGATCTTTGTGTTGATTGCACCTACCAACATGCATACATTATTATATTACAGTTAATATGTACCGAGGTCAAATTTTTGTTCCACTGCTCCCCATTCCCAATTATTTTTATATTGGAGCGATTGAAATCCAAGTGAAGTTTAAATGGCATCAGAAAAATAAAACCCCCGGAATGGATGATATTCATCACATGGTTGGTTGGAGTCAGTATCAGCACAATTACTATATTAATCTTTAGATGTCCTGGTTCAAGCTAAAACTAAAGACAAATAATAACCTCCTCAAACATTCCTCTGCAAGTATCTCTGTCACTCCTTTAAAATATGCCCCTTCTTTGAACAAGCTCTTAAACATCGCATCTGAATCAGTTTCCATCTGATTACACTCCTTGAGGATGTTCATCTACATGTTCAATTAATAAAACAACAAGATTGGGAACATTTCTATTCAACCTGTCAAAGGAATTTGGGAGAAGGGGGTTAGAAATAGTCAGTGAGGTAAACAAACATAATAGTTGAGTGGCAAATGACAATAGTGCTACCTTCCCAATATTTAACTGAAGGAAATAATGGGTTATCGGGGCTGTATGTTGTGACAGACAGCCTGACACCTTGCATGTCATTTTAATAATACACTTATCCCACCCCCCTGGATATTCTGGATTAATAAATTAAGGTTTTATCAACTAATTACAAATAAGGCTAATTACAAATCAATAACATTAGCCAACTCCGAAACGCGAAGTGCTGAGCATTGGGATCCAGACATTATGAACAACTGGCCTCAGTTCCTCAGTTCCGCAGTGCTCTCTGTCTGAAACAGGGGCCACGGAGCGTTTTGAAAATGGGGAGGCTGATTGATCACTGATCACTGGCCTTGGGGGTACCTGGCGAGGGAGTGGAGCAACTGAGTGGGGAGGCACCGTTTCAGGACTTACCTGGACTTTTACCTGTCCCCCCCTCCCACGGTAGGAACTTTTAGAAATTTGATGTATTAAAATCATGTTTTAGTGCATTGTAGAAGTATGATTTCAATGTTTTTTGTTTGAAGTATTTTTAATAGGTAACTTTTTAAGGGGTAACTTTTTCCACACTAAGGGTGGTGGGTGTATGGAACAAGCTGCCAGAGGAGGTAGTTGAGTCAGGGACTATCCCAACATTTAAGAAACAGTTAGACTGATACATGGATAGGACAGGTTTGGAGGGAGATGGACCAAAAGCGGGTAGTGTAGCTGGGACATGTTGGCGGGTTTGGGCCGAAGGGCCTGTTTTCACACTGTATCACTCTATGACTACATTATACCTCCACCATGCATGAATGCTTCAAAATCCAGTGGCCGAGTTGTATTGCCATATACTCAGCATAGAAACATAGAAAATAGGTACAGGAATAGGCCATTCGGCCCTTTGAGCCAGCATTGCCATTCAATATGATCATGGCTGTTCTTCTAAAATCAGTACCTCTTTCCTGTTTTTTCCCCATATCCCTCGATTTTGCTAGCCCCAAGAGCTAAATGTAACTCTCTTGAAAACATTCAGTGAATTGGCCTCCACTGCCTACTGTGGCAGAGAATTCCATAGATTCACAACTCTCTGGATGAAGAAAGTTTGTCCTCATCTCAGTCCTAACTGGCCTACCCTTTATTCTTAAACTGTGACCCCTGGTTCTCAACTCCCCCAACATCGGGAACATTTTTCCTGCACTTACACCAAGTGAAAATCTAGCAGGCAAGCAGGATGCTTTCTCCAACCACCCCCATGTGAAGGACACTTTCTTCCACTGTTTCTACCCAGTGCTTGGTACCTACTTCCAGAAGCCACTGGTTGTCCTCCAGGATGCACTGAGCCACAACCTGATCCATGCCGGTCACCTGGGCGAATTCGGCACAGAGACTCTCACGACACCGGCGCAAAGCTTCTGATGCCTCCAACGGCCTGGGACTCTTGCACTGAGGCTGCTCCATGGCCAGAGCTGCAGCGAGCAACTCGCCAGCCCGGCAAACACTCGCCAGCCCGGCTAAGACTCACCAGCCCCAGCTTCCCGTCTGCATCTGTCCCCGCCGCTGCTTCTGCTTCCGTCCCTCCCTCAGCCCCGGCGCTCCAACACCCACGGCCCATGCAGTTGATATGAGTTTTGAAATTCTCGTTGATCACAGAATTTCTCACGACAGAGTGTGAGAAATTTGTGATCAGCGTGAGAGCATGTGAATTTGGCGAAATGCTCACGCTCAATGTGTGAAAGTTGGCAGCCCTGTGGTCATGGCCTAATGTTTGGCACAGACATTGTGGGCTAAAGGGCCTGAGGTTGAGCAGTACTGTTCTATGTAAAATAGCAAACTAGATTTGAAATAGTAACCATCACCACCTCCCACTATGGGAATACTCCAAAAGTGACAAACAAAGATTAATAAAGTGGAAAGAAACACAGGCAAAGAGAAGGCACTATGTTATTCTTGAACTGTACTGAAGGATGTAAAATGGCATTTAGAATCTCAGTAATAAATACAGGTTTTGTGACTTCATTGAAATATGTATGACTGTTGTATAATTAGGCACACTGAACAAAGGTTGGCAAATGAACATTGGCTGGATATTGCCTGCACAATACTTCTTAATTACAACATAGAAACATAGAAAATAGGTGCAGGAGTAGGCCATTTGGCCCTTTGAGCCAGCTGAATCCGGCTGATCATTCCAGAATCAGTACCCTGTTCCTTCTTTCTCCCCATATCCCTTTCAGTCCCTCTAAGGGAAAACTTCCCATCTTTTTGGTTACCAAGAAGTAAATGATTAAAAATTAAGATAGGCATTCTGGAAGTTTGAGGTTGAATGTATGGAAAACCATCAGCATTTTAATCTAAAAAGCAAAAATAAATGCAGGTGTTAGAAATCTGAAGTAAAACCAATGTGTCAACAGAGAGACAAACTTGAACTAATCTTTCATATTGATGAAAGGGAACTGACATCTCTTGGGTATTTCCAGAATGTTCTGTTTTTAATTTAGCTCACCCTGTGATCTTGTGACATAAATGCAATTTTTATTGTATTTTATATTGTTTTCTGTGCATATTTATTGTTATGACTATGCCATTACTCTGCCATTACTCAGGTTTTAGGATATAAGGATATTACATGCTAATATTTGCTTTAGGTTTTTGGATGGGATTTAAGAGTAGTCTAGTGTCATGATTCAATCATTGTGACATAAGAGGACTTAAATATTTAAATGCTGAAAGCAAATGTGATCTGAAGGGTCTTATATATTCTGAATAACCTGAAGTGGGAAAAGCTCTTACAACTATTTAGTATGAACACACAGTGGCATAAGACACCATAATTTGAGACAATGAGAGAGGAGTCAGGAGAGAGTATGATTGAAAAAGAAATGATTGCAGCTTTGATCGGTAGTTGGTTAGTAGTGTAGATGTCTAATGATTTGTAGAATTATTTCGAACCAGAGTGCAAAATAAATGCAAGTTAGACAAGTACTGAAATGGCCATGCCAAAACTATACACAAATTACTTGAGAGTCACTACAGGTTTCAGAGTTGAACAAAATACTAATACATGTGTGAGGATGCTACAAGAAGGACTTTCAGCTAACGATCCCTACATGTGTTGTTCTTTTAATTTTTAATATATAATTTGATGAAAGGAAATTAGAGATTATTTGGAACTAGTATATTGAACTGACCTAACCTACTTCATAATCATTGTACAATGATGTCCCCCTTTGTGACCATCAGTTCTCTGACCACTAAGCAAATTGGAGGTAGAGGTGGACAAATAACCATTAAACACTTACAACTGTGAAAAGACTTCTGGTGCAAAGGTTAAGCAAAGCATGAACAGGTGTGCTTTCGGGAATAATTGAAATAACATAACAAGTATTTGCTGCGACCACCCACAGAAGAGCTGGCAACTAAACAACATGGAATGGCAAATTATAACAGCATTACTACGTACTAATGACTCAAATTTAAATTCACCGGACAGAATTGAAGTAGGATTATCACAAATGAAATAATAAAATAGCCAGTTAACAAAGTAATCGTAGATATATTACATTGATTCTGATCTAAAGATTGTTATACCCATGATGCTTAATCTTAAATAATAAATAGTTGGCAAAGTCCACTGATAGGTTTATTACGTTGATTTAAAATATAATACAGAATTATGAATATTACAGAATACGATCCATGGAGGATATATATTAATATCAAATGTAATCATTTGAACAAATTATTTATGCAAATTTGCACACATATATTACTGAAATATAAATTTAATGTCCAATGTTGCAAGAGCAAAAGTTCTCAAAAGAATGAGCAGTCTGGTGCTTACAAATATATTTCATAGCAAGGTCCAGATCTTCTCAGTTACACACTCCTTCTCCCCCGCCACAAGTCTAAGCATTTATGTCCACATCCTGCTCTCCCTGGAACATTCTCCTCTTAGAAGTCAAGGAGCTGGGGGTCCCTTCCCTCTAGTCTGGGTTGTGCACACTTAATATGTATTGAATTAATTGAATTGAATTCAACCACTATGCGATAAGTCTGTAAAAACCTAAAGGAAGTCATTGGATTTCAAAAGATTTCTCAGACATTAACACATTCATCTACTATTAATAATAACTAGTTAAGAACATAGATATGAACATACTAATGTATAAATCAGGAGCAGACAATTACTATAATTATCTAATTAGCTTTAGCATTTTAAATGTACTCATGTATTATGGGAGTACATTGTGGCTGGCACAACACTTCTGAATTTTCTAAAGGGGCTGTCCCACTGCGGTGACCTAATCCACGCGTTCTGTCGAGTTTGCCCTCGACTCATGTTCGACACGAGGTCCTAGGAGGTTTTTGTAACTCTCCTTCATGCTCAAGAGCAGTCCCCGCGTGCTCGAGGCCTCAGCTAGGTCGCGGCATATTTTTCAACATGTTGAAAAATGCCTGCGAGTAAAAAAAGGTCGCCATGGAAAGAAAAGGATACTTTTTTTACTCGTAGGTTTAGTTGTAATAGGTCGGCATGTTATTCATAGATAATCAAAGCTAGTCAAACGTAATCGAAGGTAGTCAAAGGTAGTCGTAGATAGTCTTCAACATAGTCAAAGGGAGGTCGAAGGGAGATCGAAGGAGATCGAAGAAGTTCTTCTTCACTCTCCACTATTCGGTGTCCAATTTTCACGAACCTAGTCTTCAACATAGTCGAAGGAAGTCGAAGGAGGTCTTCAAGATGACATTTTTTTCAAATTCTCCTAAACTCTTCTAAACTCGCCAATTAGGTTGCAGAAATGAGACAGCCCCTTAACACTTTTACTGGGACAAAGTCATTCAAATTAATGGTCTAGAAACTTCTGAGGACAGAACTTGTCTCTTTTGTTACCTTGTTGAAGGATGACTCCATGGATACACAATTTTACTTTGGAGTCACGTGATTGATTCCGTGAAGAACCCCGCCAGTGCGCATGCGTGTCAGTACGTCAGCCGTATTGGCGCAAGCACCAGACTGGCAGGGCAGCGCTCCTGCTGACGGTAAGTTAAACCTAGAAGGTAAGTTCGTTTTTACTTACCAGGGCTTTTTTTCAAGCAGGAGCCTCTCTTCACAGAGGTTTCCCTGCCAGTTTCACAGCCCGACGAGTGAGCCTGTTATGGACCGTGGGGAAATCGCGGTCCGACCGCGGAATCGGAAAACCGGCAAAAGATCAGGTTGTGAGATAAGCAGCCGTTGACAAGGCAGTCAGTGGCTTCCAGCCTGCGGGGATGCTGTGGAATGGCAAGGAAGTAACGGCAGAGTCGCTGACAGTGCGGTCAGCGGCTCACAGACGTCGGTCCCCAGGCAGGGAGTAAAATTGGGGGAGAAAGGACTCGTTCAGCCCTTTTGGACTCGGGTGAGTCGGGCTGCAAGGGTTTATCTCTAATAATAAAGTTTACATGTATGTTATAGTATTTTTCTTAAAGTCAAAAGTTAAAGTCAAAGTTAAAAGTCAAAAAAGTTTATTGTCATGTGTCCCTGACAATGAAATTCTTTTTTGTTTAGCACAAGTTGGGTTAAAATTGCTTAAACTCACAGGTAAAGCTCTACATAAAAATTTTGATTTAGTGAGCCTACACTGTAATAGCGCGGGCCTATGGGACAGGCCGCGCCAGCAGTGCCTGGGATAGGGCTGTTTCATGTGTAATAGCGTAGGCCTATGGGACAGGCCACGCCAGCAGCGCCTGGGATAGGGCTGTTTCATGTGTAATAGTGCAAGCCTATGGGACAGGCCGCGCCAGCAGTGCCTAGCAGGGCTGCTTCATGTATGAAAGTGCCGGCCTATGGGAGAGCCGCGCCAGCAGCGCCTGGGACAGGGCTGTTTCATTAGTGACATTTCCAGCCTACGCGAGAGCCGCGCCAGCAGCGCCTGGTACAAGGCTGTTTCATGTCAAAAAGGGCCGGCCTCTAGGAGAGGTGGCGCTGGCAATGGCTGGGACAGGGTTGCTCAAAGTAATACATAAGTCTGCTAGGCCCACAGAATTGGGGGACGATTCCCCACTGGGGCTGGATAGCAAAATAATAGGCCCACGGAGTTGGGGGATGATTCCTCACCGGGGCTGGATAGTGCGTTTAAAATGACAATCCCAAATGCAGCAACTACTGCATACAGTGCTACAGCAGGGCACACGCCAGCAGGAGGAGAGTCAGCGCCACCCTGAACAAAAGGCACCAGCAGCACCTAGTAGAGAGTTGCTTGATAGCACCCCCATGATGATGAGGTGCATGCCATGGGTCATCTTAGCTCTGACCCCAACTCTGATGGTAAGGTTGAACCAGATGATCCATCTCTGCAGGCCGCACCGGCAGCGCCAGTTGACAAAGCTGCTTCAGGTCTCCCTCATGGAGGCAGAGTCCAAGACGGGTCAGTATCCTGCTGACGCTGAGTCTCAGGGTATGCCCGTGGGGCACACCCCAAGGGATGAAGGGCACGTGTCAGAGGTACCTTTTCTTACAACAAAGTTGCCATCCCAACAGAATGTTCCATTTGGATACAGGCCCAATGGGGTCATATCCTCATAGGTATCCTGCGGCCTGCGGCAGCGCGTGTTTAGGGCTGCCTACGAATCGCCCTCTCTGAGGAGGGGGGTGTGAAAGGTCAAGATATAACTGATTCCAGGCTCTAAAGAGGTCGATGGAACATACTATAGCACATATGTGCCGGCAGTGAACAGCGCCAACAGGGGGATGTGAGAGCCAGCCGCCGATTCTGTTATTCAGGTGAGGCCTATTCAACCGGGGAGAAAACCTTGCCGACTAATCAATTAAGGCCAATGGCGGGGAAAGGTTCATCATTTCAGAACGCACCCCGGGCGCTCATCGGCAGTAGGCGGTTCACTGGAGCTGGGGACAGCATGACAGCTGGGCAGAAGTTCCATGCACCCTACCAACCGTACTCAACAAAGTGGGTCTGGCACTTCTGAAACATGGGTAAGTGCACCACTCACAAGTTGTAATATTGTACACTTGTTTGTACAAATTTGCTAGGATAAAAACAAAGGATAAAAACATCTGCTTAGAGGCACAGTACTAGCATTCCAAGTAAGTTTGGATTATGGCCAGGGGTGTCTTTAAAGATAAAGTTCGGAAATCAGGCCAGAGTTTTCATTCAAAGCACCCATGGAATAAGGCAGGAGTGGCCTGTTTATTATGAAAAATGGAGAGTGCCGGGCATATGAACGGTCCGAATATGAAAAGTTCCTTTCCAGACTAACAACAGATTCATAAGGGTCTCAAAAATCCATTCTATGCAGTTCCCATTGCAGAGGTTAGCAAAGACAATATAACTGTACTATAACAGTAAAACATTGCTGAATGGGATAGACTGTTTGTTGGTCATTGAGATTTACCTTTAACTATTAATTAGCCTATCACTCCGCCCTGTGGCAAGAGATTAGAGTTAATAGCATCTCTAGTTAGAGGTAGTGGAGATTTGCATGAGTTACCAATTCTTCAGTTGTTGGTATCAACTAAATATATATACTAGATGCACCCCATGGGTAAGGGGCTATTGAGCGAATATACATATTCTACATGCTCAACTTCATGTTGCTACACTACGGTGTTGGCATATGTTAGTCACATGGCAATCAAGTAAAAGTATTCTGTAATAATTTACCTAATCTCTTTTGCCACAGGTGTATCATCCAGTTCAGATCGATGACAACACAGAATAGGTATTGGATCTCAAAGTATTATGAAAGTATGGTTCAATGCTACATCGAATATCGACATGTTGGTTTCATGTTTATTCACTGATTGCAAAAATATGTGGCAGAACAGTGCGGAGAAATACATTCTCGCTACAAAAGGAGGAATGTTCTTTTATGTCTTCCTCCATTTTGCCTCATTAGGCGGGTCTTAAAACAGTCAGCAAGACCTCGCTTTAGGTTTCGTACTGCCGGACTGGCTAAGCAGCCATGTTGCCTACTTTCATCAGGCATAATAATACAACGGTATATGGTGATTCTAAGAAACGAAAACTTTGCTGGTTCAAACTGTAGTTCAGGAAACCGGCCTCTGCATAATAAAACAATTATTGACTTACACATTCCGAAGTAAAATAGTAAGATTAAATGAGAACTTACCAGTTTGAAGTTTGATCTTGATTTTATGAGGAATTACGTTGGTGATTACGTGCCCTCCACGCCCAACCCTCTCTCATAAAGGTCACCTAGTAGTTCTCGAGTCACGCATCTTACTATGTCACTTCGGTAATTGTTATTTGTGATTTCATACCGCTGCTTTGAAGATTGACGCGCATGTGCACTGGCAGGGTTCTTCACATAATCACCAACATAACTCCTCATAAAATCAAGATCAAACTTCAAACTGGTAAGTTCTCATTTAATCTTACTGTTAACAGAATATTAATTGACCTGTGGCATTAAAATGGTGAGGTATGCCTTTACCGACATGTTAACACATCAGTTTGGCAACTTAATGTCTTTGCTGATTTCATCATGGAGGTTTTGACAAGGGCCAAATACCATGAACTGTTTCTGTTTCTGGACACAAAGTGCTGGAGTAACTCAGCAGGTCAGGTAGCACCTCTAGAGGACATGGAATCTGAAGAAGGATATCGAACCAAAATGTCACTGATCCATGTTCTCCAGGGATGCTGCCTGACATGTTGAGTTACCTTTTATGAACATTCATCTATTGTCCTCAATGCCACTGATCGAATTATCCCACACCCAATGATTGGTTTCAACAGCCTTAAAGTATCCTTGCAAGTTAACAAAGTTGTTTTGATACTTTGAAGATCAGTTCTTATTTTTATAAATATCTCCGACACACATATTTCTATATTTCCTGAATATCTCCCAACATACAGCAACATACAGTCAACCTCCTGCACCTGGAGCATTCATTTTCAACAAAAATCTTTGATTCTGTTATTTATCAAATATCTTCGGAAAGATATCGATCTGCCGGTTCCTTTTTAGCCTCGGCATATGTTACTTCAAAACACTCTAATAATTTGGTCAGACATCAATCCTCTTTCATAAGACCAGGTTGACTTTGCCTGATTAACTTGAATTTTTCAAAAGTCAAATGTCTTTAATTATAGCTTCCAACATTTCTTTTTCATTTTCCTGAGATGTTGACAACACACAGAGATGTTGCCGCACTGCACATATCCTAGTGTGAGGAAAAGTTTCTCCTATCCTTGTGTAAATTACGATGGTACAGAATTCCCTGAATGCCCCTGTGCCAAGATGTTCATTGTGTGTAGGTATGTGTTTTTGTAACAATAACATTTTGTACTTTATCTTTAAAATCCATTACATTAACTTTGTTGTCATTATTAAACTAAAATTGTTATAACAATTCACTCAGTTTCAAAGGCCTTGCATATTATTTTCCTTCATGTGCTAATATAATTCCTTTTTGAATGGCCTGATTAACTCCTATTCCACAAACTTTATAGGCATTGAGATCCACATCCTAAAGCACACAGCCATGTAGGCTTTTTGGCAGTGCACTATGGTGCCTTTTGTCTGTTCAATAAGAAAAAACAAATGTTTTTCCTCCCTATAATGGTATCCAGCTTTACTTGCCAGAACAACATTTCTAGTCACCGTGATGATGATGATACACCTGCTCCTGTCAAACGTCTGTTCAATGTGCGCACAAGGAACTGCAGGTGCTGTTGTCAAACAAAAAATACACTAAATGATGGAGTAAGTCAGGCAGCATCTCTGGAGAACATAGATAGGCAATGTTTTGGGTCGGGACCCGTCTTCAGACTGATTGTAATATGGGGGAGAAAGCTAGAACGGGGAAACTTCAGGCACAATCAAGGAAATGTCAGGCACGCAATAAGCCATTGTTGGCTATGGGATAGGTGACAATGAGTATACAGACAGAGGAACTCAACAGGACCACTGTTAAAATATACGATGACTAGGATGGAGGAGGGACACAGAGAGAGGGGATGTTCGAGTTACTTGAAGTTAGAGAAATCAATCTTCATATCGCTTGTAACTGCCTGCTTGAGTTCCTTCCTACTTATTTTATCTTGCTAAAAGGCCCTGACAGATTTCATCTTCCTAAATCTTAGATATGCTTTATTTTTGTTTTTGACCAAATTTACATCCTCTTTGGTCATCCAAGGGTCCTCCTTTACCTTGCCAACCTTGTCTCACTTCCTTACTGGATGGTGCTGGTGCTGTACTCTGATCAGCTGGTCTTTAAATAGCTCCCACATGTCAGACATGGCCTTACCCAGCAACAACTGCTGTCAATTTACTTTCCCAAACTCCTGCCTATTAATGTCATAATCTGCCTTACTCCAATTCAGTGCTTTCCTCTTAACTTAACTATCTAAACAATAATAGAGTTGTAATCATTGTTCTCAAAATGCTCTGAGGGGTTGGGTTTCTTACATATTGCAGAGCCAGGACATTCAATGGATGAATAAAAGATTGTCTGGAGAGCTTGGGGGGGTGGGTGGTGAACAGGAAGACTTTA
The DNA here is from genome assembly GCA_963514005.1 of Raja brachyura. Next base: position 64,021,075 of record OY740783.1, read on the forward strand.
AGAATTGGGAAGAAGAAGATAAACTTGTTGGGGGACTGCGACAAAGGATATTGAGTGTGAGATCCGTGGGTTGGCTTTGTGAGGAAAGGGCACAAGAGGTAAGTCAGGACTATATCATGCAAAGACCCTAATCCAACCTTGTTGGGTAGGAAGTGGCCAAAATTGCTTCCAGAACCGTTTGATGTGATTTCACTTAAAATAGACCAACAGAGCTTCATACTATGTTAGATTCATCCAGGAATCATATTTGACATGCAAGGATTAAGCACTCCAGGAAGTTTCTGGTCACATTTCTGGAGTGATGTAAAACTGCTGAGAAGGATTGTTATGCCTTTCCTCTTGGATAAATCTGTAGTCGAATAACTTTGTATATACGACTGTTATGCAATTAAATTTCCATGTCTATGCTCAATCCATGTTTTTTACTGTAATCTACTGAGTTTACAAATAATAAATAACCTCTTTCTTGATGGCAATGAAGGTAGAACATTCAATTTATCAGAGCCGGTCTATTCACCTTTTCACACAAGGATGAACGATTTGAGTTAGATGTTAAACTGTGATCTCCAAAGACTAGTCAGGAAGGAAAAGGGCCTTTCAAAGCATTAACTTTGTGGGCTGAAGGGGCCGTTCCTGTCCTGTATTGTTCTATGTTCAGTCACTTCAGCAGAATGGATCAATCTGAGAAACTCTTATTTATGCAGCCATCAGAAGATTGTTCATTGCATTGACCTACCGATCTGTCAAGGGAGTCTGGCATATGTTAGGTTGACGTATTTTGTTTGAGCATTCAATCACCTAGATGATGTGACTCATACCACTGCTGTCAGGTTCTGACACTGATTGAGCTGCTGCCGATTGGTTGTAACTGTTTCTAATTAAGTCAGCTTGCCGAGCAGATTTTCAACCAGAGACATTCCAGTTTTTCCAAACTTACACCTGCAGAGAATCTAAAAGCAAAACATTTTTTTAAAAATTTGAGAGATCAAATTGGTCAACATAATTAATTAGGTGCATAGATGCTGCCTGTCCCGCTGAGTTACTACAGCTTTTTGTGTCTATCTTCAGTTTAAACCAGCATCTGCAGTTTCTCCCTATACAGAACCTATTATAGTTTAGGCATACAGCTTGTTTAACAATCATGTGGATTTTAGAATTTAAATGCAATAATGGAATCTTTTATTTTAATTAATATCTGAGAAGATAGGGAGTGTTTCCATAATGAGGCTGGCAAAATGAGATGCAAAGATTTTCAGTGGCGTGTCTTAGCTCAATGTAAATACAATTAATAGCAGCAAGCTGCATGATTTGCGTGGGTTTTAAAGACTGGCACACCCATGTTGTAACTGGGAAGACTGCCATCCATGATATTTTAATTTATTGCATCAGGAGGAAGAACATGATCAGTGAGAAGCCATTAGCTTGGCTATTTTGTTTATAATGACAGTAAATTGTCAGCTTTCACCATGATTACACAGTGAAACTGACAGCATCTGCACCTACATAAATCTAGATTTCCTGGAGTTGGTGCTTATGACACCTTGTTTCTCCAGAGGTACTTCTTACACTTTTATGAAGCCACAGAATTGACAGTAACATCAACTTTTTATGAACTTTCTTCATCATTAAAACTCGCAAAAACTGAATTATTTTTAAATAATAATGACTGAACAAATCAACCACACATTTGAGGAATGTCAATTTTCCCCATTGCTTAATAGAAATTCCATAGGTTTATAAAGGATCGCATGGAATCCATGATGAGAGAGCCGATTGGATTCTTAATTGACTTGGAGGAAGGATTCGAAAGGTCATTGTGGAGGGTTGTTTTTCTGATAGGAGGCCTACGACCAGTGGCGTGCAACAGAGCTCAGTGCAGGGTCCACATTGTTTATTTGAATTACTGATTCAAAGATACAACATGCAGACAGGCCCTTCAGCCCACCAAATCCACGTGCAACATCGATCACTCGTTCACTCTAGTTCTACGTTATCCTGTGCTCGCATCCACTTCCGAAACATTAGGGGTAATTTACAAAGGCAAATTAACCTACAAATTCGCACATCTTTGAGATGTGGGAGGAAACCGGAGCATCAGGAAGAAACCCATATGGTTACAAGGAGAACATGCAAACTCCACATTAACAGCACCCGAGGGCAGGATCGAACCCAGCACCGAGGGCAGGATCGAACCCTAGTCTCTGGCATTGTCTTCTAATTGCCACACCATTATTTTGAGATATTGATCCCAGGTTTAAGATATCTCAAACAAGGGAAACAACAATTCTGCCTCTTTTCTGTCAAGACTGATAATAAGTTTGGATGTCAATTTCATGGATTATTTTACTTTTTTTTACAGTCCTGAAGTCGTCATAGAACAATATGCTAGGTAACACAACTATGGTGCAGAATAGCACTCACAATATTGAACAATTAACTGCCTGTTTTAACATTTTTTTTAAATTGACAGAGCACCAATAAATTTAAGGTTATTGATTTTCACCAGGGTTAACACTACATTGTTTATCATAGACTTAATCCACCACCGCAGGCCAGTACCTAGCTTCATCGCCAATAGGAACGTATCTTTTCAGGTGCAAATTTAAACATAAATCATCAACCTGACAGTCTAACAGAAAATAACCAGATGAGCGCAAGATCAACCTCTCCAGGTGGTTAAGTTGTGTCCCACTGAATCAAAGTTCTGCACTTAGTTCTGTTCCAAAGTGCCATTGTCCATTTTGAGAGGTCAGTGAGAAATCTGCAAGCTATTCCATCTCCTGGGTTCCCCTGCCTGATGCACATCTAAGGTTTCCCATCACGTTGATCCAGCTGGAGACAGGATCAATTAATTCCGGAAAAAATCATATTCATTTTTGTTCTTAAATAAGCATTTGGAAAGAAAAGGGCAGAAGGTGCCTTGTGTAAACCAATTGATAATATTCATTCTGAATTTCTACAATATTTGGGCAGGGAGCAAACATCATTGACTGATTCTGAACTTGAACAATAATTAATTTGTAGATGCATTTCCAAATTCACCAGATAAGAAATGGTTGATGGGCATTAATTGTAAATGTGAATACATCATATTAAAGCCTCTGATTGTCGAAGAGTTGTGTTAGGAGTTGGTGAGTGGAACTTATTTCCAGACTTGATGATGTCCATGAAGGGATATCTTTCAGATCACAATTATATATGAACATGATCTTATCAAGTCTAGAATATGTGCACTTGTTATGAAAATTACAGTCTTCACTTCACTCTTGGGCTTTTTTGGTAATACACTTATGTGTAATACTATAGGTAATACTATATTCTAAATCAGTAAAATATGCACTTTTAAAGCAAGGATATTTCCTTTAAAAATGGGGCACAACAATTGTTTTTTTTAATAATTACTTTGTGCAGCAAGGTGTGTCAATGTTTTTCCCCTGTCTAGGGGAGCAGTAACCAGAATGTCTTCTTATTGCGTATTTGATGCTAGCTCCATGCATCCTAGACAATTAGACAAACTACTCTGCACACATTAAGAACTTCAGCGATGCTAAACCCTTTTGGTAAATAAAGTCACTGTTATTCTTTTCTACATGGTAATAAACCCTACTGCCGCATATTCTTACACATCAACCCTGCTAGAAGTTATTCCAGCTGTAACAGGCTGTTGCGACTGACTGCCTAGCTGGGAATGTCAATTCAATTATGATAGGCCTTTTTACAATTGGATCTCTGTGTGCTTGTATCTACAAATTACTGTAAATTTAAATTCGAATTCATAACAGATATGGTACATTTAATGAATGGAAAGAATAAAAAATGCAGATACTTTTAGATTTAAATGGCAAAGCTATCAGCACATTGTTTATGAACATATAATATGAGGTGTGTGGAAATATATGATTTTCCAGTTAAAAACACAAGAGGGTGCTATTGCTTATGTAATAATATGAGGGGACATAGGTATTTTAAGAGAGCAATTTAGTTCTTGATTCTCTTTGCTGATGCCTTTGAGGAAATTTCTAATTTTAATCTGCACAGAGCGGAAATGGTTCAGGAATTGCATTTAAACAATACAGTTAACACATCAATAGACACAAAATACTGGAGAAACTCAGCAGGTCAGGCAGCATCTCTGGAGAACATGGATATGTCACATCTACATTGTATCTAGAAATATTTTCAAGCATAACTCTTTGTAAGGGTTTGCCAACAATGCATGGTAGTACGTGCATTTAGTGAATGGTATTACTTAACCAAAACTTCCCCATTTATAGTCTCGAATTTCTCTGTTCATTCTTTCCGCATATCTCTTTGACTCTCTCTCTCCGCATATCCGCTTGACTCTATTCTTAAGCATCAGTACTCTCTGAAACACCACCTCATCATCATGCTTTAGTAAAAAAGAACTGGATTACCCAGCTAAATCTGTGCACAATAAGGAATGTAATGGAAGAACTATCTAAGAACTAAAAGATCTACTGCTGCATCACCACTGAATATGGATTTCCCTCCTCCTCCATCCCTTACCAAATAGGAAGGCCACCAGTGATCTGTCCCTGGAGATGTTAATGAAGGCAGGAAAACGTGATCCCACCACTTGCCACATCTTCCCATATCCTCCCGTCTGCTTTCCGCAGAGACCGCTCTCTCCATAACTCCCTGGTCAATTCATCCCTTCCCACCCGAAACACCCCCTCTCCGGGCACTTTCCCTTGCTACTGCAAGAAATGCTACACTTGTCGCTTTACCTCTCCCCTTGATTCCATTCAAGGGCCCAAGCAGTCTTTCCAGGTGCGGCAGAGGTTCACCTGCACCTCCTCCAACCTCATCTATTGCATCTGCTGCTCTAGATGTCAGTTGCTCTACATCGATGAAACCAAGCGTAGGCTTGCCGATCGCTTCGCCAAACACCTCCGCTCGGTTTGCAATAACCAACCTGATCTTCCTGTCGCTCAGCACTTCAACTCCCCCTCCCATTACTTTCAATAGACAATAGGTGCAGGAGTAGGCCATTTGGCCCTTCGAGCCAGCACTGCCATTCAATGTGATCATGGCTGATTATCCAATGACTTCCATTGGCTTTCAATGGCTTCCACTGCTGAAGGAGCCTGCCAAGGAAGGGAATGTTGTGTATCTACTCAGGAATGAATAGTGTTACCTCTCCTTCTGTTCAGGCCTTAATCCAAGATTTAAATTAGAAATTCCATCTATATTCCGGACTCCGGACTGTCAAAGCTGCCATAGCCAGACATAAAAACAATTTTTATCCAGGAGTAGTTGCTCTACTCAACAGCCAAAAATCTGTAGCCTCCCTTTGATCTAGTATTTTGTTGGTTCACATGCTTAATCAATGGTGTTTTATTATTAATGTTTTATTATTATTAATGTTTAGTATTTTCTGAGTCATTTTTAACTGTCACTGTATGTCATAGAATCATAGAATCATAAAAAATAGGTGCAGGAGTAGGCCATTCGGCCCTTCGAGCCTGCACCGCCATTCAATATGATCATGGCTGATCATCCAAATCAGTATCCTGTATCTGCCTTCTCTCCATACCCCCTGATCCCTTTAGCCACAAGGGCCACATCTAACTCCCTCTTAAATATAGCCAATGAACTGGCCTCAAGTACCTTCTGTGGCAGAGAATTTCACAGACTCACCACTCTCTGTGTGAAAAATGATCTTCTCATCTCTGTCCTAAAAGACTTCCCCCTTATCCTTAAACTATGACCCCTTGTTCTGGAGTTCCCCAACATCGGGAACAATCTTCCTGCATCTAGCCTGTCCAACCCCTTAAGAATTTTGTACGTCTCTATAAGATCCCCCCTCAATCTCCTAAATTCCAGCGAGTACATGCCAAGTCTATCCAGTCTTTCTTCATATGGGAGTCCTGCCATCCCAAGAATCAGTCTGGTGAACCTTTTCTGTACTCCCTCTATGGCATGTTGTTACTTGTGGACGGAACACCAAGGCAAATGCCTTGTATGTGAATACTTGGCCAATAAACTTACTTACTTAAAAATGTATGGACTTATTTAGTTTCTTTAACTGAGCTCCTCCCTTTTGGTGCTCCAGTGAATTGGTTGCATCCCTATCCTTCTCTGGCAGAAGGCCAATACAATTGCCAAGTTACACCCTGGCCTCTCCTGTCCTGGTGTGTACTTTGCAATGCAACTGAATCACAAGCAGGAGCAAACGATTTGACCGATGGTGAAGCATCTAACCTCAACACTTATAAATTCTGTTACTCACACTGCAGGTAAAATCTGGCTATCTCATGGTCTGCACAGACACTTACTTCCTAGATACCCTTAAGGGAGTTGGCTCCCATAATTTGTTTCAACATCACATAATATTCCCATATTGTCCAAGGCATGTGACTTTTTTATAATGAGCCAACCAATTATGCCAATTATTAACTGATCCATCCAAACTGTCCAATGAAAATAAATTACATTATTTCTTCAGAACAGTCATTTGATTATTTCAAATCAATATATACAGTGATTTATTATTGTAAAATTATTGTATACTTGTCATGTTCATTATGTAATTTATGTAATCCTGCCCCTCAGAAGTTTACATGTTTCATTCTACTAAATTCTATAGAAGACAGATCTAACTTCCTTATCCACTCCTGATCGGTTGTCCCGCTTATCGTAGGAACTGGCCAAGGGAATCTCTGCTTCAAATTAAGTCTATCCTTTATTTAATAATTGGATACAAATTGTGCACAGTATTCTACCCGTGGCCTCACCGACACCCTCAACAGTTACAGCAATACATATGTATTTCTAAACTACACCCCACTTGCTATAAACACCAATGTGCCAATTGCCTTCCTTGCCACTTGCTGCAGCTGCCTGCTAACCTTTTGCAGTTCAGGCACACAAACACTTCAATCCCTCTATTTTTTGTTTATCTATAGATTTCCTCCATTTAGGTAATAATCTGACTTCAGATTCCTCGATTTTCTACATAAAATCATGTTGACGGTTTCAAATATCAGGTTTCTCTAAACCTGAACTCTGTTGATGTGGAAAGGCTTTGGATGGCAGGAGGTGAGCCACAAACCACAGATACCCAACTTCTGACTTGCTCTTCTAACCACAGTATTTATGTAGGTGATCCAGTTTCTGCTCAAAAAATATGTACAGCAAGTGTTGAAACTCTGAGCAGGTCAGGCAGCATCCGTGAGACAAGAAGGCAAACAGAAACCACCGAGGGTGAACAAGGCAAAAGCACAGGTGGAAACCCGGTTGGAAAGAGGAGTTGAACTTTATCAATATTGGTATTCCGGAAGAGAATTGGCAGTGAATTTAACAGTAATTAAATAACTAAAAATACAACACATTAGTGAGCATCCGTGCAAACATGTCCTTCGTTCCAACTTGCCCACGCTTCTGGCAACTTGTTTCATTTATCCACCATCTGTGCGAAAAAGTTGCCCCTCAGGTTCCCATTAAATCGTTCACCTTGCACCTTAAACTTGCTGAGTACTGGCCTGCAGAATTCTCCGTGGCCTCTCAAAATGGACAATGGCACTTCAGAACAGAACTAAGTGCAAAAGGAATTTGATTCAGTGGGACACAACTTTACTACCTGGAGAGTTTGATCTTGTCTTCATCCAGGCTATTTTCTTAGACTGTCAGGTTGATGATTTATGACTAAATTTGTACCTGAAAAAATGATCACACACACACACACACACACACACACACACACACACACACACACACACACACACACACACACACACACACACACGCGCGCGCGCACACGCACACGCACACGCACACACGAAATTGCAGAATCCTGAGCAAAACACAAAGTGCTGGAGGAACAGAAGATCAGGCAGCATCTGGAGAGGAAATGGACAGACTATGTTTTGGATGGCGACCCCTCTTCAGACAGTCCTTGATGAGTCCCAACCCAAAAAGGTGGCCTGTTCATTCAAGGATCCTTTCCCAGATGCTGCCTGATCCGCATTGTCTGTTCTGCAAATACATTGTGAAAATTAATAGATGACTGAATGAGTGTTTTATTTAAAAATGACTTTTGGTTGAGTTGGTAATGGATGCTGTAGTAACTATCTGGTACCTTGGTACACTTCATGATGAAAATTGATGTGCTTCGAATCTGTTTTTCTGCTTATAGTAACTGCCCATTTCGTTCTGCCCACACAGTATTTGGTTCAACGTGGTTGTCTTATTCTGCCTTACTTTTGCAGCTCAATGCAACTGCAAATATATTACTAGGGGGTGGCACAGTGGTGCCACAGTAGAGTTACAGCACTAGAGATCCGAGTTCGATCCTGACTACACATGCTGTCTCTGGAGAGTTTTGTATTCTCCCTGTGACCATGTTGATCTTCTCCAGGTGCTCCAGTTTCCCCACACATTCCAAAGATGTGCTGGTTTGTAAGTTATTTGGCTTCTGTATAGTTGTCCCTATTGTGTAGGATAGAAATAGTGTACGGGTGATTGTTGGTCGGCATGGAGTCGGTGGCCTGAAGGGCATGTTTCTATGTTGTAGCTCTAAACTAAATTAAACTAAACTAAACTAGGAGATAGAAGAGATAGATTATCGATTGACATCTATTATGAACCTACTGACTCCAACAGATATCTAGACTGCACTTCTTCCCACCCTGCCCCCTGAAAAGACTCTAACCCTACTCCCAGTTCCTTCATCTATGCTACACCTGTGCCCAAGAAGAGGTGTTCCACACCAGGATATCTGAGATTAGGACATTCTTTACGGAATGGGAGTTCCCCTCTTCCATCATATATGAGGTCTTTACATGGGTCTCCTCGAAATCCCACAGCTCCGCCCTTGCTTTCCCAGCCCCCAGTCGCAACAAGGACAGTCTCCCTGGTCCCCACCTTTCACCCTATTAGCCATCGCATACAGCACATAATCCCCAGGCATTTTCACCACCTACAACGCGATCCCACCACTAGCCAAATCTTCCCATCCCCACCCTTTTCCGCTTTCCACAGACACCGTTCCCTCCCTGCTTAACTCATCCCTTCCCACAAAAACCACCTCCTTCCCTAAGTACTAAGTCCCCTATACCACCTCCCTCAACTCCGCCCAAGGATTTGAACAATCCCCTCAGGTGAAGCAGGTTCACTTGCACCTCCTCCAATCTCATCTACTGCATCCTGCGTTCTCAGAGTGGTCTTTTGTATATCGGCTGGACCAAGCGCAGGTTGAGGGACTGTTTCACTGAACACCTCCGCTCAGTCCGCCTTGACCTATGCTATCTCTCGGTTCCAGACGATTTCTGTCCCAAGCCTCCTCCACTGACAGAGTGAGGCAAAATGCAAATTGGAGGAGCAGCAACTCATATTTCACTTGGGCAGCCTACAACTCAGTGGTATGATAAATAGTTTTTCTAACTTCAAGTAACTCTTGCTTTCACCATCTATCTGGCCTACCCCCACCCAATAGTTTCACTGCCTTCCTGATGAATTTTACTGTTTGAGTGCCTCCTTGTCACCTTTCCCTTAGCAAACAATGAACCATTCTACATTTCCTTGATCAATGTCTAGTTTCCCTCTCTTCTGACACTCAGTCTGAAGAAGGATCTCGAACTGAAACATCACCCATTCCTTCTCACCAGAGATACTGCCTGTCCTGCTAAGTTACTCCAGCAGTTTTTAAATCGTCGGTGTAAACCAGCATTCGCAGATTCCTTCCTAAACTAAACTAAGGTTGTTCCAACTCTACTGTTTTAGCGTCATCCTAAATTGCAACAGATCTTGACTAGTGTTGCTGTTAATGACAGTTATCCTCACCTTCCTTCAACTGGAATCTTGAGCAAAATACAATGTGTTGGAGTATCTCAGCAGGTCAGGTTGCATCCGTGGAAGAAATGGACAGATTGAATTGGTCCAAAGAAAGGCCCCGACCCTAAAACATCATCTATCCATGCCCTCCACAGATGCCGCCTGACCTGTTGAGTTACTTCAGGACTTCATGTTTTGCTAGAAATGTGCTCTTGGTTTAAGGTCAGTCACAAAACATCTGTAATCAACTGTTAGAATACATAAACATTCATCTACATGGCAGAAGAATGGTCTCAAATGGCAAAACTCCGTCCTTGAAAAAGAGTGCAGAAATGTAAAAGAACATGCAAAGAGGAAGGTGATTAAATTAAAATTTTTAATAATGCATTGCGTGGTAGAAAGTTTAGTTTCAAAAACGTAAGATGGATCTCTGAAACTTTTATGTCAGGATGCAAATAAAAATAATGTGAGAAAATGTTATTTTCATGTGCATTTCCCTATTAATAAGCACAAATGATAAATCAGATTCAACATTTATTGCTACAATGGTTCCTTTCCTGACTTGATCTCAACTAAATAATGAATAGCCTGCTGTGCTAGATATAGTGTGTGACATAATCACAAGAGACAAGCACATCATTTCAAAATGCAAATTACACATTTATATCCTACACCAGTGAAAATTGTGGATGAAGTGTCAACCTGCTGTACATAGATAAAAGTAAATAGCCTATTATAACATATCTCTAATTACACGCTGAGTATTGAAAGAAGCATGAAATTCTGAGTGTATATTAGATACAAATTATATAAACATGTTGTGTCATCTGTGCACTCAGCAGCACCGAAAGCATTTAATAATGGCAGAACCTGCACAGAATTTGACATTAATTCAATAAACAACTATGTGTTTATATTATGTTTGTCAAAAGATTTGGTGACAAATCCACCATACATTGAATTATCTGAAGTCTCATAACTCAGTGGTAATATCACTACCTGGGCATTAATTTTTTTGGCAACATTTCCAATTACATCATCCACACCCAGCTAAACTGTCAACCTACATTTGCACTGCAAGATGTATTTTTCTCATTGTTCTCTGATGTTCATTTTTATTCTTAAGTCACATTATCCAAATCATTTCTCACATATAAAAATCAAATTCTCCCATTGGAACTGTTGCATCCATTCTATTCAATCACCCTTTAACATCAGGTATAATTTAATTTTATATAGTCAGATATTTGAAGAGAAATGAATCTATTTTTTATGCAGGAAGGAACTGCAGATGCTGGTTTACACCGAAGATAGGCACAAAATGCTGGAGTAATGGGACCGTAGAGGGAGCTACGCAGTCAATTGATAAGACTGCTCGCTGTCCCAAAACAAGCAGAAAACTTTAAAACAAGTCTCTGCAGTGTCGCAGCGATACACACAGATGTTTAAAGTACCGCTGTATCTCCTCCGAATTCCATAAAGATGATAAAACACGCTAGTTCTTGTGTCTGGACGAGAGCTCCGAATCACCACACCTCCTCGCATAACCAGCTTGGAAGGGATGATGGTATTAAACGCCGAGCTGTATTCTATAAACAACAGTCTGACGTAGGTGTTTTTATTGTCCAAGTAGTCCAATGCAGAGTGGAGAGCCAGTGAAATGGCATCCTCCGTTGACCTGTTGTGGCGATATGCGAACTTCAGTGGGTCGAGGCTCTTGTTGAGGTAGGAATTGATGTGCACCATAACCAACCTCTCAAAGCACTTCACCACAGATGTTAGTGCCACCAGTGGATAGTCATTGAGGCACGTCACCTTACTCTTCTTGGGCACCGGTATTATTGATGCCCTCTAAAAGCAGGTGGGAACCACAGACCTCAGAAGTGAGAGGTTGAAAATGGCCGCAAAAACACCCCCAGTTGGTCTGCACAGGTGTTTAGAACACGACCGGGTATACCACCACGTTCAGGCGTTTTCCGAGGGTTCACCCCCCTGAAGGATCTTCTGACGTCGGCCTCTGTGCCTGTGACTGACCAGTGAAGGCACAAGTGCCTTCGGGAAGGCACGTCAGTGTTCTCCCTATCAAAGCATGCGTAAAACGCATTGAGCTCGTCAGCGAGTGATGCTTCGCTGTCGTTTGAGCTGCCTCCTGGTTTTGCCTTATAGGAGGTAATGGCATTCAAGCCGTGCCACGGTTGTCGAACATCCGTCTCATCCTCCAGAGTAGAAGTCCTACATTAGCCTTTTTGATGGCCTTACCAAAGTCGCATCTGGACTTCTTATAGACCTCTGCATCGCCAGACCTGAATGCCCAGGATCTGGTCTTCAGAAGAATGCGGATCTCATGGTTCATCCAAGGCTTCTAGTTAGGAAACACTCAGAAGGTTTTTGTTGGAACGCAGTCCTCCACACATTTCCTTATGAAGTCTGTCATGACTGTGGCGTATTCATTCAGGCCAGTTGCCGAGTCTTGAACATTGCCCAGTCTACAGACTTCAAGCAGTCCTGGAGTTGTTCCTCTGCCTCCCCTGACCAGCTCTGTACATTCCTCACCTCTGAAGGTGCTTTCTTCAATTGCTGCCCTTATGCAGGAAGAAGCAGCACCTCTCAATGGTCGGATTTTCTAAAGTGTTAGCGAGACATAGAGCAATAGGCGTCTTTGATGGTCGTGTAGCAATGGTCAAGGGTGTTTGATCCTCTGGTGCTGCAGGAGACATGTTGGCGGAAGCTAGGGAGTGATTTTGTCAGGTTGGCTTTATTGAAATCACAGGCTATGGTGGTAAACGCCTCGTGGGAGGCCGTCTGGTGCTTGTTGACCACAGCATGCAGCTCCCCCAGTGCCAGACGGACGTCTGCCTGGGGTGGGATGTAGACCGCGGTTAGGATGATAGAGGTGAATTCCCTCGGTAGGTAGAAGGGGCGGCACTTCCCGTCAGATTACAGTATTATACAGTATATAATTTATACTTATTTGTAAACATCTCATAATCATATTGGCTTTATTGTGCAGTTTACAAAGATCCATTTCATATTCTATAGCTGGCTTATTGAATTTTTATTGAAATTAATTTTGATTCACCATCAAATTCAAAGGATGCAAAGGGTGTGAAGCACAAAAGAACGACAAGCTAGTTTAAAGTTGAATGGCTTAACGAAATAGTAAAATCTGCGGCACCAAAAATTCATAAGGTCATATATTTGCACAAGAATTCAGTGCGCACACACATTAGTAACAGCATAAAAAATTGCACAATACAAGATTTCTGCGCACACGGACTACTAAACATTAGAGGGAACATTGGCCGAGACCCTTCTTTAGACTGAAAGTCAGGGGAGAGGGAGACACAGATTTTACATAGAATGACCATCTAAAGATAAAAAGATGAGTTTTGGATGTACTCCAGAATTCATAAGTTATAGGAGTAGAATTAGGCCATTCGGCCCATCGACTCCACTCTGCCATTTAACCATAGCTGACCTCTGCCTCCTAATCCCATTTTCCTGCCTTCTCTTCATAACCCTTGACACACGTTCTAATCAAGAATTTGTCTATCTCTGCCTTAAAAATATCCACTGACTAGGCCTCCACAGCCCTCTGTGGCAATGAGTTCCACAGATTAACTACCCTCTGACTAAAAAAGTTCCTCCTCACCTCCTTTCTAAAAGAGCATATTTTAGTTCTGAGGCTATGACCTCTGGTCCTAGACTCTCCCACCAGTGGAAACATTCTTTCCACATCCACTCTATCTATGCCTTTCATTATTCTGTAAGTTTCAATGAGGTCCCCTCTCAACCTTCTAAACTCTTCTAAATTCCTTAGATGGAGTTTACCTTTGGCATCAGAAATTAAACAAGCCTCATCCAGGAAGTGACCTCAGTATAACTTTTTATGGATATTGTTATTTTCAGCAAGCATAGGAGCAAGCGAGTTCTGGTAAATAGGATTAGCGCAGATGAGCACTTCATAGCCAGGACAGATATGGTGGGACGAAGGACGTGTTTCCATGCTCAATGATTCTGTAACTTAAAGTCCCACTCGTAGACTCCTACTTTACACTGTTTCATGCTTGATGATAGCTTTTATCTCTTTTGGTTCCCACCAAATTCCTGGTCTTTCTCTAGCTAGTGCTGCATTCCTTTGTCAGGTCAATGTAAATAAATATCTACATTGCTCCTGAACCTCTCTGGTAGGGCAGGTTACTATGGTTATTCTTTTCCAAACACACGTAGACCAATGAGATTTTGCAGAAATGTACTGATCATCACTCAATGTAACTGATCATCACTCTTCCCCAAATCTTTCCACAATCCATAAGGCTATTTTAATAGGACAAAGGACAAAGGACATTTATTGTCACATACACCAATTGGTGTAGTGAAATTTGACTTGCCATGCAGCACACAGATAAAGATAAGACACAACACTAAAGAAATAACAATGAACATAAAAACATCCCCCCACAATGGTTCCCACTGTGGGGAAGGCACAAAGTCCAGTCCCATCCTCATGTCCACCCATAGTCAGACCTATTAAGGCCTCTGCAGTCGGCACTACGGCGACCCAATGTTTTAGGCCTTCTCGCCGGGTGATGGTGCTCCGGAGTCCTCACAGCAGCTTGGGACACCTGGAACGCCCGCTTCCTTACCGGAGTCTGTGGTTTCCAAAGCCGACACGGCCGCGCTGGATGGAGCTCCACAACTGGTGATCTCGCCGAGAGATCCCAGGCTCCCGATGTTAAAGTTCAGCGCTGCTGCCCGCAGCTGGCTGCTGCCCGCAGCTGGCTGCTCTACAGTCCCGCAGCTCCGCGATGTTCACCTGCGGTCTCAGCTCACCTGAGTTCCAGCGCGGCGACCCAGGCAAGGTATCGCCCGCTCTGCTCCACGATGGTGCTCCAGCGCTGAGCCGCTGCCGAAGCCGAGGTTCTGGGCAGTCCCCTCAGGAAACGCCGCTCCAAGCCCGCTGGTAGGCCGCGAGGACAGGTCGAAGTTGCAGCCCGGAGAAAAGCTGCCTCTCCGACCAGGGGTAGGGACCCTGAAAAGTAGTTTCCCCCTCCCCCCCCCCCCCCCCCCACATAAAAAAGCCTAGAACTCCAAAACAAAACACTAAAACTCACTAAAAACAAAAGAAATAAGTTAAAAAACAGACAGCTGCAGGCTGGGTAGCCATACCAACTGGACGCGCCCCCTATGAGGATATGGATATGGATATTTAAGGATTTTTAAGTACTTCTGAGATTTTTTCTGACTGTCACATCAATTAATATTATTTGTTTGATCAAGTTGTAATTTCCTACATGACTGTTGGGCATCAATTATTTTTAAGTATACTACTAAAAAATGACTTAGACGTCATATAACAAAGCTTACGATTTACTATTGCTGAGAAATAGTCAGTCAGAGGGATTTCCTTTAACATTGATGGGAAGCCTACGTAATAATGCTACATCACTAACAGTAATTTGGGATTTTGTTGTGATGATTTTAAAATTGGCCTTTTCTAACGGAAGAAAGGGAAGTAATGTACTCATCTACGTACCAGAGGAGGAAGTAGAAAATGTATCACGGAGCAGCTGGTCATTGTGTGACCTGTAAGTATGAACAAGTTCCTGTCAATAAATCATTCCATGAACAGATTGCCAGGCACAACAGCATGGAACTGGAAAGGGGCCCTTGGGTTTGGAGCTGGTAGAAAAGGTGTGTAGAGGAAATAGGGAGCCATTTTCTGGAGGATAGAATCAATGAGATCAGATGACCAGATGGAGGAAAATGACAAAATAAATTAATAGTGGGTAGGGAAGTTAAGATGGGTAGGTGGAGAGCCGGGGCAGGAGATAAGATAAAGGGGGGGGGAAAGGATGATATAGGTGACAGTATAGGTGACAGTAATAAAGCACAAAAAAATGTTGTACAACTGAAACTAAAAAAAGCTAAAACAAAACTCAGCAACTCAGGCAGCATCTGTGAAAAGTGAAATAGTCTATATATTTTGTCTGTGATCCTTCGCCCGAATTTAGTGCAGACTTGAAAGATTAACTGTTTCTCTTTCCACAGATTCTGTCTAAGCTGCTAAGCTATTTGGCATTTTCTGATTTTGTTTCAGATTTCCAGCATCTACAGTCTTTTTAATTTTCACACAACTGTGTATTTTTACAACATATTTCACTTCACGTTAAGAATGCCCCAAAGTTTCTTTATAAGCAAATGAAGTATTTTTGAGATGCAGTCACTGAGTGAAACGCAGCTGCAATTTTATACTCATGAAACCACTGCAAACTGAAAAGATTATCAGAGGATCATGGGTTCGTCTGCATCCACCTTTAACAGTACAGCAGTCCCTTGGTAGAAACATTGACAACTAGACTAAGTGGGACCCGTTGGGTCCCATGTTCTCATGGGAGGCCTGGCCCCCGACGCAATATTCCACTTCTCCACCAATTCCAATATTGGTGGTCAGTGGGGGGGGGGGGGGGGATGGGGGGGGGGGGGTTCTGGAGCGCTGGTATAGGTGTTGTTGGCTGCAGGGACTACTGGTCTCCAGAGGGACATAGTATGGACATTGTGGGCCAAATGGATTATTGGGGTGGCAGCTCAGTCCCTCAAGCATGATGTGCTGGCAGCTCACTCCCGGCTGGTGGGCTGGCAGTTGACTCACGGCTATTCCTTGAAATTCCATTTCAAGCAGAGTGCAAGGCCACCAAATTCAAATCCATTTACCTACCATTTCAAGCAGGGTGCAAGGCCACCAAATTCAAGTACAGTTTCTTACCTCTTCGAACAGGGTGCAAGGCCACAAAATTCAAGTGCAGTTTCATACCACTTCAAGCAAGGTGCAAGGCCACCAAATTCAGGTTCAGTTTCCTACCATTTCAAGGAGGGTGCAAGACCACCAAATTCAAATGCAGTTTCATACCATTTCATGCAGGGTGCAACAACACCACATTCAAAGGCAGTTTCACACCATTTCATGCAAGGTGCAAGCCCACCACATTCAAATGCAGCTTCATACCATTTCAGCAGGGTAAAACCACCATAAAACCACACAAAACACCACACTCACAGTTCAGTAAACATTCAGTGTGTTCAGTTGATACACAGCTCAGACGGAGTTGTGAGCTCTCCCTCCCCATCATGCAGAGACTTAGCCACACCCACACTTTCGTATTTTATAATCCCTCCCCCTCCCACTGGAAAAAGAGGGCCTTCATGGCGTGATTCACAGGAGAGAGATTCTCAACATTTTTTTAAACATGGCCAAAAATCACAGCCGTAAGTGGTAGCTAAAATCAATATAGTGCAAACAGGAAGTTGTCAAGTTTAGCCAAACAGCCATTTGCAGTGCATTTTCACTTCAACCCAAACCCCCCCAAACAGCCATTTGCAGTGCATTTTCACTTCAACCCAAACCCTCTCAAACAGCCATTTGCAGTGCATTTCTACTACAACCCAAACCCCCCAAACAGCCATTTGCAGTGCATTTTTTCTTCAACCCACCCCCCCCCCCACCCCCCAAATGGTCATTTGCAGTGCATTTTCACTTCAACCCAAACCCCCCCCCCCCCCCAAACAGCCATTTTCAGTGCATTTTCACCAACCCAAACCCCCCCAAACAGCCATTTGCAGTGCATTTCTACTTCAACCCAAACCCCCCAAACAGCCATTTGCAGTGCATTTCTACTTCAACCCAAAACCCCCCCACACAGCCATTTGAAGTGCATTTCTACTTCAACCCAACCCCCCCCCCCAAACAGCCATTTGCAGTGCATTTGCACTTCAACCCATACCCCCCAAACGGCCATTTGCAGTGCATTTTTACTTGAAACCAACCATATTTTCATTTTCAAACCACATTAAGGGCACTCACAGTTGAGTAGACATGTGTTTAGTGTAATTCAGAGAGATGTGACCCTCTCGCTTCCTCCATCTTGCAGAGACTGAGTGAGGCACACCACTTCCGGGTTTTATAGTCCCTCCCCCCTCCCACCAGCAGGGGCTGCAGAGAGAATGGCAAAACAATTAAAAACATTAATATCTCTCTGATTTTTAATCGATGGGAAAAATCCTCTGGTCCAGGAAGGAGGAGGGGGGCTCTGAGCGAGGTGGTCAAATATGACGGCCATAGGTGGCGGCGTTCTCTCGGAAATCACAGCACAGCAAGCCAAAAATGGTCAAGATCAGACTTTTAGTAATATAGATAGGTGCAGGAGTAGACCATTCACCCCTTCGAGCCAGCACCACCATTCAATATGATCATGGCTGATCATCCGCCTATAACAGTACAGCAGTCCCTTGGTAGAAACATAGAAACATAGACAATAGGTGCAGGAGTAGGCCATTCGGCCCTTCGAGCCAGCACCATCAATCAATATTTCCCCATTTCCCTTGATTCCGTTAGACCCAAGTGCTAAATCTCTCTTGAAAATACCTAGATGTTAATGTCCAGTATCTGGATTACAATTTCAAATCAAAACCTTCTGATTCAAACACAAGAATGGCACCAACAATCACAGCATTGAGCAGATGCCCTGTGTTTAAATATTGATATGCTGCATTTATACCGTCTTTGCTTTAGTCCTCTCTTGTTTCAGTATGATGCACTGGTGAGCCTCACCTGTAGATGGAGCTATAGTCCCACAGACTGTTGCAGCTGTCCTGGGATGGTGATTCTCAAAATGCAAATGATCAACGTAGCATTAAATCAAAGGGTCAAAATGGGCTGAAGTGAATCAGGTACATTTGGTCTTTGTTTCCTCTCCCAAGATATCCAAACCTGATTTATACTTCTAAATCTGGTTGAATTTCACAGAATATTAAACTGTACTGTGCATGAACAGGCGCTAGTACATAATATCAGTAGCGAACATGATTCCAAGTTAAATTAACCTCCTCTACCTGCAGGCAATTCATATCGTTCCAATTTCTTCAGATTTGCATGCTTATGTAAAAAGCTCATAAACACCACAATCGTATCTGTTTCCACCACCAGCCCTGACAATGAGTTCCAGGCACCCATCATTCTCTGAGTAAAATACTTGCTCTGCACATCTCTTTAAAATGTTGCCCTTCATACCTTAAAACTATGCCCTCTAGCCTTTGACGTTTCCATACTAGGAAAAAGATTTTGACTGTATCTATGCCTTTCATAATTTTATATACTTATATAAGTTCGGCCCTCAGCCGCCGAAGCTCAGAATAAACAATCCAAATCAGTCCATCAAATGCAGCTTCATACCATTTCAAGCAGGGCAAAACCATCATAAAACCACCATAAAACCACCCAAAACACCACACTCACAGTTCAGTAGACATTCAGTGTGTTCAGATGATTCACAGCTCAGACAGATTCGTGACCTCTCCCTCCCCCATCATGCAGAGAATGAGCCACACCCACACTTCCGAGTTTTATAATCCCTCCACCTCCCACCGGAAAAGGTGTGGCCTTCATGCCGTGATTCACAGGACAGAGATTCTCAACATTTATTTAAACAGTAATAACACTTTTATTATTCATTGATGGGAAGAATCCTCTGCACCTGATGAGTGGAGTGGGGCTGAGTAAGATGGCTAAAAATCACAGCCGTAAGTGGTGGCGTTTAATCTAAAATCAAAATAGTGCAAACAGGAAGTTGTCAAGTTTAGCCAAACTGCCATTTGCTGCGCATTTTCACTTCAACCCAACCCCCCCCCCCCCAAACAGCCATTTGAAGTGCATTTTCACTTCAACCCAAACCCCCCCAAACAGCCATTTGCAGTGCATTTTCACTTCAACCCAAACCCCCCCAAACAGCCATTTGCAGTGCATTTTCACTTCAACCCAAACCCTCTCAAACAGCCATTTGCAGTGCATTTCTACTTCAACCCAAAACCCCCCAAACAGCCATTTGCAGTGCATTTTTACTTCAACCCAAAACCCCACAAACAGCCATTTGCAGTGCATTTTTACTTCAACCCAAAACCCCCCCAATCAGCCATTTGCAGTGCATTTTGACTTGAAACCAACCATATTTTCATTTTCAAACCACATTAAAGTCACTCACAGTTGAGTAGGCATCCGTTTAATGTTATTCAGTGAGACATGACCCTCTTGCTTCCTCCATCTTGCAGAGACTGAGTGAGACACACCACTTCCAGGTTTTACAGTCCCTCCCCCCTCCCACCAGCAGGGGCAGCAGAGAGAATGGCAAAACAATTTAAAACATTAATATTTCTCTGATATTTCATCAATGGGAAAAATCCTCCGGTCCAGGAAGGTGGAGGAGGGCTCTGAGCGAGGTGGCCAAAAATGACGGCCGTAGGTGGTGGTGTTCTCTCGAAATCACAGCACAGCGAGCCAAAAGCGGTCACGATCAGACTTTTAGTAATATAGATAGATGATATATATATATATTATATATATGTGTGTATTTGTGAATATGTATATATATATACACACACACTGAACTTTTTTCTCTCTCTCGTTTATTATATTGTTTACAGTGTACTATGTTCACATATTCTGTTGTGCTCTTGCAAGAATTTCATTGTTCTATCTGGAACATATGACAATAAAACACTCTTGACTCTCTCTCGACCGGTCCGAGTAATCATGGTGCAATAAGGGAGACTGCCCAACACTAAAGGTATGCAAAAGTAGCAATTACTCTGATTCTGCAGGAAACAAAATGCCCTGCCGGAATTGAAGGATCATGGATGGAATTTTATCAAACTAAAGGAGTATCTAGGGAATAGAAAAGGTAAGCCGTTCTGGTCTTCAAATTTGAGGAAGGACATTCTTGCTATTGAGGGAGTGTAGCGCAGGTTCACAAGGTTAATTCCCAGGCGGAACTGTCACATGTTGATAGAATGGAGAGGCTGGGCTTGTATACTCTGGAATTTAGAAGGATGAGAGGGAATCTTATTGAAACATATAAGATTATTAAGGGTTTGGACACGCTAGAGGCGGAAACATGTTCCCAATGTAGGGGGAGTCCAGAACCAGGGGCCACAGTTTAAGAATAAGGGGTAAGCCATTTAGAACGGAGATGAAGAAATACTTTTTAACACAGAGAGTTGTGAGTCTGTGGAATTCTCTGCTTCAAAGGGTAGTGGAGGCCGATTCTCTGGATGCTTTCAAGCGAGTTAGATAGAGCTCATAAAGATAGCGGAGTCAAGGGATATGGGGAGAATGCAGGAACGGTGTACTGATTGTGGATGATCAGCCATGATCACAATGACGGTGCTGGCTCGAAGGGCTGAATGGCCTACTCCTGCACCTATTGTCTTTTGTCCATTGTAAATTCAGAGTATAATTTTAAATTAAGATATAGCAGCTTGAAAAAGATCACGGGCTTAAAATAATTGAAGATAACCTTAAGACTGATATCAGGAAACTACCCTTCATAAAACAGTCAGTGAATGGATTGGACTTCTGGACAGAGGAAAGCTTTAAGAAATAAATGAATATCTTCAACAGGAGGACTTTAATTAGATCAAATTATCTTCCGTGTCTATAATAATCTTTCTTATTTTGTAACTTCAGTTAGATTTCAGCTTCTCTATTATTTAACATGAAAAGAAATTTAAAGATAAAACTTTATTTAGCCCGCACATATATGCGTGAATTTACAGTGGGATTTCCATATATTCTGCAGCCACAGGCTTGACAAAAGCCAGTCAAGAGGTTATGTGTGTTCCCGTTATATTTATATATTCTGCAGTGAAAGCTGTAAGGACCTGACGGCCTGAGCTTTGGGAGAGGTTGAGCAGGCTGTCTTTATTTCTTGGACGACAGGAGAATCTGGGATGATCTTATAGAGGTGTACACAATCATGAGAGGTATAGATCGGGTAAACGCATAGAATCTCTTGCCCAGAGTAGGGGAATCAAGAACCAGAGGACACACTGTAGTTTTAAGGTGAGAGGGGAAAGATTTAATAGGAACCTGAGGGGTAACTTTTTTTACACAAAACCTTCTGTCAGAGGAGGTAGTTGAGGCAGGTATTATTGCAACGTTTAATAAACATTTAGACAGGTACATGGATAGGATAGGGTTAGAGGGGTATGGACCAAATTCAGGCAGGTGGGACAAGTGTAGACGGACATGTTGGTCAACGTGGTCAAGTTGGGCCAAAGGGCTTGTTTCCACGCTGTATGACTCTATAACTCCATGAAGTAATTCTTGATTATTTATTAAATCATGGACACAATGTACAGTATATCCTATCTGCCATAGTGGGTAAATAATTTCCATTCAATAAAGACGATATGTTCACAGAGTTTGCTCGCATATTGTAGAAACTAATGCCAGAAAAAAAGCCCAAACTGTACGATAATATTGGCAGGTTTTGCAATTGAATTAACATGTTTGACTCCAATCCACCTCCCACTAGTGTTCCAATTTCTTTAAAGGAATTTCAATGGCTTGATCTTTGTTTTCTGAAGGGGAGCAGATCTACTGGCAAAACAGGTGCATGTTTAATATGTAAATATTATATTTCAACACATTTGGGCATGAAGAGTACAAGATAGATTGTAAGGTTATGCAGGTGGCAGAAGGAGACATAATGACTTTACATAAGAAATGTCGCATTCACAATATGAATCCCTCATTTTGAATAAGTCATGTGTACTGATTCTTTTTTGGAAATCCTGTGAAACTAACCTCCATTTGCCTTCTTCGAAGATCCTATCCCCAACCATACTGTTGCACCTTTCATTTCCAAAGATCAGTTACCTAGCCATTTCAGTGCCAAGAAACTCGTTACATCATCAGCATGTAGTGCACCAAAACTACACAATTTGAAGTAATTCAGAATAAAGGGTTCAATATCCCACAGCTACGTGCTTCACAAAGCAATTTTATGTATTAAAGGAACCTGACCCAAAGTGTCCATGTTGTCCAGAGATGCTGCCTGACCTGCTGAGTTACTCCACCACTTTGAATCCTTATGTGCATTCTCATTATATTTATCCATGTAATTTAAAATTATATTTATCCATATTATATTTATCCATATTTATTTATATTTATGATTTTCTGTAGATGAATACCATGCATTAAATAAAATCATCCTAGTAATGCTGATGTGAGCTGCAGAGAAGTGAAGAATGCCCATTCCCTCTGGTGAAGCAGAGGCTATAAGTCATTGACAAAACATCTATCCGGAAATGTGAATATTTTTTCCATTCAGTGTTGTTGGAATAAAGGGTGCTCTGTCTGAAAATGGCTGTGGGGAACTGATTCCACAAAAGAGGGATGCAGATAATTACTTGTTGAGGAACTTTCAGTCAAAAAAAAGCCGGCAAATTCATCCCTATACCTGCTAATGATCAGCTGAGCAGTCCAAAACACATTCAACTGCGTGGTTAGTCTCTGGCCACTCTGGCCAACTCCAAATCAATTGATTCACCGATCAGCAGTAAAGTTGGGGAAGCTTAACTTGTTTTAAAAAATTGTTTAAATATTCATCAGAAAATGTTTGCAATCGAAAATTCGCAAGTCAAGGCTGATGTAACCTGGGGACTCCTTGGACAGTAGATTTGAAATATTTTTTGTAGCACTCATATGAATGTGTTAATTCTAATGCTCACTTTGGTCTGTCTGATCAATGCTCATAATTGCATCTGCTGTACAAAGTTCAAATCAAACTAACCCAAATGGAAAATTCACTGTTGTCTGAAGATAACTTAACGGTAAAGCCTCACTGATATAAATCTTCTTCAATATGTTCTCATCAATAAAAACATCATTTTGAATTCTGCAAGGTTCTAATTTATTCGTCACTGCATTCATTATGTTAACCTTTTTCCCCTGAAATGGAAAATGTAAGTATGATAATTTCTTTCATAAAATATATGACTTTTTTCAATCCATTTTTCTCTATTAATGCGTAAAATTGTCCAATTTTCCGATTTTACAGTAAATTTCCCTGAGAGCCTGACCTAGGCAAACCTAGAGTTCAGACATTTGTTTTTTCCTCCCTCGAGCCATTTCATGGTTTGTAAAACTGCAGGCATGGGCGTCTCCTTGACAAAGGTTGGACTAAGGGGGACTGGTCACATCAGGCTGCTCGCAGATTATCTTGCAACTTGGCTGTTCCAAGGAAAACAACCTCAGTCTGTTACATAACCAAAGTCTCTTATTCCTGGAATCTTTATTGCACTCTATCAAAAGCTCTTCCATCTTTGCTGAAGAATTCGACTCAAAATTCCAGCTGTACTGAACCAAAGCTTCTTATAGTCTAGGTAGCTATTTGTGGAGTGAAAAGGGCAAAGACAAACAAAAGACTGGGAATGATCCTTCCAACTTTATATCTGTAAGAAAGCTACACTTGCTCGAACACAAACAGTAAAATTACTTGTCAGCAGCAGGAAATCCAGGGAAGAGGAATTGCAGGGAAGAGCAAATCTCTGCCCATTTTTTCCCCAAAGGTGGAGAAAAGACTTCTCATTGGCCTGAAAGTTAGTTTAACAGGTTAGAAAGCATCCTCTCTCCTTAATGATTAGTAATATACTTGAATTTCATAAAATGGTACGACAGATGTGACCTAGCCACATAACTTGAATGTGCTCTAAGCTGTCAGCAAATCCATGAGAGGCTTTTATACTTAAACTATCAGTGTAGATAAATTATAGAATGATACATCACAGATATAGACCATTTGACTCTTTTTGTCTTCAGAATGACTTAACTCATGGGGAACCACGCACTATAGTCCTAAATCTTTCTGTTCTGAAACGCTCCTTACTCTAAGTTATTTACATCGCTATTTACTGTGTAAACTTATCCTGGTTTGCCATTCCAAAGAGCAACATCTCATATTTGCAAGAGTTAAATTCTATTTGTCACTCCTTGGCCAACTTCCCTGTCGATCTACATCAGTTTCAGTTTTAGTTTTTTGTCACGTACCGAGGTGCAGTGAAAAGCTTTTGTTATGTACTAACCAGTCAGCGGAAAGACAATACATGATTACAAGCTAGCCATTCCGAGTGCACAGACACATGATAGGGATTGTACAGACACATCGTTAGTGCAAGGTAAAGATAGTGGTTCAGGACTGCTCGCTAGTTGTGGTAGGATGGCTCAGTTGCCTGATAACAGCTGGGAAGAAACTGTCACTAAGTCTGAAGGTGTACGTTTTCACACTTTTATACCTTTTGCCTGATAGGAGAGGGGAGAAGAGGGTGTGGGCAGGGTGCGACTCATCTTTGATTATGCTGTTGGCCTTGCCGCGGCAGCGTGAGGTATAAATGGAATCAATGGAAGGGAGTTTGGTTTGTGTGATGATCTGGGCAGCATCCACAATTCGTTGCAATTTCTTGCGGTCTTTGATGGAGCTATTCCCAAACCATGCTGTGATGCATCGCGATAAAATGCTTCCTACAGAAGTTGGTGAGAGTTGTTGGGGACCTGCCAAACTTCCTAAGCCTTCTGAGGAAGTAGAGGCATTGGTGTGCTTCTTGGTTGTTGCTTCAATATGGATGGTCCAGTTTACGTCGTTGGCGATATTTACTCCTAGGAATTTGAAGTTTTCAACAATTTATTCTTTTCAACAATTTTATTCCTCAAAAAGGTACCGGCGTCGGGGCTTGGTAAAGGGGGACAAAAAACTGTCGAGTTGGTAGATTCCTTTTGCGTGATGTTTATAATAAAGTAACTGGCTTTTCCTTTTTTCTTCTCTCTCTCTTTTTTTTTCTCAAGGGTCTATCTCTTAATCTCCTTTCTTAACTCTTCGACCAGGGTTTTTCTTTTCTTTTCCTTTGGCACGCTTCTTCACTTTCACAACTCTTTTTCACTTTCTCTACTTTCTCTGTTTCTATTCCCTTTTTTTATAAGGAGTACAAGAATGACTGTAATAAAATATATGGGATGTATACTGATGTAAATTACTGTACCTCTAATAAATAAAAATATATTAAAACATTATTATTTTTTTAATTATTCTTTGGCACCGTCAATGTAAACTGGGGTATGTGTACTGCTTTGCTTCCTGAAGTCGATCAACATCTCCTTTGACACCAGGACACGAGATTCTCAATCACCTTCCTGTACTCTGACTCATCATTATTTGATATCCGGCCCACAATGGTGGTGTCATCTGCAAATTTGTAAATTGAATTAGATTTGTACCTGGCTGCACAGTCGTAAGTGTACCAGGAGTAAAGAAGGGAGCTGAGAACGCATCCTTGGCTGAGAGCACCAGTGTTGAGGATTATCGTAGAGTATGATTTGTCCCCTATCCTCACTGATTGGGGTCTGTTGGTCAGGAAGTTGAGGATCCAGTTGCAGAGGTGAGTGCTGACTCCAAGTCATGCGAGCTTGGTGATGAGCTTGGAGTCAGCACTTGGATAGTATAATGGTGATAAAGGCAGAGCTGTAGTCCATGATATGAGTCTGACGTAGGTGTCTCTCTTTTCCAGTTGTTCCTGGGATGAATGTAGGGCCAGGGAGATGGCATCATCCATGGACCTGTTGTGGTGGTTGGCAAACTGCAGTCGGTCAAGGTCGCTTGGTAGATCAAGTTTGAACATAGATATCCTTCCTTGCTATTCACTATAACGCCAATTCCCACTCATACCACGGGAAAACAAAGAAGGGAAGAGATTGAACATTTTTTCGCCTTCCATCACAGTGAGGAATGTGGAGGAGTCACTGTGGTGTATGTTCATGTTAAAATGTATTTTGTGTGTTCTGTTGCTTTTTATTAGTATGTCTGTGTGGCAAACCAAATTCCTCATATTTTGCAAAACATACTTGTCTAATAAAGTATGATTATGATTATGATTTTTATGCCATCTGCAAATTGACTCATAGTCATCCAAATTATTAACGTTGATAAGAAACGCCAGTGGGCCCAGTGCTGGCCCCTAAGACACACCACCGGCCACAGACCTTCATTCAGGAAAACAACCTTCCACAATATACTTTGATTCCTTCCTCCAAGCCAATGTTGAATAAATTTGTTAAAGAAGGAACTGCAGATGCTGGACAAAAATGCTGGAGAAAATCAGCAGGTGAGGCAGCATCTATGGGGCGAAGGAAATAGGCAACGTTTCGGGTCGAAACCCTTCTTCAAACTTGAATTAATTTGGCTAGCTCACCTTTTGCTCCCTGTGATCCAACATGTAAAGCTTGCACATCGTCCAGGTGTACAGTTTCACTAGGCTGGACCTTATAATTTTCATCCCAATATAGCTTGTAAATGGACGCTAGTAAATGATTGATATGTCAGCATGTAAATGACTGCCTCATATAATTACAGTTGCAAACTCCGGTAACCAATCTAAATCTCAAGCACTTATTTGCTGACAAACTTCAGAATTCCTGTGCAACCCTCTACTTTAGATGATTTAAATCTTTGTTAAATTTACACAAGGCATGTGTAAATGCTAAGCAGATAACAGCTGCAGGAAGCACTAACTTTTGGCAACAATGATAAAGCAAATTGTTTTTTCTGCAGTTAGTCGTGATAGTGGAAGTTGCACTATATTAAGTAACCAACACAGTTACAAATAACTTTTTACAGGCACCTTTAGCCTGTTCTCCACAGCAAAAAAGCAGTGAGAGGTGTCGAGTGGAGGTGAAACAGTCTCTAAAGGGCCTGTCCTACCAGCATCCAACTCCGTGCGATGAGCGCGATCAAACTAGAAGCGGAGGCCGCACGGAGGTCGGGTGACCCCCTATAGTGGGCCGTTCCCACCAGCATGCACCTGCATGCGGCAAGCGCGACCAAACCGGCAGCCAGGGCATGCGGAGGTCGGGTGAGTGGCGCAACGCGGCGCAAAGTGAGGCGAACTTGGAGCAAAGTCTTAACGTAAATTCGCCAGGACAGAGGGGGGCACACAGAGAGGGGCACAGAGGTACACACACACACAGGGCCATGGAGCAACACACATAGAGGGTCACAGAGGCACCTACAGATAGGTTCATGGAGGCACGATGTCGAGGCGGTGTGTAATGCGTCGAGGCGACTGCGAGCCAACAAGCCGTTGCTGCGTGGAATTTTTGAACATAGTCAGTTTTTCGGAGCCCCGCGCGATGTCGGGACGAACTCCGCACAATTCCGCACGGCTCCGGCGATCGAAGTGGGACCGGCCCCACGACGCCGGATGGCTCAAGCAACCACGTTAGGTCGCGCTCATTGCATGGAGTTGCATGCTTGTAGGACAGGCCCTTTACAAACCCCAGGGAGGGGAAAAGGGGGGGTGAACTCCTTATTCAGTGTTGGATAACTTAGAACTCAGAGCTTGAGTAGCTTACAACCCAATGTTATGAACATTGTATTCTCTAATTTTAGGTAACTACATAACCCTCCCCCTCTCCCTTAATTCCCCTATATAACCTCATCTTCTCCCCCCCCCCCTCCCCCCCCCAACAAGCCCCCCTCACCCCTCTCCCCCCATCTGGAATCTTTCTTCCCTGAAATTTGAGGAAGGACATTCTTGCTATTGAATGAATAAATAGGTTTATTGGCCAAGTATTCACATACAAGGAATTTGCCTTGGCGCTCTGCCCACAAGTGACAACATGCAATACAGTGACAGTTAAGAATGATATATAAAACATTAAACATTAATAATAAAATATTATTGATTAAACTAGTGAATTATATAAAATACCAGAGCAAAAGGAGGCTATAGATTTTTGGTTATTCAGTAGAGCTACTACTCGTGGAAAAAAAAGCTGTTTTTATGTCTGGCTGTGGCAGCTTTGACAGTCCGGAGACTCCTTCCAGAGGAAAGTGATTCAGAGAGTTTGTGGCCCGGGTGAGAGGGGTCAGAGATTATCTCACCAACTCGCTTCCTGGCCCTTGCCGTGTACAGTTCATCAATGGCGGGAAGGTTGCAGCCAATAACCTTCTCAGCTGATCGGACGATTCACTGCATCCTCCGGGTTCCGTGCATGGTGGCCGAGCCAAACCAGACCATGATGGGGAAAGTGAGAACAGACTCTACGATGGCCGTGTAGAATTGGACCATCATTGCCTGTGGCAGATTGTGCTTCCTCAGCTGCTGTAGGAAGTACATCCTCTGTTGTGTGTTTTTGACTGTGGAGATGATGGTAGCCCCCCACTTAAGGTCCTTGGAGATGATGGTTCCCAGGAACTTGAAATACTCCACAGATGTGGTTGTGGTGTTGTTGATGGGGAGTTGGGTGAGGGAAGGGAGAGGTCTCCTAAAGTCTACAACCAATTCCACTATATTAAGAGCATTGAGCTCTAGGTTGTTGCGATGGCACCAGGACACCAGCTGTGACACTTCCTGTCTGTAGGCAGACTCCTCCCCATCCTGGATCAGTCCAATCAGGGTTGTGTTGTTCGCAAACTTGAGAAGCTTGACAGAGGAATCAGTGGAGGTGCAGTCATTGGTGGAGAGAGTAGAGGAGAGGGGAGTATACGCAGCCTTGCGGTGCTCCTATGCTGAGGGTTTGCAGGTCCGAGATATGCTTTCCCAGCCCCACATGCTGCTTCCTGTCTGTCAGGAAGCTGGTGTTCCACCGACAGAGGGGTTCAGCACAGTCAAGTCGGAAAGTTTGGAGTGTAGTAACTCTGGCACAATGGAGTTGAATGCAGAGCTAAAATCAACAAACAAAATCCCCTGGCGGTCTAGGTGCTGGAGGATGAAGTGCAGGCCCAAGTTGACTATGTCATCCACAGATCTATCAGCCCGATATGCAAACAGCAGAGGGTTTGTGATATTTTTCAGCTTGGCCAGCACAAGGCTTTCAAGAGTCATTAAGACCAGTAATCCTTGCCTTTTGGGGTACAGGCACAACAGTGGAGACTTTGAAGCAGGCAGGGACAGAATAGGTTTGCAGGGACTGGTTGAAAATAGAAACATAGAAAATAAGTGCAGGAGTAGGCCATTCGGCCCTTCGAGCCCACACCGCCATTCAATATGATCATGGCTGATCATCCAACTCAGTATCCCGTACCTGCCTTCTCTCCATACCCCCTGATCCCTCTAGCCACAAGGGCCACATCGAACTCCCCCTTAAATATAGCCAATGAACTGGCCTCAACTACCTTCTGTGGCAGAGAATTCCAAAGACTCACCACCCTCTGTGTGAAAAATGTTTTTCTCATCTCGGTCCTAAAAGATTTCCCCCTTATCCTTAAACTGTGACCCCTTGTTCTGGACTTCCCCAACATCAGGAACAATCTTCCTGCATCTAGCCTGTCCAACCCCTTAAGAATTTTGTACATTTCTATAAGATCCCCCCACAATCTTCTAAATTCTAGCGAGTACAAGCTGAGTCTATCCATTCTTTCTTCATATGAAAGTCCTGCCATCCCAAGAATCAGTCTGGTGAACATTCTCTGTACCCCCTCTATGGCAAGAATGTCTTTCCTCAAATTTGGAGACCAAAACTGTATGCAATACTCCAGGTGTGGTCTCACCAAGACCTTGTACAACTGCAGTAGAACCTCCCTGCTCCTATACTCAAATCCTTTTGCTATGAATGCTAACATACGATTCGCTTTCTTCATTGCCTGCTGCACCTGCATGCCTACTTTCAATGACTGGTGTACCATGACACCCAGGTCTCGTTGCATCTCCCCTAATCGGCCACCATTCAGATAATAGTCTACTTTCCTGTTTTTGCCACCAAAGTGGATAACCTCACATTTATCCACATTATACTGCAACTGCCATGCATTTGCCCACTCGCCCAGCGTATCCAAGTCACCTTGCAGCCTCCCAGCATCCTCCTCACAGCTAACACTGCCCCCCAGCTTTGTCATCCTCAAACTTGGAGATGTTGCATTCACTTCCCTCGTCCAAATCATTAATATATATTGTAAATAGCTGGGGTCCCAGCACTGAGCCTTGTGGTACCCCACTAGTCACTGCCTGCCATTCTGAAAAGGACCTGTTTACTCCTACCCTTTGCTTCCTGTTTGCCAGCCAGTTCTCTATCCACATCAATACTGAACCCCCAATACCGTGTGCTTTAAGTTTGTATACTAATCTCTTATGTGGTACCTTGTCGAAAGCCTTCTGAATGTCTGTGTCAACACAGAGCTTGAGAGTAGAGGGGGAAACATTGTCCAGTCGTGGAGATTTACGGCTTTTCTGTCTTCTGAAAAGCCTTTCCACCTCCTCTATTTTTATTGTTGATGATGGAGAAGTGATGTTGTGCAGCACGGAGGTTGTGGGCAATTGGGTGTGAAATGGTGATTGCAGGGGTGGGTGGGAAAGGGTCCAGTCTTTTCAGACTGGAGTCTTGCTTTAAGTAGGTGTGAAGTGGTGAATGGGGAGGAGTGGGTGCAGAAGGGTCCATTCTTTGCAGACTGGGGTCTGGCTGTGTTTGTTGGAGAGGGGGGGAGAGATACCAGGGTTACGTTTCTGCTTGTCAAACCTGCAGTAGAACTCATTCAGGTCGTTGGTCAGCTGACGATTGTCCATAGAGCTGGGGGATTTCCTCTTGTAGCAGTTGATTTCTTCCAAGCCCTTCCAAACTGAAGAAGAGTCACTAGCTGAAAACTTACTCCTCAACATCTCAGAGTACCTTTCCTTGGCAGCTCTGATTCCTCTTCTCAGCTTGTACTTGGCCTGCCGGTAGAGGTCTGCACCCCCCGCTCATGCAGGCCTCCTCTTTAGACTGTTGGAGCTGTCTGAGCTCTGCAGTAAACCAGGGCTTGTTGTTGTTAAACCATGTCTGGGTCCTAGTTGGAATGCAACTGTCCCGAGTTGCCACCTATCCATGTTCTCCAGAGATGCTGCCTGACCGCTGAGTTACTCCAACACCATGACTTTTCTTATATACCACCATCTGCAGTTCTTTGTGTCTACGTTTGTCATTATAATACAATGTCTTAGCAGATTTATCATTATGTAACTATTTATCCATATTTCATAACCCTGGGTCTGTAGGATTGCGCAACATAATTTGTTTCACCAAATGATAACATGAGCAATTTCACAATTTTTAAATGTTCTGATATATCATTCTTCAGAACTTCATTACCATGCGTTACCTATTGCACAATTTCATGCAAGTCATGATCATTGCTAACAAATCCACTTCAGCCCAATGCCTGGGGGTCCTTGTTTATTAGTCAATGAAAGTAAGCATGCAGACACAGCAGGCAATGAAGAAAGCGAATGGCATTTTGGCCTTCATAACAAGAGGAGTTGAGTATAGGAGCAAAGAAGTCCTTCTGCAGTTGTACAGGGCCCTAATGCGACCACACCTGAAGTATTGTGTGCAGTTTTGGTCCCCTAATTTGAGGAAGGATATTCTTGCTATTGAGGGAGTAGATTTACAAGGTTAATTCCCGGGATGGCGGGACTGTCATATGCTAAGAGAATGGAACGGCTGGGCTTGTATACTCTGGAATTTAGAACAATGAGAGGGGAACTTATTGAAACATATAAGATTACTAGACTAAGTGGGACCCATTGGGTCCCATGTTCACACGGGAGGGCTGGTCCCCCAAAGCAATATTCCCCCTCTCCTCCAAATCCAATATTGGTGGCCAGTGGGGGGGGGGGGGGGGCTTTCTGGAGCGCTGGTATGTGTGTTGTTGGCTGCAGGGCCTACTGGTCTCCAGAGGGACATAGTATGGACATTGTCAAGCATGATGTGCTGGCACCTCACTCCTGGCTGGTGGGCTGGCAGTTGACTCATGGCTATTCCTTGAAATTCCATTTCAAGCAGTGCAAGGTCACCAAATTCAAATCCATTTTCCTACCATTTCAAGCAGGGTGCAAGGCCACCAAATTCAAGTGCAGTTTCTTACCTCTTCAAGCAGGGTGCAAGCCACCAAATTCAAGTGCAGTTTCATACCACTTCAAGCAGGGTGCAAGGCCACCAAATTCAAGTGCAGTTTCATACCACTTCAAGCAGGGTGCAAGGCCACCAAATTCAAGTGCAGTTTCATACCATTTCAAGGAGGGTGCAAGGCCACCAAATTCAAATGCAGTTTCATACCATTTCATCTAGGGTGCAACAAAACCACATTCAAATGCAGTTTCATACCATTTCATGCAGGGTGCAAGGCCACCACACTCAAATGCACTTTCATACCATTTCAAGCAGGGTAAAACCACCATAAAACCACCCAAAACACCACACTCACAGTTCAGTAGACATTCAGTGTGTTCAGTTCATTAACAGCTCGGACAGAGTCGTGACTTCTCCCTCCCCATCATGCAGAGACTAAGCCACACCCGCACTTCCGGATTTTATAATCCCTCCCCCTCCCACCGGAAAAGGTGTGGCCTTCATGGCGTGATTCACAGGAGAGAAATTCTCAACATTTTTTTAAATACTAATAACACTTTTATTATTAATTGATGGGAAGAATCGTCTGCACCTGATGAGCGGAGGGGGACTGAGTAAGATGGCCAAAAATCACAGCATAAGTGGTAGTGTTTTATCTAAAATCAATATAGTGCAAACAGGAAGTTGTCAAGTTTAGCCAAACAGCCATTTGCAGTGCATTTTCACCAACCCAAATTTCTCCCCAAACAGCAATTTACAGTGCATTTTCACTTCCAAACCCCCTCAAACAGCCATTTGCAGTGCATTTTCACTTCAACCCAACCCCCCCCCCCCCCCGACAAACAGCCATTTGCAGTACATTTTCACTTCAACCCAAACCCCCCCCAAACAGCCATTTGCAGTGCATTTTCACTTCAACCCAAACCCCCCCTGAAACAGCTATTTACAGTGCATTTCTACTTCAACACAAACCCCCCTGAAACAGCCATTTGCAATGCATTTGTACTTCAACCCAAAACCCCCAAAACAGCCATTTGCAGTGCATTTTTACTTGAAACCAACCAGGGCTGCCAACTTTCATGCATTGAGAGTGAGACTAACGCATTTGGGGAAATTCTCCCGCTCTCCCGCTGATGACAGAAGTTCTCACGCTCAAAAAATCATTTCCCCCGGACCCCCGGGCCACTGTCCCTTACCTCCCCCGGACCCCTGGGTCACTGACCCTCACCTCCCCCGGACCCCCGGGCCAGCTGGACACAGAGCAGCTTGGCCTGCCCGCATTCCCGGGGAGGGGGGAGGAGAGAGGGAAATGCTCCCTGGACATCGCCAAGTCTCCGCTCACCCCGGCTGCTGTCACCGCTTCACTGACACGCAGAAATAATGAAATCATGAAATAATCAAGCAAATATTGGGGTTTTTATTATGCATGGGTTTATGAGAGTATTCTGAAAATCACTCTCACACACAACCTAACACACACTCTCACACACAACCTAACACACACATTTACACCCACACAAGGTTTAAAGGGATATGGGTCAAATGCGGATAAATGGGACCAGTTTAGATGGGGCATTTTGATCTGCATGGACAAGTTGGGATGAAGGGCCTGTTTCCATGCTGTAAGACTGTGACACACTGTAGAAAGGGTGCAATTACTTTGGAGAGGATCCAGGGGCGATTTATGAACATATTGGCGGGGCTGGATTTTTTTTTTCACTTTGAGGGAAGATTTGATAACTGGGATTGTATTCTCTGTAGCAACGGAGGTGAAGAAAATACTTAGTTGAGGTGAATAATATTATGGGAATAGGACCTGTTTTGCTTAACAAAGAGTGTAAGAAGGAACTGCAGATGGTGGTTTAAACAGAAGATAGACACTAAAAGCTGGAATAACTCAGCAGGACAGGCAGCACCTCTGGAGAGAAAGAATAGGTGATGTTTCAGGTCGAGACCTTCAGACTGAAGAGGTTGAAAACCAGCCATAAAACACAATGACTGGAGGTGTGTGGAATCCAACTAAGGGCAGAAATTATAATAATGTGCTCATCTTTATTGACGTGACACCATAATAAATATATTGCAGAAAAAAATAATTTAATGGAGTGGCATGGTGGCGCAGCGGTAGAGTTGCTGCCTTGCAGCACCACAAACCCAGATTTGATCCTGACTACGGTTGCTGACTGTACAGGATTTGTACATTCTCCTTATGACCACATGGTTTTTATTGGATATTCCGGTTTCTCCCACATCTGAAAGAAGTGCAGGTTTGTAGGCTAATCGGCTTCTGTAAATTGTCCGTGGCGTGTAGGATACAACTGGTGTAAGGTAGATTGCTGGTCGGTGTGGACTTGGTGGGCCGAAGGGCCTGTTTCCATATATATGTTTTACATATATATCTTAATTTCATTGAACCATATACGGTTGAATATGTGGCATTATTTTCGTATTGTTTCTATAGTCAAATGGTAAGGTTGAACAAGTTAGGTCTTTATTCTTTGGAGCGCAGAAGGTTAAGGGGGGACTTGATTGAGGTCTTTAAAATGATGAAAGGGATAGACAGAGTTGACGTGGATAAGCTTTTCCCATTGAGGGTAGGAAAGATTCAAACAAGAGGGCATGACATGAGAATTAAGGGCCAGAAGTTTAGGGGTAACATGAGGGGGAACTTCTTTACTCAGAGAGTGGTGGCTGTGTGGAATGATCTTCCTGCAGAAGTGGTAGAAGCAGGATCAATTTTAACATTTAAAAGTAAAGTGGATAGGTATATGGGTGGGAAGGGGTATGGTCTGAGTGCAGGTAGATGGGACTAGGGGAAAATAAATGGTCGGCACGGACTGGAAGGGCCGAGAAGGCCTGTTTCCGTGCTGTAATTGTTATATGGTTATATGGTTTTATATGGTAAGGTTGATTGATTTATTTGTGCAGAACAGTGAGGTTTTTGTTTCTCTATATATATGCATAACAGCATGAATTATAATCTGATTTCCATACATGAATATACTAAGGTCATTCATGTGCTGCACCTGTTGATCAGAGCCTGGCTCTACTGTGGAATGTAGTTAGGAATGTAATTTAGCCTAACCTTATCCATACCTAATCCAATTTGAAGCATAAACGTTGCAGTCAAGTGTAAGTTAAAAGACTTGCAACGGTATGCACCAGATTACACAATTTCAAGCTGAAAAATTAAAAGCTCCCAACCCGCCAGCCCGCCCCCCCCCAACGCCCGGTCGCTATTCCCCTTGCAATTTCTCACTCTTAACTCTCACTCAATGTTGGCAGCCCTGAACCAACCATATTTTCATTTTCAAACCACATTAAGGGCACATGAGTAGACATGTGTTTAGTGTTATTCAGGGGGATGTGACCCTCTCGCTTCCTCCATCTTGCAAAGACGGAGTGAGGCACACCACTTCCGGGTTTTATAGTCCCTTCCCCCTCCCACCAGCAGGGGCAGCAGAGAGAATGGCAATTTTTTTAGAAACATTGATATCTCTCTGATTTTTCATCGATTGGAAAAATCCTCCGGTCCAGGAAGGCGGAGGAGGGGGGCTCTGAGTGAGGTGGCCAAAAATGACGGCCATAGGTGGCGGCGTTCTCTCGGAAATCACAGCACAGCAAGCCAAAAGCGGTCAAGGTCAGACTTTTAGTAATATAGATAGATTAAGGGTTTGGACATGCTAGAGGCAGAAAACATGTTCCCGATGTTGGGGGAGTCCAGAACCAGGGGCCACAGTTTAAGAATAAGGGGTAAGCCATTTAGAATGGAGGTGAGGAAACATGTTTTCACACAGAGAGTTGTGAGTCTGTGGAATTCTCTGCCTCAGAGGACAGTGAAGGCCAGTTCTCTGATACTTTCAAGAGAGAGCTAGATGGGGCTCTTAAACATAGTGGAGTCAGGGGATATGGGGAGAAGGCAGGAACGGGATACTGATTGGGGATGATCAGCCATGATCACATTGAATGCCGGTGCTGGCTCGAAGGGTCAAATGGCCTACTCCTGCACCTATTGTCTATTGCTAGTGTAGACAAGGTTTGAGGGTGTATCCTCACACCAATCCTATCGCAATCTTCTTGTCTGCAACACTCCCATCAAAGACCTGACACCAATCATCTGAAAGGCAAATGTCCTCAACCAATGCCCCCACCACACAGCACTGCCCTTAGGCAATCAACGCCCTGGAAAACATAGATTATTTTTGACTTCTTGCCAAGATCCTCCCAAAGTCTGACGTTTTGGCAAAATTCATCATACCTTAGTTGGGTGACGAAAAGTGAAAGAAATCAGATCATCAGACCAGTAATGCACACATGGTCTACTAGAAAGAACGATCCTCAGTCTCCTGTAGACATAAGAGTAATAGACAACCTTGGCAAGCACCTCAAAGCATTGAAGAAATATCACCAATGCTATTTCTGCAAAATCCTCAAAATCCATTGTAGGGTGTAGCAAATCACCATCAGCATCCTCTTCCAACCTCTTCCCAGCTGCAAGTTTCTGACTACACTCCAAAGTATTGTGCTCATACCTGTCACCAGACTTTCAAAGCAAGCACTGAACTCTGTCTTAGGATGGGATTCTACAAGGAAAATATTTCACGGATATTCATAAACTCTCCTGGAGGCAGTGTAATATCTCCATTAACTTGAGGAAGTCCCTGGTTCATGATCACTCAGAAGGAGAAAGAGAATCTGAGTTGGAACTGAGCAACCCGAGATCATAAATAACCCACAAACGACTTCAAAGAGCAGCACCTACTGGACCTGGGGCAGAGTTTGTGGATCTCTCTTAAATTCTTCATTTTCCTCAGAATCCACAGAACTACAATGGAAGTACGCATGTCAGAGGTTATGCGGAGAAGGCAGGAGAATGGAGTTAGGAGGGAGAGATAGATCAGCAATGATTGAATGGCAAAGTAGACTTGATGGGCCAAATGGCCTAATTCTACTCCTATCACTTATGAAGTTATGAATGAAGTAAGAAATAAAGTGCTGGAGTAACTCAGCAGGTCAGGCAACATCTCTGGAGAAGATAGATAGATGAAGTTTCAGTTCAGACTGAAAAAGGTTCCCAACCTGAAATATATCCTGTCCATGTTCTCCAGAGATGCAGCCAGATCTGATGAGTTACTTTATGTTTTTTTTGCAGTTCTTGTGAGTCTAGAGTGGAAGTAAGTTCTGCTTGACCCCAAAGGGACTGCTCACGGGGTGAATGGGTTCATCACAACCTACTTTAAAGCTACTGTAAAGGATTTTAAGTTTAAAAATCTAACAGCTGAACTAAATATAACCATTGTATGCTAATGAATAAATGGAAATAAATGTAGCTATGGAGACAGACAGTACTGCCAATAACTGACAAATCAAACCCATGATTATCGGCCAAGTTTTAATGGTTTAGGACAGTGAAATATTCTTGTCCAGATCTCCCACAGTGGGAGCCTGGCAGTGTAAATTTTCACATCTATATTATGGATGCGAATAATGTTATCCAAGATTAATCACATGAGAGAAATTAAACAACACTAAACAAAATAGGGAGAAGGCAGGAAATGAGGTTAGGAGGGAGAGATGGATCAGTCATGATTGAATGGAGGAGTAGACTTGATGGGCCGAATGGCCTAATTCTTCTCCTATCACATGATCTTATAACCTTATGAAAACTTTTATCTTTTTCCATCACATGTGACAGGATTACAGGGTGAGGACAAGGCCAGAAGTCAACACATACTGAAAATATGAGCATTGGTCTACATTTACCCCTTTAATGATCCATAGAATTGTTCATAACACAGATGCTCAAAAGCTTCTCCATGGAGGCGTGCCTCGAGAATGCAAGAATGTACTAGGCTACAAGTGACTAGTTTTCAATTTCAATTTAAAACTTTATAATTGAAAGAAAGAGAATCAGAAAGGAGAGATGAATTTGGATGCATAAAATGGATTTTTAACACTATTTTACATTATTTTTTAAGATTATCAGAAGGACAAAGGCATTGTCATTAATGTTTCTTCATTTATGATGCCAAATCTTAGTTGATCACAATGGTTGTTAACTTGCTCTCAGCCTTCCATTAATGTTGTTGGTAAATGATGCAATATTATCCAAGGAACAATGTCTTCTTTCCTTTTTCATTCTCCTAAAGGAGATTAATAACTGGGCTAGGTGAAAAAACATATATGCGGTGTATTGGTGCTTGAATGTATGTTGTCATTAGAAACATCTACAATGATCAGAATGTCTTAGTTTGTATCCAATAAGATGAAAAAAATCTTTGCAAAAGACCAGTACCTGCCATCTCCGGAAATTATGGCTCATCTCTTAGACATCTGGGTCATGCTCACTCCAGAATTTGAATATCCAACATTGGCTGACACTTCACTACAGTACCAAGTGGGTTCTGCTATGTTGGAGGTGTAATCTTTCAAAATAAACAATAAACTAAAGCCCCTGTCCTCTCTGTGTGGCTTTTTTAGAACAGATTCAGATTGTTATTTTTAGAGTCTTACAACTTAGCAACCATATTATAATTAAGAAATACTTAATTGGCTGTGACACGTAGAATGTTCTCTGTGTGTGAATACTCCATGTACATACATTTTTGTACTTTGAGCAACTATTGTTAATACATACCAGATGCCAACAGCAAATTCGGTAATTTCGGTAACTCACCATATTTGACTGTCCTTTCATTGACGTTTTAAATAAATGCTAATCTAAATTGGTTGCTTACATTTTGTGAGATATTCCACTTCAAAACTAGAAAAGAGAGTTACTTTGTGTCTTATGAAATAGAGGAATTGGAGCAACTACTATGGGCAATGACTGCCCATAGAATCTCCAGCAAATCCAATCACAGCCTTTATTCATCTTCATGATTATGCTTCCGTTATCAGATCTCAATTCTCAATTCATTGAAAGCAACATGCATAACTTTGCATGTCATGAAATCATTGAATGAGACTGCCGAAAAGGAGATGATTTCACCCACTTGTATTTGTGCCAGATATTTGAGACAGCTATATAATTATCTCCATCCACATGTCCTTCTGGCATCACCCTAAAAAGTAATTATTTGATTCATTTTTTACATTTGCAATACCCGTCACCTGGCCACCACAGTCTTATCTGAAAAATATAGGAAGAATACGAGCAAAACATCTAGAATCTCCACCCTTATGATTGAATGTGTTTCATTATCGTATCAACCTGGTGTAGGGGAGACTGCCATGGGGGAGGCAGAGGGGGGGAGGGAAACAAAGGGGGTACTGGCGTGAATACTCTGTAACTTTGACAACGCCCTTTATGAATGACTATTTACATATCTTGTGTATGCAAGCAAAGAATGTCTTGTCACATGGGACAATAAAGTATTAATTAATTAATTAATTAATTCATCCATTCAATGCTTATCCAGTCATAACAACTAGCTGTGTAAAATATATTCTCCATATACAGTCAAACAGTGTGGAAACAGGCCCTTCGGCCCAACTTGCCCACACTGGCCAACATGTCTCATCTACACTAGACCCACGTGCCTGTATTTGGCACATATCCCTCTAAACCTGTCCTACCCATGTACCTGTCTAAATGTTTCTTAAACGTTGCGATAGTACCTGCCTCAACTATCTCATCCGGCAGCTCGTTCCAGACACTTACCACCCTTTGCATGAAACAGTTCCTCAGGTTCCTATTAAATCTTTTCCCACTCACCTCTGGTTCTCAATTCCCCCACTCTGGGCAAGAGACTCTGTGCATCTACCCGATCTATTCCTTTCATGATTTTGTACAGCTCGAATGTTTTGTGCCCTACTTAAGTTCTGACATATGAAAATTGCAGATCTGATAATATCACACGACTACTGCAATATGGATCATAGGAGCAGCTGATCCTGAGCTTTGAAAACTCCCAAGTAATCCATCACTTCCCATGTTTCATGCCTGTTGTATGCGCATGGGGGCTCTGGCTTCCCTTTCTTCGGGATTTTGTAAATTAGTAATAGAAAAACATTCGTTTTCTGCAACTTATTTTCCCTCTTCGAATCAATTTCTTGCCATTTATCCTACAATTTTGGTAGAGTCTTGCTCACATTGCTTCATGGCCTTGTGCTAATTACCTTCCATCTGTTTCCTTTTGTCATGGATAACATCGTGCATCCCTACCATTCCCAGATTTTAAATTTGCAGTCTTAGGAAAACAGAACATTGGAAGTATCCCCACACCCAGCCATGGGTAGTGTATGCTGGATCCAAGGGGGCCAAACTGTCTTATGTAACAGAGTCTGAAGAACGGTCTCGACGCGAAACGTCGCCTATCTCCTTCGCTCCTTAGATGCTGCTGCACCCGCTGAGTTTCTCCAGCTTTTTGTGTAACCCTGTCTTATGTAACTATGGACAAGGTGTGAAACTATCTTAACTCAATGAAAGAGAGAAAAGGAAAACATAATATGCTAATTGCCAGATACCTATTATTGAATTTTATTATTATTTTTTTTAATCATTAAAGTCCTTAAAGTTCGGACTATTGTATTCAGAGGTAAACTCCAAATGTAAGTTATGAGGCTGGGCACATTTCACTGTCAAAAAAACACTGTACTTTACACCAAGTTTACATATT
The DNA here is from genome assembly GCA_963514005.1 of Raja brachyura. The sequence continues at coordinate 64,062,196 of OY740783.1, forward strand.
GTCTCCACTAAGAGTAAAATTTAGCAGAGGGGCTGAGGCAGTGATGGTAATTCAAGTGTGCCTACTGTGTGCCGATATTAACTCTTTAAAATGGTTATTTGAAATTGTATTAAGCGCCGGTCACTTAGTGGGTCAGGCAGTACCTGTGGCTGGACAACCGCAAATAATGTTTATCTTTGACCTGAGACATTAACTATGCTTCTCTTTCCAGAGATGCCGCCTGATCCGCTAAATGTCACCAACATTTCCCGATTGTATTATTATTAATGTAACATTGTCATTCGAAACGTGTTCCTTAAAATTATAAGGACTTCAGAGTCAAGTGTCAGAATCATGCCTCGTATGAAAAATTGCTCCGCTTTCTACAAGTGTACGATTTACAATGGATTTGATCATCTTTGCTACAGGCTAACTCGAAGACAACACCCCTACGCTGCGAAGCAAGGGCAGGAACAGGGGAAATAAACGACACTGCAAGGAAAGATCCCATCTTGTGGAAAGAAACGTGCAGACGCCAGTGCGAGAGGGAAGTAGCGAGCTCTTTGCTGTAACTTCCATTCCGCCTCTGGCACCTCGGGAGAACACACCTTATTTCCCAGCGGTTGCTAATTTGCAGAAGGAGCAGTAAGTTGAAGGAAACGGGTGGCCTGGTAATCGGGGAGTCGCTTTATGCACGGAAAATAACCACAAAGCCGGGTGTGGGAGCTGGATATTTTCCCCAGGCGCCAGAGAGCGAATAGTGACTGAGTGGCAGTGAGTATGCAGCCGGCTGTCATAGGCTGGGCCGCCGCTCTGGGCTCGGGGACCCGGGGCAGCTGACGCCGGCCTCCGGGCCGCTTCCTCACGAACTGCCGGCGCAGGTTTGCAGCCGAGCACAGCTGTAAACCTCTCGCTCTGTGTCTCTCCCTCTGCCTCTCCGCTTTTCAGCTCGGGGTGGTTGGCGCGTTACATTTCTTCGCTCACGGTGCAAATGGTCCACCGGGAGTGGGCTGGTATTTCCTCCTCTTACTCCTTGGGTTGCTTGGGGTTGGAGGCCGAAGCTGGCGCCGAGCATACGGCGGGGACGGATCCTTCAGCAAAACATCTCGGGACTCTCGTGTTGTAAGGTTTTAATTTACCAAGTGCGAGGTGTCCATGCTTTAAAATTCGGATTGGTTTCGGATAGAATTTGTACAGGGAAGCGAATGGTTGCTGGTTGGTAAACAATTCGAGCCCTTTTATATATATTTTTAAATGATTATATTTCGATGTCCCCGCCGTTGGGTGTCCAGCCCCGTGTAGCTGGCCAGTATTGACGAGTTCATGCTAGTCAGTTCCATTTCAAAGATATGGGTGTCGCTGGCTTTATATGGGGACAACAATGGATGTGATTTTAAATATATATTTTTGTTTCTTTTATTATATCAATACAATTGTCTGGTTTTGCAATGTGAGGAATAATGCTGTTTGCTTTATTGTTGTATGTCTTGTAGCTGAATCGTAAGAAATGTATTTGTTTTAAATGTCGAGAAACGCCCATGGTGTTCATTTTTATTTCTTAAAAAAGCGGTTTTGTGCATAAGTATAATTTTAACTTTTACACAGGCAGAATGCATTTAAAGCTGCGGGCGCAAGCGAGGAAGGCTCTCCCTGCTGGATGCTGAAATTGGTCACCTTTACACGGCCGGCTGTACGCCGGGATGCAGTAGCCAGCTACCATGACCGTTTTTAACCAAGCAAATGTGGAAGATTATTACCAGATCGGTGAAGACCTGGGCAGGTGAGTGTTTAGGAGACAGAGTGTTCCGATAAGGATCTTGAGTGCGGCGGGAACAACGGATGAGAAGCTATCTATTTACCGCGTGTTCTGACAGGTAAATGCTGCATGTGCAGGAGGTGGAGAAGTGTGCCTGAAATTGAGCTTGGTTTAATTTCATCTACCCTCCACCACCCAACTTCACTTGCAGCTATGCTTGTGGAAGCCAGATGCACATTTTTCAAGTTAATTGTCAATGTCTGTCTCTCAGAATGTGCTATATGTTGCCTTAAATGGAAAATGGCAACGGTTTCAGAGTAGACAAACAAGGTGTCTTGTATATGGTTTATGTCTTTAATCCTCATTCAGTTAATTTATTTTTCTTTTATCTAGATAATCCAGTGGGAATGATAATGTTCACTGTGGTCTAAATTGTTTGCAATTACATTTCTCTGGGAAGGAGCCAGCTAACCTTGAATATAGTAGGAGTAAACATTTGTGGAAGATTATATACATTTAAGAACTGTATTAGCGTTTGGAAGCTTTATGGCATTGGGCCATATCTTGGTTACCAAGGAACTATTAACAAACTCAAAATTAGTAGTGCAAGCATGTGCTGTAACCCGTTAATTTGCACTTGTGGTACAGTTTCATTGTTCACATGTTGTTGTTAAATATGAAATTCTCAAGGGATTCAGTGGTTTGAAATGGACAATAGTTGTAACCTGTTACATAGATAAGAAAATGTCTTGTATAGCAGGGCGAAGCTTGAATTGCACTCTTTTTAAAATGTCTGCACACTTGATAGTATCATATTTTAAACAGAAAGTTGGAGTTTGTTAACATTGTTGTATTTATTTACTACATCATAAGCTACTTGGACAAATATAAAATATTACTTTGGAATGTGTAAGTCATTCTCCATAGGTTTGAATTTGTGATGATATAGCTCATCATTTTAACTCGTAGGCTGTGATTAGACAAAACCTGTGTAAAATACAATAATCTCAGTCATTTTCAGGTGATCAGTATTCCATATATCTCATTGAACAGCCATGTTTTCTTGCACTGTACACAATTGCTTAAAATTACAATCTGTTGAAACTATTGAAATTGCAAAACTACTGTATTATAGCTATTTTTTTTAAAACAAAATTTAACCGTTTTTATATTCCCGATGGTCTGACGATCAGAATCGTGGAATCGTAAGAATTGTTATGACACAGAAGGCAGCTATTTGCCTAAAATGTCAGTGACAACTCTTGTAGAGCAATCCGGGTATTCCAATTTCCCAACACTTCTCCTCCACAGATCCAGAGATTGTTTTGCTGTCCAACTCCCTTCTGAAAGGCATGATTAACTTTGTTTTACCATTTTTTAGACTGCGAATGCAGATTATAACTGGTGCATAAAAGTTTTTCTTGCATGCCCGTGCTTTTTTTTACCATTGCGTGAACATGCCCTTTAATCTATGAACTATGTGTGTAAATGACAGCTTCTCTGTATTTATCCACGTGATATGTTTATTGCCTTGTTGTCTCTTAAAGTGACCTTTCATATCTGAGTTTACAATGAATTGTCACATGAGCCATCAACATGAAATTAATTTTAATTTAAAATCGGTGCACAATCTTACTGCATTGATCCTCATTGATCCGTGTTCTTGAAGGTAGTTACAGAATTAAGGATAAGGCCTTCTGTTTAGAAGTGAGGGTTGTTTATACTTCCCGGGAATAAAACATTTGAGTCCTGGGGTGGGTTCTCTCCCTTCCTCCTTGGCCAAGAAAGATTTAGTAAATGTACAGCACAAAACATAAACTAATGTATAAATATTGCAGATTTTGGGAAGTTTGAAATAAAAATGTCAGAAAATCCTTGTGTGCAGAAATCAAGAGAAACTGGAAGACAAAAGGAGCAATAAAAAAATGGTAATACAGTGACATGCAGTAATGGAACAGAGGTCTAGAGCTAGTAAATTGAGAGAAATTGAGACATCTGAAATTAACAAAGAAAATGGTGATTGCTAGATATCTGGGTTTTTTAATGCTGAACATGTAAAATAGCGGAATTACATTTTGTTTGTAAGGTTGCTTTATGCTTAGAGAGGAGTTGTTTTTTCACTACTTTGTGTTGAACTATATTATGTTGAATATGAGGCAGAGCTTGAAATGAACGTGGGAACAAGATTGAGAATTTGAATGATAGATGATTTGAAATTTTGGAGTCCTGCTTCCAGACTGAATAGGTGTTCTGCAAAGCTGTTGTTCAATCTGTCTCCCAACTCGGAGGAGTGAATATGGTATACAAGATGCAAGTAAATTGCAGCTTCATCTGGAAACAGTACGTTGGTGACATGAAAGTAAAATAAAACTATTGTAAAATAAATTGCAAATGTTGAGTCTGAAATTGAAAACAAAATAAAATCCTTAAATGTATGGAAGAGCAGAAATCAGGAGAGATTGGAAGACAGAAGGTACAATAGTGCAAGTAAAAAATGGTAATATAATTACAGGCAAGGGAACAGAAGCCTAGAATTGGTAGAAGTGGCAGAAGCGGAAGGTAGAGGTCTTTAATTAACAGCTTGAATCTTGACATTTTTGTTCTTCCTGTGCCAAAATACTTTATTTCACTTCCCCTCTGCATAAAATAACGCAGTGCAGATCTATTCATATAACCGGGTACAGAATGGAAACTTCTTTATTTTAGTCTTTCTTTTGGGCCACGTTGGAGGGTCGTGCCTGTTGATTGATTTATGTCCTTGCATGTGGGTCTCTTTCAAAGGCTAAAGTGGGAAAGATTAAATAGGCTGAGAGAAAAGTTTGTCGTATTAGAGACAAATGTTTTAAAAAATGGATGAAGAACTTGCATAAAAGGATGACCCTTAATTTAGGCTAATGATTGGTTGGTTCTGTGATCGAGGAAGAAACGGAGGGCTTAATTCTGAAAGAATGATTTTTAGGACAGACAAACTTTTTTAATGAATTAAGTTAAGCTATGCCTGATAATTATGCTTCTGCCCTACTTTTTTTAGGAAGCCGTTCTATTTCCTCTACTTCCCTTATTAATACTTCTGATAAGTCTTTTTACTAAACCAAAGTTTTCCTGTGCCATAATTGCCAGGACATTTCCTTCACCTCTTCTCTCCCTTGGTTCACATCTCTCATCTGTTTGTGATTATCCTTCACATTTTTCATTTTAAGGAGGACTTTAAAGATTTTGAGAAGGGAATTGATGTCTGATTTTCCAGATAGAAACATGGAAAATAGGTGCAGGAGTAGGCCATTCGGCCCTTCGAGCCTGCACCGCCATTCAATGTGATCATGGCTGATCATCCAACTCAGTATCCCGTACCTGCCTTCTCTCCATACCCCCTGATCCCTTTAGCCACAAGTGCCACATCTAACGCCCTCTTAAATATAGCCAATGAACTGGCCTCAACTACCTTCTGTGGCAGAGAATTCCAGAGACTCACCACTCTCTGTGTAAAGAATGTTTTCCTCATTTCGGTCCTAAAGGAATTCCCCCTTATCCTTAGACTGTGACCCCTTGTTCTGGACTCCCCCAACATCGGGAACAATCTTCCAGCATCTAGCTTGTCCAACCCCTTAAGAATTTTGTAGGTTTCTATAAGATCCCCCCTCAATCTTCTAAATTCCATCGAGTACAAACCGAGTCTATCCAATCTTTCCTCATATGAAAGTCCTGACATCCCAGGAATCAGTCTTGTGAATCTTCTCTGTACCCCCTCTATGGCAAGGATGTCTTTCCTCAGATTTGGAGACCAAAACTGTACGCAGTACTCCAGGTGTGGCCTCACCAAAACCCTGTACAACTGCAGTAGAACCTCCCTGCTCCTATACTCAAATCCTTTCGCTATGAATGCTAACATACCATTTGCTTTCTTCACTGCCTGCTGCACCTGCATGCCTACTTTCAATGACTGGTGTACCATGACACCCAGGTCTCGTTGCATCTCCCCCTTACCTAATCTGCCACCATTCAGATAATAGTCTACCCTCATGTTTTTGCCACCAAAGTGGATAACCTCACATTTATCCACATTGTACTGCATCTGCCATGCATCTGCCCATTCACTCAGCCTATCCAAATCACCCTGCAGCCTCCAAGCATCCTCCTCACACCTAACTATACCCCCCAGCTTGGTATCATCTGCAAATTTGGAGATGTTGCATTGAATTCCCTCGTCCAAATCATTAATATATATTGTAAATAGCTGGGGTCCCAGCACTGAGCCTTGCGGCACCCCACTAGTCACTGCCTGCCATTCTGAAAAGGACCCGTTTACTCCTACCCTTTGCCTCCTGTCTGCTAGCCAGTTCTCTATCCACATCAATACTGAACCCCCAATACCGTGTGCTTTAAGTTTGTATGCTAATCTCTTATGCGGGACCTTGTCGAAAGCCTTCTGAAAGTCTAGATATAACACATCCACTGGTTCTCCCTTATCCACTCTACTAGTTACATCCTCGAAAAATTCTATCAGATTTGTCAGACATGATTTACCTTTCGTAAATCCATGCTGACTTTGTCCAATGATTTCACCACTTTCCAAATGCGCTGCTATCCCATCTTTAATAACTGACTCTAGCAGTTTCCCCACTACCGATGTTAGACTAACTGGTCTGTAATTTCCCGCTTTCTCTCTCCCTCCTTTTTTAAAAAGTGGGGTTACATTAGCTACCCTCCAATCCTCAGGAACTACTCCAGAATCTAAGGAATTTTGAAAAATGATCACTAATGCATCCACTATTTCTGTGGCTACCTCCTTGAGTACTCTGGGATGCAGACTATCTGGCCCTGGGGATTTATCGGCCTTCAATCCGTTCAATTTACCCAACACCACCTCCCGGCTAACCTGGATTTCACTCAGTTCCTCCATCTTATTTGACCCCCGTTCCACTGCTATTTCCGGCAGATTATTTATGTCTTCCTTAGTGAAGACAGAACCAAAGTAGTTATTCAATTGGTCTGCCATGTCCTTGTTCCCCATGATCAATTCACCTGTTTCTGACTGCAAGGGACCAACATTTGTTTTAACTAGTCTCTTTCTCTTTACATATCTATAAAAACTTTTGCAGTCAGTTTTTATGTTCCCTGCCAGTTTCCTTTCATAATCTATTTTCCCTTTCCTAATTAAGCCCTTTGTCCTCCTCTGCTGGATTCTGAATTTCTCCCAGTCCTCCGGTAGGCTGCTTTTTCTGGCAAATTTGTATGCCTCATCTTTTGTTTTTATACTATCCCTGATTTCCCTTGTTATCCATGGATGCACCACCTTCCCCGATTTATTCTTTTGCCAGAATCTTTTGATAGAATCTTACAGTGAGTAGATTGGCTGCTACATTTCCTTGCATCATCACATCATTGACTACATTTCAAAAGACAATTAATTGACATGATAACATTTAATTTTTGACAACTGCAAGTTCATTTTTTTTCTTTTGCTACTTAATTGTGCATAGTATTGAGTGTAAATGTTTTTTCTGGTACTACGTTTTTATGAGTTCAAGAATCCAAGGAGAAGTGTTCTTATTTTGCAAGTTATGCAACTGAAAATGAGAAAACTCAGTGTAGGATTTACATCACGAGGTTTATCCTCGGGATGGCGGGACTGTCATATGAGGAAAGACTGGGCTTGTATTCACTGGAATTTAGAAGGATACGAGGGGGTCTTATAGAAATGTATAAAACTATAAAAGGACTGGACAAGCTAGATGCAGGAAAAATATTCCCAATGTTGGGGGAGTCCAGAACCAGGGGCCACAGTCGAAGAATAAAGGGGAAGCCATTTAATACTGAGATGAGAAAAAACGTTTTCACCCAGCGAGTTGTGAATTTGTGGAATTCTCTGCCACAGAAGGCAGTAGAGGCCAATTCACTGGATGAATTTCAAAGAGAGTTAGATACAGCTCTAGAGACAAGCAGAATCAAAGGATATGGGAAGAAGGCAGGCACAGATTACTGATCGTGGATGATCAGTCATGATCACAATGAATGGCGGTGCAGGCTCGACGGGCCAAATGGCCTCCTCCTGCACCTATCTTCTATGTTTCTATCTCCCACATAATTGTGTGTAAATTAACTGGCACATTTACTATATGATTGAACGGTACATTTCCTTTTTTTGGTGCAAGACTCTGTGGGATGTAACATGAAAAGCTGTTGTCTTGTCCTTGATGATGCATTGTCACCACTCCAGTTCTGAAGTGACTGAGGCTAGTGTGGGAAAGTCCTTTACAGGTTTTGTCATGTGGGCAGGCGCTGCTTGACCTGGAGAGTGGGTAGGCTGTTTTGGCGATGGTGTGTTCCTATTACCATTCATTCTTGGCTTATGTGTGCTCTTGACACCTGGACTCGAGATTCTTGGTGCTATCCCAATTGCTCCCTTTCCACATTGAGCAATGCCAGGCCAGAAATTCCCAGGAAACTGGTGAGAATGTGGCATTTTTCAAGGACATCCTTGAATCTTTTCCTCTGGCTTCCTGGTAATTTATTTATTCGATAGCGTTTGGAATGGAATATTTCTTTCTGAAGTCTGATATCAGGCATAGGAATGGCGTAGTCTGTCCACTAACACTAACTGAGTGTTTGTAGAGTCTCAATGCTGGCGATGTTGACTTCAGAAGGTACTAATCAGGGCTCTCACTTAACTTTTTTTCTCTGTTTCCAGCCGGGCAACCAAGGCAGCTTTTTAGGTTGCCAAATGAGTTTAGGTAGTTATTTAAGACTGTTTGCATGACGCGTGCGATAATGTGCTCGGACGAAGTGCGTAGTTATCAGTCGGAATTATGCTCAGTGAAGCATTCATATAGTCACAAACTAAACGTATTCACCAATCAAGACATGATATATACCACAATGACATGCCGCAAAATTATAATACAGTATCTCAACTCTTTTTACACGTTGCAATGAATGCAATTTATATTATTTCTTTCCACTTCAAAACAAAAATGTGATTAGATTATTCAGCGTATAATCCACCTCGGTAAGACCAAGCGCAGGCTTGGCTATCGCTTCGCACAACACCTCCACTCAGTTTGCAATAACCAACCTGATCTCCTGGTGGCTCAGCACTTCAACTCCCCCTTCCATTCCAAATCTGACCTTTCTGTCCTGGGCCTCCTCCATGGCCAGAGTGAGGCCCATCACAAATTGGAGGAACAGCACCTCATATTTCGCTTGGGTAGTTTACACCCCAGCGGTATGAACATTGGCTTCTCCAATTTCAGGTAGTCCTTGCTTTCCTCTCCCATTCCCAGCTCTCCCACAGCCTACTGTTTCCACCTCTTCCTTTCTTTCCTTTGCTCTATAGATGCTGCCTCACCCGCTGAGTTTCTCTAGCATTTTTGTCTACCCATTCACACAAGTTCTGTTATTCCACTTTCCTCACCCACTCCATACATATTAGAGGCAATTTTACAGAGACAAGTTAACCTACAAAGTCAATTCGTCTTTGGGATGTGGGAGGAAACCCACACGCTTGCAGGGAGAATGTGCAAATTCAACACAGACAGTGCCCGAGGACAGGATCGAACACAGATATCTGGCATGCGAGGCAGCAAGTCCACCAGCTGTGCCACTATATGTTATGCAGACAGACAGAGACACAGACAGGCAGACACACAGCCAGACACACACTTATTTAGTTATATATTCATATGTAAATATACACTTTGTTTTCTCATTTATAACATTGTTTACAGAGTACTATGTTTCCATATTCTGTTTATTTGTTCTAACTGGGATGTGAGAGAATAAAACACTCTTGACTCTTGACTTGTGTCACTAATGTGTGGGATAGAAATAGTGTACGGGTGGTCGGTGTGGACTCGGTTTGGCCGAAGGGTCTGTTTCCATGCTGTATCTTTAAATCTTAAAATTAAACTAAAATCTTTAAATTAAACTAAAAACACTAAAACCAGAGGAAATCTAAATAAGGGTCTCTACCCAAAATCCAATTTCTTCTATCCAGTGATGCTGGCTGCTCCATGGAGATCCCCCGCACAATTAAAGCATGGAATAGTCTTCACCCTACCAGACGCAACTAAATTTGTTAGCTCTTTTTTCCCAATACCCTTTTTTTGCTTAAGTGCAAGTCAAGAGTTGTATTGTCATGTGTCCCAGATAGGACAATGAAATTCTTGCTTGCTGCAGCACAACATAATATGTAAACATAATACAGAACAGGAAATAAAAGTTCAATGTGTCCACATACCATAGACCATTAATAATCACAATAAATAAACAGATAAAATGCAATCGGCTGTTATTGTTCAGGGTTTGGAGTTTGGTGGTGGAGGGTCCACTCCAGTTTAAATTCCATTTGTAATATTTTTGGAGGACCAGGAAATCAAGAAGCAAGAGTTACTGCAGGGAGTTACTCCAGCTCCAAAAAGTGATTCTGCGTTGGTTTTCAGCGGTCGCGGCGAGGCTGCGACCGGATAGCATTTGCGGCAAGTTCTCCCACAATGCAAAGGGAGGGAGAAAGTGCCTGCTGTCGACCAGTTGCCATGCAGTGCGCATGTGCAGGGAGGCCGATGATGTGCTGGCCGTGGTTGTGCGCATGAGCAGGCCGTGGTAGTGCGCACGTGCAAGGCGGCCGGCCGTTCTGGCGGATGAGGAGCGAGCGGACAACCGGCGGCCCGGCACGGATACAGATGGCGGGCGGAGACGGAGAGTGACAGAGAGAGATAGAGAGGGGGGCCCACTCAGAGTTGAACGATAGATGTCCCAGGTGCTTGCCAAGCCGGGCAAAATGGCATGGCGTTTAGGTTGCCCAGCAGGAGTAGGTGGCCATTGTCACCCGGGCAACCGTTAATTTCGAGCCCTGCTATACTCATTCTGGATTTTGTAGAGTCGGCATTAATAGCACTTCTCTAGTGCTTTGCGATGCCTGCTCTAGGTAGTCTAAATCTCAAGCATCTAGGGTCTCTGCCCACTAGACCATGTCTTCAATCTCGTCTTGATCTTCAATCGTCATTTCAGATGATCAAATGGTATAGTGTTGCATTGAGGGGGGTGTAGCATTCATTATGTTACCCAACATATGGGATGTGCACCATAGTTTCAGAGTCTTGTGCAGACTTTTATTGGCTGTAGGTGATCTTGTGTGGCAGGGGCAAGCTGGCATTGTAAATGTTGAGTGTAAGACTCATCCTGTCATATACTTTGGTGAAGAAGTTGACGATGGCTTGGAACTCGGATTCCAAATGCATGTGTTCCCGAGCATTGTCTGCACGCAGCCACTCAATGACTCAGGTTGGGGTGACCTTGGTTCTGAGTTCAAGCAATGTACATTGAACTGTTTTCCATTAGTTACACTCCATTGGGCATCTTGTACCTTGTGGCTGGAAGTATTTTTTAATCATTGAATTACATTACCTGTTTCAAGAGACTTCAGCAGAGAGCTGTCCGACATTATCACCTAACTTTCTTTCATTATGGTATCAATGGAATATTTTTCCTGAAAGTTGTGAGAGGAAACAGATGAGCATGTTTAGGAAGAGGAAACGGATGAGTGCATTTAGGGAGAGCAACAGTTTTTTTTTTTTTTTTTTTAACCACCTCTTGCTTCTGCTACTCATCTTTGCTCAGGTTATTTTCACTTACCGGTAACTATATTTACTTTATTTTCAGTCTGGTGGCTAAAGTGGCAGAGAATATTGATTAAAATCAGGAAATAAAACAGAAGATTCTGAAGATGTGCAACTGATCAGACAGCATCTGTGGACATAGAATCAGTTATGGTTTGAGTTGATTCTCCAAAGATTCTGCCTGAGTTCCTGGCCAGTTTCCCCACTTTCTGTTTTAATTCAGATTTATAGCTTCTGCATATTTTCGTTTTGAATTAAAACTGGGATTTTCTTGTGTAGGAAGGAATTGCAGATGATGGTTTATACAGAGGATAGACACAAAGTGCTGCAGCAACTCAGTGGGTCAGACAGCATCTCTCGAGAAAAGTGATTCGTGTCAGAACCAAATCGTGTTCCAACCAAAATATCACCCATCCTTTTTCTCCAGACCTGGCCTGCTGAGGTACCCCAGCATTTTGTGTATATCTTCTGTATTAACCTGCATCTGTACTATATCTCTACTATTCACTTCAACCATTCTATTTTGTATTGAGTTCCATATTTTCATGACTAAGTAAAGATGTTTCTTCCAAGTTCGTAATAGGATTTCTTATTTCAATAGCCGCTCATCATGTCCTTTTCCTCATGAGAAAACATTTTCTCCACGTACAATCCATCAACAAAATCTCATAATGTTATCAAAATCTATTGGGTCTAATCTTTTCTCGAGAAAATTGACATTTACCTAAAGTTCATAAAAGGTATTCGGTAGAGGGAGGTATGATATTTTCACTGGCTGGTGTTCCTAAAACCAAGGGTCCCAATCGCCAAACAATTGGTTAGTTATTCAAGGCTGAGCTGAGAAGAATGTTATACATCTAGATGGTGATCAGTGTTTGAAATTCTTTGGAACAGGGCATGTGGTAGCTCATTCTCTGACTTTATTAAGTCAGAGTACAATAGATTTTTGATTATTCAGGGAACAAAGGGATATGAGATCAGTATCAAGCCTGAGGCAAAAGATAAGCCATCAATTTATTGAATAGCAGTGCACACAAGTGGCCAAGAACCCCAATTTTACTTCTGCTTTTTATGCACAGCGTATTAGTTATTGTAAAAAAAATCTGATTAAGGAACATATTGAGGATGTTAACAAATGCCAATTCCATTTCAGATCTCCAATTTTAATTTGATTTATGTAGTTCTATCTTCAATATTTAAAATAAGAGCACAGTTGAGTGGTCAGCCCTGATTACAGACCTGGGGATATGTGTTCATAGTCCACCATGGAAGTGGACAGCTTCAGTTCCGTTCAGGTCTCGGGCAATTGGAGATTGGTGTTGAATGCTAGCCTTACCACCAAAACGTATCGACTGGTTAGGAATTTTAAATTGTTAACGTAATCACAAGCATAATATGAAAAAGCACCATTATTTTCATTTCCTATAAATCTAGAATTTCACAATACATTTGACAAAAATGAATGAGTTTGCAGTTACACAGCCAATACATTTGAAGTTTGTTAATTGTGGTAATTTGGCCTGATAAAACCGTTTGGTGTAAAGCAAATAACAGTGAGTTAAAAACTATACCGGCTCTTGCAGTTGAATAATAAATGTTCCCAAGCTCTTTGAATATTAGAATCCTTCATTTCCGTCTGAACAGGTAAGCGGTCTGAATTTATTGTCATATCTGTAAGATAACTCTTGGATAATGTATTATTTCCTGCATATAGTGATTGCCGCCCGCCTCAAGCTGGGCAGCCCACAGCCAATGAGGTGCTGTCCCACCACGGTCCGCCATGCTCACTCGGTGCACGGGGATTAGGAACCATCTGAACAGCAGATCGCAACCTTCGCACCTACCAACAAAAGAACACATCAAAAGAGACCAGCTCTAAAACTGGCAACTTGGTATGTCCAGACAATGAAGATCGGCTTCTCTGAAAACCTACAGGGCACCAGCGATTGCACGAAAACAGCTGTCATAAATGACGAGCTCAAGAGACTCAACGTACACATAGCCACCCTTCGGGAAACAAGGCTGGCAGACTCTGGCACACTGAAGGAGAAGGAGTACACGTTTTACTGGCAGGGGAAGGACTCTGACAAGCCCAGAGAACACGGAATAGGCTTCGCAGTAAGGAACAGCCTGCTGAACACTGAGGCACCAGGCAGTAATGGCTCAGAGCGACTCCTGATTCCGCCTCAACACCACCGCAGGCCCAGTAACTCTTGTCAGCGTGTATGCCCCGACACTGTACTCCACGTCAGACACAAAGGACGAGTTCTATGAGAACCTTGCATCCATCATCAGCAGCATCCCCAGCAAGGAAGAACTTGTTCTCCTGGGCGACTTCAACGCCAGACTGGGCGCAGACCACGAATCGTGGTCTTCCTGCCTTGGGCAATTTGGTGTGGGCAAAATGAATGAGAACAGACAGTGACTGCTTGAGCTGTGCACTTACCATGGCCTGTGCATCGCCAACTCGTACTTCCAGACAAAGCCCCAGCACAAGGTTTTCTGGAGACACCCTTCTCAAAGCATTGGCATCAACTGGATCTGATCCTAGTCAGATGTGCCGCCATCACGGACATTCTCCACGCACGCTCCTACCACAGTGCGGACTGCGACACAGACCACTCCTTGGTGTGTTGCAAGATCAGGCAGCAGCCAAAGAGGTTTTACTGTACCAAGAAGCAGGGGAACCCCCGCATCCATGTCAGCAAGATGCCCCGTCCATATCTCGTGCCACAGTTTGCAGAGGCTTTTGAGAGAGAACTTGGTACCTCGTGTCCTGGAGACTCTGCAACAGAGAAGTGGGAAATTCTGTGGGACACCATGCACTGCACAGCCTTGGCTAGCTTTGGGAAGAAGACCTCGAAGACGCACAACTGGTTTGAGGACAAGTCAACCGAGATGACTCCCGTCATCGAAGCCAAGCGTGCCACCCTAGCCGAGTACAAGCGGTCAGAGACATGTTGTTTGTCAATGACGCCACAGTTGTGTCCCACATCCAGCAGGAACTACAGTCACTGATGGACCACTTCTATCGGGCATGCAAGGACGTCGGGCTGACCATCAGCCTGAAGAAGACGAACGTCTTGGGGCAGGATACAGAGGCGCCACCTATCATCACCATCGATGACTACGAACTTGATGCCTTCCATCAATCCATGTACTTCAGCTCCACCATCACCGACAACCTCTCCTTGGACACGGAGATTGATAAGAGGATCGGGAAGGCAGCGCTAACTTTCGCTCGCCTCATAACTCGAGTGTGGACCAACCCAAAGCTAATAGTGAAGACAAAGATAGCAGTCTACAATGCCTGTGTCATCAGCATGCTGCTATATGGCAGTGAGACATGGACTACATATACCAGGCAGGAGTGAAGACTCAACACCTTCCACCTGAGAAGCATCCGCCGTATCCTGGCAAGACAGAGTGTCCAACGCCGAGATCCTGTCTCACGCTGGCCTTCCCAGTATGTACACTCTACTCGGGCAGCGCAGATTGCGGTGGCTGGGCCATGTCCACCGCATGGAGGATGGCTGTATTCCAAAAGACACCCTCTATGGAGAGTAGACAAAAGTGCTGGAGAAACTCAGCGGGTGCGGCAGCATCTATGGAGCGAAGGAAATAGACAACGTTTCGGGCCAAAACCCTTCTTCAGACTGGGAGGAGAACCATCGGACGCCCCCAGCTATGTTACAAGGATGTTTGCAAGAGAGATATGAAGGCGCTCGACATCGATGTGGAGTCTTGGGAGAGCCTTGCAGCTGACCGCACGAGGTGGAGTGGTACCCTGAACCAACCGGCAGACAAGAGGGCACGCAGAAAGGAGCGCAGCAACTTCACCAAAGCAGAGACCATACACAAATGTGACCTGTGCGACAGAGATGGTCACTCCTGCATTGGTCTCTTCAGCCACAAGCGACGCTGATCTAGCCGAGGTTTGGAGCAAGCAGCCAACAACCAGGATGCATCACCCATGGTCAGTCATGACCGAGGGGGGCCTACGACAGTCATTGAAATATCCACCTAAATTATTTATTAAAATGCAGGGTTCTGACTCTTGAACCCACAGTATTTTGACTCTGGGGCATAAATCATGTAATCAGGAAAATTCTGAGAGTTTTTAGTGTCGTGGCAGCCAAGAGTGCAGCATGTTTACTATTGTGGATCAGGGATGATTTCATGAAGTTATTTTTGCCTTGATTCTTGTTGCTTTTGTGGTTTAGAGGCAATTGTAATAGATAAATGCCTTTCAGCCACAGATGAGTAAAGCGAGTCAAAAATGTAATTGCTATATTTATAGTTATTTACACACGATGAGATCATTATATAGCTCTCAATTATTTTCATTCCTTTTAATAATCTGTTATTTAAGTAGGTAAGTTAAGTAAGTAAGTTTATTGGCCAAGTATTCACATACAAGGAATTTGCCTTGATGCTCCGCCCACAAGTAACAACATGATATACAGGGACAGTTACGAATGACTCGGAAAACACTAAACATTAATAATAATAAAACATTAATGATAAAACACCATTGATCAAGCATGCGAACCAACAAAATACCAGATCAAAGGGAGGCTACAGATTTTTGGCTGTTGAGCAGAGCAACTACTCGTGGATAAAAACTGTTTTTATGTCTGTCTGTGGCAGTTTTGACAATCCGGAGTTGCCTTCCAGAGGGAAGTGATTCAAAGAGTTTGTGGCCAGGGTGAGAGTGGTCAGAGATGATCTTGCCCGCTTGCTTCCTGGCCCTTGCAGTGTACAGTTCATCAATGGAGGGAAGGTTTGCAACCTTCTCTGCTGATCGGACGGTTCGCTGCATCCTCCAGGTTCCGTGCTTGGTGGCCGAGCCAAACCAGGCCATGATGGGGAAAGTGAGAACAGACTCTACGATGGCCGTGTAGAATTGGACCATCATTGCCTGTGGCAGATTGTGCAGAGTGACGAAGGGTCGGAGCGAATGATGGGCCTTGAACAGCGGCGGCAGCGGCCGCGAAAGCGGCTCTACCGGCCCTTCACTCCGAACCCCGCCCGGCGGAAGGAGACCTCCTCCCTCCCTCCTCCTCCCAGCCTTGGCGTGCTAGAGGGGTTGTTTTGAAAGTGCCTTTTGCGGATTTGCCATCAGCGGTCGCTATCGCCCTGATAACAGTCGCTGCTTGCGCTTTCAAAACAACCCCTCTCGCACGCCGAGGCCGGGAGGAGGAGGGAGGGAGGTCTCCTTCCGCCAACTGAAGCAGCTGAACCTATACAGCTATAGGATCTTTGAGCTGCACCGCTCGGCCCCGCACCTTGCTGTCGGCTGGCGGAGGAGGGGAGGCGGTGGCGAGGAGGTCCCAACTGCCACCCCCTTTGCCGGTGGCACTTTGGCGTTGGACAGGGACGGCCAAGGCAGCGGGGCGATGTTGTCCGAGAAGCGCTGACCTTCCTTCCTCCCCACCTCCTCTGCCCCTTCTCCCCCCCCCCCTCTCTTCGCCCCCTCCACCCCTCTTATCCAGGGACCCCTCCTCTCCATCCCGCACTGATCCCCATTCCCTCTTCTATTCAGTCGTCACTGACATCCCCTGTGCTCCCCTTCCCATCTACCCCCCCCACCCCAATCTATTCATCACCCTACCCACCTCGCATTGATTCTCCTGCCACTTCCCCCCCCCCCCCCCCCCCCCCCCCAATCCATCCTACACTGGTCCCCCAATTCATACTGCAATGATCCACCCATTCGTCTCGTACTGACTCACCCTCCATTTACCCTGCACCAAACCCCCCATCCATCCTGTAGTGATCTCCCCTCATGCATCCCGTACCGATCCCCTCATTCATCCCGTACTGATCCCCCATTCATCCCATACTGATCCCCTCATTCATCCTGTAGTGATCCCCCATTCATCCTGCATAGACCCTCCGATACACTCTGTCCTGACCCCCCCCCCCCCCCCAATTCATTCTGTGCTGATTCCACCCCCATCCATCCTGTACTGATCCTCCCCATTCAAGAAGAATGGAACAGTCTGAAGATGGGTCTCGACCCGAAATGTTGCCGATTTCCTTAGCTCCATCGATGCTGTATCACCGTTGAATTTCTCCAGCATTTTTGTCTACCCCCATTCATCCTGTACTGAAGCCCCATCCATCCTATACTGATCCCCCCCCCCCATCCATCCAGTACTGATCCCCCCCCATTCAACACCACTGACATCCCCCATGCTCTCCCCTCACAACTTTACATACTCCAACCAACATGTACTAATTCACCTGCCTCAATTCATCCACTCCGCACAGATTGCCTTCTCAACCCCCCGCCATCTATCCATCCCGAACTGATTCACACGCCCCCTGACCCTATTATGCTTCATGGTCTTCAGAGCAAAGATTGATTATGTTTGATAACTGAATGTAATCAAATGTGTTTTAATTCCCAATGTTATTATTTGTTTTGACACCTTTAAACATATTACCAAAAGAACATTTGCTGCAGTTATGTCCTTTGGTCATCTCTTGTCTGTTAGTGTAATGTTTAACCTGTCAGATGGGTATAGTCGGTTTTAACAGCTATTATCTTAAAATGCCTTTAGAAATTTCCTTGCAACCTGTATATTTTGTCATGGATAAATTATGTAGGAAGCCAGAGTGTTTCTGTGCCAATAGCAATAACAACCCATGCTATGGCCATGTCATGGTGATTTTCTGTCCTTCACAGAAAACATGCTTGCATCAATCTTTAGTGTGTATGGTTAAGCATATATGTTACCATGGTCCAGGATTTATTGACACGGGTTGATCATATGCTGAATAATCCAACCACATTTTTGTGGAAGTGGAAAGAATTAATAGAAATTGCATTAATTGCAATGTGTAAAAAGAGTTGAGATATTATTATAATTTTGCTGCATGTCATTGTGGTATAGATCATGTCTTGATTGGTGAATATGTTTAGGTTGAGTTATTTGAAGCAGAAATAATATGTGAATGTAGACAAGTGCTGGAGAAACTCAGCGGATGCAGCAGCATCTATGGAGCGAAGAAAATAGGCAAAGTTTCGGGCCGAAACCCTTCTTCAGACTGATGGGTTTCGGCCTGAAACGTTGCCTATTTCCTTCGCTCCATAGATGCTGCTGCACCCGCTGAGTTTCTCCAGCACTTTTGCCTACCTTTGATTTTCCAGCATCTGCAGTTCCTTCTTGAACATAATATGTGAATGCTTCATTGAAGATAATTCCGACTAGTAACTACGCACTTCGTCCGAGCACATTATCGCATGCGTCATGCAAACCGTCTTCAATGACCACCGACACTGTCATTTGGCAACCTAAAGAGCTGTCAAGATTGCCCAGCTGGCAACTGGAAAAAAAAGTTAAGCGAGAGCCCTGCTGTGGAGTCGATGGTAGCCCCCCACTTAAGGTCCTTGGAGATGATAGTTCCCAGGAACTTAAAAGACTTCACAGATGTGACTGTGGTGTTGTTGATGGTGAGTGGGGTGAGGGGAGGCAGAGATCTCCTAAAGTCTACAATCAATTCCACCGTCTTAAGAGCATTGAGCTCTAGGTTGTTGCTATGGCACCAGGACGCCAGCTGTGACACTTCCTGTCTGTAGGCAGATTCCTCCCCATCCTGGATCAGTCCAATCAGGGTTGTGTCATCCGCAAACTTGAGAACCTTGACAGAGGTTTCTGTGGAGGTGCAATAGTTGGTGGAGAGAGAGGAGAGGAGAGAGTATGCAGCCTTGCGGTGCTCCCATACTGAGCGTTTGTGGGTCCGAGATGTGCTTTCCCAGCCTCACACATGCTGCTTCCTGTCTGTTAGGAAGTTGGTGATCCACTGACAGAGGGGTTCAGGCACAGTCAACTCAGAAAGTTTGGAGTGTAGTAACTCTGGCACCATGGTGTTGAATGCAGAGCTAAAATCAACAAACAGGATCCTCGCATAGGTCCCCTGGTGGTCTATGTGCTGTAGGATGAAGTGCAGGCCCAGGTTGACGGCATCATCCACAGATCTATTGGCCAGATATGCAAACTGCAGAGGGTCCAGCAGGGAGTTTGTGATATTTTTCAGCTTGGCCAGCACACGCCTTTCGAGTGTCTTCGTGACTACAGAGGTCAGTGCGACAGGCCTGTAGTCATTAAGACAAGTAATCCTTGCCTTTTTAGGTACAGGGACAATAGTGGAGACTTTGAAGCAGGCAGGGACAGTACATGTTTGCAGGGACTGGTTAAAAATGTCTGTATGCTCTGTTTGGCACAGAGCATAAGAGTAGAGGGGAAACATTGTCAGGTCCTGGAGATTCCCAGCTTTTTTGTCCTCTGAAAAGCCTCTCCACCTCCTCTGTTTTTATTGTTGATATTGGATAAGTGATTTTGTGCAGCACAGAGGGTGTGGGTGATTGGGTGTGAAGTGGTGGTTGGAGGGGGGTGGGTGTAGAAGGGTTCAGTCTTTGCAGACTGAGGCCGGGCTGTGAGTGGGTGTGAAGTGTTGGCTGGGGTGGGAAATTTCATACTGGAGTCTTGCCTTAAGTAGGTGTGAAGTGGCGAATGGGAAGGAGAGGGTGCAGGCTCCATTCTTTGTAGACGGGTCTCGCTGTGTTGGTTGGAGAGGAGGGGGGGGGGAAAGGGGGTACCAGGGCTACGTTTCTGATGTTCAAACCTGCAGTAAAACTCATTCAGGTCGTTGGTCAGCTGATGATTGTCCAAAGAGTGGGGGGCTTTCCTCTTGTAGCTGGAAATTTCTTGCAAGCCCTTCCAAACTGAAGAAGAGTCACTAGCTGAGAACTTGCTCCTCAACCTCTCAGAGTACCTTTCCTTGGCAGCTCTGATTCCTCTTCTCAGCTTGTACTTGGCTTGCCTGTAGAGCTCTGCATCCCCACTCCTGTAGGCCTCCTCTTTAGACCGTCGGAGCTGTCTGAGGTCTGCAGTGAACCAGGGCTTGTTGTTGTTGAACCATGTCCGGGTCTTAGTTGGAATGCAACTGTCCTCGCAAAACTAACATATAATGACGCAGTGTCCCTATACTCATCGAGGCTTGTAGGTGCTTCCCTGAACACTTTCCAATCCGTGCAGTCAAAGCAGGATTGGAGGTTCTCAATATACTCGCTTGTCCATCTTTTCGTTGTTCTGACCACAGGCATAGCAGCTTTTAGTTTCTGCCTGTAGGTCGGAATAAGGTGAATTAGACAATGATCAGAGAGACCCAGATCCGCCCGGGGAACAGAGCGATATGCGTTCTTGATTGCTGTATCACAGTGATCGAGTATTCTCTCCCCTCTGGTGGGGCAGGTAACATAAAGTCTGTATTTTGGAAGGTCACGGCTGAGGTTAGCTTTGTTAAAGTCCCCCAAAACAATGACCATGGAGTCCGGGAAGTCACTCTCTACCCTCATTACCTGGTCAGCAAGTTGCTTTAATTACTGTTGCTGTTATTTACTACCCATGCTTCTCTGCAACCACTCATCCATTCCAGTATTTATACACCTTTCCTAGATTTTCACCTAATCGTTATGCTTTGTCAAATCTTCTCTCTGGAAATTATTGTATGAAAGACACCATATAAATTCTGTATAGGTGCTGCATTTGGTTCAGAATAGGACAGCACAGGACCAAACCCTTCGGCCCACAATATCTATGCTGAGCATGGTGTTAAGTTAAACTAATCTTCTCTGATCCATATCCCTCCATTCCTTGCCTATCCAAAAGCCTCTTAAACGTCCAAGTTTGCCCAACCTCTCCTTATACTTAATATGCTATAATCTAGTAAAACCTCTTTTGCACCCTCACCACATCCTCCTTATTGATTGAATTTTCACTTGTAGAAGAGACACTTGGGTATTTTTTTTTCTCTTTCTTACTTTTCTTATCTCTGAATTGTAAAAGAAAATGTCTTTATTTCCCATGATATTCTAACTGTTGCATTCCTGATCAATTAAATTGCCAGTCCTTGGCATCTATTTGGGTGGTTGATGATTATTTGCAAGTAATTTAAGGGTCTGTGATAAATAATAATTTATAATGTACTGTTGCTTACTATTATTCAATAAATGTGTACCCATTGTAAAGTCTGCTGATGAATTTTCAGTCTTGTTCAATCACCTGTTTGCTTATTTGTTAATGCTTCGTATTGATTGATTTCAAAATAGGTGTACATTTTAGCCAAGTTTGTACTGTAGTATTTGTTCACACCTCATTAAAATGTAATATCTCAATGATGAATTTGTAACCGCTGATGAGATGAAGATGTGATTGATAAATGTGCGTTGGTTACTTGGTTTTATCTTGCATTGTGTATGAAAGATGGCGACAGAAGCATTGCTCTAAGTGGTGGGCATTGATTTTATGGAATGAATTATACATTTCTTGATCTGACTGTGCAAGAAGTATGTTAGTTAGTGGTTTGCAGCTGTTCATTTAGTATTGGATTCTGGGGGTTAGACTGAGGTAGAATCCTCCCAAACAGGAGGGATAACAAAATACTGGCAATAATTGAAGTATTGGATGTAAAGAATCAGAATTGACATCATGGATTAATGAGTTTTAATCACAATTTGTATTGATTGAAGAAAGCAATCAACCTGAAACATTAATCATGCTTTTCTTTCCACAAATGTTGCATGACTTGTGCATTCTTTATATTTTATATTTCTACGGTACAGAATCTGAAGAATTTTATTCTGCTTGCACGTGTTCAGTTGATCCTCTTGATCTTTTCTGACTTTTTCATTTTTGGGGATCTGGACTATATTAACAAGGCCAGTATTTGTAGTCCATGTCTAATCGTCCTTGTTCATCTGAGTAGCTTGTTGTACCATTTAAGAGCAGCCACATTTCACTTCCAACGATCCATACAGTTCATTTATTTGAGCAAGTCATGGATCACACATATGCTGCATGTCTAAATTATTGAAATTAGTATTGTCTTCACTTCTGAAGGAAACTGTTCATTGCTGTCATACTGCACGGAAACGGGACGCACTAACAATATGCTAACTTTTCCATCTGCACTGAACTCATTTTCCTACATTAGGTCCATATCCTTCTATGCCTTGTCTATCTAAGTATCTGGATAAATGCGTCTTAAATGTAGTGATTGTATCTGATTCCACCACTACCTCTGGCAACTTTTTCCAGATTTTTTTTGCGTATGGCATGCACAGCCTAAAGTTGTAGGTCAACTTGTTCTATTTGATCTATTTGTTTGTGCACGTCGGGTTGATTGTATTAGTCGAAACACTTTGGACCAAGTGAAGGATGTAATCTCCCACCCTACTTGTTCCAGATAGCAGCTACTCTCTATGTTTAAAAGCAAGATATATTCTCTGCAAATCTCCTTTAAAGCTGCTTCAGCTAGATTTAAACCCATGCCCACATGTGTTTGATATATCTGCCATGGTAAAAGGATTTTAATTATCTACCATACTTACGCCTTTCTTTCATACTTCCACCAGGTTATGTCTCGGCCTCATTTGCTCCAGGGAAGACAAGCCGAGCCTATCTAATCTTTTCCCATAACTAAAGTAATCACACTCTGGAAACATCCTGGTGGATCTCCTCTGCCTAAGAAATGCTCAGAACCAAGCTTGTGGGCTGAGTACTTTTTTTTTTTTTTGAATGATCATCTTAACTTTCAATCCGAAAAAGGGTACTGACCTGTGCTTAAGATTCCAGCATCTGCAGTTTCTTATGTCTCCATCATGTTATCTTTGTTTGGTCTCAAACGTATGTTGGAGACAATGTTATAAGCAGAAAATAAGATTATACCATAATGGAAAGGGTTCATTGTTTCTGTTAGGAGTGTTTGTCTTTTGGACAATGAGACTGCCTGGTGTTCTGTCTCTTGCACTTGTTTGATTTGGTGATCAATTGTTAAGGATGACGAATTGATTGTGCTAAATTGTTACACAATTGGAGTGTGTAGAAAACAGGATCATACTGCATTTAACCAAGAAAGACCCATAACCCACTAGAAATATTTTTGTCTTCATTATAGACATCTTATCAGGTAAGTTAATAAGCAGCAACCATCTCCATTTTCTCATCCCAAAATCTATTTGAAATCTTGTCATGTAGGTATCTAGTTTCTAATGTCAACAGTATAAAAGTATACAATTGATTTCTCCAGTTGTTTATTGAAACATTTTATCCACATTTTTAGAGCAAGTTGTACGCATACAAATAATCTAAGCGGGTGACTTGCCTATAATTTTTACCATCATGATATTTAACCGAATCGTCCACATTTTCGGATTTTAAATGTTCACGTGGCAATTTGCTGAAAAGGTCTCTTTGTGGAATCTAGATTTGACTGAATAGGCAAAAGAGCCATGTGACGTCTTAACCAATTAGATTATAGGGCTGCAAAATTAATATTGAAAAGTTTGAGAAGGAAATATAAACCATAAGGTTTTAATATCAAATTCGGGAAGATTAAGAATGCTGAAAAATATGGAATAAATTTAAACTATTTTAGACATCAGATTGTTGAAAGAATACCTAGATAAAAATGGACAAGACATGTTAGTGCTGAGTTATTTCATAATTCATATGAATACAGTAATTTCCCAGTGTTGAAAGTAATGCAGACATTGAGATACTAGGGACAAAGTCTGTCAGCAATTTTGGAATATGTGATTTTTAATCATTAATCTTAAGTTGTAACACTTGCAGAAGAATAATGAGACTCACCATTAGCATCAGGGCCACCTGAATGCAATATTGAGGACATTCAGCTTCCCACTGTACAGCTGTCATACAGAGATTACAGGATTTGCATTATTTATAGTTATTGAGTATCATGATTTTCCATTGGCTCATACCGAACAACACTGTACACTTGTGATCTTTGTTATATTAAAAGTGGGAGAAGTTTGTTGATGGTGGAAGATTATTTTTTAAAGGTTGTGATGCCACTGGGACTGAGAAACTGAACAAAAGGCTTGAAAATATCTGTTACCAGAGTTTTAAACTCATACAATTGTTGTTACAATGTAATCCATTTTTAGTGTGGTTACCTTGGTAAAACCTGTCAAAAAGTACTTTTAAGAAATGAAAGATGACTTTTCAGGTGAAATAAATCTGTTCTTTGCCTAATTCTGCATTTGTTCTGATCGAGCTTGAAAATTAATAAGCAAGTCTTTTCATTAATGAGATTAATTTAATGCATTTTCATGAGGCTAAAGCCCTTCAGACATAGCTAAGTCTCAGCTGGTTATAACTGAGAAGCTGTGCCTTTGTCTCTGCTGAGTTAATTGATCTCGGTTGTGCCAACATTAATGGTGCCGCATCTGTCTTTGCTGCCCAACTTCAGGGAGAGAAGAAAATCGACCTCCTGATTGCTGTTGACTAACGGGTATGCAAGGTTGTCTAGTGGTTTAAGTCTGCCTGCAGCACTACTGCATTTGATTACCATATGATATCCTTGGAAGTGATTGGTCAAATAGCTTGTTAGCACCTGCTTTCAATCTGAAAAGTGAAAATTGCCATTTGGATTAAGTTTTAAAGGGTGACTACTGACCCACATTACCATAATTCAGCACGAATTGATGCTTGAGGAAAAAAATGAATATAAAGTAACTATTCAACTGATTTGCTTTTAATTTATCTCTGGTCTCTAATTAAAGAGTGCATTATTGTCTCGCTGTTAATTTGGAAGGTTTTCCATAGGAAAGTAACTTTATTGTAATAAAACCCATGACAAAAATAGTTTTGGCCTGGCAACTCTTCAGCACTCTGAAAGGCACATTAATTGCTCAGATAAATACCATAAAATTATATTAGATACGCAGTTGAAAGATCTGTCCACTCACTCCACAAGTAGACAAAAACTGTTTGTGTGATTGGATTAGGTGAGGAGACTGATTGTGCAGGAGTTTCACCTATCGATGGAGTGGATGAGGGAAGATCAGACCCTCAGAACCAAGGTGGGGCTCGTATTTGACGTGGGTTGAGCAAGTAGCATCAATGAGGGATGTGGTAGTTTTGACCAGTGATGATATTTGGTAAGCCCAGTGGGGAAACTGGCTTGCAGTTGTTGTGCCTTCGTACATCAAGTTGAAGCTAGATCCCAGCTCCAGACATCTTGGATTTAGTCCTGTTTCGGAAGATCCCCTTTAAATCAGACATGTTTTAGTTCTAGAGATACAGCACGGGAACAGGCCCATCGACGATCCCCACATATTAACACGATCTTACTTCCACTAGGGACAATTTTTATATTTACCAAGCCAATTAACCTACAGACCTGTAGGTCTTGGCATGTGGGAGGAAACTGAAGATCTCAGAGAAAACCTATGCTGTCACGGGGAGAACATAAAACTCCATACAGACAGCACCCGTAGTCAGGATCAAACGCGGGTCTCCAATGCTGCAAGCACTCTAGCTCCGTGCCACCCCACTGCTTCATTTACATACTTCAATTACATTTGTTGGTTTTTAGATATTGTGCATCATTGGACATTAGTGTGCATGCCTGGGTGCTTCTGTGGAATAGCAAAGTCATGTATGTGGAAGAGCAGGAAGGGAAGGGGGGTCTGAGCAGTTCCTGCTTTCATTGCCTCATCACACCTCACAGATTGGTTTCCCATAGTTATTTTATTGCAGTAGAATTTCTAGCACCATGCTTTTTATTCCCATTTTGTTTTAATTAAACTTTTGTTAGCCACTATGCAAATTGACCATCCAACATTGATTCAGAATTATCCAAATCTCGATACATGGCACTTGCAACATTGCAACTATATATTCACTATTTATAGCAGTTTACCATTACTTCCAACAAGGAAGCATTGGAAGTACTGCCTCTATCAGTAATGCCACACTAAATGATTACCTGCAAGTATTTTAAATTATGAAATGCAAATACATAAAAATGAGTACGTCAAGCTCCCTATAACCAAAAAATGATTTTTTCTTCCAATGACATAATTATTTTATTCCAGCAAGCAAATTGCTCCAAAGCCATTATTCAAATTCAAAATGATGAATCAATGTTGGATCGTCAATTTGCATAGTGTAACCCCTCAAACCTGTTCTGCCATTTAATATGATCGTGGTTGTCCTGATTGTAACCTCCCTTTGCATTCCAGTCTACCAATGATAACTTTTCACCCTTTCGGGTATTTGCACATCCTCCCCGTGACGACATGACTTAAGGGTTCAATCATTGGCCTTGGTATGTGGGGGATGGATGAGAAAGCAGGATGACATAGGATTAGTGTAAATGGATGAGCAATAGTTGGCGTGGACAGAGTAAGCCGAAGGGCCAGTTTTCATGATGTATCTCTAAACTAAACTAAAACCTCCATGCTTAACAAATATCTATCTACTTCAGCTTTCAAAGAGTCTGATAGAATGCCTTTTTCAGGAAGAGAGTCCCAAGGATCAGGTCCCACTGAAAAAATAAAATGGGCAACAGCTTAATTTTAAACAATAACTTGTTGCTGATTCTCTCCCAAGAAGAAACATTCTGTCCACACCCACTGTTGGACTCTTCAGGACCTTGCATTTATCAATCACTCTTCCGAACTTCAGTGGATAGAAGGTTGGTCTCTCCAACCTTCCTCAAAGTGCAACCTGTCATTTCAAGTATTGGTCCAATAGTGGTCTCTGTGCTTTATTCAAACCATTGGCAATCATAAATCAGGACACCAATATTATGCACGGTACTCCAGGTGCCGTATATAATGGAAGCACAATATCCTACTTTTCTGTTCAATTTCCCTGGAAATAAATAATAATGTTAATTTTCCCAGTTTTTTTTGGATCAGTATATCAGCCTTTTCTGAGTCATACACTGGGACGTCCAGATCTATCTGCAATCTCCCATTGTTTCACTAATGTGCTTTTTATTTTTCCTGCCAAAATGGATGGTATCATATTTTCGCATATAATAGTTCATTTGCAGGACTTTGCCAACTCGCTAGTATTCCTATCGCTGTCCTCTAAAAAAATTATTTTCATTCCCATCTTTGTGTCATCACCGAATTTAGCAAAGATATCATTGGTGCTTCGTCCAAACCATTTATATAACGTGTTGAAACCACCAGCACCAATCCCTCAAACAGAAAAGACCCATATGTTGCCTATTTTTTGGTTTTCTAAGACGCCCAATGTTTTGTCCTGTCAATACTTCCATGAGCTATTATTTGATGCAATATCATTTATGGCACCTTAATTGGGTGTTCACTTGTATCCCATTTAAAGATATGTTAAAGAGCTCTAATAAATTGGACAAACATGATAGACCTTTCACAAAGCCATGCTGACTTTACCAACTAGTTTGAGTATTCATGTGTCTTGCTACAACATCTTGAATTATAGCTTGTAATATTTTCCCAAAGGCACAAGTTAAACTAATTGGTCTGTAGTTTCCTGCATTCCATCTCCTGACCATTTTCAATAAAGGAGTTACATTTGCTTTGTTTCAGTCTAATGGCACCTACACGCAACTGGGGAATTATTAAATATTAAAACCACTTCATCTTTCCCAATAGCCACTTCTTTTCAGACTCAAGAACAAAGTTCACCAGGACCTGGCGACTTCTCAGCTCCAACAGTTTTCTCTGTATCATATCCAAGGTACTTTTGACTTTTCCAGATTGTACTAATTGTTCATTAAAAAAAACATAATTCACCTACTGCCATTTTTTGTTTCCCACTATTAAATCCCCATTTTGTATAGTGCTATGTTAAATATTTTTGAAATATCAATAGAAACTCTGGTGAGAAATTGAGGGGCACCTGGAATTGAAAGTACTGGAATTGAGGTGTTAAAGCCCTGTCCCACGGTACAAATTAATTCCAAGAGTTCTCCCCAGTTTACCCTGATTTGAACTTGGAGATTCAAGGTAATGGCCACTCCTTGGTACTTGGGGCTCTCGTGGACATTTTTTTAACATGTTGAAAACTCTTCACGAGTCTTCCCGTGCTTACCTGCCGTTAGCTAGTCTTCCCAGGTACCTGACTTTGGCGTTACGAGTCGCTAAGAGATGTCCCCGAGCTCCGATGTACCCACTACGTTCATTCTCCATGCTTACCACGAGTTTGATTTTTTTTAAACTTGGGAGAGCTCTTGGAATGAAATCGTACCGTGGGACAGGGCTTTTAGATGTTAAACATTATGGATACAGTGCCATCCATAATGTTTGGGACAAAGACCCATCATTTATTTATTTGCTTCTGTGCTCCACAATTTCAGATTTGTAATAGCAAAAATTACATGTGTTTAAAGATCACATTGTCAGATTTTAATAAAGGCCATTTTTATACATTTTGGTTTCACCATGTAGAAATTACAGCAGTGTTTATACATAGGTGTCTCCTCCCACCCCCCCACCCCCCCCCCCCCCCCCCATTTCAGGGCACCATAATGTTTGGAACATAGCAATGTCATGTAAATCAAAGTAGTCATGTTTAGAATTTTGTTTCATATCCTTTGCATGCAATGACTGCTTAAGTCTACGATTCATGGACATCACCAGTTGCTGGGTGGCTTCTCTGGTGATGCTCTGCCAGACCTGTATTTCAGCCTTCTTTAGCTTATGCTTGTTTTGGGGGGTAGTCCCCTTCAGTTTTCTCTTCAGCATATAAAAGGCATGCTCAATTGGGTTCAGATCGGGTAATTGACTTGGCAACTCAAGAATTGACCATTTTATAGCTTTGAAAAACTTCTTTGTTGCTTTAGCACTATGTTTGGGATCATTGTCTTGCTGCAGAATAAACCACCGGCCAATGAGTCTTTAAGCATTTGTTTCAACTTGAGCAGATAGGATATGTTTACACACTTCAGAATTCATTATGCTACTACCATCAGCAGTGTATCATCAATGAAGATAAGTGATCCAGTACCTTCAGCAGCCATACATGCCCAGGCTATAACACCCCCACCACCGTGTTTCACAGATGAGGTGGTACGCTTTGGATCTTGGGCAGTTCCTTCTCTACGCCATATGTTGCTCTTGCCATCACTCTGCTATGTTAATCTTCGACTCATCTGCTCACAAGACCTTTTTCCCAGAATTGTGGTTGCTCTTTTAAGTACTTCTTGGCAAACTGTAACCTGGCCATCCTATTTTTGCGGCTAACGAGTGGTTCCAATCTTGCAATGTAACCTCTGTACTTCTGTTCATCAAGTGGTCTGCAGACATTGGTCATTGACAAATCCACACCTGACTCCTGAAGAGTGTTTCTGATCTGTCGGACAGGTTATTGGGGGTTATTCTTTATTATAGAGATCATTTTTCTGTCATTAGTTGTGGAGGTCTTCCTTGGCCTGCCAGTCCCTTTGCGATTAGCAAGCTCACCAGTGCTCTCTTTCTTCTTAATGATGTTCCAAACAGTTGATTTTGGTAAGCCTAATGTTTGGCTGATGTCTCTATAGGGCCTGTCCCACTTACACAATTTTCTTTCGGCAAGCTGTTGCGACTATGACGGGTGCCGGCAAGTTGCCAAAGAAATCGCATAAGTGGGACAGGCCCTTAACATTTTTATTCTTGTTTCTCTGTCTCATAATGGCTTCTTTGACTTTCATTGGCACAACTTTGGTCCTCATGTTGATAAACAGCAATAAATGTTTCCAAAGGTGATGGAAAGACTGGAGGAAGGACTAGATGCTGAGAGCTCTCTTATACCTGCATTAAGGGGACAATTAAACACACCTGAGCAATTATCAACGCCTGTGAAGCCATGTGTCCCAAACATTATGGTGACCTGAAATGGGGAAGGGGGGCTATGTATAAACACTGCTGTGATTTCTACATGGTGAAACCAAAATGTATAAAATGGCCTTTAATAACATCTGACAATGTGCACTTTAACCACATGTGATTTTTTTTTTTTCTGTTACAAATCTCAAATTGTGGAGTACAGAGGCAAATAAATAAATGATGGGTCTTTGTCCCAAACGTTATGGAGGGTACTGTATGTTGCCATAAACTTGACTGTGTTATATGCATGCAGAAGCCACATTTTCCCACATGTTGAGGGAGCAGATATTTAAGGTAGTGATTATATACACATTTATAGCAAACCACATTTGACTTAGTGTCAATTTGTTGAATACTTTTGCAGGTGCACCTGTGCAAGCATATTTGGAATATTGCAATCCACCTGTTTGTGGGGAGGAGAGCAATTGGACTTTTGAGTGAAACATTTTCAGCTGAAGAAAACTGAGCATCTGATCTGCTCTCGGTAGCAGATATGCAGCTGCTCCAGTTGAATTTGTGGTAAATATTATCCCAGGATGTTGATTATAATGGATTTGATATTGGGTAATACCATTGAATGTCTAAGGTAACAGGTCACATTCAATCTTTGGTGCAGTGGTCATTTTGTGGCTTAAATGCTGCTTTGCATTGATTAGCCCAAACCACCATGTTATGTTGCGCGATGGCGCATTAGTCGTGTTTAGACTGCAAAATTGATCCCTCCTAGCTATAATTATAGCTAGTTGTCTTTGTCTTTGAGCTTTTAATGAGATTACAAATGGATGAGGGTTCTTCGTTCAGCTTTCATTACAGAGATAAGTCTTTCAAAAATGAAAACTCAGCTCATTTTTCAAATATGTCTTTGGATGAAAGAGTTTAAATTTCCTTTGAGAATTATTATTATTGCAGCTATAAATCCCTCATAAATAGATATTTCTGTACTTTAAAAAAAAAAGATTAATTGAAGTCACAAGAAAATACCAGGCAAGAAAATAGCTAAGTAAAATGGGAGCATGTCGCATTGTGTGCAGATTTGGTGCTGCAACAATGGATAGATGTTTTTGAGACTGGGCTCGTTTGCAGTGAAGCGCCTAAGGAGTTTAGTTTGGAACAATTACTTTACACCTTGTTCAGGTTTTGGTGTAAGAACAGAATTATGTTTGTGACTGTTATAAAGCATACTAATGAGCATGGATGATAGGAACAGGAAAGATACAGTTCAATATGAAGTGGTGTCAAACAGTGTACTTTGGAGGAACCGGTGAGAATAAGAAATTGGGGAAAGGAGACATGGATTGAAATCAATTTATGAAATAATTATACAAGAGGTGAGGAAAGTATTTTTCATCCAGAGTGTGTCGAGGATCTGGAACCCATTATCCCGAATGGTGGTGGAAGCAGTCGCCCTCATAATATTTAAACTGTATATCCAAGTACAAGTTAAGACATGTTGACATGTATCTGAGTACAATGGATCTTGTTCTGGAGGTGGCTGAGTAGTTTTTCTTCCACCAGCCCAGGGTTGGCAAGTTTTCTTTTGATTTTGCAAAAACATTTGTATTCTTTAAAAAATTATGCCTTTCTTAGTGAAACATCCATGTACGTAAATCCTCAATGTGTGGAGTAAATTTTCATGGTGATTGAAAATATGACCCCGAGTCCTTGCCCCCTTCCCTCTGCATCTCATTATTAATTTATTATTCTGATTTGTTTAGGGCCAAGAAGAATTTCCTGGATAGAAAAATTGTAAAATCTAATGTCCTGTTTGCCTGATTTGTCATGCACCCAAACTCCAGCAAATGTGTACAAGCCAGCTACTAAACTATAAAACTAAAAAGGTTATTCAGCACTGCAGCAGTAGCCTTTCCACTAAAGTGACCACCATCTCATTTGGATGTTGCAGCCATGTTGGAGGGTCAGGAGAAACAAATGTTTACCCAACCTCTTAGCGAGAGATTCAGCAAAGGTGAAAAATTGTATTCAGTGAGAGAGAACAGAAGCAAAATCAGCTTCTGACAATCATGCTTCTGTTGTTAGGTTCAGATTAGCTTTGCTTATATAACAATGGGAAGGTATTCCTAAACCAGGCAGTAAGATATCAATCTAATTATTAACTTGTATTGATCTGTTGGCTGGGAAGGGAGAAAGGAATGCACTGAGCTTGGTGCAGCTACCACAAAGACTATGGAGAAAGGCCACACCATTAGGCCTTCCATCACTGCACATGGAACAGCTGAAATAAGTGTTGTAAACAAAAACAAAAGCTATGGATTGTTTGTTCAGTGAATCTATGTAAAAGTAAATTTATGTCATTATTGGTAGACTGCAAGTTGAATGTTATTGCTTGAACTGATTGAATTTGTGCATAGAAATTAGGGTTTCGTGAATTCGATTGAGCTTCCATGTACAATTACAGCTTTTAAATCGGACAGATAGATGGATAGGAACATTTTGGAGGGATATCGGTCATGTGCAGGCAATTGGGATGCGCTTTGTTAGATAACTTGGTCGGCATAGATGAGTTAGGCCAAATGATTTCTTACCATGATCTATAGTTATGACTGACTTTGAAAGAGGCAATGAAGAGGATTGTTGAGGGCAGGGTGGTAGATGTTGTCAACATGAATTTAGGCAAGGCCTTGATCTAGCACAGTTGGGTAGTCTGGAAGTTTAGATCACATGGGGCAGCCATTTGGGTATCAAATTGGCATGGTGGATGGAGTCTAAGTGTAGTCGAATGAAATTGTTATTCAGATTGTAGGCCTCTGACTAAGGGTGTATTGCAGGGATGCGTGCTCGGTCCACTGCTGTTTAACCTCTATATTAATAATCTGGATGACAATGTTGTTAACATGGTGAGTAAGTTTGCGGATGACTCCAAAATTGCTTGTGTAGTGGGCTGTGAATGCTGTCCAAGATCCAACAGGATTTAGGTCAACTGAGAAAGTGGAACAAGGAATGGCAAATGCAATTTAACTTGGAGCTGTGTGAGATGTTGCATTTTAGTAAATTAGGACGGGATATGGACAGTAAATGGTAGGATCCTGGAATGTGTTGCGGAATGATCAACGGTCTAGGTACATAGTTCTCTGAAAATGACAACCAAGATGGATAAAGTGGTAAAGAAGACTGCTGTAGGATAGATATAATTAAGGTGGAAAGGGTGCAGAAAAGATTCATGAAGATATCAGGACCGGAAGGTAATGGTTATGAGAAGATATGGGCTGGCTGTTTTTTTTTCTTTGGAGCATAGTGGGTTGAGGATAAGCTTTTTATAACGCTACACAAAATCATAAGCATAAATAAGGTGGATATTCACTATCTTTTTCTGAGGGCAGGGAAGTCAAAAACTAGAGGACATAGTTTTAAGGTAAAAGGGACAATGTTTGAAACCGATCTGAGGAGTATGTGAACAAGCTGCTAGAGGAAGCTGTGGAGCAGATACGCTTGCAACCTCAAAGACATTTGGAAAGTTACATCGAAAAAGGTTCAGAGAGACATGGGACTAGCTTAGATGGACCTCTTCGCCAGCATGGGTGGTTCAAAAGGCCTGTTTCTGTGCCATATAATTCAATAATAGTGATCCATGAATGTGTTGCATTTCAAAATTTGCCTATCTTCTGAATAAAATTCTGGTGAGCTGGAATGGGCAACATCATTGGATGCAAAAAATTTCAGGCAAATTTGTCAAACATTTTATGAGATGGTGGCACTTTGAGCAAGATAATATTTTTCTGAAAGTCAGCTTTTTGATTTTATGTATTTGTGGAAGTGATATTTTATGACTAATAGAGCACATGGACATCAGCAGTTGTCCTTTTTTGTTTGCGGTCATACTTGGTTAACTTTTCAAAAAACCAAGACATAGGAAATACTGAAAAAACTCAACACATGAGGCAGCATATGTGGGGAGTGAAAGTTAAAATTTCAGTTCAAAGATGCTTTATCAGAATTGGGAAATTCAGTTGTAGAGGAAATGGAGGAGGAATTAATTCATCAGTCTGATTTATTTTCACACCTGTGCTGCACTCACCCTTTCCTCCAAGACAGCGCTTGAATAGAGTTGCTTGGGCCTTGCTTGCCACCTCACCAACTTCTGCATCCAACCAATTATACATCACAATTCCCATCACTCCAGCAAGATTCCACCACCAGACACGTTTTCCCCTCCCCTCTTGTGTTTCAAAGGATTCACTCTCCTCACAACTCCCTAGTTCACTCTTCTGTCCCCATCAGTCTCTGTCTTGTAGTAGCAAAAACAATACTGGAGGAACCCATCTGTATAGGAAATGTATGGGAAAGTGTTTGTGCCAAGAGAGCATCTGTGGAGGGTATTGGGCAGATGACAATCAAACGTGCTGGGTTTGTTGTACACTTTGCCTTTTGGTCAAGATTCGAGCATTTCTGTCATCTTGTGTTACTGTCTGATAGCATGTTCGCTTGCATCTGCAAGAGATGCAATACCAGCCCTTTTACCATGCAGGGTTACAGGTGCCGTAACAACTTGCTTGTTCTTCCAATCGTGTATACTCTATTCTATGTTACAGTGTGGTCTGCTTTATATCGAAAAAAACAGATGCAGGTTTGATGATCACTTTGCAGAAAGTTTATACTCCGTCTGCAGGATATACCCTGAACTGGCCATCGTCTGCACTTTAATTCTCCATCTCATTCTCACTTCATTCTAACTCTAAGTGACCTCCTGCACTGTTACAATAGGGTCAGGTGCAAGTTTGACAAACAACACAATAGCATATTGTAGCCCTACAGACACACTCCAATTCTCCAACTTTAGGTAACTCGCTTATTCTTTCTGTCTATATCAAAACTAGCTATTTCTGCAGTTGTCCCCCTAAGATTTTGGCCTATTTTTTCCCTCCAATATTTGGTGGGGTTGGGTGGATAAGAGGATGGGCGAGAGGACTAATTGATACTGGGGAAGGAACAGGGCAGGCAATTGGGTGGAAGGAAGGAGTGAGTAATTTCAGAAGTGATCATTTCAATTGGAAACAGAAGAGTATTTGAATACGTGTGGTAGGAATGAACCACACAATATTAGCAATTACTTAAAAAGGTGAAACTATATCATTTCAAAATAGGAGCGAAAGAGATAGGCGACGTTTCGGGTCGAGACCCTTCTTCAGACGTCTGAAGAAGGGTCTCGACCCGAACGTCTGAAGAAGGGTCTCGACCCGAACGTCGCCTACCTCCTTCGCTCCTTAGATGCTGCTGCACCCGCTGAGTTTCTCCAGCCTTTTGTGTACCCTCAATTCTCCAGCATCTGCAGTTCCTTCTTTAAAACAACATTATTTCAAAATAGACTCCTTAATCCATTTCCATCTTCCCAAAACACACACACCTTTTACAAGGTGCCTGTAGTTCAAGGAACAGCAAAATATTTTTTGATGGGACTATACAAGCTTAGCATTAATATCCAGTTTGTGTTTTGCTTTTTGCTTCCATTTGTTTTCCTCGGCTGTTCTGTAAGCATTTGCGAGTCTCATTTGCAGTTTCTAATTTTTCCGTTTCTGCATTAACTTCCTAAATTTCTGACATTACTTGCACATTCCTTCCAACCACTCAGTCCCTTCACTGAAGACAGACACAAAATTGACGATAGGCATCAATCTGCACCACCCCCTCCACCTTTTACAGGTTCTGCTTAAAAGTTGTTTGTCCTGTCCGACCTGTTGAGATTTCCATCAACTTCAGTGTTTTCTATTTTCAGTTTTGAATATTCAAGGTGTATTTCTCATTTTTAAAACTGTATTGTAAAAGTGTATAAACGCTGCTTTCATAATGCCTTGGTTTTCCATTTTAAATCTTGTACTGTAGCTATTAAAATTAAAGTTTTACCAGCTTCTATGCTAAATGCATGAAAAGCCAGTAATTTAAAAGTACAGATTGTGCAATTTGACACAAAAGACTGCAGGCATTGGAATCTAGAGCAAAAGACAAACTGCTGGAGGGAATCAGCAGATAAAGCAACATCCGCTGAAAGGAATGGTGGTGGTGGGGGGTGGGGGAGGATAGCCACTATAGAGGTCGGGGGTGGGGCAAGAGTTAGCGATTGGTTGATGTAGTTAGGTTGGGAGCGAAATATAGAGATACGGGAATGGGACATGATGGGTGGAGGTAACCAGGGACTGCAAATTCTGATGGAAAAGGAAGATGGCATATGGGAATGTTGGGCAGATGGAGTGGGTGGGGAAGATACGTGTGAGGAGGCGTGATGATGTGGGAAAGAAGGGTATCTGTGGGATGACCTGGTTGTATAGAGGGAGTTGGTTATTTGAAATGAGATTATTTAATGTTCGTGTCATTGGGTTGTAAACCACCGAGGTGGAGTGTGAAATGCTTTCTCTAGTCTGCGTGTGGCCTCGCTCGAGCAGAGTAAGAAGCCAAGGCCAGACAGGTTGGGGTGGGAAATAGAAACTAGCAGCTGGAAGCTACAGGTGACCATGGCTATCTGAGCACAGGTACTGGCAAAGTGACTGCCTAGTCTGTGCTTGGTCACTGATTATAGGAAAAACATTTTCACCCAGAGAGTTGTGAATCTGTGGAATTCTCTGCCCCAGAAGGCAGTGGAAGCCAATTCACTGGATGTGTTCAAGAGAGTTAGATTTAGCTCTTTGTCTGGAGGAATCAAGGGATATGAAAGGGAAAAGCTGGAATGGGGTACTGATTTTGGATGATCAGCCATGATCATATTGAATGGCAGTGCTGGATTGAAGGGCCGAATTGCCTACTCCTGCACCTATTTTCCATGTTTTATATGTCTCATTGGGGCAGAGGAGGCCGCATTGGGAACACCCAGTGCAGTAGACGAGATTGGAGGAGGTGCATGTGAATCTCTAACTCCTGGAAGAGCTGTTTTGGACACTGTAAGATGGTGAGTGGGACTATTTGTATCTCCTGGACACAGGAGGCTGACAGGTGACCTTATGGAGGCATACAATATCATGAGCTATACGTAAGGTGAATGGTCACTGTCCTTTCCCCAGGGTAGAACAATCTGAATGAGAGGGGAAAGATTTAAAAGAGACTTGAGCAATTGCTTCACTCAGTGTGTTGTGCTTACACGGAACCAACTGCCGGACAAAGACAGGTACATAGATAGAACCCTGTGTTCTGCACTGGCTGTGATGTGCTGGCACCAGCAGGCCCTCGCTCTGACTCTCCCACCGCTCCGGGTTACACTCAACCATACCTGTAACAGATCCCAACTACTGAAGAAGGGTCTCGACCCAAACCATCACCCATTCCTTTTCTCCAGAGGTGCTGCCTGTCCCGCTGAGTTACTTCGATTTAAACCAGAGTCTGCAGTTGTGTCCTACACGGTACATAGATAGGAACTGTTTAGGGGGATGTGGGCCAAATGCAGGCAAATGGGACTAGAGCAGTTATAAAACCTAGACAGAATGGACAAGTTGGGCCAAAGGGCCTGATCACACTCTGTTTGACTCTAATTTCATGATGAAGAGCAACAGGGAATCAAGACGGGAGCTGACGTCTCAAAGCAAAGTGACAGCAGGTCAAATGTTTTCTATTCCCTGAGCTTTTCCCTGAAATTATCACTCGTCTGTTCCTTGAGTGTCAGAAATACCATTTGACCTCTACTGCTAATATTAAGTCGATGGAGTAAGGATTGCTGCATAAAACAGTGTGTTTCTACCACATTGTAATTGAGGGCCCATGTCAGCAATGTTAGTGGAAAGCCCTAGTAAACAGACCCCTCCCCAAGCTCCAACAGCATTGCTTAAAGGACCAGTAACCCCTCTTGCCTGTTACCTTATAACACTGACCAATCTGATTCACTGGTGGGTAAAAAGCAAAAATGGCACCACGCTGAAACCACTGTACATGCCACGTGGAGGTGGCTTTCAAGCATTTCTTCTCGACAATAAGCACTAATAGAATAGAATGCTCTGTAATAGAATTACCAGGGATAAAGTAGCATAAGCCTGATCAGTGCTTGTATCTCTGGACGCAAGCCCAAAACAATGATCAGTCCAGTACTAAATCAACAGAATTAAGAGAGATATATGCTTAAAATTCATTTTAAACCCAAATGAAAGTTGATAATAATAGAAATATTAGTTAAGAGATTGGTGATTTGGGAAGGGCACAGAAGGAAATGTACTAAGATGATGATGAGACGGATGTTCGGCAACTGTGGTGGGGCTTGAATGCCATCACCTCCTACAAAGCGAAATCAGGAGGTAGCTCAAATGTCAGCGAAGCATCATTCCCTGATGAGCTCAATGCGATTTACACACGCTTTGATAGGGAGAACACTGATGTGCCTTCCCGAGCCCCTATTCGCTGTGATGATATTTCAGTCACACTCAGAGAGGCTGCGTCAGAAGATCCTTCAGGGGGGTGAATCTTCGGAAAATGGCTGGACCTGATGGCATACCCGGTCGTGTTCTTAAAAACCTGTGTGGATCAACTGGCTGGAGTTTGTACGGACATTTTCAACCTCTCACTTCTGAGGTCTGAGGCTCCAACCTGCTTTAAAAGGGCATTAACAATACCCTTTTAAAGAAGAGCAAGGTAACGTGACGTCCAAGAGCTGACGTCCAAGAAGAGCAAGGTGAAGTGCCTCAATGACTATCGACCAGTGGCACTAGCGTCAGTGGTGTTGAAGTGCTTTGAGAGGTTTATTATGGTGCATATCAACTCCTACCTCGACAAGAACCTCGACCCACTGCAGTTCGCTTACTGCCACCGCAGATCAACAGTGGATGCGATCTCACTGGTCTCCACTCTGCTCTGGACCACTTGGACAACAAAAACTCATTCATTGACTGCAGCTCTGCATTTAATACAATCATCCCCTCCAACCTAGTTACCAAGCTCTCAGATCTGGGTCTCTGCGCATCCCTCTGCAATTAGATCCTCGACTTCCTCATCCATAGACCACAGTCTGTTCGTATTGGTGGAAATATGTCATCCTCGATAACAATCAGCACGGGAGCACCTCAAGGCTGCGTGCTCAGCCCTCTGTTTTACTCACTCTACTCATGAATGCGTAGCCAGTCATAGTGCAAACTCCATCATCAAGTTCGCCAACGACACAACTGTTGTGGGGCGAATCACTGATGGGGACGAGTCAGAGTATAGAAGTGAAAACGACCGATTGATCAAATGGTGCCAGCACAATAACCTCGCTCTAAACACCAGCAAAACCAAACAACTGATTGTGGACTTTGGAAGGGATAGGATAGGGGCCCACAATCCCGTTTATATCAACGGGACGATGGTGGAAAGGGTCAAAAACTTCAAATTCCTGGGCGTGCACATTTCCGAAGATCTTTCCTGGTCCCAGCACACTGATGCAATTATAAAGAAAGCACATCAGTGCCTCTACTTCCTGAGAGGATTTTGGAGAGTCGGTATGTCAAAGAGGACTCTCTCGAACTTCTGCAGGTTGCATCGTGGCTTGGTTTGGCAAGTTGAGCGTCCAGGAGAGGAAAATAATGCAGAAAGTTGTGACCACTGCCCAGTCCACCATCGGCTCTGACCTCCCCACCATCGAAGGGATCTATCGCAGTCGCTGCCTCAAAAAGGCTGCAAAGGACCCACACCATCCTGGCCACACACTCATCTCTCCGCTACCATTGGGTAGAAGGTACAGGAGCCTGAAATCTGCAACATCCAGGTTCAGGAACAGCTCCTTCCCCACAGCCATCAGACTATTAAACTCGCCAACAAACAGACTCTGAACTGTAACAGCCTATCGCACTTTATCTGTTTCTTCATGTGTATATTGAACTGAACTGTTCTGTATTTATGCCTACATTATTCTGTTGTGCTGCAGCAAGCAAGAATTTCATTGCCCTATTTGGGACACATGACAATAAACCCTCTTGACTTGACTTGATGAACACAAGAGGCTTGAAATTAGGTTACAAATATTGGAGGAAGCGCATCGGTATGTTTTCCCGACTAGATCATCAAGCAACAAGGCCCAGCCGTTAGTTCCTTCATGCAAATTCTCATGCTGGAGTGCTGTCCACCTCAAATCGGGTTAAAAGAGTGACTGGAAAGAACAGGAAAGTTTTTTGATCCGATCAAATAATATGTAGCAAGATAAACAAATGGCCTCGTACAGAGGGTAATGTATACTGTTCCTCAACCTGACACGAGTAAGTTCAGGAACACAAAGTAAGGATCTGAGCCAAGAGATTTTAAAAATAGCAAAATGTATATTGAAAAGTTATACAAGGCAGAAATTATGGCCAGTACATGAAAAATTCACACTGACAGCACCTGAAGTCAGGATCAAACTCTGTTCTGTTATACTGTGAGACAGTAGCACTACCTGCAGAGCCATTCTGCTGTCCATCCACCACTCCACCTATTTCAAAGCAAGAAGTAGGTTCGGAGCAAAGCAACTCAGCAGCACACACAGAAAGTGTCATTAGGCAGGTTATTGACAAGTGCTATTTGTTTGCAATGCAAGCAACATCATCCATTACATTGCTGTTAATTCAGAGCATTCTGATGGGGTGGTAATTGACTGAATTGGGGGTTTTTTTCACAAGAAAAACGTGTTTGGGAAATTTTCCATATTGTCAAGCAGATGCCAAAGTCGTAGCTCTGTGGAAGCATTTTGGCTCCAAACACAGCTAATTCCGGTTCGCGTCTTCTGTACTACAACTGGAATGCTGTCCGATCCCAAATTCTTGCC
Source organism: Raja brachyura (assembly GCA_963514005.1). Next base: position 64,102,920 of record OY740783.1, read on the forward strand.
GCTGCTCCAGGTTCTTGCATGGTATCATAGCTGTGATGTAGTGACGTCTGTTGCAGAGCTGACATAAACATGAGATAAGATCCAGCATCTGATTGATCATGGATGTGAACATATCCCATGAACAGATCAGTGAGAGGGACAGTGAGAAACACCAATTCAGATTCCTTTTGCAACAGCTGTTCCTGTGTTTAGAAGTAAATAAGATTCTACAAGTAAACTGCAATGCTCATTCTAACCTGTGATGGTGTACCTTTGCTATTAAAATCCACAGTTGAAAATATAAGGTGAAACTATGATGTTAGATGAAGAAACAACAGGTTTTTATTATTTACTGGCAAAGTGAATATGTTGCACGTGTTTCTGTTACATTCAAGTATGGTATGATTGCTCTTGTGTATGATATCATCTGCCTGGGTAGCACACAAAACAATGCTTCTCACTGTATCTTGGTATATACGCCAATAATTAAGTAAACTGATACAAATACCAAGTTTAGAGTTGTGAAGTTGCGCAAGACCAGGAGTATCAGAAAGATGTTTTGTAGTCTTTGCTGAAAAACAAGCACAAGTTGTGGTCATGCTGGAATAAGATTTGTAAATTCTATTTTGGAGTTATTCGAAATAACTAATTATCGGAATAAAAATGTTCATCCCTGCAAAAAAGCAATGTGAGCACAGTAACCTTCAGTAGTGATTCTTCTTCTTGGGCTGGTGTTTGGGATCAGGAATGACTTGCCTCCAATCTAGTTCTGAAGTGGCTGATGAGTCCAGAACGGGAGTGGTGTATCCGTATAGGGACTCGTGTCACGTATGTGGACATTGTGGTCTGCCCATTGGAACCAATTGATTGTATTTAATGTCTCCAATTGATGGAGATGTTATCTCGGAAAGGATGCTCATGTTGGTTTGTCTATCCTTCCAGTGGATTTGGAAGATTTTGTGATGCCAGCATTGACGAGTTTTTTTCAGATTCTCGGAGTGCCTGCTTTATATAGTCCAGAACCTGGAGGCAGGCCTGATAAACCAAGTGCAGAGGTGAGCAACGTTGTGCTGGGTTTGTAGTCTTGATCTTCACTCTTTTCCATGGTTAACCAAAGACTGCTGCTCACATCAGCCAATGTGGTGAATTTATCAAGGGCAGGCAAGCAATTGATGCCTCTTGGAAGGAACACTTTGAACACCCCAACAGCAATCTTGTTGTTATCGTGAGAGCCCTTGATTCCATTTCACAGAAGTCAATTCAGTCCTGATTCTGTCAAAGAGCCAAAAGGCCATGTGTCACAAGGCGACGGGAAGATGAAATTCCTGCTGAAGTTCTAATACTCTGTGAACTTGTGACAAATCTCTTTAACCACAATCTCATCGCCCACAACTGTGGAGAAGAGGATATATTGGGGACCTCACAGATGCTGAATCTGTGACAATCTGTACTGACTAGTGCAAACAAATGCTTCACCAAGTCTTGTGAAATTTTGTTTGAATCATTCCACTAAAATAATGTTAAATAGCCCCTTTCTATACTGTAAATCCTAGTCTGCAGAGTTCCACAGATGGCTTCCTGTTCAATACACAATTGCCGCTGCTAGATGACTGAAGATAGTACAGCCATGTTCAGTACATGACATATGCAACTTGAAGAGTACTTTTACTGGGGCTCCAATATGATTAAGTTCCTGATAAAGATCTTCTCAGCTGAAAAGCATACGTTGCAGTTGCAGTATTTTAGTCGGCCATTGAAGAAAAGGAGGAGGATCTTATGGAGTTGAGTCTTTATGCACTTATTCAAACATCAGAGACCAGGCCTGGATAAAGTTGACGTGGAGAGGATGTTTCCACTAGTAGAAGAGTCCAGGACCAGAGAGCGCAGCCTCAGAATTAAATAATGTACCTTTAGAAAGGAGATGAGGAGGAATTTCTCCAGTCAAAGGGTGGTGAATCTATGGAATTCACAGTCACAGATGGCAATGGAGGCCAAGCCATTTGGTTATGTTCACAGCAGAGATTAAGAAACTCTTGATTAGTAAAAGTGTCAAACGTTATGGGAAGAAGGCAGGAGAATGAGGTTGAGAGGGGAAGATAGATCAGCCATGATTGAATGGCAATGGCTAACTATAGTAGCCAGTTAACTTTCCAAAGTAAAATTTGGATGTGTGAGGAGACCGGGGCACCCAATGGAACTCTACATTGCCACATAATTAACATAGCAATGTTACAAAATTTTGAGATTTTAAAAATCAAGTCTGCAATTTATCCCATCAGATAAAGCATAAAAAGAAGTTTAATTTGACACCTAATTTACTTTCATATCTTCAGTATTAAGAAAGTTATGGCCATTTTCATACTCGGAAATGAGCATCTTGCTTCCCATTGCCTTTCAATTGACTTAACTCAAAAGCTGTGATCTGTAAAAGTTAAAAGTCCATAACATTCTTAAAAATTAAGAGAACTCAATGAAATTTTCAGTTATTATAGATTGAAGCATTCTGAGACAAATATTAAACAATCTTACTTGGATTACCTGAAATTAAAGCATATAATTAGTTAGTTATCTAATTGTAGCTAATTACAAAATTCAATGAGTAGATCTAAACATCTATCAATTTCTTAAGAAAAGATAAACTTTTTTTAAATTGCCTAAGTGTCCAAATAACATTCACACAATAATCCACAATATAACATAATTTTTAAATCTAATTTTCATGAATTTCTGGGGCAAAAGGAAGGAATTTAGTGTTTTATGCCTGTAAATTAATGGCCATTTAAATCAACTAGCGAGTGGGTTTTAGTGGAATGCGGTGGATTAGAACGTTGCGGTTAGCGGTGAAGTCAGGAGGAAAAATACTGGGGGTTCATACATTTTTTTAGATCCCATTTCGCAACATAAAAAAATTATTAATGCCTCCCGAAAAACCAACTTTTAATATAAAAATAAAGTATTTACCTTTTTTTCTCCCCTACGCAAAATGCTTCCGTTTGTCTCCGCTCACGGCTTTTGAAGGTGATTTTTAAATTACTCTAGTTAATAAATAACTTAGAGTAATTTAAAAATACCTTCATTGATGAAATGTCGGAGCGATTTTTCTTCAGCAACCAAATCGCCAGACATTCATCGATTTGTCCTGCCTGTTGAAAAAGGGCACTTTAAGCCCGCCCCCCTCTGCAAGGCGCGAAAGTCACGCACACGGGGAGCGGCAGAAGTGCAGCGCCGCTAAAGGTAAGTTTTGCAACATACCTAATTAACATGCAAACTTTGCATTGAAGGCTCCTGAGCTCAGGATGAAATGAAAATCCCTGAGCTGAGGCAGCACCAATACCAGAGCCATTTTTGAACTTTATTTCCTCAAGGAATGGTGGAGGTAGAGGGAGTAAAAGGTGAGAATAAATGGGCAGATGTAGAATTGTGGTCACAATCAAATCAGCCACAAAATTATTGAATGGTGGGGCAGGCTGAAAGGACTGGCTGTGCGAGTTACTCTTGCTCCTGATTTGTACATTGGGATTAGTGATCAATCCATTTTGTAACAAGAAGTTATTTTGTGGCCTGAGTATTGCATGTTAGTTTGAAATGTCACTGCACATTGACTCATAATTATCAAGAATTTGATGATTTGGGAAGTAGGTGGGGTGGGGGGGGGGGGGGGGGGAAGCGTGGGCGGTTAGTTAGGTGGTGACAGTAAAATACAGTTAGCGTTACGAGTTTCAAGTTGCAATAATTCATGTATACATATATTGCATAATCTGACCAATATTCCAATTTGTGCAGTAACTTGCTAAACATTTATTCTGGCACGATTACCCACTCACCCCAGCACTATACAGTTCGCTGCTGTGTTCGGGTTCATTAGTGTCACATGTACCAAGTTAAAGTGAAAAGCTTTGTTTTGCATGTAGAATTGCGCCAGAGACTTGGACCACAGGTGCTGTCTGTACAAAGTTTGCACATTCTCCCTGTGACTGCGCGTTTACACCGGGTATTCCCATTTCATCCCACATTCTAAAGACATGCAGATTTGTAGGTTAATTGGCTTCAGTAAAATTACAGATACAGAGTGCAGAATATAGTTCTCAGTATTATGGCGCAGCAGTTCCTTAGACAAAGTCCAATGGGGTAGGAGTGAATCACAAAGTCCAATGGGGTAGGAGTACCTTGGCTTATGGAAGGACCTTCAGAAGCCTGGTAACGGAAGGGAAGAAGCTGTTCCTGAGCCTGGTGGTGTGCAATTTCAAGTTTTATATCCTCCACCAGATGGAGGCAGGAGGAAGAAGGAATGGACAGGATGCGACAAGTATTTGATTATGTTTGCCACTTTTCCATGGCAGCGAGAAGTGCAGATGGAGTCGGTGGTGAGAAGTCAGGTCTGTGTGATGGACTTTGGCTACATCCACAACTTTGCAGTCTTGGGCAGAGCTCTTCCCAAACCAAGTTGTGCATTTGTAGATGTTTTAAGTCATTGGAGATATGCCCAATTTTCTCAGTCTTCTGGGGAGTAGAGGCATTGGCAGTTGAATCAATGTGGTTGGTTCATGACACATCAATGTTAATATTAACACCAAGGAACTTGAAGCTTTCGACCATTTCCGCATCCGTGACTGGGGCATTTACTCTACCGTGCTTCCCGATGCCAATAACTAGTTCCTTTATCTTGCTGACATTGAGGGAGCGTTCATTATCTGACAGCATGTAATTAAATCCCATTATTGTTTGTGATTCGGCCCTCCACAGTGGATTCATCTGCGATGTCAGAACCACTGGACAGTAGTCATTACAGCATGCTACCTTACTTTTCATTGACGAGGGATGATAGTGTTTTTAAAGCAGTTAAGGATCCCAGAATGGAGTAGTGAGAGATTAAAGATATCTGAATACCTCTGCCAGTTGATTTGCACAGATCCTGAAGACGTGGCCACGGACTTCATCTGGACCAGCTGGTTTTCCTGGATTCCCTTTCAGGAAAGCTGATCTTGCACCTTCCTCAGTAACCATTGGCACCAGTGTACCAGAGACTGAGGAGGTGCATGGCATTCCACCGCTGACCTTCTGTTCAAAGTGGGCATAGAATGCATTGAGTTCACTGAGTAGGGACCCACTGTTGCCATCGATACTACAGGCCTTCACCTTCTAGCCCATTATAGCGTGCAAGCCTTGCCACAACCTATGGGTATCCATGTCATTGGCTCAAGACTCCAGCTTTGACTGAAACCCTCTCTTGATATTCTTAATGGCTCTGAAAGTCGAAGATAGATTTCTTGTACCACTTGATTGTTTGACTTGAATGCCACAGACTTGAACTTCCCCAAGTGGACCTCGTGGTTCATCCATTGTTTCCAGTTAGGCAATACATGTGTCGTTGTGTTTGGTACACAGTCCTCTACACACCTGCTGATGAAGTCTGTGTCAGAAGTGGCATATTCATCTAGGTTAGCAACAGATCCCTTGAATATGGATTGGACAACCAACTCAAAGCAGTCGCAAAGGGTTTAATCTGTTTCCTCGGACCAGCACAGAGTAACTTTCCTCCCACTTCAGTGTTGATAGCTTAATGCAAATTCTAATCTTCCACTGGCGCTCCCGCATCAATGAATGGCTCGGTGTGGAGAGACTGCCTGGGAGGACAGGGGTGATCAGTGTGACCATAAACCACAGTTCTTCACTCTGGAGCTGACACCAGCTGATGCATGTGTTGACAAACCAGCCGGAACCCACAGCACCTCTCAGCACTTGGATGTGTTATCTTTCCTTCCCTTTGGCTGCATAACTCCATGCAGTTTGAGATTTCTCTGTAGTATTAAGATTGATAGCCAGCAACTATTGCTGTAGATAAAGTTTTTAATAGACAGTTAATTCCATTATTTATATTTAAACATTCAGTTATTAAGAAGTAAGATTATTGGATCTTAGTGCCAGATCCCTAGCTTCTATTTTCCATAGACTTAATGTTTCAAGTTACATGGTTTAAATTTGGGTTTTTAAGGAACATGGTCCCTGTGGGATTCAGCTTAACAGAATTTTAAATGCCTCCAGCCCAGCTCTAACAGCTACATCTTTAATTATGGTTGCATTTATAAATAGGTGCAAAGGTCCGTCTTGCTGCTATGGAAAGCTTAATTAATGCAGACTGGTTTTAATTGCAGTACTTAATAACCTAATGAGACATTGATGGAGTATTTTTTTTACATTTATTTTTGGTTGAGATTTTATTTAACATGTTTCCTGCTGTTCGGTAAACTGACCAGTAAAGTGGGAGTGAGATTAAGCTTCCATGTGGGTATTTAAAACTTACGATTGACTCGCCTGAATTAAAGCTCACTTGGTGACTTTGTTCCCTCTGGTAAATCATGCTTGCATTAATTTGTTTTTTTTTTCCTAAGCTTGAGACTTGCATGATGACAAAAGCAACAAGAGGTTTATTCAAAACCCGGCACATTGGAAGGTAAAGTCTAACTATGATGCAGTTTGGCAAGCCAGCATCTCCGTCTGGAGTCAAAATGCCGTAACTCTCCGACTTGGATTTAGTTTGAATTGGGTTTTGATTTTACACCCAGTCAGAGCTCCAAACCCCATGGTCTGGTGGGATTGGTGCACTTGCAGAATGTGTAGAACAGAAGTGACATGGTTGCATAACCCATCTCACAGGTTTTACAAGTTCAGCTGCTTTGATCTTTTGGATAAAACAGCTCTTCCTCAAGTTTTAATGGTCTTGTCAGCTGGTTGCAGACTGAAAGTTGTTTTTTTTAAAACTATTGATACTGGAATTTTTTTTTAAATCGGAAACTTGTGGAAATACTCAGCAGGTCAGCCCTACCATGCTCCTGATTTGTTACATTTGGGATTTTGATAAACATATTTTGTAACGTGCAATAATTGTTTGGCCTGAGTATTGAATGCTAATTTGCAAGCCATAGCACATTGACGCCAAATTGCTCAAGAATTGGATGATTTGGGGGTGGTCTTTAAAATATAGCCAGATCCCTGAGTTCATTTTAAGTTGAGAAGAGAAACAGCGTTAATATTTCTGGTTGAAGACCTTTAGCCAGTTCTATGTGGCATTTTCTGCAGGTTTCTACAGACTCTTAGAGGATAATGGGCTAGCTGCTGGGACTGTCACTTATCCATTAATTAGACATGGCTGTTAAATTTGTCATTGCCTCCAATCTCTACCTCTGGTTGCTAGCAAGGAGCTACAGGAAACATCCTGAGTGTTCTCACAGTCCACTGAATATGCTGAAGTTCAGCCGATGGACAATTGTTTTGCCACCAGTGAGAGTTAGGGAAAAAAAACCATTATGATAAGACAACAGCCAGAGAAAGTAGACCCTGTATTTGTTCTCCTGTTAGATTCCCACAGCTGAATATATGTTGCCTCTAAATGCACACCTCGGGCAGTTGCACCATAGCTAGGCAACTAGGATTGTTTTTTACCACAAGGGATTTCATTCCATCATTGTGCAGCTGACATGCTACCACGAGAGATGGGGTTGTGCTGTGTGCACCAGACTCCGTGGTGTTTTGTGATGCATTCACATTGTGAAGTTTTTGACCTTGTAGGTTTGAGGGTCAATGTTCAACTAAATGAGGATATGTTTCAATTCTATAGCTGGTGTTACATGGCCATCAGTCATAGAGTCGGACAGCACGGAAACAGGCCCTTCAACAAAACAAGAGATTTAGCTCTTAGGGCTATGGGAATCGGGGGATATGGGGAAAAGCCGGAACGGGGTATTTTGGATGATCAGCCATGATATTGAAAGGCGGTGCTGGCTCGAAGGGCCGAATGGCCTACTCCTGCACCCATTTTCTATGTTAAGATGTACAGAAACAGACATTCAGTTGAACAAGATGCCCCATCTGAGCTAGTCCCATTGCCTACAGTTGGCCCATATCCCGCTAAACATTTTCTATCCATGTGCCAAACCTTTCCTATCCATGTACTAAATAGGCATGTCATCAAATAGGCCATTAAAATGTTGAGAATTCATTTCGGATGCCAGGAGAGGTCTTGAAGTGTCCTTCAGGAATCGTCACCAACAATCTTCGGAATGGCACTTGTGTGATGCATTCTGCACATGCCTATAGAGGGTTGGAGGACAAAAGAGCACATCCTCTCTCTTGAGCTCCATAGTTGTACCCCTTCCCTTCTCTATTGCATCTTGCATTGATTCTAGAATACATTATTGACTTCTGCATCTTGCCAATGGAATTCTACCAACACCCATTTAGAGCCCGCACTCATTATGTTGTTTAAGGATATTGTATTTATTTTATGGGAGAAAAAAATACTGGAGAAACTCAGCGGGTGAGGGAGCATGAATGGAGCGAAGGAAATAGGCGATGTTTCGGTTTGAGACCCTTCTTCAGAGTACTTAATGTTGTTGCGCAAGTTCTAGTTGCTCAGTAGCCAGAACATACTCCTCAGCATGGCCTTGCCTCCACATGTGCTAAAATTCAGGCAAACAGTTCAGGTAAATTAATTATCCTACCACAACCAGAAACAATTCCTGAATTACTATCTACCACTTGGTGATCCTCGGCCTATTCTTGATCGGACGTTGCTGGCTTTATCTTGCACTGAACGTTATTCCATTGTTACGTATCTTTTCACTATAGATGGCTCAATTGTAATCGTGTATGGTCTTTCTGCTGACTGGATAGCACGCAACAAATCACTGTTCACGCAAATCTCGCAATTTTCACTGTACTTTGGTACACGTGACAATAAACAAAACTAAACTAAACTGAAATAGAAACAATACAGAAGAAAACTGTGACCCTTATGCAATGGTAACTTTGCAAGCTTTTATTAATCTGGTTTTGAAGGTTAAGTCTGACTGCTGTGATCTTGCCTTTATGGCGGTAGTAGGAAACTACAAAATAGTCTGGTTGTAACAGGCATTAAAAATAACAGCAAGTTGAAATTTAGTTGACAAATCTGCCTAGGCTGCAATTGTAATACTTACGTTTTTGTTTATTTAATCCATGATGTGGAATGAGTCCATTTTTTTGTATAAAGTTAGTAAATTGCAGGCAAGGCTTCAATTTGAGTGCTATAATGAGCCTGACCTTTATGCTAACAATAAACTTCATTGTATAAGAATTATAGGTGTATGGTAAGTAATTAGCTGCAAATAGGTGAAGCATGGAATTAGGAAAGTTTAAAAAGATTCTTTTTGTACAGTCGTCTTGACCACAGGATGTCAAAATGGCATTGCAGCCAGTAATGCCATAACAGCCAGCCATATAATGCAAATTAGGTGTGCATTGTGCAAAATACCTCTTCAGTCTGCATGTGCGACACTGAAATATGATTTGATCAGTTAATCATCTTACACAGACACATGCACAACCCGTACAATTCAATGCTGAACTTACAGCAAAACGTTATCAATCTGGCATGCTCAGGACATTGGTGTCAGGTTAGCAGACTTTCTGTACTGTTATTTATTCTAATATTCCACCACTTCTTGTTTTGGATGTTGCTCAATGCAGCGTGGAAGCTGGGGGTCCTGGTGGGTAGGAAGGGAGTAAGAAAATAGAGGCCCCAGTGAATGGAAGGGGAACACGGGAAATATCACTCAGTCTGCCAGAAGCCAACCCATTGGGATTCCTGAACCGTTGGAGAGCGGATTATTGGAGTTTTGCATTTAATTTTACATAAATGCATTTATGTGACCATCCCTTTCATCGCTTTGTCTCTCCAGAGCTATGTCTGAACCTTTTGTTTCAATTTGTTTTTATTTTTTTATCTGTCTGCAATTGCAAGTTGTTCAAGTAGTTGTTTCCGTGGCAACATTGATGTGCCTCTACCATGAGCATTCCTTCTGTTCATTCATCACCCAACCCTCCTCCACAACTTAAAACATACTGTTTTCCTTGTTTTGTTAGGATGAGTCTTGTATCTCTCCCCAGCAAGACCTGCTAAATGCTTTAAGCATTTTCTGATTTTTGGATTATGAGTATCTGCAGGTTTTTGCAATGAATGATTTGATTGAAAGATGCAGCATGAAGACGTACCTCTTGGCCACCTGAGTCCGTTCTGACCATCGGTCACCCATTCACACTTGTTCGATGTTATTCCTCTTTCGAATCCACTCCCTACAGATTAGGTGCAATTTATAGAGGTCATGCAAACCTACAGACTCATAATTGTTTGAGATGTGGGAGAAATCTGGAGGACCAGAAGGAAACCTAAGGCAGAGATGTAAACTCCACACTGAACACATCTAAGGTCAAGATCAAACCCCAGTCTCCGGTACTGTGAGGCAGCGGGTTTACCAGCTGCACCAATTAAAGTGAAGACTAATTGAAGTAGAGTCACTTTTGTAATATAGGAAATGTGCCTGCCAGTTATTGCAGCATCTGTAAATCACCAGATAATCTTAAAATAATATTGAAATATAATTGTTAAAGTATTTTTAAAAAATTGAGTGTGCTACAGAACATGCAAGTTAACATTTTACACTCTTTATTTAATATTAGCATATTATCATTCATTAACAATGCCAAAGCAAATAGTTTGAGGGGTTTTAACATAAAGTGTGTGCAACGGCAAAATGGAACTTTAACTGTAGCCCTTCCCATGCCCTTGGTGCCTTTACAATGGCTACACCCAGCTTCAGCACTTAACTTGGCACGCAATTTATTTATTTTTCTAAATGTTAGTCAGACTATTGCACATAGCTCCCATGCCTGGAGATCATCCATCTCTGTATGCACATGGGGTCTTGGGTAAATGATTTATCTCAAGAGCTTTATTTTATTCATTGGTGTGAGACCTGACGAACCCACCACCATCAGATTTGAAAATTGTTTAAATTTGAAGTGCAATTGGCTAAGCTACAACTAAATGTAGTGCATTTTGCCTCTTTATTCTAAGAAATAAAAAGCTCTTTATATACTTCAAGTAGAACTTTCTCATCATGATAACAAAACCAACACTATTTGGCCAGAAAAGCAAAATAGTTTTACTCTATTCAATTCATTTGGATATGAAGCTAAAATATACATGCCTCCCAAATATTTTATAGATGAACAGATATTTTCCTTTGTTGATTTTCACTAAGGTCCTTGCTGTGTTGGAGGACACATTGTCAGTCCACTTATACCGGTTACTGATGCAAACCTGAAAAACCATATTTTTTTAAAATTTGAAATTATTTTTCAAAACAATAGGACAATTATTCATTTGCTCAACAGGATATAAACTTGATGTTCAAGAATGCACGTTTTTCTTTTAGTTTAGTTTAGACAGGCCCTTCGGCCCACCTACCAATAATCCCTGTGCATTTACACTATCCAACACCCAATAGGGATAATTTAAAATTATACCAAGCCAATTATCCTACAGAGCTGTACTTATGTAGTGTGGGAAGAAACTGGAGATCCTGGAGAAAACCCATGCAGGTCACGGGGAGAACGTATAAACTCCGTACAGACAGCATCCGTAGTCAGGACTCTGGTGCTGTAAGGCAGCAACTCTACCGCTGCTCAACCGTGCCGCCCAAGGCTAAGTGGCTTTCCTGCTAATGATTCGTAACTAAGGGCAGGGAATAATGTTCAATGTATTCATATGTTCAAAAGTCATAGGAGCAGAATTACACCATTCGGCCTATCGAGTCTACTTTGCCATTGCTGGTCTATCTTTCCTTCTCAACCCCATTCTCCTGCCTTCACCCTGTAATCTTTGACACCCTATTAATGAAGAACCTGTCAATCTCCACTTTAAAAATAGTTGTCCTTGAGCTGTCTGTGGCAATGGATTCCACAGATTCACAATTCTCTGACTAAAGAAATTCCTCATCTTTCTAAAGGTAAATCTAAAGGTCTCTTTCTAATGGTTATAAATCTATATTGTAGTGACAAATTTGAATATACTTTTGTTCACTTTTATTTTGGACTATACTATGTATTTATCTACTTTATCATTAATCTATTAAACACTTTACCTCAACGTTTTGAGAGGTGCAGCCAAAAGATATCAATTTTTAACTGAAATGTGGCTGCATCAGGAATTTTATTTGGTTAGTGCTGCCTAGTTTAATTTGAGCCAAGTCTGCCCTGAGGATATGACAGCTACCTTCAGTATTCCTGAGGTGCAACATGAAAAATTAATCGTGTTTACCTCTCATGATCAAAGTCATAATTATGGCTGAAGAATGTCAGCAGCAGAATAGTCAATCAGTACTTCCTCGACTTTTTAATCAGAAGAATGTTTATTTTGTTAAATTGGGGGATTATGAGCATCTATTTGATAGTTTATTGGATTCCTGGTCCCAACTGTACAGTACAGGGAAAGCAGGATCTTGTGTATTGCCACACAGGATGGAAGGAAATGGCACGGTCTCTTTCAGTCATATTCCTCATCAGCTAACCGAGGTTTGATAGACAGCTTAATTTGTATTCTAACATCATAGACATTGTAGCCATAGTAGCTGTATGTCTTCTTCAATACCTGAGAGATTTCTCAATGGTCCGTGAAACTCAATAGAAGCATTTCAATAATTGGTGAAGGAAAATGTTTCAACTGCTGGTTTTAAATATCACTTTGCTCCTGTTAAATATCCTGTTGTTCCAGAGTATTTCCAAAAGCAAAATTAATGGCACTGCAAATGGATTGTTTATTCACCAAATATCTATTTTTAATTTTGTTCAAGTCAAGAGAGTTTATTGTCATGTGTCCCAGATAGGACAATGAAATTCTCCATCATTATCCCAATATTTTACCTAAATTGCTTTTCCATTGTGTGTTCAATTATGTGTAGCTTTTACTACAGCTAGTCTATTTTCATTCTTCAGTTGTTTTTTTCATTTTGACGAAATAGCTTCATTTTCCGTACATTATCATGATGGCTTTTTCCATGCACCTTGGCAATTAATCCATATTGTAATTCTGAGGAAGGAGTCCTTTCATGTGCAAAGTATGAATGCCTTTGTTATATTTTCCCAAGGTCTTTCAATCAACTAGATCAATACTCATTTGAGTTCAATGGAAGATCATGCTAGATCAATGGAGCCTTGCCCACCTGCTCCCACTACCACAGTCTGGATGCAGATGGCTATTTAAGTTGAACTTAATTGGGAGTCCCACAGAATTGGCCCCAGGCCACAACTACATATAAGTTGGTGCGCCCGGCAACTTGCTCTCAGATCGTCCTGATAACCTTTTGATAGTTTGATGTTGTCAAAGGTATTTGTGCTGTTGTTGCTGATTGTTTAAAATAGGCTGTATTTTTTTAATAGTAAAAAAAACTAACAATATAAAAAGTATATATATATTAATTTTAGTTTAGAGACACAGTGCGGACACAGGCCCTTCGGCCCACCGAGTCCACACCGACCAGCAATCCCCGTATACCACTGCTATCCCACACAATTGGGATAATTTACATTTAAACCAAGCCAAATAACCTACCAACCTGTACATCTTTGGATACTGAAGATCTCGGAGAAAGCCCACACAGGTCACGGGGAAAACGTACAAACTCCACACAGACAGCACCCGTAGTAAGGATCAAACCTTGGTCTCTGGCACCGTAATGCAGCAACCCTACCGCTGCACCATAGTGCCTCCCACTACTGTAAAGAAATAAAAAATAGAAAAAAAATTATTTCAATAAAATCAGAAAATGCTGGAATTATGCAGCGTCAATGTTTGGAGTCAGAAACTCTTGTGATATGGAAGTAGAAAACGAGCAGGTTTCAATTTTCAGAGAAAGGAAAGGATGGTGAGTATGGAGGAAATGTCTGTAATAGGTGAAAATCTAAGTTATCCAGACAACACAGTGCATTTTCTGTCTTCAGGTTAATAGATGAATTAGGGCAGGTAGAGACCAGGAAAACAAATATAGCAATTTCAGAAAATTTGACGCACAAGAGAACTAAAAATATCCAGCTGCTCAAGCAGCATCTGTGCAGAGAGAAAACCCGAGTTTAGTAGGAAGGAACACAGAGGGGGAGCAGCGAGAGAGGATGTTGCAGATCTCTCGTCTGAATATAGGAGCAGGGAGGTTCTACTGCAGTTGTACTGGGCCTTGGTAAGACCACACCTGGAGTATTGCATACAGTTTTGGTCTCCTAATCTGACGAAAGACATTCTTGCCATAGAGGGAGTACACAGAAGGTTCACCAGACTGATTCCTGGGATGGCAGGACTTTCATTTGAAGAAAGACTGGATAGACTCAGCTTGTACTCGCTAGAATTTAGAAGATTCTAGGGGGGATGTTATAGAAACATACAAAATTGTTAAGGGGTTGGACAGGCTAGATGCAGGAAGATTGTTCCCGATGTTGGGGAAGTCCAGAACAAGGGGTCACAGTTTAAGGATAAGGGGGAAGTCTTTTAGGACCGAGATGAGAAAAACATTTTTCACACACAGTGGTGAGTCTCTGAAATTCAGTTGAGGCCAGTTCATTGGCTATATTTAAGAGGGAGTTTAGATGTGGCCCTTGTGGCTAAAGTGATCAGGGGGTATGGAGAGAAGGCAGGCACAGGATACCGAGTTGGATGATCAGCCATGATCATTTTGAATGGCGGTGCAGGCTCGAAGGGCCGAATGGCCTACTCCTGCACCTATTTTCTATGTTTCTATGAAGAAGGGTCTCAACCCGAAAATTCACCCATTCCTTCTATCCAGAGATGCTGCGTCCCGCTGATTTACTCCAGCATTTTGGGTCTAAACCCGAGTTAATGTCACAGGTACACGGCCTTGCATTAGAATTGGCCAGCTCCAGTACACACAAGGAAGTGTTTTTCTTATATTTCTCATTGCTTGAACGATAGCAGATCCTACCTCCCACCTGCCTCTGCCCTCCGGCATGCTTTCAAATGTAGACATGGAAGTCAGTCAAACTGAGGAGTGAGGAGATAGTCAAGTGTTTCCTACAAGACCTATAGAAACAAATTTGCATAATCTGGTTCGTGGAGTGTTAGGAAAAAAAAACTTACTTTCATTCTAGTTGTTTGCGTGGTTTTTATATACTCATTTCATGAAATCGATAATGCATAACATTTTAAAATTTCTCTATCTTTCCCATTGGAGCAAGCATTTTAACTAAAAATTGCAATTGACGATTGACGTCAGTGGTACGTTTCAATATGAGATTTGCAGGAACTGACATTCTTTACTATTGTGCACCCGTCCTTCAGAAGTTATGCTGATCAAAATGAAGAATAGGTACTGGCAGTGGAACTGAATGGGTCAATTTAAGCTTGTTTCACAGGACAAAACATCTCAGTTCCGAACTCCAGACACCTCATTATGTCATGTGCAATCTTTATCTTCACCCATTGATCGCTTAATAAAATGACATTTGTACAATTGACTGCCTGTACTGTCAACTTGCATTTAGCCAATATTTGGCTTGAAACTAATTAACCTGAATATTATGACTTTCAGACTTTCATCGTGGTGGTCAGTACTAAAATCAAATACTGGTATATTGCATGCTGGAGAGTAATTGACAAAATCTACAATTACATGCATCCGATAGACCACTTTCTTTCAGAGTGATATTAGCATAAATATCTGACTGAGGTGTATTGAAAGCAGAGTGGAAGTTGATTTTTCTTTTTCGAGAAGTGACATCCATGATACCAATAGATTATAACATAAGCTCTTCTTTTTCATTGGAGACATGGGAGGAGAGAACTGCCCCGTCTACCAGCCAATAGCGAAAATGTTTCTACATGCACAGCTTTTTTTTAACTTTAAATGGATTATACACACCAGAAATAAAATCTAACTATTTTATTAATTTGCCTTAAATTTGGTTCACTCATTTTCTAATGCACATAAACTGTTTTAAGCAGTCAAGCAAATGGTAAAGAGAATTCAAGTATGTTGACTGCTTGTCATTAATCATACGCCTGTAACAGGGGTTAACTACAGTTCAGTACTGAGCTGGGTGTTTTTGTTCTCCTTTGGTAACAGCTGTGAACAACGTGCATATCAATTGACACGAACAAATAATGGCATTACCGAGCCAAATTCAAATACAATTCCTTTTTGATAAGAGCCTGTATCTTGCATTGTGTACAGCTTTTCCTTGCTGTTCCACATTTTTATGCAAAAGAGAAAATAGTAAATGTTATCACTTCCTGAGGAACTGGCAAAGTGGTAATACGATACAGTGGGACAGTGAAGAGAGAAAAGCTAACCTTCTTCGATGGTCACACATTTATTCGCAGTGAGTTAGACTTAGGAGGATTTTTGTCCCAGTCCTGAAAATAGATGTTAAGGTCTCTAGTGGATATTAATTCCCGGTATTTTATTTAATTAACGTATGTACGAATGAATGTAGAGGGACAACATCTTGCTGCAATGGCGTAGTATAAGATTGTCTTTATTGTTTGAAGTATTGTATTTCTATTGATCTTTGTCAATGTATTTGTACAGTTGGTGATATTGGAACCTTTCTCAAACTGGAATGAAATATTACAGTTAGCCTAAACCAATTTACCTCTCTGCTGGTAGTAGGAGCAAAGGTAAAAGACGCAAGATAAACACACAATGCTGGAGGTAACTCAGCGGGACAGGCAGCATCGCTGGTTAGAAGCAATGGGTGATGTTTCGGGTCGAGACTTCTTCAGACTGAAAGGGAAAACAGCAAAATAACACAGTCTCCAAATAACATTTATTTGGAATAGTGGATCTAAAGCTTAAAATTGAGTAAAATATTGAAGGACAGTGTGAGGAGCAGGAAATGATTTGTGTAGATTTAGTGATAGAGGCAGGAGTTACTGATCTATTGATATATTCTTTCTGATCAATACCTGGGAAATCTTGAGAGCATCTACTATGGTAGAAAAAGTAGAACGTTGTAATTTTATTTAAATGGTGTGTGTTAGAAAGGGGCAGATATTCAGAGGGAACTGTGTCATTATATATATATATATATATATATATATATATATATATATATATATATATATATATCTATCTATCCCTGGTAAGGCCCCATCTCAAATGCTACCAAGGGATCTGGCTTCCACCGTAAGGAAAGACTTGTTGCAGAAGGATTGCAGTGAAGTTGTGCCAGATTGATTCTTGGAGTGGCAGGTTTATCTAAGGGACATTGCGCCTCTGCCCTCCTAATTTCAGAAGAGTGAAAGGTGACTTCATTGAAATGAATACATTTCTTAGGGACCTGACTGGTTAGATGTGAAGTTGATGTGTCATTCTTATGGTTAATTTCAGGACAGAGATGAGAGGCGATGTTGTCACCCAGAGGATGTTGAATCTTTGGAATTTTTCACCTAAGTGAGATGTATATGGGTGAAGACAATATATATTCAAGTCAGAAACTGATTGATAGAAGTCTAGAGAATATTGGGTTTGTGCAGGAAAGGGACCCGGCATTATAAGATTAGCTGTGATCCTATTGAATGGCAAAGCAAGCACCAGGAGCCGAATGACCAGTATCTGCCTCTCTTTCTGATATTCTTATTTATTCAAATAAAAGTTTCCAAACATCGCAATAATTTATA
Organism: Raja brachyura; assembly: GCA_963514005.1. The sequence goes on from OY740783.1 coordinate 64,120,399, forward strand.
TACTATTTCCAATCTTCACAGGTTTTACAGAAGCAAGGTTTTATCCCCAGTTATGCTTCCTGTAAAAGTAATTCAGGGCAGGGCTTCAGGACAATACCACCCGAGTGAGGCCTGGTTTCGGCCTTGGAAGGTCTTGTTTGGCCCTCTGTATCAGTCCCAGGTGAGGGCAGGTGGTGAATCTGGGCAACAGGCCACATCCACATCCAGCTCTTCTGAGTTTATTTAACATTGCAAGTTTAACCGTTGCAGCATTTGTGCCAACATTCATTTAAATGCAAGTATTCACATTGATGCACTCATCATCTGAGTTGCCAGAAGTTAGATCATTCTATTGCATGTGAAGAAAGCAAATGGTATGTTAGCATTCATAGCGAAAGGATTTGAGTATAGGAGCAGGGAGGTTCTACTGCAGTTGTACAGGGTTTTGGTGAGGCCACACCTGGAGTACTGCGTACAGTTTTGGTCTCCAAATCTGAGGAAAGACATCCTTGCCATAGAGGGGGTACAGAGAAGATTCACCAGACTGATTCCTGGGATGTCAGGACTTTCATATGAGGAAAGATTGGATAGACTCGGTTTGTACTCGATGGAATTTAGAAGATTGAGGGGGGATCTTATAGAAACCTACAAAATTCTTAAGGGGTTGGACAAGCTAGATGCTGGAAGATTGTTCCCGATGTTGGGGGAGTCCAGAACAAGGGGTCACAGTCTAAGGATAAGGGGGAATTCCTTTAGGACCGAAATGAGGAAAACATTCTTTACACAGAGAGTGGTGAGTCTCTGGAATTCTCTGCCACAGAAGGTAGTTGAGGCCAGTTCATTGGCTATATTTAAGAGGGCGTTAGATGTGGCACTTGTGGCTAAAGGGATCAGGGGGTATGGAGAGAAGGCAGGTACGGGATACTGAGTTGGATGATCAGCCATGATCACATTGAATGGCGGTGCAGGCTCGAAGGGCCGAATGGCCTACTCCTGCACCTATTTTCTATGTTTCTATGTTTCTATGTGATGTGCAGTGGAGGAAAGGACCACTTAGCCAACTGGTCCATACTCATAAGCCTCCTGTGTAATTGCCAACATTGCATTCAAGCAATAAGGTGCAAGCAGTGGACAGAATATGCAGTGGGAGTAGAATTTTTTTTGGTGGGGGGGGGGGGATTAATTCTTGGAGAGAATTACAAATGAACTTGCAGCCCATTATGTCTGGCACAGTTCATTTTTAATTGCAGTTCTTCTCAGACAGTCCTTTTGGGTTTTTCACTCCAGTCCTGGGGAGTGGACGGTGCCTGTGAGATTATTTTGTTTCTCAGTGATAGGAGCAAAATGAGTGTGGCCAGGTCTTTGACGATAATAACTTTTTTGAGGCGGTGTCTCTTCTATTTCCCTTCGACCGGTGGGGTGGTCAGTGCCTCCTATATTTCCCTGTGATGCAGCAGGTAGTGTTCAACAATCCCCGTCATCTCCTTTCTTCATTCAGGTCAGGCCGGGGGGAGTTCATGTAACCCCATGCTACCTGCTCCATGGTCCAATAGTTGACGACTACGCCATCTCCGCCACCTGTTTTGCCAGGTGAGGAGTGGGGCTGTGGACCCCCAGCAGGACCAAAAACAAGACCTGTCAAGGGGCGGATGAGCCCCTAGCGAGCCAACGGCCATCCACACTTCAGTCGAAGTTGTGATCACTGTCGTGCATAGCATTGCAAGGCACCATGCCCATTGATGTTTCTAATGATGATGATGATGATGATCCTTTGTTCGTGGGCATTGGCGTTGCTGAGTCAAACCATGATATAACCACTAAGTATGCTATCTATCGTACACCTGCGGAAGTTTGGCATTTGTTGACATACCAAACCTCTACAATCTTCTAAAGAACTTTCTTTGTCAATGCTGGGCCCAGGATGAATCTTCAGATATGTTTTCAATCTCTCTTTTGCACTCTGAATTTAATCGACCAACAACAGTGGTATCGTTTGGCAAATTAAACCGTGATATCATTGGAAATTTTAAAGATTGAACTTTGGCTACACAGTCATGCGTACAGAAAGAGTGGAGCAGGAGACTGAACGCACAGCCTTGAGATGTTCCTTTATTGTGAATTTCTTTTGAATCCTAGCTATAAATATTCACCTAACCATTATTAATGGTATCATACAGTTAAAATGTACCATTGGGAACGGTACCATCTCAGTGCATGGTATCATGATAGTACCATCCACTACTATTCATCCACTACTACTACTTTGATCTAGACAATACATAGTTGGTGTGAAACCGTAGTAAACACACAGTTTACTGCAAGGGTGAAGCCAGCTCCCATAACAGATGTTTTTCTTCTCGTATCCATCTCCATATACATTGAACTTATAGTTAACTTATTGACTAATGTTTGCCAGCCACGGTTTTATAGATCATGCTTCACAAAACATGAATCATAGGGAAAGTAACCTTGTAGAATTAACCAATTTACAGGAACTTAATTTAGCCTAATGATTTTGTACAATGAAGCCTTGCATAAGGCTTTGGTAATTGATTCAGTCGGTAAAATCTCTTCAATTATAGTTAAACATGCGAAAATTTTCTATTGCCTTTTATTATCGTATTGGTTTTTGGAGGTAGTTGTGGTCTGAGAAAATGAGGAGTTTGTTATCACCTGCCATTGCTGAAACAGCAAAAAACCTGTGGACACAAAGACAGAGGTCATTGAACATGAGGAAGAGACTCTCCTTCATCCAGTCACTTAGCGATTACTTGGTTAAGTTAGGACACAGAACAAGTTATTGATGCAATAAATTTTCATGTGAATTGTCCACACGAAAAATTAGATTTGTACAATGGCTCCATAAAATCTATGAGAACATAAATTATAATTTTGCCGTCAAAAATTAAGGTACAAAGTTTTATTTTGGGCACAATATGAATAAAATTCACCTGCATGCACATCTAGTACCTGGGTCATTGTGGATTCTAAACTTGCTGGTAGATGATGCTAACAGTTCTTGGGAATATTGTATCTTCCATGATGTAAGCTGGAAAGCGAAAAGGAAAACAATTTTATTTATTTACAGATTTCAAATTGCATTACTTCATGGAAAATTAGTCTTTCCTATCTAAACATATCTAGAGGAAATTTAAATGTGAGCTCTTTTATCCAAGGTTATTGGTAATGTAACATCAATATTGGTAGTACGGCATCTTCCAGCTTTATGCACGATCATTTGAAAGCCATCGGATGATTTGGATGATTCATTAGTGGTATTATGATGAGCAAACAGTGAAAAACTAGGTCATCCATACACAATCTGGATATTATTTTGCAATGCACAGGTCAGATTTCTGACTTTTGAAATAAAGCATTGAAATATGTTCAACTATCTGTGAAATTTGAATACCAGGATGAAGTTCCATGGATAAATACTTGCTGTTGTGGCATCAGTCGCCTTCAACAATTAACCTGGAACTGGGTTCAATGTTTATCAAATAACATATTGATTTATCCTGTTGATTCATTGATTAGTTTCAAAATTCTTCAATCGCATTCAGTTTTGTGCCAGAAATAGTATACATTTTTTTGTGACTTTATTCACTCAATGCAAAAGCTATTTGGAGCACAAAAGTAAGAATTAAGATCTCTTTATTTATTGCCCTGATTTAGTGAATCGAACAGGGGAGCATTGGGTTTTGAATCTTTCTAAAAGATACCAAAGTTATTACCTCGTAATTTCTGCAAATCTTACGCTTTCAGTTTTCCGCTCACTTAATTGAACCAGATGGTATGGCCATTGAAATGATTCTTTCTTGAAAGCTGTGCTTAGCTGGGTAGTTTAGGAAACTATTGCCCTTCAACATCCTATTGATTTGCAATAGGTTACCAATTTTTTTTTTCACAAAATAGTTTTATCTTAAACCCCTGTCTCACGGTGCGAGTTGACCCATGAGTGACCCCAAGTTTTCACTCGCGGTAATCACGTACAATTAGCGCAGCGGGATTGTTGGAACTCGCGCGAGCAACTTAGCGACTCGTGGCGCTAACGGCAGATACCCGTGAAACTTGTTAACTCGTGAAAAAATTCAAACATGTTTGATGTTTTCCACGAGTCAAATTTACTGTTCAAGTCAAAAATGGAAACATTTAAACTCGTTGTAATAACGTGCGTTTACCTTAGTGATTCGTGAGTCTACCGTGGGCACTCTTTAAATTATTTCAGTGCCATTCACCCTCGAGTCTTAATCACTAAATTTAATTCACCCTCGACTAAATTTTCTTTGTTTTTTTGGTAATTTTCGTCTTATTTTCCCTTTTGTACAATTTTATATGTAATGTATTTTTGTCACATGAGCAAAATACATGGATGAACTCATTTCGTAAGTGTTTATTTTATTCAGCTTTAACATCCTAAAAATATGTTAAAAAAACTAGGAGTGAAAAAAAAGTTTAATTACCACTGGAGTTGGAAAATCATTCTATTAGAATGATAAAAAAAAACCATTCCAACGTCAAAACACTGGGCTTCAGCCCTATCCTACCCTTTCGGGCTTTGATTACTGCATTTATTTCTTGGAAAATTAGCTATAAAAACCATGGAGTGTGTGATTTAATATATTTTTCTCCAACTAATATAACTTTCTATATCCCTCCCCGAAAGCTCACAAAACCACCAAATATCAAGTTTGGTAGCTACATTTCTACACAAAATAAAGTTACAGTTCAACAGTTGTATACGGCGATCCTCCAGTATTGCCATTTATAAATGTATGATCACACTAGCTCGTCTGGTCTTCTCTAAGCGGTTATATTACAGTAAATTTGGGAAATATCCTGTTACTTTGAAATTAGAAAGCCATAGGTATAGATAAAAAAAACATATCAAAGTTCCAGCTCCACTGCCATTAAAACCAATGAGCTTACTAACCACTTTAATGGCAATGTCTTTTTTTAAGTATAGAAAACAAAATCTGGATAAATTATGTCATTCACCCTTCACCCACCCCTCTAGTTTCATTCACTCCATAAAATAATTTCATTTGCGCTTGGGTGAACCATTCACCAGTTTAAGAAGCACTGATATAGCGCATTGCATCCGAAAAGTGAAATCAGACTTCAGGAAGGGTGTCCGAAATTCCGGACAGCAACGGGCTGTGCGTTGCTGCTTTCTGAGATTAATCAATGAATGTTGGATTTTCCTGACGCGTAGATTTACAACCAATAGCGATTACAAGATCACAAGTTTCCTGATTTAAAGCCTGTAAAGGATCACAACCATCGCCCGGTCACAGCCCACAGTGATCAGTCCGAACTAACATCAGCAGCGTGAATAGAGTATTCCCAAAGGGATTTTTTGTTCCTCTTCCAAGTACATTCTATAAATCGATTGCTGGGTTTTCTCTGCTCTCTTTCCTCCCCTTCCATCAGTTTACGATTCACTTCTCTCCACTATCTTTCCTCTCAGATCACATTCTCGCTCTTTTTTTACTCAGCGGGCAGGCAGCATCACTGGAGAGAAGGAATTGGTGACAGGATGACATTGTGCTGTTTGATCGCCCCCGGTCAGCTCCAGCTTTTTGTGTCTATCTTCGGTTTAAACCAGCATCTGCAGGCAGTTCCTATCCTACACTTTATTCCTTTCTTGGCGTCTTCTGGGCAAATGTTGCCTTCTACACGAACAGTCTTGGATGATATTGTGTGTGTGTGTGTGAGAGAGAGAGAGAGAGAATTAAGGTGTGTGTGAATAGGCATATTTTAGGATATGCTGCAGTTTACATTGGCATTGCCCTCTTGAGATTCCTTTGTGGCGGAGAGCGCTGACCGGTAACCCTGGGTCTTGCGGTCCGGCCAAGAGGAGGTGATGTGGACACAGTTTCAGTTATAGTTCTAGAGGAACATTGCTTCCGATCGATGTCTCTTATGCACTCCTCAGAAGAACGGGGTGCGCTCTTCACCATTATGGCTCCCAGCCTACAGGTTTCTGATCTGAGCAACTAACTTCACTATTTCTCCTCCACCCACCCCCCCCCCCTTCTCTATTTCCCTCTCCTCTGCGCTCTTGTTCACTCACACCTTCACTCCCTCCCTCTCGCAGGGCTTGGTTCAAAGGGGGCAACGAGCCAAGTGGGGCCAAGTCTGAACCCTTTCTGAAAACGAGCGCAAAGAGAAAAAAAAGTACTGTCAAGCGCTCCAAACTTCGTTTAAAATAAGTAAATGCGACCTTGGCTAATAATTTAAAAAAAAAACCTTATACAAAACCAACACCCTACAAACTCTCTGTCTCTCACGCTGCCTGTTGTCTTGTGGGGGAGGGGGTGTGGAGGGGACCTGATGTGAATGTTACCACTATAGGATGGCGAGGTTGGGCTCTGAGCTGCAGTGAGAGAGAGTGCGTGTGCGCGTCAGCAGCAAAGTTATATACAACAGGCTTGTACGCAGTGGCAAGAGAGGTTTCCTTTGTTCTCATCCGGGGCTTGAGAGAGATCGGAGAGAATTAACCCTCCTTCGCACACCACTCCTAACCCAAGAGCCTTGTCACCCCGGACAGATTAATGACCCCCCCCCTTCCCCAACCTCCCTCCACCTCAACTCACGCCTGGGCACCAAAGCAACTCTGGAGGCGAACCCTGAGCTCCGTCTCCTAACAATCCAATGTGAAAGAAGAGTTATACCTTCATTCACGGTTGGCTCAAGAATAACGGGAGAGGAACTTGGTAACTCGGGAGAGGAACTTGGAACATCGCAGAAATGACATACCCGTGGGAACTCGGTTAAACACTTGATCATAAACTTGAAATCTCGTACACAACCACGAATCTGTTTTTTTTCTTTCACTTGGGGTCACTCGTGGGTGGACTCGCACCGTGAGACAGGCCTTTTAGGGTAATAGTCATTTAAGGTAATGGAGAAATCATGATTATTCATTATGAATCATTTCAAAATAAAGATTGCATTTTATATTGAACATTCAAGATAACTTGGAAAATCATTCAAAGGAGCCAAACCTTGTTTCTTTGATACACGTTCACCAGATGGAAAATTTCAATAAGGAAGATAGATTGTTCAGATTTTGTCTTGAAATGTATTTTTCGATGTTGCTTGATGTGGATTCATATTCAACAAATTAAATTTGACTGCCCACAGTTAGATAAAAGGTAATACAAGCTAAACAAGCTTAAATTACAGTTTTCCTACAGGTTTCTTGTGACAACTCGTCAAATATACTTGACAATTTTGTGGCTTACTAGACTAAGTCACTCGGGAGGCCTGGTCCCCCAACGCAACCCATTCCCCAATGCAATATTCCACCACTCACCCGTTCCCCCAACGCAACCCGTTCCCCCAACGTAATATTCCACCACTCACCCGTTCCCCCAACGAAACCGGTCCCCCAACGCAATATTCCACCACTCACCCATAGCCCTAACTGCCCCTCTAACCATCACCATCCCCAGATGCAGGATGTGGCCTACGCTGCCTATCGCTATCGTGGCCTACCACTACCGCTGCCTACTGCTGTCGTGGCCTACCGCTGGTGCTCCCCACTGGCTTCAGGCGGGGACCGGTGGGGAGCATCCTGCAGCTGGGGACGGGACGGTTTCAGGCGGGGTCAGTTGGGAGGGGGATGGCTTCAAGAGGGGGCTGTTAGTGGTGGAGGGGGGAAGCGTCCTGCAACCAGTGGAGAGGAATGGCATTAGGCGGGGGCTGACAGGGGCCGGCGGAGGGGGGGTGCGAGCGTCCTGCAGTTGGGGGAGGGGGACTGCTTCAGACGGGGGCTGACGGGGGCTGTCGGAGGCCAATTGGGGGGGGGGAACGTAACACAGCGGGGGAGGGAGACGGCTTCATGAGGGGGCTGTCGGGGTCCAGCGGGGGTGCGAGCAACCTGCAGCCAGCGGGGGGGGGGGGGGGGGGCTTCAGGCTTTGGAGAGGGTGCTTTCTGGAGGGCTAATACGGATATTATGGACCGAATGTACTTTTATTGGGGTAAAAAGGGTGTTGCGGTGGAATGGACTGCAGCTGGGGAGGGGGACGGCATCAGGTGTGGGCTGTCGGGGGCCGATGGGGGGGGGGAAGCGCGTCAGGCGGGGTCTTCCAGAGCCGGTGGGGGAGGGGGAGGGGGTGTCTTCGGACGGGGCTGTCACTGGATCGTCCTGCAGCCGGCGAGGGGGATGGCATCAGGCGGGGTCAGTCGGAGCTGAGGGGGGGCTTCAGTCGGGGCGGGGGGAGAAGCGTCCTGCAACCGGGTGAGGTGGGGGGGGGGGGGGGGGCGGCCTGCAGCGGGTGATGGGGATGGCTTCAGGAGGGGGCTGTGGAGGGGGCATCCTACAGCCTGGAGGATCAGGTCGGCTTCAGGAAGGGGGGGGGGGATGTTCTACAGCCAGGGGGAGGGAGACGCTTCAGGAAGGGGCTGTCGGGGGCTGGTGATGGGTGGGAGCATCCTGCAGCCGGGGGAGGGGGAGGGGGATGGTTGTGGTGGGGACAGGGAGAGGGAGCACAGCCGTGTCCAACCGCTACTCTGGCCTCCCGCTGCCTGCCGCTGGCATGGCCTACCGCTGCCATGGCCTGACACTGCCACAACCCACCAGCTTCAGGAGGGGACCGGTGGGGTGCATCCTGCAGCTGGGGACAGGAATGGCTTCAGGTGGGAGCTGTCGGGAACGTCCTGTAGCCGGAGGAGGGGAACGGCTTCAGGTGGGAGCTGTCGGGTCGGGCCTGCGTCCTGTAGCCGGGGGAGAGGGACGGCGTCAGATGGTGGCCAAAGTGGGGGGACTTTCTGGAGGGCTAGTACAGGTGTTGTGGGGCGAAGGGAGTGGTTTTGGTGGGCTAGTACGGACATTGTGGGCCAAATGGACTTTTCTTAGGCTAGTCCTGCAGCTGGGGGCTGGGAGGGGGACTGCTTCAGGTGGGGGTCAACGGGAGTGTACTGTAGCCAGGGCAGGGGATGACCGTGGGCAGCGGCCGGTGTGGGGGGGGGGAAAGAGCGCTGCCGCGGCCTGCCGCTGGGGGGGTGTGCGAGGGGCGGGGGGGATGTGCCCCGCCAGCGCCCAGCTCCCTCAATCCCCCCACCCCACCCCACACTCACTCGTCACTTCCCCAGGATCTCAAGGTTGCAGCATTCGGCCAGGCACCGGGCAGCTCCGCACTCAGGGCTCCACGACTTTGAGTCGCCTTCGGACAGTCGGCTTGGGGGGCAGTCGGCATCTGGATGCACGGACTCAAACCGGCCTCCAGGGCTTTATTCTCCTTGCCCCGGTGATTGACAGCCGGTGCCTGAAGGGGCGTTGTCGTCCTTGGCTACTGACAAGCGAGAAGACCAATCTCCTGATCTTACGATTTTTATCCGGAAGTGGCGGCGCTGCCCAAGCAGCTGCAGCTTGCCTGCAGTCAGTCTGTCTTTTTGTTTTATTTTTGTCTTGTTAGATGTATGCTTTAGTCTATTTTTAGTTGTGTATATGTGGGGGGGGTGGGGAAACTTTTTAAAAATCTCTTCCTTCAACGGGGATGCGACCTTTTCCTTCTCATGTCTCCGTCTGCGTTGAGGCCTAATATCGTGGCGATTGCGGCCTCCAACTGGAATCGACCTTGAGGGCTGCGGCCGCAGAGCCTGTGGACTCGCCATCGCTGAGTTGGCTGACTTCGGAGGTTGGGGTGGCACTGTGGCTGCGACCCGACTTCGAAGCTTCGGAGGCTTCGGCAGCGAGCCCTGTGGACGGTTACATCTGGAGCTCGCAGGTCCCCGGTTGGTCACCGCTTTTAGGGGGCTCCCGCAGCAGCAGCTTCGTCCGCCCCGAATCGTGGAGTTTGAATCTGCTCGTTCGCGGAGCTTAAAATCTGCAGCGAGATTTACAGTTTGACTGCCTGACCGCGAGAGAACGGGCAGGGAGACTTTTTGCCTCCATCACAGTGAGGAGGTGCCTGGAGATTCACGTTGATGGATGTTTGTGTTAAATTGTGTTAATTGTGTGTTTTGTTGCCTTTTACTGTCATGACTGCATGGTACGAAATTTAGTTCTAACTTCTTTGAATGACAATAAAGGAAATTCAATTCAATTTTTAAACCTTCATAACTTTTGGAATATTCTACCGATTGGAACAAATCTGGTACGCTTGGAGCACAGGAGAGCGGTGAGTAAGATGGCGAAAAATCGTAGCGCTATCGGGTACCCTTTTTGCACAAATTTAAAAACAACGCAAACCGGAAGAGGACAAGATGAGAGTTTTAGTAATAGTATAGATATAGATTTTAAACCAAATTAACACTGGCATGAATTGTTTTTAATTTTTTTTTTCCATTGAGAAGAAACTGACTGTGGGCGCCTGTAGGGAGTTTGTACGTTCTCCTCACGCCGCATGGGTTTTTCCCAGGTGCTTCAGTTTCCTCGCACACTTCAAAGACGTACAGGTTCGTTGGTTAATTGGATTTGGTAAAATTGTACATTGTCCCTAGTGTGTAGGATAATGCTAATGTACGGGGTGATCTCTGGTCAACACAGACTCGGTGAGCCGATGGGCCTGTTTCTGCGCTGTCTCTGTAAACTAAAACTAAAGTGCAAGAAGGTGCCTATGATATTTCAATCTATATAAAGTATTTTAAACCATCTAGATTCTGTAGTTTAGGTTGTACAGCATCCTTCAGCATCCATGATTTAAGAAAGAAAAGAGTAAAATAAGGTTGTTTTTTCTCTCCCTCTTGCTCATCACTCCTGTCAACTGTCTCCAATAATCCACAGGCATCTGGTATTTTGTGCATTCGGCTGTTTGTTTGAATGTTCTGAGCATCTAAAAAAACGTGAGCAGGTTACTGAGCAATTGGGTGAAAGTGGACCAGAAGAAAAGATATGATAGCTTCCGGTTTATTAATTGGATTTTATGGCACAGTTTATGTTCATTGGCCTGTTGTGTCAATGCATTGCGACAAAAGAATTAATGGTAATAATCCAGCTTTTGGTTTATTGTCTTGCACATCCTACCAAATGAACATCCGGTTTCTCTCTAGATATCAAAAGGCTTTCTGCCTCTGCTGTCTGAGTTCTGAATTATTTAAATGATTTCCTATCTGTTTACTTTTAATCTCAGCCCCTAATATTTTATCTAAGTAGAGAAAATGATGGGAATAGTTTCACAAAACATGACAGTATCCAATTTAAGCTCATAAAATCAGCTTGACATATATCACAAAGGAGAGCTGCTGCATATAATACCTTGAAAATGTATTGTTCAAGGTATTAACACGACTAATATCAGATATTTTCTTCTCAAGTTATAAACCATGCTATTTCAGTCTATATTTTTACAAAAATCGTTTGTATTCTGATTTAGGCTAATCTTTTAAGGCTATGAATTTCCATCGTTTTCTCTGAATTAATATGCAATGGTTGGAAAATTATAGTTTGTATTATTTTTTGCGACTGTCCTGACAGGATAAGTCTCTGGAGCAGATGTCGGACTTGCAACCCACACAGAACATCGATTTTTAAAATCTATTAACAGCATTTGGTAAAACTACTTGCATTTATGGTTTAAAAGTGTCTTTGACACTTATAATGGAATTTAATTGTCTATGGGGAATTTTTAAAAAAAGATAAAAAATGTTAAGTTAAGTAAAAAAGTTATGTTTGGCAGTCAAAACAGTTTTTTTTTTTCTTAACTGGAAACTAGTGACATCTTGTACATGTTGCATTTAGATTTTTTTTTAATCCTAGTTTAGATGAAGACACAGTCATTGCATTGGTTTATTATGTGGACATGGAAACCTGTAGGTTTACCTATTTATTGATTTCCCTGCAGTCACATCACACGTGTTCAAACTGTAGAAAGGCCAACTGACATGTAATATAAACAATGTGTTGGAAATACTCAGTAGCAAACAGAGAGAAAATGGGAATTTCCATCAGGTAGAGCAGGGACATTGTCAAGGTGGACATTCCTGAAGAGAAGTGTTGGTAAATTAAATATAGAAAAGTATGGGGAAAATATTTTAGATGCCGGAAAATTAAACATTTTTTGTTTTTATTTCAGATTTCCAGTATTTGTTTTTGCTTTCTATTTTTTTGCATTCATTTGCTATATTTTGTCAGATAGTGGGGTTTTTTTGGAAAACACTGCTAGATCTGATAAAGTTACAATTAAGAAAGGCCCTATGACTAATGACACGTACCATGGTTGCTTCACAATTAATTCTAGAGCCACAATCCCTGTTTAATAAATAATTTATTGAAATTCAATGCATTCTTTTGGCATAAGATGCAGCATTAAGTATTGCTGTGTGCATCAATTGACCTTAAATCAGAGGACATGAAATGTTTTGTCAAGGCATTTTCAGAAAAGATACTTCCAATGTTTCAATTTCACCACCAATTTTCACCCTGCACTCAAATTTACTTGGACAGCTCCGACACCTCCCTCCCCTTTCTTGATCTCACAGTCTCCATCACAAGAAATAGACAATTGACTGACATCCATTACAAATCCACTGATCCCACAACTAAACTTCTTCCCACCCTGCTTCCTGCAAAGACTGTATCGCCTACTCCCAATTCCTCAGTCTACGCAGCATCTGCTCTCAAGATGAGGTGTTCCATACTAGAACATCCGAGATGTCCTCATTCTTTAGGGAATGGGGGTTCCCCTCTCCCATCATAGATGAGACCCTCACTTGTGTCTCCTCGGTACCCCACAGCTCTGCACTTGCTCTCCCTCCCCCTAATCGTCACAGAGTCCCCATAGTCCTTACCTTCCACCCCATCAGCCATCACATTCAACACATAATTCTATGAAATTTCCACCACCTCAAACAGGATCCCACCACTAGTCACATTTCCCCATCTCCATCCCTTTCCGACTTCCGCAGAGACCGTTCCCTCCGCAACTCTCTGGTTAATTCATCCCTTCCCACCAAACCACCCCCTCCGCAGGTACCTTCCCCTGCAAACGCAGAAGATGCCACATCTGTCGCTATACCTCCTCCCTCGACTCTGTCCAGGGACCCTGACAGTCTTTTCAGTATAGGGAGAGGTTGCACCTCCTCCAACCTTATCTACTGTGTCCGTTGTTCAAGATGTGGACTCTTATACATCGGCGAGACCAAACGTAGATTAGGCGATCATTTTGCGGAACACCTTCGCTCAGCCCGCATGACCCAACATGATCTCCCATTTGCTGGACACTTTAATTCTCCTTCCCATTCCTACAAAGACCTTTCTGTCCTCGGTCTGAGTGTCAGAGTGAGGCTCAACGCGAATTGGAGGAACAGCATCTCATATTTCGCTTGGGCATCTTACAGCCCAGTGGTATCAATATTGATTTTTCTCACTTCAGGTAGCCCCGGCATTCCCCCTCTCCCCCTCTCCCCCTCTCCCCCTCTCCCCCTCTCCCCCTCTCCCCCTCTCCCCCTCTCTTGTTTCCCTTATCCCTAACCAGTCTGAAGAAAGGGCTCGGCCCAAAACATCATCCATTCCTTCTCTCCAGAGATGCTGCCTGTCCCGCTGAGTTACTCCAGCTTTTTTGTCTATCTTCCGATGTGTGGTTACTGTTGTATAATGGGCAAGGAACTTTAGAATACTGTTAGCAGATTCCCTATTAACTCAAGGTTTTAAGCTAGTTTTCTTAGATGCCCATTTAAAAAAAAAAAAATTAAAAAAAAATGGATGTGGGCACTGAGATAATTAACACTTTCTAGTTCCTAGAGTTGTTTAGCTTCCTTTTTGAATCAACTCTATCAGAACAGTTCTTTGTATTTCATGAACTGCGTAATGAATATTCCATTGTAAGCACATTTCAATTTAAAAACAAACCCACTCCCACGGTAATAATAGCTTTCAGCCCACAGGCTTGTTTCACTAGTTTCATGTCAGACTTATTATTTTCAGCCTGGCAGGTTTAGATACCTACATGTCAGAAGCCACCCTACAAGCACTTGCTTGTTTTTTTTTCACACAAAAGCAGCTGATTTGAAGTCCCCAACCATAGGAGGTGACCAAGAAGCACCTTGGACTAGATAATGGCAGAATTTTTGCCAGCGAACATTTTGGAATTGATGTCTCTTGATTGAAAATCTATTTTATAAAAGAGAGATTGATATATGTGCAACACTTTTCACACCTTCTGTATGTCCTTCTGCATTCCACAATTAATAGGGCACTTTTTAAGCATTGTCAACTCTTAGTTTTTTGCATTTATGCCAAATTCTGAGTCAGCATATGTAAAGTTTTGAGAGAAGACATGCATTGTTTAGTTTGATATGTGTTCTTGAATCCAGTATAACTACATAATATGCTCAATTGATCTATATATTTCATGATGTTTATTCCTTGTTCCACCCCCACCCACAGTTCCTAGTTTATTTGTACTTGCAAACCCCTAAATTTAAAGCAGTTTATTTCTGTATAGAATTGTTAGTTAATTCTCTTGGCAGATGTTAAACAATATGAACTATAAATTCCAGCCTTAGAATTGTTTTTATGATTGCAATCCTCAATTTATAGTTCTTTACAGACTTAATGGCTTAACAGTGCGTTTGATATCAGCAACATTTCATTTGTTTTTGACCCTAAGACTATGTATATTTTGTCAGATGTATAAAGATGATAATCAGGACACTGGTTCTGGGTTTAACAAGATCATTGATTCCACCAAGTCTATACTCATTGTCCATTTAGTAGTCAAGTATTGCTTCTTCAAAGTGGGTGAGATGGCTCAGTGTTTTCACATTTGGCGTTAATTAGAGAAATTGTATAAATGATTATAATAAGTAGCAGTACAAGTGTAGAAACTGCCATGAGAAAGTGAAGACAATAATGGCCACTTGCATGTTTTTTTCCAAAGAATATTCTAAAACCTCTAATCAGAGGGTGGTGAATCTGTGGCATCCATTACCACAGATGGCTCTGGAGGCCAAGTCGATGGATATTTATATGGTGGAGATTGACAGATTCTTGATTAGCAACGGTGTTAGGTTATGTGGAGAATGGGGTTGAGAGGGTAAGATAGATCAGCCATGATTGAATGGTGGAATAGACGTGATGGGCCAAGTGGCCCAATTCTGCTCCTAGAACTTATGAATTTATAAATCCTGACGTTCACTTTTAGAAATTGCAAAAAAGTGGACATTTCAGACGAAATGAGTAGGAAGGAACTGCAGATGTTGTTTTAAACCAAAGTTAGACACAAAATGCTGGTGTAACTCAGCGGGACAGGCAGCATCTCTGGAGAGAAATCACCCATTCCTTCTCTCCGGAGATGCTGCCTGTCCCGCTGAGTTACTTCAGCATTTTGTATCTATCTTTTGGAAGTTTCAGATCTGATGCTATTTGCTCTTTGTTGCCTCATAACAAAAAGTGCCGTTAATGTGATACAAGCTTGTCCCATTTTTATCCTACACCCATAACTCTCGACCCCCTCTGCATGCCCTCCATATTTGAGTAAATATATTTTTGGTGCAGGCATTTTTCTATTGTTTAATTTATAATGTAATTAATTGGGTAGATGAAGATTTTGTAGATGGCAAATAAACTTAGATTTTAGATTGAAACTGAATTGCCTTTTTTCTTGAATAACCAAACCACATTTCCGAAAGCAACAAGATAATTTCACGTTTCATTAAGGCCATGGTTACAAATTAACCTGTAACCAGAGGGCAATTCCAAATTTAATGTATTGTTCACCAAAAAGTGGCTTTTGTTGAATAATGCATGAAATGGTATTTTGATGCAAGTTTCTTTTTCCCAACCTAAGATTTTTAAACAAATAAAGGTCAAATGGGAAACATTTTATTTTCAGGATGGAATCAAATATTTTTTTCGATTCATTATAAAAGGTATATTAAATTTCAAAAAGCCCAGTTCTTTAGAGACATCTACCTTTTTTAAGTGCTCATGGCAGTTTAAATAAGGTTGATAGCTTATTTCAGTAGTTATTAGGTCATTCGCTGTGAGCTTTGTGGAACACCTGAGCCATACATATTGCTAACAAGCAAATTTGAAATCATGATTGGTGTGCAATAAGTTGAGTTCAGTTGGCAATGTGATAATTAGCTTCCTATCCCTTGAGTTCCGAAGGCGAAGTTTCACCCAAGGTTTACTGTTCTGACATATGAGCATTAGATGCAAATATAGAGAAGCCTTTTGAGGACAAGATTGGGCTCTACTATAAAACAGCCTTGTGGGAAGCCTATTGATATGATTGCTCATAATGTGAAACTCATCAGTGATTATTCATGAGGTCGCAGAGGGTATTAGTTAAGGAAGTACAAACCAAGAAGAAATCGAGTCTTTTTATTAAAGCAAATATTCCTCCAGGGAAAGAGATGCATCTAATTTAAAATCATTTGTTTGTTCTTCCTTCCAGTTTATTGTCAAAATACTTTTTCTCACTAAAAATAATCAATGTTAATTTTGCCTAGTTACTAGTTGTTCCTGGGTAAAACGGTTCGAGGTGAGAGATTTAAAAAAAAGTGTAATGATGATAAAATCAGCGATTAACCAAAAGTAAATATTTTTGACATGAAACTTGCCTGATTAGTGTAAAAAATTCTTAGTTGCATAAGTAGAACTGGGTATTAACGTTTCAACTAATATTCCAAGATGGCTTCCAATACACTACAGACTGATCACACTAGGCATCACTGCAGTTCATTGTTAACTAGATGTTTTAATTGCAAAGTTGCACACTAGTTTGTGACAAAGAGCAGATTGTGAGAGGTTTATTGGAACTTTTATTTCTAGAAACTAGATGTTGCAGACAAAGCCAGCATTTAATGCCCATTTATACTTGCCCTTGATTAGAACTGTTGTTAAGGTAATCACTCACACTTCATCTCGGGGAAGACTGCTGCAGTTCTTCCCCGAGATGAAGTGTAAGTGATTACCTTAACATCAAAGGCTGTGCCATTTGTGAGAGAGTTCTAGGATTTAGACCCAGTGATAAGTATTTCCAAGTCAGGAGACCAGTTAATCCTTTCCCCGCAGCTTTCAGTTTTGTGACTTGAAAACGAGATGCAGGAAATAATGTTCATGTTTTCCTGAAGTAATTGTCATTTGTGGCGGTAGAAGGCAATTTAGGAGATGCAGTTGAAGTAACCTGGGTGAGTAACTGCTGCTGATTAACAGTAGACTGAATAGGCTGTGGTTTCATTGGATTTATCCTGGTTTTTATTATAAGAGATTCTGCACTTCCTATGAAAATAATTAATCTCCAGACTTTGTGGTGATGATTGAGTGAGGGCCATGGAATTACTGACTTGTGGTGGTGTACGCTGCTGTTGTTGATCCACAGAGCCACGTGGCTGCCCCAGGTTTTGCTTGCCACATTTATTCTGAATCTTCTGGTACATCTGCAGTGTGACGTGACACAATGAAGAGTGCCATCGATGTAAAGATGGACTTTGTCTCCATGAGCATGATGCCACCATGGACCAATGCAACTTTAACGGGTGGTTTGTTGTCAAGATCTAATAGATTTATCTCTCATGTTGATTTGATTACTATCTGCCACACAACTAATCTGACAGTTGTGTCCATAAGTCCATGGGTGGTTTGGTCATGGCAGTGCTAGCAAACCAATTCTGGGGACAGATATTGATGTTCCTCAACATAGAGTATGTTCCGTGCCCTTAGTATTTTCATTGCTTCTCTTTAAAATGTTATTTGTGGAGGAGCACTTTCTTATCAACTGAAATATGATGTTGGATGGTAATCAAAGGTTTCTTTTTCTTATCAACTGAAATATGATGTTGGATGGTAATCAAAGGTTTCTTTGTCCTTATTTGGCCTGATGCATTGAAAAGGCAAAGGATTTGCAGTGAATGTCCAGAACACGAAAGATTATTCTATCCTGCTTGTATATCGTTGCATAATTACCTCCAGTAACTCTGCCCTGCCTATGGACAGGGCTTGGAATAGATTTACCTGGCACATTGTCTGTATGGAATGATTCTTTGAGAAAGACTATATTAGGCTTTTGATCGGATACCATTCACCATTGTGAGGTGGAGTCGGCGATATTGCATGGATTAGTTCCGAATTTGGGGTTTGGGAAAATGCCTGGTTGCCTGGCAGCCTTGTCTACCTGCATTGGTTAATGAGTGATTTGTTGGGCCATTTCAGAGGACATTAACAAGTTAACAAAATTGCTGGATTCACGTTGAGGCCCGTGTGAGTAAGCAAAACACACAGTGCAGGAGTAATTTAACAAGTCAGTCAGTATCTCTGGTGGACGGAAATAGGTGACATTTCAGATTGACCCTTCTTCAGACTGATTCTATCAGGGGAGAAACTGAAAAAGATCCGGGCACAGGACAGCATGGCAAGTGATAAGTGGATACAGATGAGGAGGGGATTTGATTGGTAGTTGGGCGTACTAAAGCTAGACTTGAAAAAGGGGACATAGAAACATAAAAAATAGGTGCAGAAAGAGGCCATTCGGCTCTTCGAGCCAGCACCTCCATTCAGTGTGCTCATGGCTGATCATCTACAATCAGTAACCCGTGCCTGCCTTCTCCCAATACCCCTTGATTCCGCTAACCCCAAGAGCTCTAACTTTCTTTTAAATTCATCAAGTGAATTGTCCTCCACTGCCTTCTGTGACAGAGAATTCCACAAATTCACAACTGTAGGTGAAAAAGTTTGTTTTCTCATTTCAGTTTTAAATGGCCTCCCCTTTATTCTTAGACTGTGGCCCTGGTTCTGGACTCCCACAACATTGGGAACATTTTTCCTGCATCTAGCTTGTCCAGTCCTTTTATAATTTTATATGTTTCTATAAGATATCCTTTCATCCTTTTAAATTCCAGTGAATACAAGCCCAGTCTTTCCAATCTTTCCTCATATGACAGTCCCGCCATCCCGGTGATTAACCTCGTGAACCTACACTGCACTCCCTCAATAGCAAGGATGCCCTTCCTCAAATTAGGAGACCAAAACTGCGCACAATACTCCAGATGTGGTCTCACCAGGGCCCTGTAACACTGCGGAAGGTCCTCTTTACACCTATACTCAACTCCTCTTGTTATGAAGGTTAACGTGCCATTAGCTTTCTTCACTGCCTGCTATACCTGCATGTTTACTTTCAGTGACTGGTGTACAAGGACACCCAGGTTGCCTCCTTGTTCTTGCCGCCTAAGTGGATAAGCTCCCATTTATCTACATAATCCTGCATCTGCCATGCATCTGCCCATGCACCCAGCCTGTCCAAGTCACCTTGCAACCTCCTAGCGTCCTCTTCGCAGTTCACACTGCCACCCAGCTTTGTGTCATCTGCAAATTTGCTAGTGTTACTTTTAATTCCATCATCTAAATCATTAATACATATTGTAAATAGTTACTGTCCCAGCACCGAGCCTTGCGGCACTCCACTCGCCACTGCCTGCCATTCTGACAGGGACCCGTTTATTCCTACTCTTTGTTTCCTCTCTGCCAACCAATTCTCTCTCCATGTCAATACCCTACCCCCAATACCATGTGCTCTAATTTTGCCCACTAATCTCCTATATGGGACCGTATCAAAGGTTTTCTGAAAGTCCAGATACACTACATCCATACGCTCTCCATCCATTTTATTTGTCAGCTCCTCAAAAAATTCCAGAAGATTAGTCAAGCAGGATTTCCCTTTCATAAATCCATGCTGACTTGGACCAATCCTTTTACTGCTATCCAAATGCGTCATTATTACTTCTTTAATAATTGACTCCAGCATCTTCCCCACCACCGAGGTCAGGCTAACTGTTTTTTCTCTCGCTCCTTTATTGAAAAGAGGGATAACATAAGCTACCCTCTAATCCACAGGAACATATCGAGAATCTATTGAACATTGGAAATTGATAACTAATGTGTCCACGGTTTCTAGAGCCACCTCTTTGAGTACCCTGGGATACAGACCATCAGGCCCTGGGGATTTATCAACCTTCATTCCCATCAGTCTACCTTATACTAATTCTCACCTAATGCAAATTTCTTTCAGTTCCTCTGTCTCCCTAGATCCTCTGTCGTCTAGTACATCTGGGAGATTGTTTGTGTCTTCCTTAGTCCTTCCTTCATCTTTTCACCCCCTATTGCCCTTTTTTTTACCTTCTGATGTCCTTTGAAGGTTCCCCAATCCTCTGGCATCCCGCTACTCTTTGCTTTGTTGTACACCTTTTCTTTTAGTTTTATTCCAACCCTAACTTCCCTTGTTAGCCACGGTTGCCTCTTACTCCCCTTAGAATCTTTCTTCCTCTTTGGAATGAAATAATCCTGAATCTTCTGGATTATGTCCAGAAATTCCTGCCATTGCTGTTCCACTGTCATTCCTGCTAGGATCCTTTTCCAGTTGACCTTCGCCAACTCCTCTCTCATGTCTTCATAGTCCCCTTTGTTCAACTGCAACACTGACACTTCTGATTTAACCTTGTTCCTCTCAAATTGCAGATTAAAACTTATCATATTATGGTCACTACCTCCTAGTGGTTCCTTCAAAAAGAGGTGTGTCAGATGAGAAGAGAAGTGGAGTGAAATGTAAAGCCAGAGGGGAGGCATATGGGTGTGTGGGGGGGGGGGGGGGTAAGGGGAGTGGGAGAATGGGCATTAGCACTGGGGTTGAGGGAGTTAGCTATAAGAAAAAGATGGGGGAGTGAGAGAAGATGGAAAACGTAGATGCAGTTAACCTAAAATTGGAGAATTCAATGTTCGTACCATTTGGTTGAAAGGTACCGAAGTGGAAAATGAGGCACTGTTCCTCCAGGCTTCAATGGACCGAGCCCGTGTTCAGCAAAACGGTCGCCTGTTCTGCTCTAGGTCTCACCAATGGAAAGGAAGCCACATCGGATGTGGTAGATAGGGTTGGAGGAGGTTCACGCCAATCTAAAGGAAATGTAGCTTTTTTAGGTGGGGAATTCCCCCCTAATGTTTTTTTTCTTCTTTCCTAGTTTTAACCCCACCCTCCCTACTGTGTGCACCCATTTCTCCCACTATCCACAACCCTTATCTCTCCCCCCCCCATATCCCCTTCCACCTATATCCCTCCCTCTGCCTTCACTCCTTAGTTCTCTTCTCTCCTTATCTGACACTCTCTTGTCTCCTTTAGTTTTCCTTTTGCCCTCTAATCAAATCTAGTCTTTCTACATCCATCTGCCAATCAAAACCCCACTCACCTGTAGCAACCTATCACATGCCAGCCTTTGTCCTGCCCCCAACTATTTTCAGTCTGAAGTAGGGTCCCAATCCGAAACGGCGCCTCTCCACGTACTCCAGAGATGTTGCCTAACCCTCCAAGTTACTACTGCACTTTGTTCTATGTCTAGGTTCCAGCATCTGCATTTCTTAGTATCGAAATCTGTAGGTAAACGGAAGGACATCAATGGTTACAAATATATAGTTTTGTCTTTTTAACTTACAGATATTTAAGATTAAATATGACTGCTCCATTAATTTACCCTGTTCGCCACCATTTTCGAACTATAAACCTTAATTCTAAATCCTGGAGATTCCAAATTTTCATGGTTTGTCTTTTTCAAACAACAGGAAATGTTTAAAATACGAGTGTGGCTAGTTCCTTATTTTGCTATCCCGTTGCAGAATTTCAACAACATAGCTGAAAGAAGTAGAAGGATTCATTGTCCACACAAGGATATGTAGAGGCAAACTGGAGGAGTTGTGAAAGGTTGGGAATTTGCAGGGGTTGGAGAAACCATAACAGTTCTAGTGATGTTGACGTAGTTTGGATTCCTCAAGACTGCCAGCCAAAAACTGTTTCTTTATTCTTTACTCCGATTTTACCTTCTCCCCAAAATCCACAAGCCTGTCTGACCTGGCAGACCCATTGTTTCTGCCTGCTCATGTCCTACCAAACCTATTTCCACATACCTCGACTCCATCCTATCCCCCCTGGTTAAATCCCTCCCTACCTATGTTCAAGACACCTCACACGCTCTTCATCTACTCCAGGACTTCCGTTTTCTAGGCCCCCATTCCCTCATCTTCACCATGAATAACCAGTCACTCTACACCTCCATCCCCCACCAGGAGGGTCTCCTGGACTACACTTCTTCCCATCCTGCTTCCTTTAAGGACTCCATCCCCTACTCCCAATTCCTCCGTCTACACCGCATCTGCACCCAGGATGAGGTGTTCCACACCAGGCCATCGGAGATGTCCTCATTCTTCAGGGAATGGGGGTTCCCCTATCTACTATAGATGAGGCTCTCACAAGGGTCTCTTCTATACCCTGTAACTCTGCTCTCACTCCCCATCCCCCCACTCATAACAAGGGCAGAGACCCCCTTGTCCTCACCTTCCACCCTACAAGCCGTCATATACAACAAATAATCCTCTGACATTTTCGTCACCTCCAACGTGCTCCCACCACTTGCCACATCTTCCCATCTCCTCCCCTGTCTGCTTTCTGCAGAGATCACTCCCTCCGTAACTCCCTGGTCAATTTGTCCCTTCCCACCTGAACCACCCCCTCCCCGGGCAGTTTCCCTTTCAACTACAAGAAATGCTACACTTGTCGCTTTACCTCCCCCCTTGACTCCATTCAAGGACCCAAGCAGTCTTTCCAGGTGCGGCAGAGGTTCACCTGCACCTCTTCCAACCTCATCTATTGCATCTGCTGCTCTAGATGTCAGTTGCTCTACATCGGTGAGACCAAGCGTAGACTTGGCGATTGCTTCGCTGAACACCTCTGCTCGGTTCGCAATAACCACCCTGATCTCCCGGTGGTTCTGCACTTCAACTCCCCCTCCCATTCCAAATCTGAGCTTACTGTCCTGGGCCTCCTCCATGGCTAGAGTGATGACCACCGTAAATTGGTGGAGCAGCACCTCATATTTTGCATGGTCAAGTTTGCAACCCAGCGGTATGAACATTGACTTCTCTAATTTCAGGTAGTCCTACTTTCTCCTCCCCTTCTCAGCTCTCCCTCAGCCCTCTGGCTCCATCTCTTCCTTTCTTCTTCCCGCCCCCCCACCCCCACCCCCCCCCCCCGCCCCCCACCCTCACATCAGTCTGAAGAAGGTTTTCAACCCGAAATGTTGCCTATTTCCTTCGCTCCATAGGTGCTGCCTCACCCGCTGAGTTTCTCCAGCATTTTTGTCCACCTTCTTTATTCATGGACTGAATTGTAGACCGACCATAATTAGATCAGTATCCATGTCAAGATAAGAGAGCATCTTTTCATGGATGCTCTCTTTTTACACCCATCACTCTTTTTATTTTCAGCTCGCTGGGGCACAGATTCCTGCACTCCCTCGCAATTAGCTGGGTTTCCTGGAAACTTATACGGGCTTGGCGCAGCGGTAGAGCTACTACCTCACAGCACCAGAGACCCAGGTTCAATCTTGACTACAGATGGTGTCTGTGCAGAGTTTGTATGTTCTCCCTATGATCGCGTGGGTTTACTCCGGGTCCTCTGGTTTCCTCCCACATTCCAAAAAGATGTGCAGGTTTGTAGTTTAGTTTAGAAGTACAGCACGGAAACTAGCCCTTCGGCCCATTGCGTCCGCATCGACCATCAATCCCTGGCACACAAACACTATCCTGCACACACTAGCAACAATTTACAATTATACCAAGCCAATTAACCTACAAACCTGTGCGTGGATTCCAGAGAAAACCCACGCAGGTCACGGGGAGAACATGCAAACTCCGTACAGTCCCATAACTGCAAAATCTGCAGTCGGATATCCACACAGTCCCAGTGGTGCCAGATTATGGGAGCTTTATTTGTTGAAAAACAATTAAATTCTGCATTAAAATGAACTAAATGGCCTCTAACAACACAGTCATCTTCCTCTGTGAGAGGTATAGAACATAGAAGAGCACACCTAGAGTGCAGCAACAGTACAGGCCTTTTGCCCACAATATACCCAAATCATGATTCCAGGATTAACTCTTATCTATCTGCACGTAATCCATATCACTCCATTCCCCACATGTCAATATGCCAAACCAAAGATCTCTTAAAAGCTACTGTTGTATCTGCCTGAACCACCAACACCACCACCCCAGCATGTTCAGGGCTCTCACCGCCCTCTCTATAAAAATAAAACTTTGTTCCTTGTGTGGAAGATGCAGTATGATAAAGGTTCAGATAGCTGTACAGCACAAGGATATTTGGACATCCTTTGACGTTCAGCTCCTTAAAGTTATGCTCTCCAGTATTTGATTTTTCCATCCTGAGAAAATGATTCTGACTCTTGTTAATGTTGTCGAGCTGGAAAAGGTGCAGAGAAGATTTACAAGGATGTTGCAAGGATTTGAGGGTTTGAGCTATAGGGAGAGATTGAGCAGGCTGGGACTATTCCCTGGAATGCAGGAGACCAGGGGTGATCTTAGAAGTGTCAAAAATCATGAGAGGAATAGATCGGGTCAATGCACAGAGTCTCTTGCCCAGAATAGGGGAACCGAGAACCAGAGAGCATAGGTTTAAGGTGAAGGGGAAAAGATTTTATAGGAATCTGAGGGGTAACTATTTTCACACAAAGGAAGGGAGGTGTGTGGGACAAGCTGCTGGAGGAGGTAGTTGAGGCAGGGACTATCGCAACGTTTAAGAAGCAATTAGACAGGTAGATGGATAAGACAGGTTTAGAGGGATATGGACCACATACAGGCAAGTGGGACTAGTGTAGATGGGACATGTTGGTCGGTGTGGGCAAATTGGACTGAAGGGCCTCTTGCAGCATTGTATGACTCTCTACCGTATCTATGCCTCTCAAATTTTATATACTCTATAAAGTCTCCCCACAACCTCTGGCATTCCAGAGAAAGCAATCCAAGTATGTCTATCCTCTCCTTGTAGGTAATATTGCCTAATCCAGGCATCATTCTGGTAAACCACCTCTGCACACTTTCTGAAGCCTCCACATCCTTTCTTTAATGGAATGACCTGAACTGCATGCAATGCTCTAAATTAGCTCCATATAGCTCCAACTATCGGAATCTTTTGCCCATAAGGCCCATTGAATAGATGGAGTTTTTTTTAAAGTAATATTGATAAAGGATCATTATTGTCCAGGTTACGGGTGGAAATCTTGGAAATAGTCTTATGATCATTTTTGCCCACCTGAAAACAAACTGAGTCAAGGTTTGATTTAAGCTTCACATTCCTCTAATATCATTGCATTCTCCACGCAAGAGTCGGGGTTCAGTTTAGATTTTTGTACTCGACACTCTGGAGTGTTGTTTCAAATTGCAATCTTCAGAATCAAAGTTGAGGGCAACCACATTTGGGTCTGGAGCCAGTTAAGTCGTATATCAAGCATACTGAAGACTTTTCCTTTAAAATAACAAAGTTATCTTCTAACTGGGTAACTTGATGTACAGAGATTAAAAACAGAAAAGGCTAAGAAATATTCATCATACCAGGCAGCATTCTGCTGAGGAATAGTTAACTTCTCAGGTCAATGATTCTTCATTAGAGGTTCAATCCTGACCTCTGATACTGTCTGTGTGGAGTTAGCAAAATCTTTGTGATTTCATGTTGGCTTCCTCCAGGGACTATGGTTACTATCACAGCCAAAAGGCATGCTGGTAGATTAAGTAGCAATTGTAAATAACCTCTTGTTAAAGGTTTATGGCAAAAAATAGAATAAAAGGTATGATGATGAATTTATGTTACAGGAGTAGAATAAAATGAGGCGAGAAAGTTGATACGCTCCTGTGCTAGCCAACATTAACCATATGGCTTCTTTCTGTGTGGCAGTAAGATAAGAAATTCTGATTCTATGTCTCCTTTCTTGGAAATCTGCTTGACCTACTACGTGTTTCCAGTACATTTTGTTTTTATTCAGAATTTTCATTTTCCGTAGCATTTTGTTTTTCTCTCTCTGTCGCGTGTTGTGCATTTTAATACAAATCTCTGTTTGAAGCTGTTTGAATGCTTCCGTCTGTTTTTCTGGTTAACTTCCTCAATACTGTGCTGTATGCAGTTGATGGTGTAATTAGCTGGCATATAATCAGATCTGTGATATACATCTTCCCCTCCCTCCCCTTGACATCTCTTTTTTTGTTGATATCGACATTATGAAATGGTGACGTTTGGTCTTTTGGCAATAATTGGGATGCATACCAGGATCTGGCTTGGCTGATTCAGCAGTTGCTTTACTTTCTAACTGTTATAGTTTTGTAACTTTCTTTTGGCAATAACATTTTCAGATATATTTGTAATATTTTAAGAAATTCTGTTTGAATCGAATTTAAATAAGTCGGCATCAGCATTTCATGTTAAGTATCCATATTTGACCATTCACAGTGTATAATATTTGCATGGGGGTGTTAACTTTGATCATGCACCAGGTTACAAGGGTACAACGTGCATTGCTGGTCATAAACTATGGTTTGTACTTCCCTTTTAAACTTATTTTGAGGAAGTGTGAAAAGGCATGTTGTGTGGCTTGGGTTATGTTGTTTCCAAAAGAGGTGATCTCTTCATGCCTGAAATGGGGAAATCGTCTAGACCATGAGGATCTGTGAATTTAATGTGTGAGCGACAATTATGGTGCATTACTTCATCAAAATCATCTTCTTTCCAGAGGAACCTTCAGCAATCGTAGAGAAAAACTCTCTTTTGTTCAAGGTTTAATATTAAGTGTCTAATCTGAATCTACCAAGCATTGAAGCTTGCAAGATGATGGCCTGTTCATTAAATTAAAATATAACTTAAAACACTTCAACAACTAATTTAATCCTGCAAATCTAAAGCAAACACAAATAATTTTGGGCATAATTATTTGATAATGGATTGGTTTGATTTTCAGGATTTTTATTCTGGTTCTGAAATTGCATTCCACAATTCGCTCTATTTTTCATGGAGAACTAAAACTCACTTTGCATAGGATAGATATAGAGGGACTTTGATTGTAATCAATAATCCAGCAGCTGAATTTTTGTTTTCAATTATTGAAGAAGGAAAGAATGAAATACATGAGAAACAAATTTTAAGTATATTAACAGATAGGACAATGAAATTCTTGCTTTGCTTCAGCACAACAGAATATTTATGCCTACAATATTCTGTTATGCTGAAGCAAAGCAAGAATGTCATTGTCCTATCTGGGACACATGACAATAAACTCTCTTGAACTTGACTCTGGATATCCTCCACTCAATCCTGGCTCAGTATCATGAAAGCCCCAGGATCATGAACGTGTTATTGCCTGGGCGATGAGAAATGCAGGCTCGATGCACACATCCTGTTGTCCAAGTGTGGCCCATAGGCCACTGTGGCACTGTAAAGGATTTACTTTTTGTTTTTTTGGGCAGAAGTTGTGGTGCACTGGAGAAATAATTAGTTTTTCATCCCCCAACTCATGAGCTTTTCATGTTTTCTATGTATTATTTATTTGAAATGATACAACTATTTGACATCCGTATTATTGTAATGTCGGTCATTCATCATCTTCACTTAGAAATTCTCAGTCATTCTTTTTCATTTCCGGTGTATTTTTCATTTCCTGAGCTTTTGTACTTTATTATCCTTTCCCCGCTTCCCTTTTGTCTATTGCTTTTTTAAAACAAATTCTGTAGCCAAAACACCAGTTTTCTTGGAATTTTTCTTCAACATGAACTGCTCAACCCTGCAGAGTGTTTCTTGTCTTCTGAAACAATGCAATGCTTGGCATCTGCTTCACTTTGCTCCTGTTTCATTGTTGGAAACCTGTAATGGTATTGATTGTTCAGAATGTAATCTAACCCTTGCTGTGTTGTCTCAACTGAGCACCTATGTAGCTGAGAAATCTCCACCCGGCATGTTTTATTGACAGATTGTGGCATGTCATTCGATGTAAAATAAGCCTCCAGTGATTTTATGAAATAATTTCAAAAGTTTGATCCTTCGCCTGAGAGGGAGACGGGCCACGGTCAGGGAACATAGAACAGTACAGCACAGGAACGGACCCCATCGGCCCGCAATGCTTGTGCCGAACATGATACAAATTTAAATTGATCTGAAGAGGAGGAAGTAAAGTCAATTACATTTATGACCCTATATGGAAGGATAAAATGCAATTTTTAATTTTACTTGTCAATCTGTAGTGCTACAATGCAAAGTGGCTGCCGAAATGTGAAGAGGGTTCAGTTGATCCATGGAGATGATCAGAATAAAACCAAAATGTTTTGTACATACTTGGTGGTAACAATTTTACATTCTAGTGTGCCTTGATGCATTAGAATTTAGTTTACTATTTGGGGAAATTTTAAGGTTCAGAAGTAAAATTTTTGTTGATTTCCTTTGTCACTGCCATTTATTTTGTCCAATACACATAAGACGGGTTTTCAGCTCAATCTCTGACTTCAGTCAGTACTGTCAGTTCCTGTTAGGAAGGCACTGGTAACAAACTATTCACGATGCAGCTCTCCGAGGAAGTTATGATTTGGACCGAACATTGTTTACACCCAACCTGACCTGCTGGGTTACTCCAGTACTTTGTGTCTTTTTTTACACCCATCACTCTAGTCTGCCAACGACACCTGCTCAATGTAGCTGTTGAAAGGGACTTTTGTCATCTATTCTGCTCTTTCCATAAAGCTGCTTGCTCTTTTGTAATATAAAGATATTTTAGTCTGCTTCAACTTAATTACACACGCTTTATTTCAGCAGTTGGTCAATGGATTTTTAATACATATGCAATTAAACATTACACAGTGAAATTCATTTTGCATATAATAATGTGGCACCATTGCATAAAGCTACAGAATACCAGATGTCCTGCATTTAAAACTGAACATGGTGTGTATTATCAAGGAACAGCAGAGATAATTAGTCAATGAGCTCTCATTATGAATATATCCACTTATTTAGTCCTATGGACATTGATGCTTACTGGCTTGAAACTATCTGCGATTAATCTTTAATCTCATCAGTAAATTGCAGCATTCCAATGTTAACGAGGAAAATCTAACTTCGCTGCTGATCACAATACCTTGAAGACAAGAATTTGAATATCTGAGTACCCATATTTATGCACGTCACATACAAAAGCAATTTAGCATTTCCAGTAATTTCATTTAAAATTGTGGCCACCTGGAATTTGGACCAGGTATTTCCATGCAGTTCACCTTGGTGCATGTGATGTTTTCCCAACATTAGCCTACACTCTTCCCAACATAAAATTGAAGTTTTAGATGCAACCTACAACCTCCGTTCAGACACTTGCAATACATCTGGAAGTGCATATATTTCATTCAAGAGATTTGTGTCTCTTTCAATGACTTTTTCTGCTTCATCTTTCTCTTCTCTCCTCTGCAGCCTCTCTAACCTTTGGGTAGACACTGGATACAGACACTCCCTGACTTACACAATAGGCGATTTACATAAACAATCGTGTACTCGGTCCCTAGTACAATCAATACAGATTGTAATTTCCATGACGCTGTAAGATCACTCCAACTTACATCGGGAACACACTGGCAATAACAACGGTGCATATCCAGAAGGCCGCATGCCGCAGAAAGTGCCACCGCAGCAAAATGGAACTCGCGTTTAAAAGTAACTTGAGCAAAGCACAAAGTACAGGAGTGACTCAGCGGTCAAGCAACTGTAGAGGACATGGATGTAAATTTCCTCCACAGATACTGTGGCGAGGTTCTGAGTTATTAGCTGCTGCTGAGTCGCAGCTGGACTCCGCCGAAAGAGCGAATTTTGGCCCAGCAGTATTGACGCGCGGTTTGAGCGAGAAGAGGGACAAGGATTTGGTGAGCATGCAGAGAAGGATTTATGCTGGATTCCAATTAATATTCTCAGTGAGTTATTTTTGGCAGAGTCTGGAAACCGACACAGAGTTAGTG
Organism: Raja brachyura; assembly: GCA_963514005.1. Next base: position 64,150,137 of record OY740783.1, read on the forward strand.
ATTCTGACTTGGTAAAATCTGACTTGCGTAAGGGTTCACAAATCGTACCCCTTACGTAAATCATGGAGTACGTGTATGTACTGTACTCCAGCTGTTTTGTGGAGTGTTTCTAAAGATATGACATCCTTTAGGTACTTTTGCAAGCAAAATGTTTCCAGTAATGCTAAATTCAATGTGGTTCCATTCTAGATTGCAAGGGTCCGGCCAAATGAAGGATTTTTTAATGCAAACTATCAAATCTGTACTTTCAGCAAACCTTTGGCCAAAATTTTATTTTGATTTTCAAGGGACCCTGAAAAACAAATATAAAGGAGTATATTCTCATTTCTGTGGACTGTTGTTGTTCATTGCCCTGCCATCCGTTTACATAGTTTGTTATCAGGTTCTGAAGGTGACTATCTCCATGGACACTTCCATGTAGTAACACAGGAGAGAAACTTGGTGAACTACAAAAATAATCAAATACATTCAGAAATAACATTGTAAACCCAAATGCAGCAATTGTAATACTTTGTTATTGTGATAACTAATAGGTTTGCGGTAACAACTGTGTTAATTTTCCTTTTTTATATTATTTTTCAGTGGACAATTTGCAATTGTGAAAAAATGCGCAGCAAAAAGTTCTGGGATAGGATATGCAGCGAAGTTCATCAAAAAGCGGCGCTCGAAGTCAAGCCGCCGTGGTGTGAGTCGTGAAGACATTGAACGAGAAGTCAACATCTTAAAGGAGATAGAGCACCCAAACATTATAACTCTGTATGATGTTTATGAGAATAAAACTGATGTGATCCTTATTCTTGAACTGTAAGTAAATCTTTAAATTGTTTTGCCTTCATTATATAAACGCATGAAAAAAATGATCTTTTATCTCAGTGAGTGAATTCATTCTCCTGACAGTATTGTGAGCAACAATACCAAATAAACCATTGAGAAAAGCTTTTAAATTTTCAAAATTATGTCACTAAAATATGACTTTGATCCAGAAGTCTAAATCCACATAATGAACAGTGATCTGATCTTTGCACAATTCCACTTCCAAACCTTATACTAATCTGAAAAACTATCATTATTCATTCACCCCATTTCTACTTTCTGTGATTCAATATGTTGGCTCATGTTTATCCTCATTTGTTTTGTGTAGTTAATATTTCACCTGTTTACTTTAAATGTGAGTATATAGTTTACAGCCTTATCTTGCCATGTCAGCTTGACTATTTCCTTTATAAATAATGTGATTTTTTTTTAAAGTAAAAAGGAGAGGGGCAATACCGTAGACATTGTCTCTATGGACCTATGTGATACATTTGATCAGGTTCCTCATGGTAGGCTGTTATGGAAGTTTAGATCGTATGGGATCCAGGGAGTGCTATCCGACTGTCTTATGAGAGGAAGCAGAGGGTGGTAATGGAAGGTTGATTTTCAGACTAAGGATCGGTGCTGGGCACATTGCTGTTTGTAGGTTATATCAATGATTTGGATGAGAATGTGTAAGGCTTTGATTAATAACTTTGCAGATGACACTAAAGTGGGTGATATTGTAGATATTGAAGATGGTTGTCAAAAATGACAGCAGAATCTTGATCAGCTGGGCAAGTGGGCTGACGAATGATTAATGGAGGCAAGGTGTTACATTTTGGAAAATCAAACCAGGGCAGGACCTTTACAGTGAATGGCAGGGCCCTGGTGTGTGCAGATACATAGTTCCCTGAAAATTGCGCCACAAGTAGATAGAGCGGTTTCAGTATATTGGCCTTCATCAGTCAGGGTAAAGAGGGCAGATTTTGGATGTTGTGTTACAGATGTACAACACATTGGTGAGTCTGCATTTGGAGTATTGTGTTCCCTTTTGGCCACCCTGCTATCAAAAGGATGTTATTAAACTGGAGAGAGTGTAGAGAAGATTTACGAGGATGTTGCCAGGATTCGAGGGCCCGAGAAACAGGTGAAAGTTGGGCAGGCTAGGACTTTATTCCGCCGAGCGTAGGAGGCTGAAGGATGATCTTATAGAGGTGTATACAATGAGGGGAATAAAGGGCGTGAATGTGCAAAGTCTTTTACACAGATTAAGGGAAGGCAGAACCAGAGGAGAGATGTTTAAGCTGAGAGGGGAAAACTCTAATAGGAACCTGGGGGGCAACTTTTTCACACACAAGGTGAACGAGCTGCCAAAGGAGCTAGTTGAGGCAGATACTAACTATAACAGCATTTAAAAGACATTTAGACAGGTATGTGGATAGGAGAGCTTTAGAAGGATATGGGTCAAACACAGGCCGATGGGACTAGTACATATGGGGCATCTTGGTTGCCATGGGCGTTAGACAGGGGATCTTATAAAAACATATAAAATTCTTCGGGGATTGGACAGGTTAGATGCAGGAAAAATGTTCCCGATGTTGGGGGAATCCATAACCTGGGGTCAGAGTGTAAGAATAAGGGGTAGGCCATTTAGGACTGAAATGTGGAAAAACAGTTTCACCCAGAGAGTTGTGAATCTGTGCAATTCTCTGCCGCAGAAGGCAGTGGAGGCCAATTCACTGGATGTTTTCAAGTGAGAGTTAGATATAGCTCTTAGTGCTAACGGAATCAAGAAATATGGGGGAGAAGCAGGAGCAGGGTACTAATTTTGGATGATCAGCCATGATCATATTGAATGGCGGTGCTGTCTCGAAGGGCCGAATGGCCTACTCCTGCACCTATTTTTTATGTTTCTATGTCGAAAGGGCCTGTTTCCAGCTCTATGATTAATTTTTTTGCCTCCTTGTTAATGCAGAGTTTTGTCTTTTTAATCCTCACCATTGCTCAAGAGGCCTATTCTGATGTCTTTCTATATTTCATGTTTCCCGAATTTACCCTTTTCTCTTTTCCTTTTGAATTATTTGTTTTTTTCAATATATTATATTTGCCTTAATCCTATTGTCTCCTCTTCTATGGTGTGTGTCTTTTTCCTTACTTTTCCATTTGCATTTTTCTTCATTCATGGTACCTTGTTTGTGTTTAAACTATTTTTCTAAAATCTGTTCCTTTACCTCCATGCAAATTAGACACTGTAAAGTCAACACGGTGAATCGCTTTTTGTGATGCACGTTTGTATTACTTACATGTGATATTTCAAATGGTTTCGTGGATTTTAGTATGGCACAAGATAACTTTGTAAGTCATTGCTAAATATTCCAACCATGCAGGTACCTGGGTATCTACTTTAACTGGAAGATATATGCATGACCTCCTTAAAAAATCATTGCATATAAAATTATTTCTAAATCACAATGGGAATAGACTGCATCCAGCATTGCAATGCACCTTTAGTCAGAATGTGTGTGTTTGATTTCTTTTTCACCCTGTAACACCACAAAAGTAGTAAAAGCTTCCTAACACTATTTGATTTTTTTTCTCACTTAATCACATAGTATGCCAGCATCATTCAATAGTGCAAAATTATCATTTACCTATCAACCGTTGCAAAATTATTCAAAATTCAAAACTGCATTAGAATGATTAAGTGGGAGATGGACTCCAAGACACCTGATAAATTCAGAAGCCTTTTGGTTGAGAGTTAACATTGTGCCCTGCCTTCTAACCAAGAGTGTTCTACTTAGGAGAATGTCATGGACCATTGTTACTATCCAAACAAGCATAACTTAATTGTGCAGATCATTTGAGAGCCATATAATTAAGTAATGCACAAAATGGTAAATCTACATGGAGTGTAATGCTGGATTTACATGGCCTGTTTCAAAATATGCTTTGTTCGTTTTGGTCATTTTGGGCCAGTATGTTAAGGATTATTTTTGGCCAGTCATTGAATCACTAGGAGCACATAAAATTGTGCAAGTCATTGGGAAATCAGTACTTTCAAAAAAAAAGTAACCTTTCAAAGTAACTAGGGGTGGCACAGTGGCACAGCAGTAGAGGTGCTGCCTTACAAGGCCAGAGATCCGGGTTTGATCCTGTCTGCGGGTGCTGTCTGTGCAGAGTTGGTATGCTCTCCCTGTGACTACGTGGGTTTTCCCTAGGTGATCCTGTTTCCTTGCACACACCAAAGACGTACAAGTTTGTAGGTTTATTAGCTTCAGTATAAATTATAAATTGTCCCGTGTGCAGGATACTGCTGGTGTACGGGGATCGTTAGTCGGCGTGGGCCGACGTGCCTTCCATGCTGTATCTCTAAAACTAAACCTAAAACAGCTTCCCATCCCTCACTTTCCGCTGCCCTAACAACTCATTCACAATTAACTATCTCTATAGCTGCTCTCCAAGATTCTTCTGTTTTCTGTGTAGTTTAGAATCATTTATCATTTATCATTTGCTGCTTGTCAAACGTCAACTGTTTTAACACAACTTAGTATCTGTGTATGATAAATTATCTCTTCTGATTGCTTTTAATTTCAAGCTTTGTCGCTAGAATCATTTGTTTGTTATTATTTGTGCGATTTGAAAATACTCTATCCCACCACAGAACTTCGTTGTCATCAAATTCAATTTAAACTTGTATAGATTTTGTATTACTCACCTTTGCCCACACAAAACCATAGAAAATAGTATTAAATAGCTGTCCTTTAAGCAACTATTAACAAACAGGAAGGCTCTAGATTTACAGTTAAGAAAAAAAATGACCTTGTTTATGTTGTCATAAGATTCTTATGTCACAATATTTTTCCTATTTCCACATCTATGCAAATGTAATAGCTTAATGATCACTTCATCAGGTCGATATCCGAAGGTCAGGACTAATGATTGGAAAATTCAATCCGAGCTTTGTAGCCTGGGGAATTTACATTCAATTAAGTAAATCTGGAATAAAACGTTAATATCATTAATGGTGGCTGAAATCACTGGCTTAGTGGTTAAAGACTCTCTAGTTCATTGATGTCCTTCAGAGAAGAAAATCTGCTCTCCTGGCTGAATCAAAAACCCAGTGGCAATGCAGTTGACTCTGTAAATAGTCTTTGGAAATTAGCTAACAAACAAATGTATATTGTCTATAATTCATTTCTGGAGCAATTGCGGGTGACGAATAATGGTCTTGAGGGGATAACTGTATCTAATGAGAGAATCAATGGATAAGATTTTCCTTTTTTTTCATGCCTCCGTGGCCCAATGAAAGTAGATTGACTTGTTAGATTTGAGTAATGCCAAAGAAAATCTGCTGAGGTATTTTCTAGTAAAACTATATAAAACTGAAATACAATTATTTGTGAATTTTACATGTTTGGTATCTAGCTCACTGGGTGGCAGAGGCCCTGTTTCGTTCAAGGTTGCTTTGAAATTTACAGGCTCATTTTTGATACTCCCCCTTAAACTCATGAGGGCTTGTTCACATGCTCCCTTCAAACTCCTTGGGGTTTTGTTACCAATGTTTGCACCATTCCAACATAGGTTCCATGCTATGCATGGTGGATTAATGAAGTTTTACTGTATGGCATTCCCAATGGTAAATCAGATGATGACACACAGTGCTGAAATAACTCAGCGGGTCAGGGAACATCTCTGGCGAACATGGATAGGTGATGATTTGGTCGGGACCCTCTGAAGAAGGGTCGCAACCTGAAACGTCAAGTTACTCTAACAGTTTGTCTTTTATTACAAACTAGCACCTGCAGTTCCTTGTGTCTAAATCAAGTTATGCATTTGTTTTGAGATGGTTCTGCCATTCTTTGATAATTTTTAGACACAAGCTTTCATTTGATCTCATTGTTCTATATGTTTAGCACTGAAGACACTTTCCTTGTTATATTTGTGTTTCTTTTCTAATTCCTGTAGAAGATATTGAGGCCCTTTTGGTCGAAATATATTTGTCAAATTTTCCATAAAAACGAGTTAAATTATATAATTAAGGAGGTGAAATATCCACAAGATTAGACAGGAAGAATAATACATTATAAAGAATAATAATAATACTGGAAATTCAGATCTTAAAATTGAATTTGTGGTCGAGAAAAATGAGGTAATAATCAGGTTGTAGGAAAATATGGATGGTCTGGTTAACGGGCAAATATCAGCGAATAGAATTTAGAGAAATGAGGCACGGCATTTCCAATGAGGTATGGGAATATACAATAAACAGATGGAAAAAAGGGACATAAGTGTATATTTACACATTTTTCAAGATGGCAGGACAGGTCAGTGATGGTTAAAATGGCACATGGGTAAGGGAAAAGTAAATTTGTCATAAATTCTGAGATTTAGAATATAACAGAAAGATGATTATAATGGAACTTTATACAACATCAGCTAGACCACAGCTTGAGTACTGTATGCAGTTTTTGTCACAACTTTGCAGAGAAGGATGCAATTGTACTGTACAGGATACAAAGTAACCTATAGACTTTGTTGGTAGGAATAAACAAAGGCCCCTCACCCCCCCCCCCCCCCACACACACACACATTCTTAGTCATGTGTGTGACCAAACACAAATAATTGTGGAATACATATTTTCTAATTCTGAAAGCGTTACAGGTATATTGGTTTGTACTGTATATATGATTTTTTTTCGCAGTTTATCAAGTGACATGTCTATGTTATGCTGACCATGTTTGTTTCGGGTCAGAGATCAAATATGACTGATCACGTGTGTGACCTCACACGGAAGCATTTTTTTCCATCTCAGTTTTATCTTACAAACTGTGAATTTCAAAAAGCTAGAATGTTCTTATCTTTAGCAGACATGCATTATAGTTCTGTAGGTAGGAAAATATCAATGAATAAAGATTAATCTCTTACAAGAATTTTTTAATGGATTACTTTATGTGATGCCATTGGTCACGTGTGTAACATTATGGTTCACTTTCCAAAGCATGGCCCAATTATATATTTGAAGAATGGTCAGAAGAGCTGCGGTTTCCTTTCATGTAGAAGATGCAGAGGTGAAATTCAATTGAGGCATCTAAAATTATGGTTCTGAAAATAAAGGGCAATGTCAACTTGTTTTAGAGGACAAATTCTATGAGGTTGTCAACCGGTGGTATGGTCACTTCCCGTATCACTTGTGGCGAGGAGCTTTAACATTACAATTTTAAATTGGGCATTTTATTTGAGGGATCTTAAAATTGATTTATTTGATCAATTATTTTAAACACATTGGAAACAATATTGTGAAGTTACCTTTTTTTAAATTCAGTGTGTCCGGTGGAGAACTGTTTGATTTTCTGGCAGAGAAAGAGTCCTTGACAGAAGAGGAGGCAACAGAATTTCTCAAGCAGATTCTTAATGGTGTCCAATACCTCCATTCCAAGTGCATTGCCCATTTTGACCTTAAGGTAAGTCCAGTGTGAAGTTGTCCAAATTTAGTTTATTGTCACGTTTACCGAAGTCCAGTGAAAAATTATTGAGTGTTTTCTTTTTTTTTTAAATGCCCAAAGTGAAAAATAGTTATGCTTAAACTAACAAATATCCATGCACTGAAAACTGTTATGCATGTCTGTTCCCAATAACTGAAAATTGATGCTGGGTATTTTACTTTCCTTCTTACCACATTTTGTCTTCCTGTTTTAAAAGCTAGGAAGGTAAGTGGTTCCTGATTCTGCCTTAGCTGGTCTTTCCTTGAAGCTCTGAATGCTGGGATCTGTAGTTTTACCTTACCTAATGCTGATATTTACACACCGTACTGATGCATAATGAAATTATGTTGGATCATATTTAGCCCACAATTTATCCACAGTAAAATATACGCGCATGCGCACACTCACTCACACTCTCACTTACTCATTAGTTTTAACTTTGATTTTAACTGTAAAGAATTAAGAAGAGACTTATCACTTATCACACTTATTCCAGTTGTAGGTGGGTTTTGTTCTATTCTGACTCGCATTGAGATGGCAGTTGAAAACCTCCAATAAAGAACAAAAAGCTTATATATGTTCCAAGTAAAATTAATTAATTTTGAGAATCAAACTCCTTTTCTAAAACAATGTTGCTCAAGGGTGTTTTTTTTATAACTTTGAGAAAGTGTTTTAAGGTAAACACAAACTAATTATTTTGTTAATTAGACATGGATGAGGTGCGAGATGACTGGAGGGCGGCAAATGTGGTTCCTCTATTTTAGTAGAGCTGCAAGGAAAAGCCCAGGAACAACAGACCAACGAACCTAACATTTGTGTTAAGCCAGGTACTTGAGAGGATTCTGAGGAATAAAATATAGATGCAATTGAATAGATGCAGGCTAATTGGGAATAGTCAGCATGGTTTGTATGTGTCTCACAAATTTGAGTGAGTTTTTGTGAAGAAGTAACCAAGAAGACTGATGAGGATAAGGACATAGAGTTTGCCTATATGGACTTGAGCACTGCCTTTGCACACCACCTGGTAGGCTGTGTGCAAAGTGAGATCCCTTGGAATCCAGGAAGAGCTAGCTGACTGGATACAGAGTTGGCCTCATGGAAGGAAGCAGAGGGTAGTGATGGAAGGTTGTTTTTTGACCGGAGGTTTGTGACTACTAGTGTGCCTCAGGGATCAGATCAGGGACAATTGCTGTTTGTAGTTTATATCAACAATTTGGATGGGAATGAAGCATAATTACTTAGTTTACAGATGACATTAAAGTAGATAGTGAAGACTGTTATCTAAAATTACAGCAGGATCTTGATCAGCTGGACTAGTGGACTGACAAATTACTAATGCATTGTAATGCAGATACATGTAAGATGTTGCATGTTGGGAATTCAAACCAGGCCAGTGGCTTCACAGTGAACGGTAGGGCCCTGTGGAGTGTTGTAGAGCAAAATGCTGGAGTAACTGAGGCAGCAACTCTGGATAGAAGGAATGGATAACGTTTCGGGTCGAGACCCTTCTTCAGACTGATGTCGGGGAGAGGAAGATACATAGATAAGGAAGTGTAAGGTGTGATAACAGGACAAAGGGGCAGGAGATCAAGGAAAATGTAGAATAGATCATTGTTGGCTGGGAGAAGGTAACAACATAGCAAACAGAGATAAAATGTAATCTGAGACAGCAAAGGGCCTGTCCCACCAGCATGCGATTGCATGTGTCTAATGCAACGAAACGTGGTCGCTTGAGGCGTACGGACTCGTGGCGCCAGTTCCACTTCGAACCGCGGAGGCGTATGGAGTTGTGCGGGGCTGGTCCCGACATCATACTCACCAATGAGCTGGGCAGGAAGCGGGCCGACTGAATTTGGACGTCGCGCAGCGTTGGGCAGTGAGGTCATCACGCAATGGCATGCCGGACGGTGAGATCATCGCGCAACGCCACACGCTAGCCGTACGCCGTGGAGACGCAGCGTATGTCCTCAATGCAGCTGCGGGCCGACAGGCCGTTGGCGCGTTGGATTTTTGGACAGTGTCAGTTTTTCGGAGCCCCGCACAACTCCATACAGCTCCGGCGATCGAAGTGGGACAGGCCCCGCGAGGCCATATACGGCTCAAGCGACCACGTTAGGTCGCGCTAGACGCATGCAGTCACATGCTGGTGGGACAGGCCGGAGAACTGTGAAGGGGGAGGGTTGGAGAGAGAGGGAAAGCAAGGGTTACTTGAAGTTAGATAAGTTAATGTTCATACCACTGGGGTGTAAGCTATCCAAGCGAAATATGAGGTGTTGTTCCTGCAATTTGTGCTGGGCCTCACTCTGACAATGGAGGAGGCCCAGGACAGAAAGGTCAGTGTGGGAATGGGAGGGGGAGTATTTAGCAACTGGACTGAGCGTAGGTGTTCAGCGAAACGATTGCCGAGCCTGTGCTTGGTCTCGTCGATATATAGGTGACAACACCTGTAACAGCAGTTACAGTAGATGAGGTTGGAGGAGGTGCAAATGAACCTCTGCAGGTACGTAGTTCCCTTTAAAGTGACATTGCCGGTAGATAGGATTCTGCTGTATTGGCTTTTATCAGTTAGGGTATTGTGTATAGAGGGTAAATCAGCGGGACACGCAGCATCTCTGGTGAGAAGGAATGGGTGACGTTTCGGTTTGAGACCCTTCTTCAGACTGGTTGGAGAGTCAACCACCCCTATTGTGTATAGAGGTTTGGAGAGTTGTACAGGACGTTGGTGGGGCCACATTTGGAGTATAGTGTTTATTTCTGGTCACCCTGCTATATGAAAGATATTGTTAAGTTGGAAAGAGTGCAGGGAAAACTTGCAAAGATGTTGACAGATCTAGAGGTCCTGAGCTACACGGCGAGTTCAGGCAGGCCAGGACTATATTCCATGGAGCACAGGAGGTTGAGGTGTATAAAATCATGAAGCGAATAGATGGGGTGAATACACAGTCATTTTCCCCAGAGTAGGAGAATCGCGAAACAGAGGACATAGGTTTAATGTGTAAGGAGAAAGATTTACTAGTAACCTGATGGCCTTGTCCAAACTTTAAGATTTTCAATCGATGGACATTTTCATATGATTTAGTTGTTATGTATTCAAATCTCCAGGAATACGCAAGGATTGCAATTATTGCAATGTGGATTTTCTGTCCATATAGTTTTCTCACTGTTAGGAATTCTAATTTTTCAATTCTCTTTACTAAATAAATAGGTGTACTACTTTTCACACAATATTTGAGTCAAATTTCACTCCCACAATAAAAAGGTTCCGCCCAATCCCACTGTATTAGTAGTGGAGTTCCATACCATTCCCTCCTTGCCCTACTTTAAGATAATAAAATGTATTAATGGAAAAGTTGGAAATGTTGAATTGAGTGAATTAATCACCTGTTCTGGGGAATACAACGGTGTAATACCTACCACAGTACAGTGATGTGAATGTGGCCCTGCCTTCCCCAACTCTTGAACTCCGTTTAGGAAAGGTTAATGTTAAAATCGCCAAGGTCAACCCTAAATCCACTTTCTCTCTTCACTCAAGATACTGGCCTTTTATTTATCCTGGCCCTTGAAACATAATGTCTACAGCCAATTCAACATATGCAAAGAAATGGGAGCTTGGATAATTTGTTTCCATTCTTATTCAATCTCTTTTTTATTTATGAACAAATTAAGATTTAACTTGTATTGTGGTTTGAACAATGTTGAAAAATACCCGAATCTGATTTGTCTCATTTTTACAAAGTATAATTTACATAGCTGTTCAGTTAGGTGAAATATTTATATTTGTGATATCTGCCAGTTGCTAATAATATGAAATTAAAACCAAGTCCAGAGTAAAAATGTAATTGGTGCAATAATGTAATGCAGGTGTTGAGCACTTGATACCATTGTATAGATTTTCACATTAATTTATGAGGAATAAACGTGCATTAGACGACGCATGTGTTTAAAAGGACATTGCATGGGATTTGTTTGTGTGTTTTGAACTCCAGCCAAATCACCTAAATCAATAGGGAGCTGTAACTCTGCAAATGTTTGTTTTTCCAGTAGTCAGATGATATGTCCTGACATTAAACATCTTGGGACTGCAAAAAGTATTTTTTGACTTCTGCATTATATTAGCTTTCCAAATTGCTCGGGGAAAAAGTGGTCCGCTTAACCAATTGGGAACCAAAACTTGCTTGGTAACCATGCTACCATCTGACAACCACTCTCCTGTTAGGCTGTGAGATGTTTTATGCACCCAGTGTAGGCAGATAATTATTAAACAAAGGCAGTAAGTGCAAACATAGCTCCTACAAAATACTGGCATCTCATTAAAGCCTTGAGATTTTGTTGAGGGGAGTAAATGGATCCTCATTGCAGCCAGTTCTGTCTCTCATACCAGGAAACTGTACATGCAGTAACTATCAAAATGATTAATATGAACAATTCAATTACATTTATCAGATGTTCTATATGAAAGACGTATATGCATATAGTATTTGATTAAATGTATTCAGCAGAATAAATCAAAAGTTCCACCAAAAAGTACTGATAAGAAAGCAGCAATGCAATGAAAGAAAGTAAAGAATGACAGTGATACATTACTGATTGGCAGCACAGGCTTAACAGATGTTTCCTGTTCCAGTGTTCCCACTTGACTGGTAATAAAAATGAAGGGATAACATAGGATTGCCACGTGGTAATTTTTCATCAGTTTGTATAATTCTCCTGATTTAAGTAAACGTATATTGTTGAGCATTGTACCCGAGCTAAGCAATACTTGGGAGATACATTGCATTCAGAAAGTATTCAGACCCCTTCACTTTTTCCACATTTTGTTACATTACAGCCTTATTCTAAAATTGATTAAATTCATTTTTTTTTTAATCCCCATAATAAAAATTACGAAAACAGGTGTCTGGAGCACTGGAGCAGGTTTTCATCAAGGATCTTTTGGTACTTTGCTCCGTTCATCTTTCCCTCGATCCTGACTAGTCTCCCAGTTCCTGCCGCTGAAATAAATCCCCACAGCCTGATGCTGCCACCACCATGCTTCACCCTAGGAATGGTATTGACCAGGTGATGAATGGTGCCTGGTTTCCTCCAGACGCGACACTTGGCATTCAGGCCAAAGAGTTCAATCTTGGTTTTATCAGACCAGAGAATCTTGTTTCTCATGCCTTTTGGCAAACTCCAAGCGGGCCTTTTACTGAGGAGTGGCTTCCGTCTGGACACTCTACCATAAAGGCCTGATTGGTGGAGTGCTGCAGATATAGTTGTCGTTCTGGAAGGTTCTCCCATCTCCACAGAGGAACTCTGTCAGAGTGACCATCGGGTTCTTGATCACCTCCCTGACGAAGGCCCTTCTCCCCCGATTGCTCAGTTTGGCCAGGCGGCCAGCTCTATGAAGAGCCCTGGTGGTTCCAAAGTTCTTCCATTTAAGAATGACGGAGGCCAGTGTGCTCTTCGGGACCCAAAATGCTGCAGAAATTGTTTCATACCCTTCCCCAGATCCGTGTCTCGACACAATCCTGTCTTGGAGATCTACGGACAATTCCTTCATCTTCATATTTTGGTTTTTGCACTGACATGCACTGTCAACTGTGGGACCTTATATAGACAGGTGTATGCCTTTCCAAATCATATGCAATCAATTTAATTTACCACTGGTGGACTCCAAGTTGTAGAAACATCTCGAGGATAATCAATGGAAAGAGGATGAACCAAAGCTAAATTTTGAGTGTCATGGCAAAGAGTCCGAATACTTATATAAAGCGATATTTCAGTTATTTATTTTTAATTACTTTGTAAAAATTTCTAAACACTTGTTTTTGCTTCTTCATTCTGGGGTATTGTGTGTAGATGGATGAATTTAATCCATTTTTAAATAAGGCTGTAACCTAACAAAACGTGGAAAAAGTGAAGGAGCCTGAATACTTTCTGAATGCACTGTATATGTTCAGTCTGTGTTTGATTGGGTTTCACTCACAGTTTGACATTTGAATTGGTATTGATGAGGGAAGGCCAGAGTTTTTGTTTGCTATTCAGCGATCTTTGCTGTATTGCATTTTCTTGGGATGATACAGACTTTGTTCATTCAAAGATGGTGGTTTGGGGGAAGTGGTTCCACCTTCACTGGAACCATATTCTTGCTGCGGTTACCATGTTTAATGTAGGTGAAGCCAAAGGGAAGATCAGTAAGGCAAAAAAATGTTAAGCATGCTTTATACATAGTCACTCTGGATTTTATAACTGAGCAAACACAGCAATAGCAATCCTTCTAAGAGTTGTACAAATTATACCTTGTACCACTAAACAAGCAATCTTAGAGTAGTAGAGAACTATAATGTAAAGTAATTAACTAAATCGTTCTCTTTACATTCGATTAAACTGTTATTTTTTTAAGCAAGTTATTTTTATGTTAAATAACAATATTATCTAAACAATTGCAGGCATTATTTTAATCCCAAATGCTGCTCTTGTTCTATTCATTAGTGGAAGCAAGTTTGTGCTTGAATTTTTTCCAGAACCTTTTTCTTTTTTATAGCCTGAAAATATTATGTTGCTGGATAAAAAGTCACGCAAACCTCGGATTAAGCTCATTGACTTTGGTTTGGCACATGAAATCGATTTTGGGCATGAATTTAAAAACATCTTTGGAACTCCAGAGTTTGTTGGTAGGTATTTTTAAAAGGCCAATCTGACAACAGCTTGATCTTTTCTCTGGTTATAGTGATAACATTTTTCAATACTTTGAGATCGATACATTTATTTTGTAAAATTATTGTATGTCTGTTCCTCCGTGTTCTGTTTGTAGGAGGTGGGGATGGGCAAGTGGAGTTTATGGTATGTGTGTGCATGCTGAAATTACCCCATAAATGGGGATTCGCATAATAGCATGGAAGAGAATAACTTGGTCTGGGATTCACTAAATTAGGGTGATAACAAAATTTGCAATTATGAAGAATTGAGTGTATAGACCAGGGGAGCAATTAAGATTGCCCACTACACGCTAGTTCCAGAAATAGTGTCAGTTCTGATTTATACAATCTTTTTCCACTCATACTCATATTGGGGGAATACACTTATTTTGTACTTGGCAGCAAAGGTTGTACCAAGCTTCAAGTTTTAAAGATCTGAGGCTATGCCCTTCCTAACTTCTGCCGTGAATATACGTTCACAACCAGACCCCTTCAATTTTGATCACTCAGACATACAGTGTAATTTGTCAGCCAATTCTGAAATGAAGGGCTGCTCAATTTATTCTTATAAATTTAACCTTGCACATTCTGTTGGAAGGTTAATTGTGACAGGCTACCTGGTCACTCTTCTACATTCTCTCGACCCGAAACGTTGCCTATCTCCTTCGCTTCTTGGATGCTGCTGCACCCGCTGAGTTTCTCCAGCTTTTTGTGTAACCCTCGATTCTCCAGCATCTGCAGTTCCTTCTTTAACACTTTGTCTACATTCTGCTGCTTCTTTCAAGCTAATTGCATTTTTATTCAGAGACACCTGCGTTTAAGTTTCTCCCCTATTGTTTCCTCCTGGAATCTACTATAATAACAAAATGATATGCCCTTAAAGTTGATTGACTAACCATGCCAGCTACATTCTTACCCAGTTCATGAAAATATATGACGAACAGGGGTGCACCAATCCCTGTAGCACATTGCTGGTCACAGACCTCTAGTCTGAAAAACAACTCTTCCACGACCACCCTCTGATCCTACCATCAAGCAAATTTTATATCCAGTTTGCTGGTTTATCCTGAAATCCATGTGATTTCAGCCCAGCTTACCATATGGGACACTGTCTACATGGATCACAGCAAGGCCTTAGACAATGTCTACCATCCTGCCCCCGTCAATCCTCTTGACCACCTCTTCATATAAACTCTTATCAGATTAGTAGGACATAATTTCCCACACAAAAGCTATGCTGACTAACCCTAATCAGTCCTTATCTTTCAATGTTGTTAGTTCCTGTCTCTCAGAATCCCCTCTAGTAGGTGATGTTAAGTTCACCGGCACAACTTTTTTAACGTGGATATGTTTCAAAATTCACAGTTCACTTCTCTGAATTCTTTGATTTCCATGATTTTCCCCACAGTAGATACATACGAGAAATTTGTTCACTTCTACACAGTTGTCATTTTTGGGCATTTAACTTTCCCAGTATAGACTGGAACTGTCATTGTGCCAAGAACTTAGACGTAGTGAAATTTATCAAATGTGTTCAGGAAAGTTTCCTCAGTAAATATGTAACAGGCCATGTACATGGGAGAGGCCAAAGCTTGATCTACTCTTAGGAAATTATGGAGGGCAAGTGACTGAAGTGCCCATTAGCGAGCATTTGGGGACCCATGACCACTGTTCTATTAGTTTTTAAAAAGTTATGGATAAAGACCGGGCAATCCCACAAGTTAAAATTCTGAATTGGGGCAAGGCATACTTTGATAGATTTAGACAGGAACTTGCTCAAGTTGTTGGGAGGAGGTTGTTTGTACGCAAAGGAACGTACAGGCAACTGGATACTTTTAAAACATCAGACGATTTCCGGGCATGCATTAGCGTACGGTTGCTTTAGTTTAAAACCAAAGTATTGTGCTATTTTGGTATCTTTTTAAACGTAAAGTAAATTGAAATGATCTGGATCTAAATGGAAAATAGGTGGCTTTGCAGTTGGCTTAATGTTCTTTTGTTCAGAATAACAGCTGTAAAAGGGCATTAATTTTAAGTTTGTTTCATGCAATCTGAATAATTTCAAATTGAAAGAAATCATTGAGCATGAAGCAAACAGTGGAACAATCGCAACAGCTACACTAAAACAATATTTAAAGACCTCTAACTTTGGAGCAGCTGTAAAACAAAAACATTGCATCGAGTAAATTCCAATTGTTCTTGAGTTAGGTGGTGATGACCCTATTAACCTCTATAGGGTATCAATTGATGTGCGAACAAAATATTTCATCTTTATTAACACTCGAGTAACTTAAACGTGCAGGTAAACCATTGAGTTCTAATAACTTCTCATTTATTTTACAATTTCAACTTCTTCAACTAAATCAAAAAACTCATGACTTGGTCGCTGATATTACCCGTATGAATGAATTGGCCAGATTCACTCCGTTGGTCAGGGGTTGTCTGAGTTTTGAAATGGGGTCCCATCTTGCGGTGGATGTTCCCGGGTGCTGATGTCTCGGACTGCAGGGGGTGGAAATCGCCATCAAAACATGGTGGGGGACACAATTTCTTGGTGGCCGCGCACACACGCACGCGCGCTTCGGCTGTGGGCCCTGTGGACTGTAACATCGGGAGCTGAGCTGGTTGGTGACCGACTCCGAACTCCAACGCATTCCCCAGACGCCTCGCCGCCCCCTCCCTCCCCCCCCCCCCCCCCCCCCGGGCATTTCCGCCCATGTCAGACTGCCCTTTTTATAAATACCATTTTTCCTTCAATCTTTGTCTCAACCAAGGCTCACATGACTATGAAGTCAATCAATTTAAGTTGTCACTCCTCCAAGGGCTGAATAAATAAACCACATCTTTGTTCCTTATCAGGCTATAGAGTTCTTAATTGCATTGTTTCTTCATATCTCCTTCTCATTATAGTTATTTTGCAAAATGTCTGTTTCAGGCACCTTATCTTCTCAAGGCCCACGCTGCATAGCCATGAAGTTACCTTCAGCTCTGCTCTCACCAGATGTCAATTGTGTGACCATTTTCACTGTGCTGCTTTGTTCTCCTGGCTCCAGCATTTTGCTCTGTCTCTCTCTAGCTCCTAGTATACTCCTAAAGCCTGTCGGGATACTTGACATCCTGTCCCTGGGAAAGGGTGTTAGGGAAAACTGACCCATGTAGGATTATCGTAGCCAGAGGAGGTAATGAGATGTTCTAGCAGCAAAATATCTAAAATGGGGGGAAATCAATTCCTTTGGCCATACGAGCAAGACTTTTTAATTATTTAATTTTATGTTATAGCGCCAGAAATAGTAAACTATGAACCTCTTGGCCTGGAGGCTGATATGTGGTGAGTAAAATATAAACTGAGCCATTGAATGGATTGTTCAAGCACACATTTGCAGATATATAACAGCACTGTTCTCTTGAATTTCAGGAGTATTGGAGTCATAACTTACATTCTGTAAGTATTATAATTTTAACAATTGTTCATTTTTTCATGGTAGAAAGTTATTCTGGTAGTCTTTGTCAAGTACTTGGCAAGTTGGCTTTCACTTGCAGGAACAGTAGCTTGTTTGGTGTTATCACGACATTAGTACTCAGTGCATCTGAAAAATGCCTTGTTTTACTATATATTCCTGGGGGATAGTTTTTCTGAAGTGTTGCATTAAAATCTGAAAAAAGACAATGCAAATTGCTTTTGGAGTGCTGAGATGTTGTTTTCTTATATGTAATTGCTTAGAGGTCTAAATCAATGGGATTGCTCCAAGAATAATTAAATCTTAAAAAGTTGCACTAAGCCTTGGAGATTTATGGTCACAAAGCACAAATAATGATCCAGCTTCTCTTTCATGTAAGTTGGAGGTTATGGGTATCCCCTTACAAATCGGCCCATTGTTTTCCTTTGTTATTTGAGGGAAGGAGGGAGAGTTGGATAGTGATGCATGCCAACACAGTGGAAAGGCTACTTGAATTTCGTATCTGAAATGTGGAACGTACAAGGATCAATTGGTAAAAAAAATCTGAGAACATTGCAAAGATAAAATCAAATTACCTTAATTAAAAGCTGATTATGGGAATTTCCAAAAAATAATGGTTTTATTAACACAAGGAGGCTGAAATTAATTCCACTGATAAGGGATTAACAATTTACCATAATGTTATTTTCATAAGCAATTTAGAGGTTTCCATTGGCCTGTGTCAAACCCATGTGGGGGGGGGGGATTTCTGTTTGTAGTCCTGGTGGTATTGGGCTCAATCCTGTGGTATTTGTTTTATGAGAAATTAGTTAACTATGGAACTTTTTTGAACAGCTATTTCATGCATATGACATTGTTCTGAAGTTTCTGTCATTCTCTTTTAATTAGCTTGAGTGGTGCATCACCATTCTTGGGTGACAGCAAACAAGAAACGTTAGCCAATGTTTCAGCTGTGAACTATGAATTCGATGAGGAATTTTTCAAGAATACTAGTGGCTTGGCAAAAGACTTTATCCAGAAACTACTTGTGAAAGATCCCAAGTATGTCTCCAATACCCTTTCCAAAATGTTACTTCAGTGAACTTTAATATTCTTTACATGTTAAACACATATTATTTGATGATACTCAGTCACTTCGAGTATAAGAGCTGTGAAAGTTGCTGTCTACCAAAGTAGTTGATCTTAGTTCGACCTGAAATTGTCCTCTCATTCTCTGGGTTTGAGGGGGAAATATCTCTCCTGGTTTCTGTTTCTGACTGCAGTTCATTGTGTGGTTTGGGTAAGATAAGTTGTAAAATTCTGTATTGCTGACATACCGATACCCAAGTCCAACGATCATTGAAAAACAAGTCTGGTCCATCTTCCAGTTTTCCCCATTATTAATTTCATGGAATAAATGGAGACTAGTGTAGAACAATTACCCAGTTTTATGTCATTGAAGAAATAATATATGTCAAATGAGCATCATAGGTTATAATTCTCATCCTTGCAAAAGAAAGTGAGATTAACCACAATGCTCAATATAGACGTACAAATTATTGAATGAAGATCAAGTCTCCCCATGTTTCACTATATTTCACAATTGCATTTCAGTGTTAAAAACATGTGCCACAATTTTTTTTTTTAAGACTTAACGAAGCTTTCACTTCTATGATGATTTTGCTAAACTGAACTCTTTGTCATTGTTCACATGTTCAGCTATGCCAATGATCGCCAAGGGTATTCTAACTGCTTATTTGTGGTCATAAGACAGCCTAAGCAGGTGATTCCATTGTCATTTTAACATTCAGAACCAAGCTGTGCCAAGCTATGGATTAATAAAAATAATAAAAATCAGTTTCCATACTACACTCCTAAGTACAGAAAGAACTATCTAAAATTGGGTGAAGGGAAGAATAACAAATATTTCCATTTTCACAGCATGCACCACACGTTATTTATTTATTTATTTATTGCTTTATTAAGGATCATTTTTGTGTATTATGACATTTGAAGTACTGTTTTGAACAAAAAAACTAAAATACTCACAAGAGTCTGGCAAAGACATTGGGTTGAAAGGTTAGTTTAAGTAGTAGGATTTGTTTTCATAAGATTGTTGCAGTATTTTCAACAATTCTGCATTCTACCTTTGTCTCTAACAGGAAAAGAATGACAATACAAGATAGCTTGCAGCACCCATGGATCAAGGTGTGCTTTTCTATAAGTATTTAAGACTTTGGCTTAACACACAAAAGGAGAGAATGCATAACACATCTTAAATCAATTCTTTGAATACATTATTATACCTAAGTTTAAAGTAAATGATTGGAAAGTATCTATTTTCTAAATAAAACCAAAGAAATTATCTTTTAAGAAAAAAGGTGATTTAAAATTTGGAATTAGTTATTTTTCCAGTGGAACAATGTGTGATTTAAAAATATATATATTATTGTTATTATTAGAACTGTCTTAAATTACCCCCAAAATCAAAATTTAGATGGTTACACCTTTCCCACCTACTCTGCATTTAATCCATCAAAATTATTGCCTTCTATCATGCAAGAGTAAGCTGGGAAGATAACTAACCAAATACAGTGGTACATTTCTAAAGAATGTTCCAGCAATATTTATTTTAGAACAATAAATGTTGGAATAAGAGTTTCTGGCCTTTCTGTTGCATTGGAATCTAAAATACTAATTGTGCAATATCAATGGCATATTTCACATGTTTCAAAGCAAGATTGCAAGATAATAATAATAATATAAATGGAAATATAAAAAATGTGTGTATGGAAATAAATTATAAAGAAGCAATACTGTTTAGCCAGGATTTCCAAAAAATCAAATTGAATGTTGGTATTTTTAGCATGGATTATTTCTGTTTAGCCAAGCCTGGCATGTGCATGCTGCAGCAATAGGTTTGTGGGATAGGTATATCTTGATTGGGGTTGGGTGCATTAGTTCTCATCAGGTCTTGAACCTTCCGAGCAAGCTTGGATATTTTAAGAGGAAGAAAGACATGAATGTTTCTTCCTACACCTTGCAGTGAATCTACAGAAGAATTGCTTTGATATATTCATAATCATACAGCACGGAATCTGGTCCGTTGGTCCAACCCGTCCATGCCCACCAAGATGCCCCATCTAAGCTAGTTTCATTTACCCGCATTAGGCCCATATCCCCTCTAAAACCTTTCTATCCATGTACCTGTACAAATATTGTCATGAAATGTTATTGGTGATGATTATACATCAGTTTAATATGTCTAATGACAGCTTTGCTTTATTGACTGAGGGGAAAAGCTGTTTCAATGATGATCCAGGCCTACAGTTGCACAGGAATTACAATACTTGTGTGTTTATTTCCATCTCATAAATGCTGGGATGTAATTACTTTTATTCATGACATTTCAGCCAAAGGACAGTCAGCAGGCTCTCAGCAGAAAAGCGTCTGCTGTAAATATGGAGAAGTTCAAAAAGTTTGCAGCCCGCAGGAAATGGAAGGTATGTGGATTTCACTAATATTCATTATTTACAGAACCATATTCGGTCACTCCACTCAGAACTGAATACAAATTGACAGGAATACCGATCAGGTCATTTTGCCCATTCTTTTTCTAGTAATAAAGGGAAAGGTACAAGGAAGGCTATGAACAATAGAAAGTACAGACAGACATTGCATGGGGATAAAGGGAAAGTTATTTCAAAATGTAGTTGTTTCAGAATTCAATGGTCAGACAATATCCAATATTTTTAATAAAAGAAAGAGCAAACTCATTTATATCTCCAAGTGTGTCTAAGATCAATAAAGTTTTGAAGTGTAACTTGAGGCTAGGCATTTGGACCTATTTTGACAATAAATGGGTTAATTAGATATGAAAATGTAACCTTGCATGGAGCTTGTACAATATGAATTCTTCTTTGCTAATTTGAAAACAAAACTCTAAAGATCATTGAAATTAAGATCAGCAAAAACAAGATAAACATTCATAAAATCATTTTTAGCAAGCGATTGACATGTGAAGTTGATTGCTCATATAAATAGTACAGCAATAAATGAAACAAAGTGATGTTGATTAATAAATGAGATTCACTGATAAGATATAATAGTGTAATGAGGTGCTGCTTTATAAATAAATGCATGGAAGATGCAATATAATGTGGATAAATGTGAGGTTATCCACTTTGGTGGCAAGAACGGGAAGGCAGATTATTATCTGTATGGTGTCAAATTAGGAAAAGGGGAAGGTACAACGAGACCTGGGTGTCCTTGTACATCAGTCACTGAAAGTCCGCATGCAGGTACAGCAGGCAGTGAAGAAAGCCAATGGCATGTTGGCCTTCATTGCGAGAGCGTTTAAGTTTAGGAGCAAGGAGGTCCAACTGCATTTGTACAGGGCCATGGTGAGACCACACCTAGAATATTGTGTGCAATTTTGGTATTGACATTATTGCTATTAAGCGAGTGCTGCATAGGTTCACCAGGTTAATTCCCGGGATGGTGGGACTGACATATGAAAGAATGGGTTGACTGGGCTTGTATTCACTGGAATTTAGAAGGATGAGAGGATATCTTATAGAAACATTTAAATTCTTAAAGGACTGGACAGGCTAGATGCAGGAAACATGTTCCCGATGTTGGGGGAGTGCAGAACTAGGGGGTCACAGTTTAAGAATAAGAGGTAGGCCATTTAGGACTGAGATGAGGAAAAGGTTCATCCAGAGAGTTGTGAATCTGTGGAAATCTGTCACAGAGGCAGTGGAGGCTAATTCAAAACTCTTTAGATTCTGGAGTAGTTCCTGAGGATTGGCGGGTAGCAAACGTAACACCTCTTTTTAAGAAGGGAGGGAGAGAGAAAACGGGGAATTACAGTCCAGTTAGTCTAATATCGGTAGTGGGGAAACTGCTAGAGTCAGTTATTAAAGATGGGATAGCAGCACATTTGGAAAGTGGTGAAATTATTGGACAAAGTCAGCATGGATTTACGAAAGGCAAATCATGTCCGACGAATCTTGTGGAATTTTTCGAGGATGTAACTAGTAGCGTGGATAGGGGAGAACCAGGGGATGTGGTGTATCTGGACTTCCAGAAGGCTTTCGACAAGGTCCCACATAAGAGATTAGTATACAAACTTAAAGCATATGGCATTGGGGGTTCAGTATTGATGTGGATAGAGAACTGGCTGGCAAACAGGAAGCAAAGAGTAGGAGTAAACGGGTCCTTTTCAGAATGGCAGGCAGTAACTAGTGGGGTACCGCAAGGCTCAGTCCTGGGACCCCAGCTATTTACAATATATATTAATGATCTGGATTAGGGAATTGAAAGCAATATCTCCAAGTTTGCAGATGACACTAAGCTGGGGGGCAGTGTTAGCTGTGAGGAGGATGCTAGGAGACTGCAAGGAGTCTTGGATAGGCTGGGTGAGTGGGCAAATGTTTGGCAGATGCAGTATAATGTGGATAAATGTGAGGTTATCCACTTTGGTGGCAAAAATAGGAAAGCAGACCATTATCTAAATAGTGGCCGATTAGGAAAAGGGGAGATGCAGTGAGACCTGGGTGTCATGGTACACCAGTCATTGAAAGTAGGCATGCAGGTGCAGCAGGCAGTGAAGAAAGCGAATGGTATGTTAGCATTCATAGCAAAAGGATAGGAGCAGGGAGGTACTACTGCAGTTGTACAGGGTCTTGGTGAGACCATACCTGGAGTATTGCGTACAGTTTTGGTCTCCAGATCTGAGGAAGGACATTATTGCCATAGAGGGAGTGCAGAGAAGGTTCAGCAGACTGATTCCTGGGATATCAGGACTGTCTTATGAAGAAAGACTGGATAGACTTGGTTTATACTCTCTAGAATTTAGGAGATGGAGAGGGGATCTTATAGAAACTTACAAAATTCTTAAGGGGTTGGATAGGCTAGATGCAGGAAGATTGTTCCCGATGTTGGGGAAGTCCAGGACAAGGGGTCACAGCTTAAGGATAAGGGGGAAATCCTTTAAGACCGAGATGAGAAATACTTTTTTCACACAGAGTGTGGTGAGTCTCTGGAACTCTCTGCCACAGAGGGTAGTTGAGGCCAGTTCATTGGCTATATTTAAGAGGGAGTTAGATGTGGCCCTTGTGGCTAAGGGGATCAGAGGGTATGGAGAGAAGGCAGGTATGGGATACTGAGTTGGATGATCAGCCATGATCATATTGAATGGCGTTGCAGGCTCGAAGGGCAGAATGGCCTACTCCTGCACCTAATTTCTATGTTTCTATGTAATTCACTGAATGTCTTCAAGAGAGAGTTAGATTTAGATCTTGGGATATGGGGGGAAAAGCAGGAACGGGGTATTGATTTTTGATGATCGGTCATGATCATAGTGAATATCCGCAGAAAAATCGCCTGTGGGAAAGGCCAGTTAAGCTTTTAACCCCTGTGGCCAAAATAAGGCCTGTAAATTTAAAGCTGCCTGTAACATTCCATCTATTTGGAATTCATTCCATGTCCCACTGTTGTTGATTAGTTGACTAGTTGATTATTTGTGTGAAATGAAAGTTCTCAATGTGTTCAATTGAAACTTTGCTGCCAAGTTAATTTGTTAAATTGTTAAATGATTTCTTTAGCAATCAGTAAGGCTAATATCACTATGCCAACGGCTATCAAGATCATTCCTTTCTCGGAGCAACATGAGTGTTGCTAGGAGTGAGGACACTTTGGTAAGTACCTGAACAAAAATCAATTCAGCAGCTGAGGACTTGGTTTCTTTTTGTGATGCTGAGAAATAAGAAGAATTGTGTATTTGTATTCTAGCTATAGTTCGGGGCAGTCTGCTGTTTCTCTCTGGCTTATTCATGGTTCACTGTGCCATACAACCCAAGACTATCGTCCAGTAAAAAGGGATAGAAAATAAACAAACAACTATGTTTTTAACTTTCTTCTTCCATTTTGTTTCCCTATCGTTGAAAAAGCATCGCTTTTGCAATATTGACTCCTTTGATGCTGCTCATCCACCATAATTCAGGAGACTGATTTCACTGACATTATGGTTTATCTGCAACCCAAAACCACGTACTAATCACAGATTAGCGACTGAGTTGAAAGGAGGAGCACTGCATAGTTTTCAGGTTATGAAAACACTCTGTGTTGACCCAGGTTCTGCATCAAATTGAACTTCTCCGAAACTAATTGTGACTTTTTTTTACCATTGCTGAACACATATTGGTGTATCCAAACTAACCCACCTTCAAACCTCTGCTAATCATAATACCAGCTAGTACAGAACAGATCAGGTTCAACCTAGGTTCATGGAAGCCTGTACTGTTTAATTGCACAACAGATTAACATGCTGATAAAGCTGGGACGTACATGAATTTTGACAATGATGCTGAAGAGCTAAGGCTCGACATGATTCCACCAGTCTCGCTTAAAAAGTATTAATTTAAAAAATGTAATTACGTTTGATTTCCATGATTCCGAATTGTTGGCAGATCTATATATAAATTATAGATAGACACAAAAAGCTGGAGTAACTCAGCGGGTGAGACAGCATCTCTGGAGAAAAGGAATAGGTGACGTATCGTATTGACCCGCAACGTCACCTATTCATTTTCTCCAGAGATGCTGCCTCACCCGCTGAGTTACTCCAACTTTTTGTGTCTTCAGTTTAAAACACCATCTGCAGTTCCTTCCTACACATTATGTATAAAATATGTTGCTTTTGAAAATAGCATAAACATTCTTGCTTCCTCCCCCATGTGTTCAGTAGACTGGTTGACTTCCAAAAGTGATTGTTTGTTTCTCTCCTCCTGATAAGGATGAAGAGGATTCTTTTGTGATGAAAGCAATTATTCATGCCATCAATGATGATAATGTTCCAGGCCTACAACATCTCCTTGGATCTCTTGCCAACTATGACATAAACCAGGCCAACAAGGTAACTTACATCCTTTGATATATCTTGTTAATGCCTCAATAATTATTTCCTTTCCAGTTTTGGGAATAGGGCATTACTTTAGTGCTAATAACATATTTTAACAATTTTAAAAGTACTGTTATAATTTATAAAACACTTGTAGAACATAGATTTGTAACTTAAAGTGAGTATAGAATCTAAGATGATACAAAACCAAATTTGCCACATTGTGTATGCTTAAAATAAAAATATTTTGTTTCGCTAGCATAACTAGAGTTTAACGGAGATGACTGTGAAGTGTTGCATTTTGAGGAATCAAACCAGGACAGAACCTTGACAGTGAACGGTAGGGAACTGGGAGTGATGCAGCGCAGAAGGATCTTGGAGTACAGGTGCTAAAGTATTCCCTAAAAATACTTTTCCAAGGTAGATAGGATGGTAAAGCAGGCTTTAGCACATTGGCTTTCATCAATCAGGATACTGAGTATAGAAGATGGGATGTTATGTTACAATTGCATAAGACATTGGTGAGGTCGCATTTGGAGTATTGTATTCAATTTTGGTCATCCTGCTATAGGAAGGATGTCATTATGCTGCAAAAAGTGCAGAGAAGGTTTATGAGGATGTTGCCAGGACTTGGGTGGCTGAGCTATAATGGAAGGCTGTATAGGCTAGGACTTTACTCCTTTGAGCACAGAGGGTGCTGGGTGTATGGAATGAGCTGCGTGAGAGATAGTTGAGGCAGGTATTATAACAGCATTTAAAGGCATTTAGACAGGTACATGGACAGGAAACGTTTCGAGGAATATGACCAAACGTGGACAAATGAGACTAACTTAGATGGGCATCTTGGTCAGCATGGACGAAGTAGACCCATGGATCTGTTTATGTGCTGTATAACTATGACTTGCCTAACATAACAATCATTTACATTATGATGGTAATTGGAGTTATGTAAAAAAATCAAAAAATCTTCAATAGTTTTGAACTTGGATACTTTGCATCGAAGAAAGTTTGCATTAATATGAGGACGTGCCACTTGCTGTAGTTGTGTAGTTTATACTGGATTGCCAGTTAAATAACTTAACAGGTCGCTTTCCATTCAAACAAATATTTGTTTGCGTTATTTTACAATAGTTTCATAAAACCAACCACAATTGTTACCTCTCTTAATTCACAACTTTTTCCCAAATCTATCAAGAGGAGCTATTTGACTTTCAGTATGATGAGTAGTATGGGAAACATAGAAAATAGGTGCAGGAGTAGGCCCTTCGGCCCTTCGGCCCTTCGGCCATCCAATATGATCATGGCTGATCATCCAACTCAGTATCCTGTACATGCCTTCTCTCCATACCCCCTGATCCCTTTAGCCACAAGGGCCACATCTAACTCCCTCTTAAATATAGCCAATGAACTGGCCTCAACTACCTTCTGTGGCAGAGAATTCCACAGAATAACCACTCTTTGTGTGAAAAAAGATTTTTCTCGGTCCTAAAAGACTTTCCCCTTATCCTTAAACTGTGACCCCTTGTTCTGGACTTCCCCAACATCGGGAACAATCTTCCTGCATCTAGCCTGTCCAACCCCTTTTGTAAGTCTCTATAAGATCCCTCCTCAATCTTCTAAATTCCAACGAGTACAAGCCGAGTCTATCCAGTCTTTCTTCATATGGAAGTCCTGCCATCCCAGGAAGCAGTCTGGTGAACCTTCTCTGTACTCCCTCTATGGCAAGAATGTATTTCTTGCCATAGAGGGAACTTGGAGTAGGAGGTGCCCTCATCCACAGTTACATTGCTTTGGGTTTCAAATATGGCATTACCAACCAAATACCTATAAGAAGGGTCTCGACCTGATACCTGATATGTCACCCATTCCTTCTCTCCGGAGATGCTGCCTGTCCCACTGAGTTACTCCAGCCTTTTGTATGTAGGTACAGTGTGCTTTGGTTGGCAAAATATTTTTTAATGAAAGCTGATGATTGCCAGGTTTGCAATTTTAAACTGTCTTTCAAGATAAAATCAACAAAGCCACCCAGTACATGATCCAGATTCCAAAGCCTGTGAATGTTTGAACCAGCTTAATGATTATATTGAAAATATGCATCTTGTTTAATTATGTAGATTTAACAGATCAATGGTAGCACAAAGTAAAGAGTAAATGCGAGTTTGTGTAAAGGTGAAACCGAATTATTGACCAGTGAAGGCAGTTTGTGACTGTACATATTTGCTTCTCATGCTATATTACTGCTACTTAATGCTTCTGATGGTGACTTATTTGGCTTAGATCATTGAACCAGAAAATGATGAACTACAGTCCCAAGATTCGCTAACAAACAGTCCAGAAAGATCGTCTTTGTGCTGAGGATACCCTTCACTGTGCTACGTGCAATTGGGTCATTGTTACCATAGAGTAATAGAGTGATACAGTGTGGAAACAGGCCCTTCGGCCCAACTTGCCCACACCGGCCAACATGTCCCAGCTACACTAGTCCCACTTGCCTGCACTTGGTCCATATCCCTCCAAACCTGTCCTATCCTTGTACCTGTCTAAATGTTTCTTACATATTGGGATAATCCCTGTGTCAGATGAGCCCTACCAGTGCTCAATTTAGTCCATTTAAAAGTCACAAGAGTATGAAATAAGAACCTGCTTTGGATAAGTATATCTAGGAATTATTATAGCCATTGCAGTAGCACTGAGAACTAAACTAGTCATTTGTGACTAAGAGTGCATTTAGCTATGGGGAAGCAGTTGAATGAGAGGATGCAATTCTTTACTTGTGTGATTGGTTATCATATTAACGAAGGAAGTTTTTAAACCCTAGTATTTTGCATTAAAATATCCATGTCCAGTGTGGCTAATGATTGTAATGTTGGAGATAAAATGGCCTTGGAACCTAAGAGATAACTGCAAAGGTAAGGAGGAGCAAGAGTCTCCAAATAATCATTCTGTAAAATAATATAATACAAGGTTATTAAACCCACACATTTAAACCCCTGAGAACATCACAGTGAATCATTAAGTTTTAGGAGGATATTTGTGACGTGTTGAAAGTGGCAACAGTGTGCCTATGGCGGAAGTAGGTATTAAGACAGGTTACAACATGCAGGATGAGTCAACAATAGCTTCCTTGTAAAGCACATTTTCTGCAAATGCTGTTCCTATGACAACTGGTATTCCTCCATCTTTAGTTACTGACATGTATTTACCAGTGACCGAGTGCCCTGTGCCCCCAGTATGGCTTTGCTAACCTTGCATCTCCCTGTTGCTAAGAGCAAAGATACAGTGTGATTCCCACAAGGAAACTTTTGTGGTTTGTCTTGAAGTAAATGAAAATAAATAAATGCTATGATCAAAGGCAAAGATTTTGATCTTCTGGGTGTTCACCTGGAACCAGGAGTCATTTTTGCACATCTGGAAACTACTCCGGTGGATAAGATGCAGTTATCCCAGATGTGTGGAATTATGTTGAAATAATATTCACAGAGTGAATTTTCAGGAAGGGTTACTTACTGCATTTATATTTACTTGCATGTCCTTGGCTCTGCAAGATCACTTGCAGCATACAGCTAATTAGCACAGTGCATGCTCCACCCTGAATGTTGTTTTTTTGTTTCTGTCACACGCAAAAAGACACTTACAAGGGGATAGCTGGAAAATGGCTGAAAATAACCTTTTTTGTACCAGATCAAACATACTTTAAATTTTCAACATATGTCAAAAGTGTTTACTTGTCATATGTACTGGTAATGCAACAATGATGTTCATACGCTGCAACTCTACAGGTTCATTAATTCAAATCACACAGGCAAATATATAATAATCAATTATAAAAAAATAATCAGTTATAAAAGGTAAACAGACCATAACAATGTAAAATTAAAGTTTGTTGTGCAACCAAAACAAAGTCCACAGTAATTCATAGTTGCTGAGGTAGTGGTTAGTGTTGAACAGTGTTCAAGAAGCTCATGGTTGCTGGGAAGAAGCTGTTCTTGAATCTGTAGGTCCCGGATTTTGGGCTCCTGTATCTTCTTCCCAGTGGTATGGGTGAGCGTGACCAGGATCTTTGATTATATTTGCTGCCTTTTTGAGGCCTGTAGATCCCTTTGACAGCGGGGAGGTAAATACCTGTTACTGAGTTACTGAGCCAGGCCATGATACTTAAGGGGCTGCTTAATCAGTATGCTTAAGCGGCTGTCCCGCATGGACGACATAATCCGCGAGTTCTGGCGAGTTTGCCCTCGACACATTCTCGCAGCATGGTCGACACAAGGCCGTAGGAGGTCTTCGTAATTCTCCTTCATGCTCGAGAGTGGTCTCCGCGTACTCGAGGCTTCAGCTAGGTCGCTCCGTTTTTTTCAATATGTTAAAAAATGCCCGCGAGTAAAACAAGGTCACCATGGAAAAAAATCAATACTTTTTTTACTCATAGGTTTAGTCGTAGTAGGTCGGCGTGTTAGTCGTAGGTAATCAAGGGTAGTCGTAGATAGTCTTCATCATGATCGAAGGAGGTCATCTTCACTCTCCACTATTCGGTGTCCAATTTTCCCGAAGTTAGTTGTAGCTAGTCGTAGCTAGTCTTCAACATAGTGGAAAGAGGTCGAAGGAGCTCTTCTACAGTCAAAGGAGGTCTTCAACATGTCATTTTTTTAAACTCTTCTAAACTCGCGAATTAGGTCATCCAAGTGGGACAGCCCCTTTACTGCCGTGTACTTGTAGAAGTTGGAATGAGTATTCAGCAACATTCCAAATCTTCTAAGGAAGTAAATGTGCTCTCAATATGATTGCATCAATGTACTGTGCCCAGGACAGATCTTCAGAGGTATGCACGCTCAGAAATTTGAAGCTGTACACTCCAGTGCAACCCCATCGATAGATGGGTTAATGAATTCCTGGCTTTCCCCTTGTGAAGTTAACAATCAGCTCTTTGGCATTGATAAAGTTGAGAGCAAGATTCAACCAGATTATCAATCTCCTGTGCTCATTGTTTGAAATAATTCAACAAATGACAATAGTATCGGCAGCGAATTTATGTTGGGGTTGTGTCTGGCTATGCAATCATGGGTACAGAGAGCGGAGCAGGGAACTGAACACACAGCCTTGGGATGCTTCAGTGTTGACAGTTATCATGGAGGAGCATTGTCGGCAATATGTTGTGACTGTGATCTGCTGATGAGAAAGTCAAGGATCTAAGTTGTAAAGGGACGATCAGTGACCCTAGTCTCTGAGTTTGATAGGTCTTAAGACGATGATTGTGTTCAGCTTTCAAGCAGTAGTCGGTGAACAACAGCTTGACATATTGTCTAAGTGGTCCAATGTAATGAAAGAGCCAGTAAGATCACATCCCATCTTGATTTATTGTGAGATTAGACAAATTATATTGGGTTCAGATCCTTGCGAAGATCTCTCCTTCACAGAGCATTTAGATTAAGCAACAGAGGAAAATTAGACACTTCAATTTCTACCCCACCTCATTATTTATTTAATCTTTCTACAGCTTGGAACCCCTCCATTATTGGTTGCAGCAGGTTGTGGAAACATTCAAATTCTTAACTTGCTCATACAGAAGGGAGCGAAGATTGATGTCCAGGATAAGGTTTGTAATGGATCTTTTCAAAATATGCTCTCGATTTTGTCAGAAAAATTACCATTTGTTATCACATTAGTTATCATATGTTCTTTTAATGCAATTTTGTAATGTCTCATTTTGTATTGCAGTATAGAAAAAAATGATCATCAACTTTAATGTGATTTTGATTAAAAATAAATTGGAATTGTGTTTAATTGATTAGACATTCATAACTTTATGAATGAGATTAATAAAATTCACCAAAAAAGGAAATTGGCATTTTAAGGTTTCAAACATTCTGGAATATTTTCTTTAAAATATTGATCTGAATTCCTTCCAGTCTGGGTCCACTGCACTATATTGGGCGGCAAGACACGGTCATACTGAAACATTATGCTTTTTGCATCAACAAGAATGTCCTCTGAATGTTCAAGATAAGGTAAAAAAAAGTGTCATCCTTATAAAAGTAAACACTTTTATTTTTTTAATCTATTACGTAGAATTGAAGTGAAATTTGTTATAAATGAATCGATGGAAGGGAAGTGTTACAGTTGCTGTCTATCTTGTAGACTTTTTTAGGTTAGTAAAATTCTCCGAAGAAGGTGCTACAGTAAATGGAATTTCAGAAAATGAATCAACATTTTTTGCAATGAGTCATTATAATCACAAATTTTAAAAAATGGTGGCAAACAATTAATTGTGTCTTCTGTGTAGTTGCAATGTTGTTGTGATAACTTTTCCCCATCATATACCACCTGCTTTGACATTCCTCATGAAGGCACCCACGACGCACAGGGTATCATTCAAATCCAAGAGTCACCCAGTTTTACCTGTCCACTTTGTTTCTCTAGTACTCCATGTCTGGATTCTCAGTATGACGTTTAACTGTTCCAACTCATCTTTATAATCTTTCATCTTTGCTCCATTGATAATATGTAACAGATGCTGCATTGTATTGAATACAAACAGAATACTTGAGTAACTCTGCTGGTCAGGCTGGGGGAAATGAACCTGTGACGTTTGGTCTGCATTAGGGTCCCGATCCGAAACATCATATAGCCATGTTCTCCATAGATGTTTCCTGACCAGCTGAGTTTCTCCAACATTTTATGTCTATCTTGCTGCATTGATTTTTAACTCCACCCACACTTGCTCCTTTGCTACTGACTCCCATCCCAGCCTTTCGTGCAGAATGAATCGGTCGCTTTAGCATCCTTTTCACATTTGTTCATTTTCCAGATTACAGGATTTTGTTTCAATTACAATGAAGCAACAGTGACATATTTCCAAGGCAAGATACTTTATGACTTAAAGGGCAACCTGCAGGCGGTGAATTGCCCATGCATTTGGATCTCATCCTGTTTGCCTCCAGGCTGCTTGTACCCTCGCCATCAGAAAAAGGGTTCACCTCTATTGTATTATTTAACCTTATTCCTTCCTTGGTTCCATGCACTACTGATCATATTTACAAATTTGTCACCCACCAGATTCAGTTATTCCACCACACCTCTATTTTCAGTCATAAAAAGCTGTTTATCCAAAACAGTCCTGTTTTAACGCATGATTACACATGCAAGTCATCCCTGTGCTGGTTGCTTAATGTTGATTTCCTTATTGCAAACATGTTGAACTAGATTTCTCAAGCTGCTCTTTAAACATCCCTGAAGTGTCATTGCGCAGTTTTCCTATAACTGTAAATTTCCATCCCTTCTCCTCCAATCATCCTGTTCCTCTGCATATGTATCCACATTGTCGTCTTGACAAGGTTGGGAGATTTCATTTCCTAGATTAACTGTGTTGCTAGAATCCAAGTGAGATGAAATGATACTGCATGAATCAGCAGTAAAAAATAATCATTTAGGTCAGGCAGGGTCAATGGGGGAAGGAAAACATTCTAATTTTTGCCTGGATGACCACTTTCATTCTACCTTCAGCAAAGATGAGACGTGTCAAAAGGCTCCCCAAGTCTTAATCAACACATTTGCAATCAGCAACACAGTGCTTGCTCATTTACAATGACCCCCAGTTGAACTGCCCTTTGAACTTGAAAATTTACCAATTTTCTTCTTTGCAATATCTTCTGTTCCCATGCAAACCATTGAGGTATCTATGCACCCACAATCCTGGGCACATGAACATCTGTGCCTCATTGAAATATATAAACTTGTGAGAGGCATAGCTTGGGTGGACATTCAGAACCCTTTTCCCCACGGTGGAAATGTCAAAAATTAGAAGGCTAGAGGGCAATGTTTAGAAGAGAAGTACGGGGCAAGTTTTTTTTTACACGTGGTGGGTTCCTAGAATGCCTACTGGGGGTGGTGGAGTCAGATACGTTAGTGGCATTTAGATGATTTTGGATTGGCATATAGATGTGCAAGAAATTGAGGGATATGGATCAAGTGCAGAGAGCGGAGACTAGTTTAACTCAGCATCATATTTGGCATACTCTTTGTTGGCTGAAGGGCCTGTTACTGTGCTGTATTGCTCTATGGTATATGTTCTAACTCATCCGCATACCTATTAGAAGGCAAGACTTCAGTTCCCAGTAATTTTGGAATTCTCACCTACTACATTCCTTCATTCTTTCTTTAAATCTTTTCTTAAAACCCTTGGCTCTGCTATGCTTTTGGCTATCTTCCATAATACCTCATGTGTTCTAGTGTCAAATTCTGCTTGATAACTATTTTTGAACTTTTTTACCACCTTTAGTGGAATGTATAAAGCAGGTTATTAGCTGCACAGACTGGTTAGCTGCTTACAGAAAGGAGGCTGAGTTTATTTTAGACATGTTGCTACAAACGAATAGGATGGGTGGAATAGCATTGAAGGGGGCAGTACTGCTGTTAGTTATGAAGATAGTTCCAAGGAGTGACAAGACAAATGATGGAGTCTAACCTTGCAGGAACAATTTGCAATGTGAGACCATGTTTCACACAGAGTGGTGAATCTGTGGAATTCTCTGCCACAGAAGTAGTTGAGGCCAGTTCATTGGCTATATATAAGAGGGAGTTAGATGTGGCCCTTGTGGCTAATGGGATCAGGGGGTATGGCGAGAAGACAGGTACAGGATACCGAGTTGGATGATCAGCCATGATCATATTGAATGGCGGTGCAGGCTTGAAGGGCCGAATGGCCTACTCCTGCACCTATTTTCTATGTTTTTATGTATCTATGTTGCCGGAGGAAAAGTGGAAAAAGTATTTGGTGTTTCCATTTTTAAAACTCATTCTGCTCCAGAGGATTTTTTTGGTGAATGGGGTTAAATAAATATCAGAGTGTTTAAGGATGCCTGGCTTCTCTGTAGCCAGTTGTGATTTTATAACTAAAAAGCTGATTTAGTTATTTTGATTAAAAACGGCCCTTTAATTTCCAATTCATTTTCTTAATTCTTCAGCTAACATGCAAATTTATATTTTCCATCTATTATTAATGCAGCATAACGATAATACCTAATATTGGATGTTGTCATCTTTTTTCCATCTTATTTACCTTTTGAGGAAACAATAGTAAAATGTTTTGTTTATCATGCCAAAGCCATCCAGGAAAATTGAATTCTTTAAAAATCTATATTTAAACAATTAGGAAAAAATATATATCGAAAGAGAAAACACTGAAACATCGTAAATGTTGAAACAAGCATAAAATATTGATAAATGATATTGTATAAATTGGTATTTTAGTATTTGGTATTTGAGTTGAACATTTCAGTGGAGTCTTCACCGACATCCTTGGCGCCAGTGCCATGTTTTGTAATGAAGTTGAAGATCCTTCTGTCAGATGCTAAAGTATAGATCAATACGTAAGCAGTGCAAACTGCAGAAAATTCATTGAACATTTCCGATATGTGATTGCAATCTAAAACAATTACTGATGATTCAACGATAAAATTATTTCTACAAAACTGCAGACTGACATTTACTTGTATGGTTGTGTTTATTTTACTTTTCCTGACAAGTTTATGTCCTAATTATAGTCATGTTGACTAATCTTATTAGGTCTATTGAACTAACAAATCTTCTGCTCTTCACTTCTTTCATCTTCCCACTCTTTACTCCACCTCCTCTTTCCATCAAATTAAGCCATTCTGGTCTTTATTTTGATTTCCTTTGCGTACATTTCCACGAGAGTACAGATTTGAGTGAGGCAGCCAAGCATTGATGTATTTTTAAATACTTTGTATTCAGAGAACTCCACACCAAATGTCCATATGAAAATGGCTCTTTGTAAAGGGAGCTTGAACAATAAAGTGGATTTTAAATCTGGTTAAATCAAAGTTTTAACTTTTATTTGTGTTTATATTTGACTTCAGTCTGGTGAAACTGCCCTCCATGTTGCAGCTCGTTATGGTAATGTTGAAGTGGTACAATACCTCTGCAAAATTGGTGTTAATCCAGATCTTCAAGACAGGGTAAGAGCATATAACATAACTTTGCTGTCCTATCAGCTACATTTCTGTTTAACATTCAAAAAAATATTTGGTATCAAAGTGTGCATGTAATTGGCTGGTTAATTATTAGGTAATAAATGTAGCAGGAAACTGAAATAGAATTCTACGTGGGAATGTAATTCAATATTGCCTTTCAAGTCAAGTCGGGTTTATTCGTCTCATACACATACGAGATGTGCAGTGAAATGAAAAGTGGCAATGCTTGCGGATTGTGCAAAAAAACGACAAAACAGAATGGAACAGAATCACATATTCACATGTTAGATATTTGTGGGAGGAAAAAAAAAGAAAAAACAGCAATTTTAAAAAGACATCACACAACAGTAAATTGGTACAGTAAAGTTAGTCCCTGGTGAGATAGGAGTTTACAGTCCAAATGGCCTCTGGAAACAAACTCCTTCTCATCCTCTCCGTTTTCACAGCATGGCAACGGAGGCGTTTGCCTGACCGTAGCAGCCGGAACAGTCCGTTGCTGCCCAATTCCCTTCCAAGGAGATGGATAAGAAATTATATTTGATAGTTTGTGTTAAAACAATGGAAATTGCCCCAATGTTCCAATTGAATCAATAAAAGGTATGTAGAATCTGTTAAAACATGGAGACATAGAGTAATGCAGCTTGGAAACAGGCCCTTCAGCCCAACTTTCCCACGCAGATCAACATGCCACATCTTCACTAATTTCATCTGCCTGCGTATGGCCCATATCCTTCTAAACGTATCCTTTCCGTGTACCTCTCAGTGATTGATTCAGTGGTGGAGATAACTATGTACATATACGTACGAGAGATGTTGGTGGAACCAACGTCCTCTGAAGCAGTAACATCTGAACATTTCAAATTATGTAGGGCTATAAGCTTGGAAACAGTCCCTTTGACCCAACATGTCACTACTCGATCAGAGAACTATACTTGAAACTACTTTATTCATTAAATTTACTCCACCTCTATTGACTGGTAGGGACACGGTTAAATAGTACTATAGAAGTGAAACATTCCACAAAACTTGACCAGTTCACATGGATAATAGGCCTCATGATGGATATAGTTATTGTTGTCAATATTTGAAGGCAAGATAGTATTTCGGTGTCATCTGAAGATTATTCATAATGCTGTATACTCATTTTTTAAATAAAATTACCTTTTTTCTCCTCCACGATAAGCCATTCAACAACCAAGGAAGTAGATTGCTCTAATCATTTCCTGACCTCCGGTAATACTACTTTTGATCGCTGTGAGAGGACACCCTTTAATTACCCCCATCCTCCCTCTGGATATTGAAGTCTATTTACAGGAAATGAATCAAATGACCAGTGTAGAATATGATTTTTTTTAAAAAAATTTGATAGCTTAATAGCTTCAGAAGCTGTGTCTTTTTTTATGTGCACTATAATTGGATGTAGCTGCAACTTTCTATCAGATAACTTTTAGGACAGCCGGTCAGAACATATACCCAGAATGGTGAAACCTTATTTGCAAACCTGATCTTTCCCTCAAGAAAATGTTACAATCCCTTTCACATCTAATGCATTTACAATGACTAATGTGCTTAACAACTATAGAATAATGGAAGCAGGAGTACGCCTTTTGTTCCTTTGAGTCTGATTCACCATTCAGTACAATCATGGCTGATCCTCCATCTCGGATCATACCCCAGCCCTCTCCCTGTGGCATTTGATGCATTTTATATCCAGAAATGTATCTATCTCCTTAAATATATTCAGTAGTTTGGCTTCCTCATCAAAGTCACCATTCATCGATTGATAGAAATTCTCATAATTTCTGTCCTAAATGCATTCCGCTGAATGAAACAATGACCCTGGTTCTCGACATCCCCAGACCTTCAAAGCAAGGGGAATTATCCTCCCTGCCTCCGAACAATCAAGCCCCGTCAGAATCTTTGTATTTCAATGATCCAGAAATATCATTTTTCTAAACTTTAAAGAAAAATGGCCTACTCACCCTTATAGAGTCAGGGAGTGATACAGTGTGGAAACAAGCCCAACTTGCCCAAACAGGCCAACATGTCCCAGCTAAACTAGTCCCACCTGCCCGTGCTTGGGTCCATACCCCTCCAAACCTGTCCTATCCACGTACCTATTTAACTGTTTCTTAAATGTTGGGATAGTCCCAGTCTCAACTACCTCCTCTGGCAGCTTGTTCCACACACCCACCACCCTTTGTGTATAATCTCCTCTTATACGACAGTACCACCATTTCAGGCCTCGGTCCGATGTAGTATACCCTCCGTGGGAGGTTATTCTTCCCTTAGCTAAGGACTCAAAAGCTGCACGTAATACTGTAGGTGTGATCTCACCTAGTCCCTGTATGGTAGAGAGACATCCTAGCTTGTGTACACAAAACCTCTTACAATGAATGATAGCATGCTCTTTGCTACCTTCACTGCTTGCCTCCCTGCATGTTTACTGTCAATGATAGATGTACAAGAACACCCAAATCCCTTCTAACATAAACATATCCCAGTATGGAAATCTCGCAGTATATCCTGCCAAAATAGACAGCTACACCTTTATCCAGTTTCAGTCTGAACCAGTTCAGTTTCCATCTTAATAAAGAATTCCATAGTACTGTGGTCACTCTTTTGTTTCTCTCTCTCTCTCTCTCTCTCTCTCTCTCTCTCTCTCTCTCTCTGTCTCTCTCTCTCTCTCTCTCTTTTTTCAATATATTGGCATGATAAAGTACATCGTTAAATTGCCAAAGTATAAAACATGACATACATATTTAAAATGCATAAGTATAAATACAAGTTTACAGTGCATGCTCCCTCTCCCTCTCCCTCTCCCTCCTCCCCAAAACTGGTGAAGTTGCAGACAGTGAGGTGGGCTGCCAAAGAATACAGCTGGACATAAATCTTCTGCAGAAATTGGTGCAGGTAGAGTTTGATCTGAGCGAGTGAAAGTAGTTGCACTTTGTGTGATTGAATGTAAGGGAAAAGTGTACAGTTAATGGCAAGACCCTCAACAATATTGATGTACAAAGGGATGTCCCTGACAGTGGCAACACAAGTAGATCGAGTGGTAAAGAAAGAGTATGGTGTGCTTTCGTTCATCGGTCGCAGCATTGAATGCAAGTCGGGAACTCGTTGCAGTTTTGGTTAGGCTGCATTTGAAGTATTACGGCAGTTCTGTTCACCGTATTACAGAAGGAATGTGGAAGCTTTGGGTGTGGAAGAGGTTTACCATAATGTTACCTGGATTAGAGGGTGTAAGGACAAACATAGATTGTTTTCTCTGGAGTGCTGGAGGTTGAGGGGAGACCTGATGGAAGTATATAAAATTATATGAGATATAGATATTATAGACAACAGACAATAGGTGCAGGAGTAGACTATTCGGCCCTTTGACCCAGCACCGCCATTCAATGTGATCATGGCTGATCATCCCCAATCAGTACCCCGTTCCTGCCTTCTCCCCATATCCCCTGACTATGCTATCTTTAAGAGCCCTATCTAGATCTCTCTTGAAAGTATCCAAAGAACCGGCCTCCACCGCCCTCTGAGGCAGAGAATTCCACAGACTCACAACTCTCTGTGAGAAAAAGTGTTTCCTCGTCTCTGTTCTAAATGGCTTACCTCTTATTCTTAAACAGTGGCCCCTGGTTCTGGACTCCTCCAAAATCGGGAACATGTTTCCTGCCTCTAGCTTGTCCAAACCCTTAACAATCTTATATATTTCAATAAGATCCCTTCTCATCCTTCTAAACTCCAGAGTGTACAAGCCCAGCCGCTCCATTCTCTCAGCATATGACAGTCCCGCCATCCCGGGAATTAACCTTGTGAACCTACGCTGCACTCCCTCAATAGCAAAAATGTCCTTCCTCAAATTAGGGGACCAAAACTGCACACAATACTCCAGGTGTGGTCTCACTGGGGCCCTGTACAACGGCAGAAGGACCACTTTGCTCCTATACTCAACTCCTCTTGTTATGAAGGCCAACATGCCATTCGCTTTTTTCGCTGCCTGCTGTAGCTGCATGCTTACCTTCATAGACTGATGAACAAGGACCCCCAGATCCCGTTGTACTTCCCCTTTTCCCAACAATGCCATTTCGATAGTAATTTGCCTTCCTGTTTTTCATACCAAAGTGGATAACCTCACATTTATCCACATTAA
This sequence comes from Raja brachyura, assembly GCA_963514005.1. The sequence goes on from OY740783.1 coordinate 64,189,574, forward strand.
ACTTCATCTGCCATTCACCTGCCCACTTCCCCAACCTGTCCAAGTCACCCTGCATTCTCATAGCATCCTCCTCACAGTTCACACTGCCACCCAGCTTTGTGTCATCTACAAATTTGCTAACGTTACTTTCAATCCCTTAATCCAAATCATTGATGTATATTGTAAATAGCTGAGGTCCCAGCACCGAGCCTCGTGGTACCCCACTAGTCACTGCCTGCCATTCTGAAAGGGATCCGTTAAACCCTACTCGTTGTTTCCTGTCTGCTAACCAATTTTCTATCCATGTCAGCACTCTACCCCCAATACCATGTGCCCTAATTCTGCCCACTAATCTCCTATGTGGGACCTTATCAAATGCTTTCTGAAAGTCCAGGTACACTACATCCACTGGCTCTCCCTTGTCCATTTTCCTAGTTACATCCTCAAAAAATTCCAGAAGATTAGTCAAGCATGATTTCCCCTTCATATATCCATGCTGACTCGGATCGATCCTATTAGAAGCTATCCAAATGTATGGTTATTTGATCTTTTATAATCCTCCCCACCACCGATGTCTGGCCAACTGGTCTATAATTCCCTTTTTCTCTCCCACCTTTCTTAAAAAGTGGGATAACATTAGCTACCCTCCAATCCACAGGAACTGATCCTGAGTCTATAGAACATTGGAAAATTATCACCAATGCATCCACGATTTCTAGAGCTACTTCCTTAAGTACCCTGGGATGCAGACCATCAGGCCCTGGGGATTTATCAGCCTTCAGTCCCATCAGTCTACCCAACACCATATCCTGCCTAATGTGGATTTCCTTCAGTTTGCCCGTCACCCCAGATCCTTTAACCACTACTATATCAGGAAGATTGTTTGTCTCCTCCTTAGTGAAGACAGATCCAAAGTACCTGTTCAACTCATCTGCCATTTCCTTGTTCCCCATAATAAATTCTCCTTTTTCGGTCTTCAAGGGTCCAACTTTGGTCTTAACTAATTTGTTCCTCTTCACATACCTAAAGAAGCGTTTACTATCCTCCTTTATATTCTTGGCTAGCTTACATTCGTACCTCATCTTTTCTCCCCGTATTGTCTTTTTACTTATCTTCTGTTGCTCATTAAACATTACCCAATCCTCTTGCTTCCCGCCCATCTTTGCTACCTTGTACTTTTTCTCCTAATTTTTATACTATCCTTGACCTCCCTTGTCAGCCACAGTCGCCCCTTACTCCCCTTGGAATCTTTCTTCCTCCTAGGAATGAACTAATCCTGCACCCTCTGTATTATTCCTAGAAGTATCTGCCATTGTTGTTCCACTGTCATTATAGACAGTCGGTCCCAGGGCATAAATCAAAGACTAGAAGGCATAGCTTTAAGATGAAAGGTTTAAAGGAAATTTGTGGCGCAAGTATTTTACACGGAGTGTTGGGCCCGCTGTCAGTGACGGTAGTGGATGCAGATACGACGATGGCATTTCAGACACTTTTAGACAGGCACATGGATATGCAGGGAGTGGAGGAATATGGATCTCATGAAAGCAGAGGAGATTAGTTTACCTTGGTGTCATGCTCAGTACAAACATTGTGGACTGAAGGGTCTGTTCCTCTGCTGTACTGTTGTATACTGTAATACACCGGGTGGTGCCGTCAGCGATGGCAGCCTCGCCAACAGTCTGTCTGTCTTTTCGTCTTTTTTGATATTTTTAGTGTGTTTTAAAAGTATGTGTCAATGTTAATGTTCTCTGGTTTGTTTTATGTGGGGGATGGGGTCAGGGGAAACTTTTTTTTCAGCCTCTTTTTTCAACAAGATGCGATTGTTTACCGGATCGTATCTCCAGTCGTTCTGCGGCTAACATCATGGAGCCGGCGGCCTTGCGCAAGACTGACTTTTGAGCCCCACTGCGGGGCCGTGGACTTGCCATCGGAGCCTGCGATCCCTTCCCTGGGATCGACGCTCCAACCGCGACCGGCGGATTCTAACATCGAGGAGCTCGCAGTCTCGGGTAGAGGCCGATGTTGGGAAGCTCAAGTCGCAGGAGGTTCGACTAGACCCGACCCGGGGTTTGATCACCCGGCGCGAGGGAGCCGAGATCCCCGATGCAGGAGCTTGATTGCCCTGACGCGGAGAGCCCAACCACTGGCTACGGGAACCAAGATGGTCCCGTCAACGGAAGGTTCGAGGCCCCCGACTGCTGGGGAACAAAGAAGGGAAAAGATTGAACTTTTATTTTCGCCTTCCATCACAATGAGGAATGTGGAGGAGTCACTGGTGGATGTTTATGTTAAAATGTATTTTGTGTATCTTGTTGCTTTTTATTGGTATGATATGACTGTATGGCAAATCAAATTCCTCGTATGTTTCAAAACATACTTGGCTAATAAAGTATGCTAATGATATGTCCCATGTACTTCATATAACAAGAGAGGGATAATACCACAGACCTGTAGTTTCCCTGCAAGGACAAATGAAGGAAATCCTTGGAGTTTCTTGTAAATTTTTCAATAGTCAGCTTCTGCACTGCTGGCAGAGTTCTCTCAACTGGAAACTTCAATCGGCAGCAAGTAAAAGAGTGTAAAATGAGACAGCATATCTGATTAATTGAAGGTGGAATACAAATTTATAAAATAGAATGCAATGTTATATTTCAGACTGCAAAGTTGGTGATTTATGCATGTAGAAACTATATCAAGCAATCCTATTAAAGCACAGCCAGCAAATCAGCAGCACTTATGACCCCAAAAAATGATGTGTCAAATGTAATTTCTCTCCAGTACTGATTCCAAGTTATAAGAACACAGATTTATTGCATTGGCTGTTTAATTGAAGGGGCAATAAAGAAACATAAATGTTAGCAAAGACACTTGACATTTATGGACTGTGCACAATATAAAGTTGTGTATTTTATACTTTCAGATTCAAAATTCACAATTCTACCTTTCATTAAAAAAAAATGTCATGGCTTTCAAAGGCAAATTTACTATCTTAAAAAGTTTTCAGTGAAATATATATTCAATACGACTGAATGATCTTGTTAGTTGCCTTTTCCTTTCCTAATTTGCTTGTGCTGTGGTATGGTGCTTGTCGCAGTAGCTAATTTGTATGGAATCCCTAGATAGCAGTCAGCAGGTTTTTAACCTTTGGATCACAAAACTCCAAAGTGCAGTTCCCTCCTATTCAATTTGTGCTTTGTCAAGAGCTGACAAATAGAGACAGGAAGGAAAGACATACATTTGCATGATCCATATCAGTTTTAAAAACTTCCCTTCATTTTTTAACAGAGGCCCTTAGTTCTCGATTCACTCAAGTGTAATCTTCTCCAAATCCACCCTTTCAAGATACTAAATGACCTTGTATCTTATTTTTCTGAAGCACAACTCACCAAGTTTACATTCAATTTCAATGAGCAAAATGATTCACACATTCTATTCGACCATACCCAGTTAGTTTAATTATAAAAAGTGTTGTAATGTTCATAAGACTAACTCAGCATTTTCAAAAATTATACATTACGCATCACTTTAAAATGTTAGAAATGGATATCAGCAGGTTTCTCCTCACAAAAAGTAATCAACCCAGTCAATGGATTTTCAAGCAAAAACCTGAACATTCAACAGATATGTGTGGCAAAAAGGAAACAGTCACGGTGGGTTAACTGAGGGCTTCTGACTGCCCATCTGTGTCAACGTCTAAATGTTGGTTTCTTTTTTAAAAACAGAAAACAGTTTATGCGCGTAAGAATTGTCAAATGCATGATATGATTCCAGACCAAAGAGAGCTCGGTTTGAGTCTCTGATTTAATTGTAGTTGTACCTGATGTATTCACTATTATTAAAATTCTAACTCCACTGATTTTTTCTTTGCACCAGGAACAAGAAACCCCTTTGCACTGTGCAGCGTGGCATGGCTACTATGCTGTGGCCAAAGCACTCTGTGAAGCTGGCTGTGATGTTCATATTAAAAATAAAGAAAGAGAGACTCCCCTCTTGACTGCAGCTGCAAGAGGCTATGTGGATATCGTGGAATGCTTGATGGAACATTGTGCAGATATGGATGAAATTGACACGGTCAGTTTTGTGCACATTAGTTGATTAGTGTTTGATTATATCACTTCATAATGTTGCCAATATTGAGAAGATGATTGATTATCCCATCCATACTGTGGTTAGTGTGTTATCCTTTGAGCTTCAGTGCTAGCCATAGAACCATTTGATTAGATTCTTAGTTACATGTCATTTTTAGTTTAGTTTAGAGATACAGCGCAAAAACAGGTCCTTTGGCCCACCGAGTCCTCACCGACCAGTGATCATCACACACTAACACTGTCCTATGCATACTAGGGACAATTTACATTGATTGACAAGCCAATTAATCTACAATCCTGTACGTCTTTGGAATGTGGGAGGAAACTGAAGATCTCAGGGAAAGGTACAAACTTCATACAGTCATTGCTATTTTAGAAGTAAACCCTCTGTAGATGACAACACATTTTATTGCTCCAATCCATTGTTGCAATACTTATGTTCTTTGTTTGTTCTTGCAATGGTGATATTACTGCATTGCATGTGCTCTTGACACATACAGCACATGGTTTATCAATGAATCACTTCTCCTTTTGAAAAACATTTTGTGGTAACAAACAGGATATCAGTCTGAAGAAGGGTTTCAGCCTGAAACCGCCTATTTCCTTCGCTCCATAGATGCTGCCTCACCCGCTGAGTTTCTCCAACATTTTTGCCTACCTTGTGGGAACAAACCCTTTCTTTCCAGTTTGTGTTTACGGATTATTTCCTGCAATAATGCTGGTGTCTAGGAAGATGAGCACTTCCTTTAAGGACACTTGTTGAGTTGAATCCATTAGAGCCCAACAACTATGTGCAGGCATCTCACATTCATGTCATTGAACTGACTCTCATCCTGGAAGTGATTGTGTAAAACACAAAATAGGTTCTGCTGGGAAGAGATGGGCAGGATTGGGAGCGGCGCATGAATGTCAAATTCAACTCAATGTCAAGATCAACTCAAAACGTCATGTCCTTTCCCCTCAATAAATTAAGCCTGGCCTGAATTCCTTCAGCACTCTTTTTTTGCACCAGATTCCAATGCCCGCAGTCTATTGGGTTCTTATAAAAGTAGGATTTTTTTTTGTAGTTGGCCCTAACCACATTTTAACATTTCTGCAGACCATGCATACACCCACACACGCACATGCACACAGGACGTGAGTGGGATAAAGCTTGATAAGTGAAAGGTGGAACAGGTGAGGGGGGAAGAATCTGATTGTATCAGATTAGAAAATAAGTGGATGACTAAAAATGTAAAGCCGGTGGGATGCATACGGGGAAAGGAAAGGAGGGGAATAAGAGGAAGATGTGGGTCTCGAGGATGGGTATGGAGGAAATGCTACCCATGCAGAATGTGAGGTACTGTTCTTCCAGTTTGCACATGGCTTCACTCTGGTGATGGAAGAGGTTAAGGAGAGAACGATTACAGGAATAGGGAGGGGTTAACATAGTTAGCAACCATTTTACAGTATATATATCCATGAAGGTGGCAACACAAGTCGACTGGATCGTGAAAGCTTTTGGTACACATGTCTTCATCGATCAGGTTTCAAGTACATTGTAGGACATTATACAATAGTTGTATAAGACATTGGTAAGACTACATTTAGAGTACTATAGAGCACATTTAGAGTATTATAGTATTAGAGTATTATATACAATTCTGGTGGCCTTGCTGTAGGGAGGATATCATTAATCTGGAAAGGATGCAATCTTTCAGCTGCTATGTTCAGGACCATCTTCGGACCATGAAATGACCAAACATCACCAAGTGTATCACATAAGATAATTGTTTGAGAGTCAGAATTGGGTTGGGATGATGTAGCCCACCATTTGCTTTTAAAGTTGAGATAAACTAATTATTTCTTGTATAAGAGTTACCTTTCTGTCAGTTCTGCTCTTTTTACTTTTTTTTAATCACATAATGGACAGTAATTAGCCTGCTTCTAGCTAATGAATTGGAATATATGTCATGCAGGGCTAATTTCTGTTGAATTAAGAGTCATTTGAAAATATAATGCATCAGCTTTTGACTGATGCATTATAGGAATTGCAAAGAATTCTGGGTGAAAAAGCCTGTCTCCTATGTTGAAAAAGCCGGTCATGGTGGCGCAGCGGTAGAGTTGCTGCCTTACAGCGAATGCAGTGCCGGAGAGCCAGGTTCGATCCCGACTACGAGTGCTGTCTGTACGGAGTTTGTACATTCTCCCTGTGACCTGCGTGGGTTTTCTCCAAGATCTTCGGTTTCCTCCCACACTCCAAAGACATACAGGTTTATAGGTTAATTGGTTTGGTAAATGTTAACACTGTCCCTAGTGGGATAGTGTTAATGTGCAGGGATCGCTGGTTGGCACAGACCCGTTGGGCCGAAGGGCCTGTTTCCGTGCTATATCTCTAAACTAAACTAAACTATCATACTATAGAAATTAAAAATTTGACAAAATGTGTATTTTACCAGCTGTGAAACATCAAATATTCATTCAAGGCATCCAATGCCCGTTTTTGTTTTTCGCTGAGAAAACAGGAAAATGGGCACCATGGATTTGGCCATTTGATGTCTGGGCAGATTGGCTGAAAAACTATGTCACTGCCCAATTAGTACACCGAGTCCCATTCACAGCGGTTTCGAAAGACAAGCAGCAATATCCACTTTGTGTTATGTTCCAGAAATGTTAAATGGCTTAATTTATTTTCAGGATGGTCATACAGCTCTGCACCTTGCAGTACGAAGATGTCAAATAGAGGTGGTGAAGTACCTGCTAGGTCAAGGATGCTTTGTGGATGTACAAGATCTGCATGGTAATTCGGCTGTGCACATAGCCTGTAAAGATGGCAACTTAGCTATTGTTATGGCTCTTTGTGATGCAAACTGCACCCTTGATATAACTAACAAGGTAATGCCATTATTAATAAATATTGTTTTTGTTTTGTCATGATTTGTTGTGTATTTGAATTTCTTAGGCTTGCTTTATTTTAGTAATCAAGCTTTAATGGATATTTATTGTCACTTATGCAATTAAACATTACATGGTGAAATTCATTTTGCATATAATGCCAGCGCGGCCATGTTTGATGCCATTTCATCAAGTTCAAAGAGTCCCAGCCTGGCCAAATGCTGCTCCACCACTGTAGGCCGCGTTCAGTCCACGTGTTCAGCCTCTTGGATCAGTGTCCAATCCAGCCGAGCCCCAGGCTGTTGCAGGGCCTCCAGCAGATCACTCAACTGTTGAGGCTGGTCTGCTTACCGGCCTTCCGGGCCGACGACTCCTATCCTGGGCGGGCTAGCAGGGCCTCGAGGTGTGTTCCCAGTCCGCGGCGCGGGTTCACCATCCGCCATGGGCGAGCTGACGACTCCTATCCTGGGCGGGCTAGCAGGGCCTCAAGGTGTGTTCCCAGTCCGCGGCGCGGGTTCACCATCCGCCATGGGCGAGCTTGGCCTTCCGGGCGAGTCTCCAGCGGACGAGTCAGCCGACCGGGCGGGTGCTCGGGATACTCCCACCGCACGCACGGCTCCCGGGAAAACTATTATTATGACTGTTATTGCTATTGATGAGTGAAGTAGCCATTGGATTAAACTCCTATGATGGAGGTGGGTACATCTAGAAGAGCACTGCTTCTGCTGGAGGATCCGGTATTGCCTCCTCCCTTCCCCAACGTTCAGCCACGTTGTTCAAAAACACAATAGGTTCATTATGTATGGAGATCCGACTCAGCTTGAGGTTTTAGTGCATCACCCATCATAAGCAGGTTAATTTCCAAACGTTGAATAAGGTTTCATCATCATCTCTGTGAAATGAGGGTTTCAAACCCTGATTAAATTTGGCTACCCATGAATGCGCACTAACATTTTGGTGCATGCACTTTGAGGTTCTGTGTTCAACTTTTTTTGTAACAATGATTCCTGAAGATGAGACGGATACATGTTATGTGTTTTTGTCAGTATGCTAAAGTGAGTGCTTAAGCCAATCGTCAGTGCAGGACTGTGGGATCATGGAGATCACCTCAGCCAACCTCTCCATATGCATTAAGGCTTATGTAAGTGTCAACCCTACTTCCTGCCGGAGGGTCACGGATCAACAAAAGCTTTTCACTGTACCTTGGTACACGTGACTATAAACTATACTCCACTCAACTCAACTGAAACCAAATCTTTCGTGATCTCATGAGACCTGGACCAGCAAGTAGAGTGTTTCCCTTTCCAGAAAACATTGTTCAATTGTAGATGGTGTCACTTTTTGTCTTTTCATGCATTATTGATGCTTGCTTCTCAATACAGTATGGAAGAACACCTTTGCACCTAGCTGCCAATGCAGGGAGTCTGGATGTTGTCCGCCACCTCTGCCTTGCTGGTGTCAACGTGGAAGCTGTTAGCTTGGTAAGTTGATCGGATGATCGTTTTTCTTAAAGCTTTAGTAATTCTAATTAATTGTGTTAGCTTTTAGCAGTCTCAGCTCAAATCAAAGAAATGTGTTTAAAATGAGTGAGGTCAGGGTGATGTTTGAATTATCTTCAATGTTAACTATGAATTTTCTGAATTGACTCCAAACACTGAAGGAAGAAACCAAGAATCTAGCCTGCCTTAATTTTGTGCAGATAGAGTAAGTTGAATAGAACTACTTTCTCTCCTTTCAATGAAAAATATGTATGCAGATCACACAAAGGCAGTGCGTTATCCTAATCGTTTTGATGCAACAGGTACATGGATGCAAGTTATAATCATTCTGATTTTCTTTTTCTCTCCTTTGCTCCTTTTTTCTACTGAAAGTGGCAAATCGTGGGAACAGGTTCAGAAGCAGGATTCTGTAATATCGCTCATTGCCACTTCACTAAGTACATAATAGGGCCAGTACATTGTCTATGTCAAATTCCTTGCTCTCTTTCGGTAGTGAACAGGACTACGAGACTTGGCTATTTTTGTTTGTTTTTTTCAGGGTAACTAAGGATGATGAAACTAGGAGTTCCCTGATAGATCAGACAATTCAACAGAGCTGGAGATTTTGAGCTACAATTGTAACTGATTTACTGTATTTTATTGTCACCCATTATGTTTGTATTGAGATGAAGAGTGCTGCATGATCCACAAAGCCCTTTGTATTTGCTGTGTGGATGCCAGGACGGATTATGTGTAAAAAAGAACTGCAGCTGCTGGTGTAAATCGAAGGTAGACACAAAATGCTGGAGTAACTCAGCGGGTGAGACAGCAGAAAGTGAGGAGGGTGAGGAGAGAAGGAATGGGCGACGTTTGGGTCGAGACCATTCCTCAGACTGATGTCAGGGGAGGGGGCAGGACAAAGATCCTCACCCGCTGAGTTACTCCAGCATTTTGTGTCTACCCAGGATGGATTATGCTTTGTTCAAAATATTATCCCAGTTCTTGTGCAAATTATATTGGGATTATAAATCTTTGATGTACTTAAATGGTAATTACAAATAATCTCATTTTAATCTTTATTTTTCAAAGACATTTTATAAGCTCGTGTAATAATGCAAACTCATTGTTTCCCTTGAAAGCAAATAATATTGATTTTAGAAGTCTGATTTAAAACAGAAATAAATGGATTCAGCTGATCAGGATCATAGCTGGAATCACAAAGAAAGCTTACATTTTTGATGAGCCTGATTTAACATTTCAGAATAAACTGCACTTTGCTCTCCACAAAATCTGCCACATCTTTTCATTATTTCCAGCACTGACCTTTTTTATCATAAAGATGTACTTGCATATATTATGTGAGTGTTAATTATGTGCTGAGACTTAAAGCACTTGCTTTTATTTTTCATCATGTGACACAGAACAGTTTTTTCAGGTGCAAGTGACTTTGCAAATAATTATCAGCATCAGTCGACAAAGATAAATGAGGTATCGATGTTTCTGGTGTGCAACTCGCCTTCAGGACTGCAGAATTTAGGAAGATTTGAAAGATTAAATTTTAAAAAGACAACAGAGAAGCAGGAGATAAAAAGGTTGAAGTACCTTCCAGCCACTTTACAGAACGTTACAAAAGTCAAGAGTGAAATTGAGGTCATGAAAAGGTGTGAAAATAACATTGGAAAGTGAAGCAACATAGGAAAGGCACAAGCAATGAAAAACGTGTGAAAATAGATTTTAAAGATGGTAAAAACAAAATTCAGTCCAAACTGAACAGATCAGTGAGTACTCTGGCAGAAAACGTCAGTGTTATGCTTCTGTTGTAAATAGAGCAGAATGTGAAATTCCCAGGTTCATTTCCCAGTTTCTATGAGAGGAGCTGATGTCAGCTAGCGAGTAATGAGGTGTCGAATTGGCGTGACCTCCTGGGATGACAAAGGACAAATAAAACTTTCTCAGCAGGTCCACCAACATTTTACGAGGCAACAAAAGACCATTAATTCCCCCTCCCCCGCACTGTTTCCATTCGACCTTGGATAAGATCATGGCTGACCTTTCAGCACAGATTTCATTCCCTGCAGTATTGGAAAAAGTAATCCCGCATTTTGCTACCTGTCTTCGCTCTGTCCTGAACAGGTGACCCCCTTATTCTGAGACATTGACTCCTGAATTCAGACGCCTCAGGCATAATAGACAATAGGTACAGGAGTAGGCCATTCGGCCCTTCGAGCCAGCACCGCCATTTAATGTGATCCTGGCTGATCATCCCCAATCAGTACCCCGTTCCTGCCTTCTCCCCATATCCCCTGACTCCGCTATCTTTAAGAGCCCTGTCTAGCTCTCTCTTGAAAGCATCCAGAGAACCTGCCTTCACCGCCCTCTGAGGCAGAGAATTCCACACTCACAACTCTCTGTGAGACAAAGTGTTTCCTCGTCTCCGTTCTAAATGGCTTACTCCTTATTCTTAAACTGTGGCCCCTGGTTCTGGACTCCCCCAACATCGGGAACATGGTTCCTGCCTCTAGTGTGTCCAAACCCTTAACAATCTTTATACGTTTCAATAAGATCTCTTCTCATCCTTCTAAACTCCAGAGTGTACAAGCCCAGCCGCTCCATTCTCTCGGCATATGACAGTCCCGCCATCCCGGGAATTAACCTTGTAAACCTACACTGCACTCCCTCAATAGCAAGAATGTCCTTTCTCAAATTAGGGGACCAAAACTGCACACAATACTCCAGGTGTGGTCTCACTAGGGCCCTACAGAACTGCAGAAGGACCTCTTTGCTCCTATACTAAACTCCTCTTGTTATAAAGGCCAACATGCCATTTGCTTTCTTCACTGCCTGCTGTACCTGCATGCTTACTTTCATAGACTGATGAACAAGGACCCCCAGATCCTGTTGTTATTCCCCTTTTCCCAACTTGACGCCATTTAGATAGTAATCTGCCATCCAGTTTTTGCTACCAAAGTGGATAACCTCACATTTATCCGCATTAAACTTCATCTGCCATGCATCTGCCCATTCCCCAACCTGTCCAAGTCACCCTGCATTCTCATAGCATCCTCCTCACAGCACACTGCCACCCAGCTTTGTATCATCTGCAAATTTGCTAATGTTACTTCGTTTCCTGTCTGCCAACCAATTTTCTATCCATGTCAGCACTCTACCCCCAATACCATGTGCCCTAATTTTGCCCAGTAATCTCCTATGTGGGACCTTATCAAATGCTTTCTGAAAGTCCAGGTATACTACATCCACTGGCTCTCCCTTGTCCATTTTCCTAGTTACATCCTCAAAAAATTCCAGAAGATTAGTCAAGCATGATTTCCCCTTCGTATATCCATGCTGACTCGGACCGATCCTGTTACTGCTATCCAAATGTGCAGCTATTTTATTTATTATAATTGACTCCAGCATCTTCCCCACCACCGATGTCAGGCTAACTGGTCTATAATTCCCTGTTTTCTCTCTCCCGCCTTTCTTAAAAAGTGGGATAACATTAGCTACCCTCCAATCCACAGGAACTGATCCTGAGTCTATAGAACATTGGAAAATTATCACCAATGCATCCACGATTTCTAGAGCCACTTCCTTAAATACCCTGGGATGCAGACCATCAGGCCCTGGGGATTTATCAGCCTTCAGTCCCATCAGTCTATCCAACACCATTTCCTGCCTAATGTGGACTTCCTCCGTCACCCCAGATCCTCTGGCCACTAGTATATCAGGAAGATTGTTTGTGTCCTCGTTAGTGAAGACAGATCCAAAGTACCTGTTCAACTCATCTGCCATTTCCTTGTTCCCCATAATTAATTCACCTTTTTCGGTCTTCAAGGGTCCAACTTTGGTCTTAACTCATTTTTCCCTCTTCACATACCGAAAGAAGCTTTTAATATCCTCCTTTATATCCTTGGCTAGTTTACCTTCATACCTCATCTTTTCTCCCCATATTGTCTTTTTTTTATCTTCTGTTGTTCTTTAAACATTGCCCAATCCTCTTGCTCATCTTTGCCACGTTGTACTTCTTTACTTTAATTTTTATACTGTCATTGACGTCCCTTGTCAGCCATGGCCGTCCCTTTCTCCTCTTGGAATCTTTCTTTCTCCTAGGAATGAACTGATCCTGCACCTTCTGTATTATTCCTAGAAACGCCTACCATTTTTGTTCCACTATCATTCCAGCCAGTGTATCTTTCCAGTCAACTTTGGCCAGCACCTCCCACATGGCCCTATAGTCCCCTTTATTCCACTGCAACACTGACGCCTACGATCTACTCTTCTCCCTCTCCAGTTGTAGATTACACCTGACCATGTTATGGTCACTACCTCCTAATGGCTCATTAACCTCGAGGTCCTTTATCAAATGTTCTTTATGTCCTTTATGTTCATTACATAACATTAAATCCAGAATTGCCTTCTCCTTGGTAGGCTCCAATACAAGCTGGTCTAAGAATCCATCACAAAGGCACTCTACAAAGTCCCTTTCTTGGGGTCCAGTACCAACCTGATTTTCCCAGTCTACCTGCATGTTGAAATCTCCCATAACAACCACAGCATTGGGACCATCATATTTGCACCCACCTCATCAAGTCCATAAGAATGACACAAAATGCTGGAGTAACTCAGCAGGTCAAGCAGCATCTCAGCAGAAAAATAAATTGTGACATAGAAACATAGAAAATAGGTGCAGGAGTAGGCCATTCGGCCCTTTGAGCCTGCACCGCCATTCAATATGATCATGGCTGATCATCCAACTCAGTATCCTGTACCTGCCTTCTCTCCATACCCCCTGATCCCTTTAGCCAAAAGGGCCACATATAACTTCCTCTACCTTCGGTGGCAGAGAATTCCAGAGACTCACCACTCTCTGTGTGAAAAATGTTTTCCTCATCTCGGTCCTAAAGGAATTCCCCCTTATTCTTAGACTGTGACCCCTTGTTCTGGACCTCCCCAACATCGGGAACAATCTTCCTGCATCTAGCCTGTCCAACCCCTTAAGAATTTTGTAAGTTTCTATAAGATCCCCCCTCAGTCTTCTAAATTCGCCTGCCATTTTTGGGTGACGTTTTGGGTCGGAACCTTTGTTCTGACTGAAAGTAGTGTTGGGAGGGTGGGGGGGGGGGGGGAGCAACAGATATAATAGCTGAGGTTGGAGGTGCAAGTAAACCTCTGCTACACCTGAAAGGACTGTCAGGGGTCCCTGGATGGAGACGAGGGAGGAGGTATAGGGAGAGGTGTTGCATCTCCTGCGGTTGTTGGGGAAAGTCCTTGGGGAGGGGTGGTTTGGGTGGGAAGGGATGAGTGATCCAGGAAGTTGATCTCTGCCAGAAATAAGGGGTGGAGATAGGAAGATGAGGCTAGTGGAGATGACAAAAATGCTGGAGGATGATGTGCTGTATGTGACGGCTGAAGGGGTGAAAGGTGAGGACTAGGGGTATTCTGTCCTTGTTGTGACTCAGAGGAGGAGCATGGGATACAGATGAGACACGTGTGAGGGCCTCACCTATGACGGAAGGGGGGATCCAAAGTTACCTAAAGAATGAGGACATCAGATGGCCTAGTGTGGAACACCTCATCTTGGGGGCAGATGCGGCCATAAGAATGTTGGTCATTTTAATTAGATAATTCCTCATTCTTCAAAACTCATGAGAATTTAAACCCAATCTGTTTATTCACGCTCTGTATCCAGCTGAGTCAGCAATCAGGATGGTGAATGTTCACTGCCTTTCCTCTTATGTGAGGATATCTTTCCCTAGGAAGGGAGATTCCTAGTCTGGGATCCTCTGTATCCTGTATTCCACTCTTGCTGCCTCTCCCTCTGGTCAACATTCCAAATGCACTGTCAGAGTGGTAGTCTGTTATTTGAGTAAAGCATCCCTAATCTTACACTTAATTCCCCTCTCCCAGCCATGGTCCACATACCATTTGCCATCTTGATTATTTGCTATCACTAACTATGGGCATGCCACCCTGAATTCCGGTTACGTTTATTTTGTCAACTAGAATATCAAAGCAGTACATGTACCATTAATTTGTGGTGTGGCTGGAAGACACATCTCCACTTAGAAAATTCAGTTTAGAATACGTCCTGCATTAAAATTTGTAGAAATCAGATGTTTGCTCATCTTTAATTTGAAGAGCAAATAACAATCACCTATAAATTATGCAGTATGCAATCTTAATTGCAGATTTTGCTTCTCATTAGATTTTGTCCTGTTTTAGCCTCTTCATTTTACATTTCTCCAGCCAAAAGCCAGCCACTGAACATCAGAAGCAGTATAATCTAATGTGAAGCTCTATGAGCAAAGATGTGTTTGGGTGGTGAGGAGGGAGGGTGTGATGTGCATGTTACAATTCTAAGTTCTAGCAAAAATATCAGTTTATTAGATCATTGCAGCTGCTAAACTACTCATTGACAGTTTTTTTAAGTGAAACAATTGCTGAGCACAGCAGAGCTTTGAAATGGAGCTAATTATTTTTTAGTGATTAAATGCACAGTTAAGTACATGTTCCCATGGTGGCAGTATGGGAATATAGTTTGTTGAGCCTGTTGCGAGTCATGGTGTTCTTGCAAAACAATTAGCAGGATGTATGGTTCAGAGATTGCTCGTGTGATGATTCCAATTGAAGTGTCAAGAGGCTCCTTGAGCCACCCTAGTGACATTAAGACTGAACGCATAGGACGATGGGGGCCAAATGTTGGTTTTGTAATTAACTACCACTTTACACTGGGGTTGCACCTTTATTTGGAAATTGTTTGAAATCCTAAAACAACCAATGATGTCTACAAAGCAGAAATATTTGGTGTGGTACTTACAGCCTGTACATTAGAAGGTCCAGTTTCAAACTCTCGTAAGCATAGAATTGAGCAGAATGCAAATCTTCTGCGTATCATTTTTGCGCATCAGCCAGCCTTGTAAAGTGTTCTCTGTAAAGAATGACACCTTAGAGTCCTGAAACTGTATCCCAACAGAATGTAGGCAGATAAAATTGTTAGACACATAGCACATGAAATTTAACACAAACAAATGTGAAATGGTGGTGCCTTGAAGGAAAAGAGAAAAGTTGCTAAGAATGACGTGGTGCAAGAGAGAATGGGATTGTGAGGATTTGCAGGGCTTTGGGGAAGACCGTGTGAGGGGCAGTAATTGGTGGCTCATCACAAACATCAGCACTTGTGCAATGGTCAAATCTGCACTATATGATTTGAGAAGCTTTGGGGGGTGGGGGTGGGCATATGAGTGAGAGGAGGTGGTTTCTTTTTTAAATGTTGGCCATAGCATTTGTTTGTTGGAACTGTACCAAATGATTTAAAAGTGACTTTGAAACCTAACAAAACCTTTCATCCACCATCACCAGTTTTCCAGCTAAAAATGCTATTATTCCCGTTAATTAGTAATGTGGGGAGATATTTTGTGAAGTCTTTTTTCTTTGTTTTCAACAGGCATGTACTTACATTATGCATTCACGCTGAAATGCTATGTTTAAATGTGGTAAGAGCAGGAACTAATTGCTATGCAGTCAATGCAGTAAATCTGGTTCATTTCAAAATATGTGAAAATAAATTGCTAAGCAGCTCTTGGCTCAGTCTGGTTGCACAGCTTGGCATCTTTCATATTCCAACCCAAAAGTGTGAATGTAAAATTCACAGATTGCAGAGCGACTTTACACGGGTTAAATATGAAATTAAGTGAAATCATGCTAATTGGATTGATTGCTTAACAGGATGGAAGAACTGCCGAAGATCTTGCTAAAGCTGAACATCATGAACAAGTTGCCAACTTGCTTGCCAGGCTTAAAAAGGTAACCTGCGTGAATGAGCCGAGGGTATTGACCACGGGCATGTGTTAGTACACCTTTCAAAGACCATGTGGTAGCTTGTATTGACTTTTTCCACAATGATATAGAAACATAGAAACATAGAAAATAGGTGCAGTAGGAGGCCATTCGGCCCTTCGAGCTAGCACCGCCATTCATTGTGATCATGGCTGATCGGCCACTATCAACAACCTGTGCCCGCCTGCTCCCCATATACATTGACTCCACTAGCCCCTAGAGCTCTATCCAACTCTCTCTTAAATCCATCCAGTGATTTGGCCTCCACTGCCCTCTGTGGCAGGGAATTCCATAAATTCACAACTCTCTGGGTAAAAAAGTTTTTTCTCACCTCAGATATCTCCGTAAACAGGTTCCTATGAAATGTTCAGGCAATTAAGCTAGAAGTTCAAGTTGAAAAGTAAACAGTGCGTCCTTGTGGCTATTTACGGGGGGATTGTACTATTACTTTATGAGTTAGCAGACCTTCAGATGTGACCTCAGGAGAAGCAGTGAAGTCCTGAGCCAAACAGTAATTTAAATGGCACCAGGTTTATGCTGCCAGCTCTGTGCACTAGTAGACTTTTGTAGTACTCAGACCCTTTCTGGTATTAAGTAGATTGTAGCTCTTGCCTCACTTATTTATACACCTAGATTCAATTTCGTTGATTTAACTTCCCTGAGGAAAAAGAACAAAGATAGATGGAATGGCAATTTGGTTTCTCATGTGCTACCACCATAGTCAATTGCAAGAGATAGATGTAGAAACAAGGAACTGCGGATGCTGGTTGACCAAAGAAAGGCACAAATGCTGGAGTAACTTAGCGGGCCAGGAGGCATCTCTGGAGAACATGGATTGATGACTTATTGGGGAGAGACCCTTATTAAGACCCTGGTCTCAACCTGAAAAGTACCTATCTGTGTTCTCCATGATGCTGCCTGACCTGCTGAGTTACTCCAACATGGTCTTTCCATAATCAACTGCAAATTTGGATTCCAATCATAAGACAAATTTGTCCAAAATAGGTCATCCAATTAGCCAGCACATTTCTTTCATTGGAAAATGTTCAGGAAATAATTATTTATGATTTTAACTCAGTTTACCTAAATATCATCATTGTTCAAATAATAATCAGACTAAAGTGTCAGAAGTAACCAATAAGACACCACAGTGTAATATTTACTTGATAATAATAATAAGCCTTTATTGTCATTGTACTTAGAAACACAATGAAATTAGGAGAGCTACTCCTGATCAGTGCAACTAAAACAAGTTAAAACAAGATAAAAACACATCCAATATGTTATTTAACTGCTTAAAATAGTAGATAAATTATATTTATCACACCTAGGTAGAACATTGCACTGGGAGAATATTATACTTTAAAATTCAATAAATAATTTTAAATATTTTTTTAAAAGAAGAAATATTAGCTGAGTGGTCTGTTTTATAGTGGAATGGATGACAGCATCTCCCATGTCATGTAGATATTTGAGGAATTTATAGTTCTAATGGCCCAGGGAAAGAAACTGTTCTTGAGTCTGTTTGTCCTGCGTTTGACGCACCTGTACCGCCTACCAGAAGGCAGTAGGTTAAACAGGAACTATCCAGGATGGAAGGGGTCTTTGATTATTTTTCTGGCTCTACAGAGGCACCGAGAGCTGGCAATGTCTTCCAGGGAAGGCAGAGGGCAGCCGATGATTTTCTGGGCAGTTTTGACCACTCTCTGCAGGGCTCTCCTGTCTGCTGAGAGTGATCAAAACTGCAGGATGACATTGCACGATTATATTTCGAAGTGGTTTGCAATATAAATGTTGCAGTAATATTAATCATCTTGCCTACCTCTAGGCAATGTGCTATGGGCTTCCTTAATTGCCATTAGTTGCCCACTGTGCATTCACTTGATTATTTTATCAAGTGATAAGAACTGTTGCTGGCCAAATGCCCACCAAGAAAACTACACAGGTTTATTTGGTTACTGCGTGGCAGTGCATAAGGTGAGTTTTCCAAGCTTCATAAAATCATTCAGTTATTTATTTTGTCTAAAATGCAATAATGATGCATACTTGACTGAATAATTCTTCCTCTCCCTTTCTCGCATGGTACTTTGTTCTGCCAATGTAGAAACAATTAATATTGATTGAAGAAGTGATCTTGACCCGAAACGTCGCTTATCTCCTTCGCTCCTTAGATGCTGCTGCACCCGCTGAGTTTCTCCAGCTTTTTGTGTAACCCCCAATTAATATTGATAGATTTGACAGCTGTATCTGTAATTGTAACTACTGTAACTAAAACAAAAGCTGCATTAGGATAAGATCATAGTAGGAAATTTCCTTCTTTTCTATTGGAAATTAACTCTAATTTCAAGTTGGATTGAGCACCTTTCCCAATAAAATGGACCAGAGATACTACTCAGACGGAGCATCCCTCTTCATTTTGCCATCACCTTTATTTGGAGGTTTGTTGCATTTCAAACCATGAAGTGCTTCTCTACCACAATTTGTACAAAGTTATCGATTGATGTTGCAGGTAAAAGTTACATTACTAGGAAATCTAAGAGCTTTTCAGACTGCCTTGTGATACATGGTACAGCAAAATCAGAAGACATCTGCAGAAAAGGGGACGTGAAGAGGATAAACATAAGGTGGACTAGTTAGAAAAGGGGGAGAGAGATTAAAATGAGCTGGTCTGATATACCAGTAAGATAATGACCCACATTATACAAACATCCCCAGTAAAGAATTTGCGCAACCAAGCAATTCAGAAATTCCCGTTAGTTCCAGAAATTGGGAATGGGTGAGTGAAGGGATGGGACCTCCAAGCCAGTGAGGCTGAAATCAATTTGGAATTTGAATTGCTTGAGATGTGATGGATTGGCAGATGAAGACAATGACAATTATGGGCATGCATGTGTGCACACACATGTAAGTACACGTGTGCAGGTTAAGTCTGCAGCAGAGCTTGCCATTGGGCCAAAGCCCCATTCTGTGGTAGTTGGTGTGCAATGAAATCCTGCATTAAAATATTTTGTGCAAAGGCTTTTTCCTCTTGCAAATGTAGAAGCAAGAAGCAGGATTGTCCCCAATCCAGAGAAGATAATACTGTAAACACACTCACCAGTGTTATTATTAGTCACCTAGATACAAGATAAAGTTCTGTCTTCCTAGTCCACAATTTCAAATAAATAACAGAAGCATTTAAAAAAATTGTAATTAACATTTAGTGACCAGATCATTAAAAAATATGGTATTGATTTATTGGCATTTAAGAGAATTTTGGATAGACTAAAAATGGAGGGAAATGAATTAATGACAGGCAGGTTGGAGTTGGTCTTGGCATCATGTTTGGCACAGACATTGTAGGCCAAGGGTCTTGTTCTTGTGCCGTACTGTCATGTGCTGTGTTGTCATGTGTACCAAGGTACCGTGAAAAATTGTTTTGCTGCCACCCCGGCAAAAGCGATCCCTGCATAAGTACATGAAGGTAGCGCAGAAGTAAAAAAGATACTGAATGTTGAATTGCAGTGACAGAGAAAGTGCAGTTCAAAAAGTGCAAGAGCCAGAACTAGATAGATTGTAAGATCGGATATTCATCCTTGTCTTGTGATAGGTCTGTTCAAGAGTCTTCTAACAACAAGAATCTGTTCTTGAATGTGGAATTACATGATTTCACGCTTTTCTACCTTCTGTCTGACGTAAGAGGAAAGAAGAGAGAATGATGGGGGTACTGGGGTGTGAGTGGTCCTTGGTTATGTTGGCTGCTTTTCCAAGACGGGATAAAGGTAGATGGGGAGTCTATATGGGGAGGAGACTGGTTTGCATGATATACTAGGCTGTGTCCACAAGTTGAAATTTCTTGTGGTCTTGGGCAGAGCAGCTGCCATGCCAAACTGTGATGCATCCAAATGGAATGTTATCTTTGGTGTCTGAGTCAGTGGAGATATGCTAAATTTCCTTGGAATTCCGAGCAACGAGAGGTGTTGATGTGCTTTCTTGTCAATAGCATTAATGTGGTTGGACCAGGGCAAGTTTTATATATATATATATTATGAAGCAATTTTTTTTTTCGATTTTGTCTTTGGCTCACATTGCAGCTGGATAAATCCATACTAGTCTATAGTATGAACTGTGCCATACTAAAGGAAATTACCCACATGGGCAATATTTTTAATAGCTGAATGAGCACTCAAAACAGTTTGCAGTTAGTCAAATGATTTTAAACAGTGGCCACTGTAGTTCTGTAGTGTAGGCAGCTACTCCACCTATTTTACTACAGTAATGTCCCACAAATAGCCATTAGAAAATTTGGCCAATTAATTTGTTTCAAGGCATGAATGTTGGCCAAAGCACGTTGTGGAATATTTTACTTCACCTGCGCACATTGGTGGGACTTTAATTCTCTATTCTCTCTACACCTCACAGGAACTCCTGATTCATATCATCTTCCGTGAGAATCTCTTCCAGCAATTGGTATGCACTGGACATTAAATACTCAGACTTTTGATGCAAATCTGCCCACTTGTGGTCAGAAGAGAGAATGAACTCCCTCTAGTGGTAGAGTTTATATAGGGTGCATTTGCCTCTGGGAAGTGGAACACTGTTCCACTCACTACATGCAAGCATGGTTTCAAAAAGCATTTAACTCGTGATCTAGGGTACACAAAATGCTGGAGAAACTCAGCGGGTGCAGCAGTATCTATGGAGCGAAGGAGATAGGTAACGTTTTGGGCCGAAACCCTTCTTCAGACCCGCTGCACCCGCTGAGTTTCTCCAACATTTTGTGTACCCTCGATTTTCCAGCATCTGCAGTTCCTTCTTCAACTCGTGATCTATATTTGAATTGGAATTTTCTTAGTTTGCTAGCTTTGATGTTTCTACCGTCTCTTTGCTATTTCAACAGTGTTATTAACTTTCTTTAAATGATGCATACCAGAATCTAAAGTGAACCGATGAGCCAGTTGTTAAAATCTCTTTGTTGCAGTCTCTGATATCTTTCTCCCACCCCTGTGAAGATTGTCAATGGATCTTTATTAATTGTGTTCCTTTTGCTCTAGGATGCACACAGAGGAATCTTCATTCAGCAGCTGAGGCCTTCTCAGAATTCTCAGGTCCGAATAAAGCTAAAGCTGTTTGGACATTCAGGTTCAGGAAAATCAGCACTTGTAGAGTCTCTTAAATGTGGGCTTCTGCGAAGTTTCTTCAGGAGACGCAGACCAAGGTTATCATCCACTAACTCAACTCGTTATCCTCCTTCCCCTTCTTCATCAAAACCAACAGGTATCTTTAACCAACCTAAACCATAATCTGAAGGTTGATATCACAACAATGATTTCCCCTGCAGTAAAGGCACAATCTGCCTCACTTTAGCATTCTCATTTTGAAATAATAACTTATAAAAAGGAATTTCTTTGAAATGTATTTTATGACAAGTCAAAAATGACTATTGATGCAAGGAATTGTGATGCTGGTTTACCAAAAAAATTTGGTGGAGTAACTCAGCAGGTAAGACAGCATCATTGGAGAACATGGTTAGGTGATGTTTTGTGTCGGGACCCTTATTCAGACAGATAATCTATATAGTCTATTTCCGTTTGTTTTAATTCCTCTAATAATCCAAGGAAGGCTGGTGTATTTTGTAGCTAAGCATTTAAGATTAGTGTCTTATAATGCTTGATGCTAATTGAGCTTTCACATTTCGAATTTGTGAACCCCTCCATATGGATTTAACCATTCAATTACCTTGTGATTTTCTTGGTTTCCTCTATATTGCATGAGTGGTTTTCCATTTCCATAGTCCACTACCCTCCAAGACCTAATCTAGATCAACTACTTTAATGTGGCATTTTGTGTGAATGTTGGATAAATAAGGATTGAAATCTGGCTGTCTGTAGATATTGTTTGCTTATAATTCTGCAGGATATTATTTGATTCACAGTATGACACAGTTCATAATTTGTAACTTTCTGCATTGCTTGAAACTAAAAAATGTTTGACGCAGTGAGGTATCCATTATTCTTAATGGACATGAAGGCAGAGATAACTATAATTAACACAAATTGAATTCAATCAGCTCGATGGTGACTTGAAATTGTGCTCTGCACTTTTTTTTTAGTATAGCTAGTATTCTGTGTTATCTCACAAAAATAAGTGCGATTCAGTCATAAGCCTCTTTTGGTTTATAATTGGACTTGGTGTATTAGTTTCTTCTGACAGAGACAATAGACAATAGGTGCAGGAGTAGGCCCTTCGGCCCTTCGAACCACCACCGCCATTCATGTGATCATGGCTGATCATCCCTAATCAGTACTCCATTCCTGCCTTCTCCCCATATCCCATGACTCTGCTATCTTTAAGAGCCCTATCCAGCTCTCTCTTGAAAGTATCCAGAGAACCGGCCTCCACAGCCCTCTGAGGCAGAGAATTCCACAGACTCACACCTCTGTGTGAAGAAGTGTTTCCTCGTCTCCACGTTCTAAATGGCTTACCCTTTATTCTAAAACTCTGGTCCCTGGTTCTGGACTCCCCCAACATCGGGAACATGTTTCCTGCCTCTAGCGTGTCCAAAGCCATAATAATCTTATATGTTTCAATAAGATATCCTCTCATCCTTCTAAACCCCAGAGTATGCAAGCCCAGCCGCTCCATTCTCTCAGCATATGACAGTCCCGCCCTCCCAGGAATTAACCTTGTAAACCTACGTTGAACTCCCTCAATAGCAAGAATGTCCTTCCTCAAATTAGGCGACCAAAACAGCACACAATACTCCAGGTGTGGTCTCACTAGGTCCCTACACAACTGCAGAAGGACCTCTTTGCTCCTATACTCAACTCCTCTTGTTATGAAGGATAACATGCCATTCGCTTTCTTCACTGCCTGCTGTACCTGCGTGCTTATTTTCATGGGCAAGGACCCCGAGATCCCGTTGTACTTCACCTTTTCCCAACTTGACACCATTTAGATAATAATCTGCCTTCCAGTTTTTGCAACCAAAATGGATAACCTCACATTTATCCATGCATCTGCCATGCATCTGCCCACTCACCCAATCTGTCCAAGTCGCCCTGCATTCTCATAGCATCCTCCTCACAGTTCACACTGCCATCCAGCTTTGTGTCATCTGCAAATTTGCTAATGTTACTTTGAATCCCTTCATCTAAAACATCGATGTATATTGTTAATAGCTGCGGTCCCAGCACCGAGCCTTGCTGTATCCCACTAGTCACTGCATGCTATTCTGAGAGAGACCCGTTAATCCCTTCTCTTTGTTTCCTCTCTGCCAACCAATTTTCTATCCATGTCAGCACTCTACCCCCAATACCATGTGCCCTAATTTTGTCCACTGTCTCCTATGTGGGACCTTATCAAATGCTTTCTGAAAGTCCAGGTACACTACATCCACCGGCTCTCCCTTGTCCATTTTCCTAGTTACAACCTCAAAAAATTCCAGAAGATTAGTCGAGTATGATTTCCCCTTCGTAAATCCATGGTAACTCGCACCGATCCTGTTACTGCTATCCAAATGTGCGGCTATTTCATCTTTTATAATTGACTCCAGCATCTTCCCCACCACCGACGTCAGGCCAACTGGTCTATAATTCTCTCTTTTCTCTCTCCCGTCTTTCTTAAAAAGTGGGGTACCCTCCAATCCACTGGAACTGACCCTGTATTTATAGAACATTGGAAAATTATCACTAATGCGTACACGATTTCTAGAGCCACTTTCTTAAGCTCCCTGAGATGCAGACCATCAGGCCATGGGGATTTATCAGCCATCAGTCCACCCAACACCATTTCCTGCCCAACGTGGATTTCCTTCAGTTCCTCTGGTCACTAGTACATCAGGAAGATTGTTTGTGTCCTCCTCAGTGAAGACGGATCCAAAGTATCTGTTCAACTCACCTGCCATTTCCTTGTTCCCCATAATAAATTCTCCTTTTACAGTCTTCAAGGGTCCAACCTTGGTCTTAACTAATGTTTTCCTCTTCACATACCTAAAGCAGCTTTCACTATTCTCCTGTATATTCTTGGCTAGCTTACCTTCGTACTTCATCTTTTCTCCAGTTATTGCCTTTTTAGTTATCTTTTGTTGCTCTTTAAACGTTACCCAATGCTCTGGCTTCCTGCTCATCTTTGATATGTTGTACTTCTCTTTTTTACTGTCCCTGACTTCCCTTGTCAGCCACGGTCACCCCTTATCCCCTTGGAATCTTTCTTCCTCTTTGGAATGAACTGCTCCTGCACCTGCTGTATTATTCCCAGAAATACCTGGCATTGTCGTTCCACTGTCATCCCTGCTAGGGTATCTTTCTAGTCAACTTTGGCCAGCTCCTCCCTCATGGCTCCATGGTCCCCTTTGTTCAATTATAATACTGACACCTCCAATGTACCCTTCTCCCTCTCAAATTGTAGATCAAAACTTGCCATATTATGGTCACTACCTCCTAATGGCTCCTTAACCTCAAGTTTCCTTATCAAATCCGGTTCATTGCACAACACTAAATCCAGAACTGCCTTCTCCCTGGTAGGCTCCAGTACAAGCTGCTCTAAGAACCCATCGCTTTATTGGGGTCCTGTACCAACCTGATTTTCCCAGTCTACCTGCATGTTGAAATCTCCCATATCAACCATAGCATTACCTTTACGACATGCCAATTTTAACTCTTGTATCAACTTGCACCCTATATCCAGACTATTGTTTGGGGGCCTGTAGATGTCCCATTACAGATAAGGTACTGACTCCACATCTCCTGTTTCAATGTCACCCCTTGCAAGGGACTGAATTTCATTCCACACCAACAGAGCTACCCACCCCCTCTGCCCACCCGTCTGTCTTTTTGATAGGAGGTATACCCTTGAATATTCAGTTACCAGCCCTGGTCCTCTTGCAGCCATGTCTCTGTAATTCCCACAACATCATACTTGCCAATTTCTAACTGAGCCTCAAACTCGTCCACTTTATTTCTTATACTTCATGCATTTATATATAACACTTTGACCTCGGTATTCACCTCCCCTTCACTACTGGCCCTGACCTTACTCTCGTATCCCTTCTCGAACTTTCCTTCCCATTAATTCAGGAGTCTTTTGTAACTTATCCTGTACTCACTTCCCTTTAACTCCATCTTTACACTCTCAATTTGTCAATCCCTCCCCCTCACTATTTAGTTTAAACCCACACGTGTAGCCCTAGCAAACCTGCCTGCCAGAATGTAACCCGTCCCTTTTGTAGAGGTCACCCCTACCCCAGAAGAGGTCCCAGTGGTCTATAAATCTAAATCCTTGCTCCCTGCACCAGCCCCCCAGCCACACATTCAGATCCCCTATCTCCCTGTTCCTGCCCTCACCAGCACGAGGTACAGGAAGCAATCCAGAGATAACCACCCTAGAAGTCCTGCTTTTCAGTCGTCTTCCTAACTCTAAATTTGCGTTGCAAAACCTCCTTCATCTTCTTCCCGATGTCATTTGTGCCCACGTGCTCAACTACTGCCGGCTGTTCACCTTCCCTCTCGAGGATGTTCTGAAGTCAGTCTGTGATATCTTGAAACCTGGCACCAGGGAGGCAACAGAACATCCTCAAGTCTCGGCTGCCGCCACAGAATCTCCAGCCGTACCTCGGACAATGAAGTCACCCACCACTATAGCTCTGCCTGCCGTTGGTCTTGTCGGTCGAGTCTCATCCCCTGGGTTGGAGCCACCGACCTGTCCACCTGTCGGACTGGAAGCGTTGTTTGCCCCGACAGCTCTCAAAAGGGTGCACCTGTTTTCATTAGGTACAGCCATCGGGGTCTCCTGCACTCCACGCTCACTCCTCATTCTCACAGACACCTTCCTTTGCTCTTCCTGCAGCCTTGATGTGACAACCTCACTGTAGGTCCTGTCCAGGAAACTTCAGGAGCTGAACCTGGTCGCACTTGCCGCAGTTGTAGCATCCATAGGCACCATCAGTGTCCCTGAGCTCCCCACATCTGAGGAAAGACATCCTTGCCATAGAGGGGGTACAGAGAAGATTCACCAGACTGATTCCTGGGATGTCAGGACTTTCATATGAGGAAAGATTGGATAGACTCGGTTTGTACTCGATGGAATTTAGAAGATTGAGGGGGGATCTTATAGAAACCTACAAAATTCTTAAGGGGTTGGACAAGCTAGATGCTGGAAGATTGTTCCCGATGTTGGGGGAGTCCAGAACAAGGGGTCACAGTCTAAGGATAAGGGGGAATTCCTTTAGGACCGAAATGAGGAAAACATTCTTTACACAGAGAGTGGTGAGTCTCTGGAATTCTCTGCCACAGAAGGTAGTTGAGGCCAGTTCATTGGCTATATTTAAGAGGGCGTTAGATGTGGCACTTGTGGCTAAAGGGATCAGGGGGTATGGAGAGAAGGCAGGTACGGGATACTGAGTTGGATGATCAGCCATGATCACATTGAATGGCGGTGCAGGCTCGAAGGGCCGAATGGCCTACTCCTGCACCTATTTTCTATGTTTCTATGTTTCTATCCTGCAAGCATCACACTGAGTCAACTTACCCGTCATATCTTCACCACTTCTCGTCCTCTTCAACTTTTGGCGTAGTCTCCAATCAGCCTCCTCGCACTTTTTCTCACAAGGCACTTCCCTCGACAAGGCGCTCCCTGACATAACAAAATTTCAATTAAATATTCTTAAACTGACATGAAATAATTGTACATTTTTGTGTAGCTATTTACAGATCTAACAGAAACTGGGGAGCATCAGGCTATTAAAATTGTAATTTCTGATTACATTCTCCAATACTTAAACTCTGCTTTTTTACAAATGTGTTTTTTGCTGTTAATTCTTTCATTTTTCTCTTCCAAAGAAAAATCCCGATCTTTTTGGAGGGAAATGGTTTTTGGTCTCTAGTCCCACTGGTTGCTCACCACAAGAGGTCACTTTCCACAAGCAAGGCTTATTGGTCAGTGATTGTGACTGGTTCATTTGTAGCAGCAGGCTTCACAATTGGGCCCAAACATGTCCATTTGCATAGAGTTGCAGGAAAGAAAGGAAGACATTGATTCATTTTTGTCCTTTTGAGACACCAAAGCCATTTGTAACACTGTAGCGCCACCTTGGCTTAGATTAACTAATTTGGCAGAGAACATTGAACTAGGAATCTTCATACTTTTCTCTGCATAAACTCAAAGAGCCAACATAAGCAAAAGGATTCTTGCTGCCTGTCCCGCTGAGTTACTCCAGCATTTTGTGTCTATCTTTGGCTCTTCAACTATCTTTTATCCAATACATCATGCCAATTTGCAGAAGGCAGGCACTATGAATTAATTGATGCAAATGCTGTTCAACCAAACACAATAGTTAAATCTGCTAAAAGACAGCAACCAATATAGCTGCCAGGCACTTGTCAAATTTGTATTCTGACTTTCTTATCATAATTGAAGAGTTCAAAATCCATTAACAGAGATAAATTTAATTATTTAACTACCAGGGTCCACCTAGTCACCAGTCTGTCACTAAATGTAGTCAATCAAGACGATATGAAGTCATTATTTAGGCAGATATTTATATTTTATCTTTTTTTCTCTTAATTTCATGTCTCAAGAACAGACATTATTGAGTTCCTAAATATGCATCACTGCATTTTTAACAGGCAGTATATTGTCAAATATATTGGTAAATGCCAAAAATAATCTTGGACAATGGTATCCTGGACTCACAAAGTGATCTGGTCAATATAGATAAGTTCAGTGCTTACAGCATGAGCGACAGAATTGCTTTTAAAAATAGGCAGTCTGAAATTGTGGCGTAAAAACATTATAGTTTTCATTTTGGGGCTTTATCATAGCTGAAATCCAATATTGCAAATGTAATTTTGGAACTGTGGGATTTGTCACACTTACTGCAGCCAAATCAGCTGTGTGAACCAGCAGCGTTGTTGTCTGCTTTCCAATATAAGTGACTCAGTTCCATAAAACGCTATAAAATAATCAAGACTTGTCCATGTGAGATGACATGTCCCCTATCCTTCATTTGCTCTCATCCCTTGTGTTTAAATTTAAGATCCTTATCCTTGATCATAAATCACACCCTCCTTTTCTCTGTTCTACCTCTAAGGACTTCCTTCTTCTAATCCTACCTGTTATCCTGAACAATCCAATTGTTTCATTCCAACTTCCCATTTATCGTGCCTATTCTCCTACACCCATCACCGTGTCAGCAATGGTCCTGGTGACTGAAACATTGCTTGTAAACCTCTAATTCTATCTCTGATTTCACTTTTTTAATTTATTCTAAATTGTGGATAATTGCCCTTCGCTGCAAGACGAAGTACAGTAGCCCCGTGCTCAATTTCCAGGGCAAGAGATTTGCAAATAAGAGAAGGAAAACTTACATCAAGCATAGGATGTTTCAGTCCGAAGAAGGGTCTCGACCCAAAACGTTGCCTATTTCCTTCGCTCCATAGATGCTGCCTCACCCGCTGAGTTTCTCCAGCATTTTTGTCTACCTTCAAGCATAGGATGGTGAACCTGTGAAATTCACTGCCATAGAAGCTGTGGAGGGAAAGTCACTGGATATTTTTTAAGAAAAATATTATTAAAAGCATTAAGACATACATGGAGTGAACAAGAATATAGTATTGAGATAGATGACCAGCCATCTACTTATTGAATGATGATACAAGGTTGAGGGGTCAACTGGTCTTTAAAATGCAATTCACCAGCCCAGTATTTCCATCTTATTGTTTCTAGCTCAATCTACATAAATATGTTCGTCAAAGTTCCAAATAAATCATCAGTACCATGCTCAATTGTAGACTTAACCTATTGCTGCAACTACACTTTATAATGAGTTTTGTAGTAAAATTAATATGCAGTCTTATTAAAGTGGAACCTGGGATTGTAGTTTAATTTGGAGAGGCAGCGTAGAAACAGGCCCTTCGGACCAATAAGTCCACGCCAACCATCAATCACCTGTACACGAGTTCTATGTTATCTCAGTTTTTCATCCTACACACTAGGGTCAATTTACAGAAGTCAATTAACCTACAAACTCACATGTCTTTGCAATGTGGGAGGAAACCGGAGCACACTGGTGGAAACCTGCACTATCACAGGGAGAACGTACAAGTTCCATGCAGATAGCGCCCACAGTCAGGATCAAACCCAGGTCCCTGGTGCTGTAAAGGGCCTGTCCCACCAGCATGCGACTCCATGCGGTGAGCGCGACCTAACGTGGTCACTTGAGCCATCCGGCCTCGCGGGGCCGGTTCCACTTCGATCGCCGGAGCTGTATGGAGTTGTGCGGAGCTGGTCCCGACATCGCGCGGGGCTCCAAAAAAATGACCGTGTTCAAAAATTCCGCGCGGCAACGGCTTAACGGCTCGCAGCCGCCCCGACGCATTACGCACCACCTCGACGTCGTCCCTCCGTGACCCTCTCTATATGTGCCTTTGTGACCCTCTCTGTGTGTCCCTCCGTGACCCTCTCTCTGTGTGCCTCCGTGTCCCTCTCTGTCCTTGCGAACTTACCGCGGACATCGCTCCAACTTCGCGCCGCGCCACTCACCCGACCTCCGCGCGGCCCCCGCTGCCGGTTTGGTCGCACTCGCCGCATGCAGGCGCATGCTGGTGGGACTGGCCCTGTACGGGGATCATCCCGACCACCGCGCGGGATGATCCCCGGCTTCCAGTTTGCTCGTGCTCACCGCATGGAGTCGCATGCTGGTGGGACAGGCCCTTAAGGCAGCAACTCTACCACTATGTCACAGTGCTGCGCCTGGCTAGATCAGGGAAAACGAGTCAGTTGGTTTAGATAGAGTAGTTGTCGACGTTGGTTCCATGACAAGGAGACTACATTAGGTTGCCTTGGATAGGATTTCAATACCAATACCTAATTACAAAAGTTCTTATGATAAAAGTATTAGAAATTGGAAACATAATTGGAAAGCATTGCAGATTACCTCATGTTCTGAGAGAATTACAAACAAGAACGTTAAATAATCTTCATTGTTTCATCTTTTCCTGTTCAAATTCACATGTAAATGAACATGAAATAAAGGGCAAAAGAAGAGAAAACAAGGAAATTTGAATGCAATTGCCTGTGTAAAAATCAAATGGGATGAATGACTGACGATGTTTACATCAAAATGTGGAAATAATTTTAAAAGATCCATGGAAGCAGTCACTTAGTTATCTAATGTATTGGACAGAGTCAAGATGATTGATTGGGATTCTGTAGATCAAATTTGAAATTAAACTGGAAAAGCTGACAAAATGTGGCCACACCAGGCTCTGACTACCCTGTCAGTACCGTTGTGCCCTGTAATCCAATTGCTAACCAGTATCTCCTCCCTACTTTATTAATTTCAAACAAGCTTACATATTTTATTAGATAATGGTTCATTAGTTAAATATATAAACTACAGTATTTGATTGCCCTGTCTCTTTAAGTTTCAGTCAGTATTTCCAATCTGTACCCTGGCTGTGAGAACGTCAGTGTAAGGAGCCGGAGCATGATGTTTGAACCCAGCCTAACCAAAGGCGTGCTCCAAGCGTTTGTTTCACCTTCGCACAATCTAAACTATGCCATTGATGACCTGAGCACTAAAGCAATCGACATTCAACATGCAAATGTTAATGGTAAGAAATATCTCTTTTAATACAGCAGAGAGAAATTTGGACCTGCTGAGATGTAGCTGGCAATGCGCTTACAATTGTGAATTCAAATGCACTTTCTGTATAAAAAATAAAATTCCTATTTTGAATAGTTGAAACATCATTTTAAAAGCGTTAATTGCAATTGCAGTACGTCAATGCAGCGGGATAATTCAACACTTACCTCGGGACTAGTAAATCAATTTGTGATGATTGTGCAGCAGTTACTCTGGCAGTTTAAAAAAATGTTATTGCATTATTGTAGCAATGCACTCTTGGTAGTGTTGTGTAGCAAAACTGCAAGGAGGGTAACCAGACTAAATCCCCTCTCCAGGCCAGATGATTTTAGCCAGCATGGGTGCAGTGATCCTAAAAAAAAATACCTTTGAGAATCAGCCAGTTGCACTTGCTGGGATAAATGTATAATTGCTGCTGGCAGCAAACTTGTTTGGAAGTCTGATTCAGACATTTCACAGCTTGGACGTGATGCTGCACGCAGTCAAACTGTCAAACAGCATGCAGGCAACAATCATTAAATCTCACCTGGAAATAGGGGATTGGCCAGGAAATAGCCAATGTTGGATAGCTGGCAAACTGCTTGATAGGGATAGGGTTAGATGAACTGTGTCAATAATCTAGTTAATTTTAATTTTCAGTGGATGAATGGCTGGCATTTGAGCACCTCTGATACTTTCATAGTAATGTATAGAATTTTTTTTACTGTTGCTTAAATTTTTATCAATACTTTAGTTAAACTGCGCAGCAGCTTTAAATAGAATATATGCAACTGTTATTTTTTGTCTTCAGATTTTTAAATATTATTGAGCCTCCCCATGTTATTGAAGCATTTACCTTTCTTTTTAGGTGTTGGTGATTTAAATATCTGGGAATTCTCTGGCAATCCTGCCTACTACTGCAGTTACGATTACTTTGCTACAAATGACCCGACTGCTCTCCACTTGGTGCTTTTCAGTATAGAGGAACCTTATGAAATGCAATTGAACCAGGTGACGTTTTGGCTCAATTTCCTCAAAGCACTTATCCCAGTGGAAGACCCTATAGGTAAGATTCAATCCAGGCACTATTTACTCAGCAGGCACATCTCCCGATTATTTGAATTTACAGAAGTCCTGAGGACCAGGGACCGGTACTCAGCTGTCACGCCAGCCAGCGCTTCAGCCACTGATTGGGAACCCAAGTTTCTGCTCAGTTCAGTGCTTGGGACCGGCCAGCTTTCGCTGGTTCACTTGGATCTGATGGCTTTCAAGCAATGAACTGAGCAGAAACTTGGGCTCCTGATCAGTGGCTGAAGGCGGAAGATCTATCCTCTTTAATATCTCTGATAAGCTTATATGGCTTTTGTTTTATCTTCTCCGTGCTTAATAGCTAATATGCAAAGGAAGATGTGTCAAACTGTAGAGATATGTCAAATGGTTAAAGACATCATAACCCCGAGGGCGGATAATGCATATTCCCATGTGAACAATTGAATTGGAAACCAACAGCAGAAAGATTATACTCAGGAAAGACGTCAAAGATTACAGTGAAGTTGTGCAAATGTGTAAGTGTGTAAGCTGTTGGACTTGTACAGATTTAAAAAGTGCCGAAAGCCTGGTCCAAGGAACAAGTCTATTAGCCTGACAATTAAATGGTTCAGATTTGGTGCAGCGAGGTGCAGATTTGAGACAAATGGAAGATTTCAGAATATTTTTGTTGGGAGGTCTGAGTAAGACTGCCACAGGAATCTGTTATAACGTGGGAATTAAAAAATATATATATCAAAGCAATTTTTGGCATCAAAAACCTCCTCCTTAATACTGACATGCTCCAGATGATCGTCATTTACCTCCCTATACTTGCTATCCTCTGTATCCTTCTCCTTGGTCAATACAGATGAAAAGTATTAATTTACAAATAAGGAACTGCAGGTGCTGGTTTACAAAGTGCTTGAGTAATTCAACGGGTCAGGCAGCACCTCTTGTGTGACTTCATAACATGATCATTTCTGTGTCATCGGGTCACACAGGTGGAAGAAAGTTGTACAGAAGGAGGAAGACACAAAGCTGGAAGGGTTTGTAAATGCAACAAACATTTTGAATGGCATTCGAGTATTGAAAGCAGTGGAGGTAGTTCAGAATTGAGGGAGAATATATCTTGCCATGTACCAAGGTGTTTGCGGTATAGTCTCAAATAAATTTGATGTAAGACAGATTTCTAAGGAATCATTTGGAAGAAGAGAGCTGGAGAAAATTTATTTCACCAGCAATGGTGGTGGCAGCGTAGAGACAGACAATCTTGCGAATGTGGAAGTATGTGGTTTTTAATAATGGATTACAAATGGAATTGAATGGATAGAATGGAGCTTCTACTGTTTGTTGCTGTTTGAATGATATCTTGTCAGTATGAATCATATTGTTGAAACTTGTGCGAGAGTGGCAGTTGAACAGAAGAAAGCATTCCGACAGGCCTTTTCTAGAAGAGAAAAATGGAGAGGCAGAAACAAGTTTAAATATCTGAAATATAAGCAGCCAAGTTGGAAACTACATTTGGATTGGTCCATCAAACTACTTACTACTTCCTGCAGGTGGCACCAAAGAGCCATTCAGCAGTTCACTGCTACTTTATGCATTGCTGGTTTTAAGGATTTGGCCTTTGCTTAAATGTCAGAAAGGATTCCAACTAAGACATTTCAAAACGGGCCAAGGATACTTGAGTGCTGGTTCCTATAATGCTTAAGCCTCCGTGATAAACATTTCTTAAAATGTTAATAGCCAGTCACCAAAATGCTATTCCAGTTTAAGTACTGATTCAACTCTGTTGACAGGTGCAAGTAACTTGTGACTGACTTGTCACTGAAATCATGAACATCTAGTCAGCTGCTGCTATAAAAAATCACTCAAAATTATAACTTCTGCTTCTGTGTGTATACTGTTGTCATAAACCAAACTCCCTGAACATCTCCACAGTCTCTGAATTGGATGTCTGTCAAACCTACACTTAACTCTCCGTGAACCTCATCTTTGAATTCCTCCACTCAGGTTTCAGTGAATGAATGAATATGTTTATTGGCCAAGTATGTACACATACAAGGAATTTGCCTTGGTGCTCAGCTCGCAAGTAACAACCCGACATACAATAACAATTAAGAATGACACATAAAACATTAAACATTAATAACACACCAGCAGAGTGTTTGTTATTCGACTTTATTTGTTTTTTTTGTATGCCAGAGTGGTTTGTTTTTTTTGTCTCGGTGTGTTTTATGTGGGGGGGGGGGGGGGGATGGGGAAACTGTTTCTCAGTCACTTCCTTGACGGAGGGAGGGGGAGCTCTCCTAAAGTCTAATGTCTCCCAATGTCTTTTGGGGAAGGAGTAACCTGTATAAAAAGGACGGGTCACACTTGAACCCGAGGGGGACCAGTATCCTGGCAGGGAAATTTGCAAAGGCTACCGGGGGGGACTTTAAACTAGAACGGTTGGAGGGAGGGACTCCAATAGAGAAAGCCAGTAGACAGGGTCTGAGGCAGGAGGCAGAGAAGGGAAGCACTCATACCCAACATGTAGGGGGGGAAAGAAGAAAAAAATAATAAACAGAGAATAAGAGGTGGTGGGTTTCCAGGGCAAAAATCAAAAGGGGCCACTTGTCAACATAATTGTATAAGGAGTAAGAGTGTTGTAAATACGAGCCTGAAGGCTTTGTGTCTCAATGCAAGGAGCATTCGTAATAAGATGGACAAGTTGAATGTGCAGATAGCTATTAATGACTATGCTATATTTGGGATCACGGAGACGTGGCTCCAGGGGGACCAAGGCTGGGAGCTGAACATCCAGGGATATTCAATATTCAGGAGGGATAGACAGAAAGGAAAGGGAGGTGGGGTAGCGTTGCTGGTGAGAGAGGAGATTAATGCAATAGAAAGGAAGGACATTAGCTTGGAGGATGTGGAATTGATTTGGGTAGAGCTGCGAAACTCTAAGGGGCAGAAAATGCTAGTGGGAGTTGTGGACAGGCCACCTAACAGTAGTAGTGGAGTTGGGGATGGCATCAAACAGGAAATAAGAAATGCGTGCAACAAGGGTAAAACAGTTATAATGGGTGACTTCAATCTACATATAGATTGGGTGAATGGGCAGGGGTGCTGAGGAAGAGGATTTCTTGGAATGTATGCAGGATAGTTTTCTAAACCAACATGTAGAGGAACCAACGATACAGCAGGCTAATCTAGACTTGGTATTGAGTATTGAGGAAGGGTTAGTTAGCAGTCTTGTTGTGCGTGGTCCATTGGGCAAGAGTGACCTTAATATGGTTGAGCTCTTCATTAGGATGGAGAGTGACATGTCAGAAACAAGGGTTCTGAATTTAAACAAAGGTAACTTTGAAGGTATGAGACGTGAATTGGCCAAGATAGACTGGCAAGTGATTCTTAAACGGTTGACAGTGGATGTTCAATGGAAGGTGTTTAAAGACTGCATGGATGAACTACAACAATTGTTCATCCCAGTTTGGCAAAATAATAAATCAGGGAAGGTAGTGCAGCCAACCAGAGGACTGGGAGAAATTCAGTCCAGCAGAGGAGGACAAAGGGCTTAATTAGGAAAGGGAAAATAGATTATGAAAGAAAACTGGCAGGGAACATAAAAACTGACTGCAAAAGTTTTTATAGATATGTGAAGAGAAAGAGACTAGTTAGAACAAATGTTGGTCCCTTGCAGTCAGAAGCAGGTGAATTGATCATGGGGAACAAGGACATGGCAGACCAATTGAATAACTACTTTGGTTCTGTCTTCACTAAGGAGGACATAAATAATCCGCCAGAAATAGCAGGGGACCGGGGGTCAAATAAGGTGGAGGAACTGAGTGAAATCCAGGTTAGCCGGGAAGTGATGTTGGGTAAATTGAATGGATTAAAGGCCGATATATCCCCAGGGCCAGATAGTCTGCATCCCAGAGTACTCAAGGACATAGCCACAGAAATAGTGGATGCATTAGTGATAATTTTTCAAAACTCTGGAGTAGTTCCTGAGGATTGGAGGGTAACTAATGCAACTCCACTTTTTAAAAAAGGAGGGAGAGAAAACGGGGAATTATAGACCAGTTAGTCTAGCAGTTTCCCCACTACCGATGTTAGAGTCAGTTATTAAAGATGGGATAGCAGTACATTTGGAAAGTGGCGAAATCATTAGACAAAGTCAGCATGGATTTACAAAAGGTAAATCATGTCTGACGAATCTTATAGAATTTTTCGAGAATGTATCTAGCAGAGTGGATTAGGGAGAACCAGTGGATGTGTTATATCTAGACTTTCAGAAGGCTTTCGACAAGGTCCCACATAAGAGATTAGTATACAAACTTAAAGCACACGGTATTGGGGGTTCAGTATTGATGTGGATAGAGAACTGGCTGGCAAACAGGAAGCAAAGAATAGGAGTAAACGGGTCCTTTTCACAATGGCAGGCAGTGACTAGTGGGGTACCGCAAGGCTCAATGCTGGGACCCCAGCTATTTACAATATATATTAATGATTTGGACGAGGGAATTGAATGCAACATCTCCAAGTTTGCGGATGACACTAAGCTGGGGGATAGTGTTAGGTGTGAGGAGGATGCTAGGAGACTGCAAGGTGACTTGGATAGGCTGGGTGAGTGGGCAAATGCATGGCAGATGCAGTATAATGTGGATAAATGTGAGGTTATCCACTTTGGTGGCAAAAACAGGAGGGTAGACTATTATCTGAATGGTGGCAAATTAGGAAAAGGGGAGATGCAACGAGACCTGGGTGTCTTGGTACACCAATCATTGAAAGTAGGCAGATGCAGCAGGCAGTGAAGAAAGCAAATGGTATGTTAGCATTCATAGCGAAAGGATTTGAGTATAGGAGCAGGGAGGTTCTACTGCAGTTGTACAGGGTTTTGGTGAAACCACACCTGGAGTATTGCGTACAGTTTTGGTCTCCAAATCTGAGAAAAGACATTCTTGCCATAGAGGGGGTACAGAGAAGGTTCACCAGACTGATTCCTGGGATGTCAGGACTTTCATATGAGGAAAGGCTGGATAGACTTGGCTTGTACTCGCTAGAATTTCGAAGACTGAGGGGGGGATCTTATAGAAACTTACAAAATTCTTAAGGGGTTGGACAGGCTAGATGCAGGAAGATTATTCCCGATGTTGGGGAGGTCCTGAACAAGGGGTCACAGTCTAAGGATAAGGGGGAATTCCTTTAGGACCGAGATGAGGAAAACATTCTTTACACAGAGAGTGGTGAGTGTCTGGAATTCTCTGCCACAGAAGGTAGTTGAGGCCAGTTCATTGGCTATATTTAAAAGGGAGTTAGATGTGGCCCTTGTGGCTAAAGGGATCAGGGGGTATGGAGAGAAGGCAGGTACAGGATACTGAGTTGGATGATCAGCCATGATCACATTTAATAGCAGTGCAGCACTACGTAGTGCCGCGCTACGGATGAAAGGCACGGAGAATTATGCCTACCTAAGAGATCGGTCTCTTACATAGGCATAATTCTCATATGCCTTTATTATTTATATTTTGTTATTACTATGTTATAATTTTAGTCAGGGTAGGCAGTGCCTACCATGCCTACCCTGACGGCACGTGCCTGGTAGGTATGGACGAGGGCCCAGGCTGTGAGTAGGTGTGAAGTGCTGGTTGGGGATGGAAGGCGATTTAAGTTTCTGTTTATCGAACCTGCAGTAGAAATCGTTCAGGTCGTTGGTCAGCTGACAATTGTCCAAGGAGCGGGGGGCTTTCCTCTTGTAGCTGGTGATTTCTTGACACCACCTGTCAAGCCCTTCCAAACTGAAGAAGAGTCACGAGCTGAGAACTTGCTCCTCAACTTCTCAGAGTAGCTTTCCTTGGCAGTTCTGATTCGTCTTCTCAACTTATACTTGGCCTGCCTGTAGAGGTCTGCATCCCTGCCCCTGTAGGCCTCATCTTTAGATTGGCGGAGCTGTCTGAGATCTGCTGTAAACCAGGGCTTGTCGTTGTTGATCCAGGTCCTAGTGGGAATGCAACTGTCCTCACAAAAGCTGACATATGATGTCACAGTGTCTGTATACTCATCGAGGCTTGTGGTTGCTTCCCTGACAGTGTCAATTCAAGTCACTTCTATTTATATAGCACATTTAAAAAACAACTCTCGTTGGCCAAAGTGCTTTACATTGGTGAAGGTACTAACGTTATACAACAGTGTATGCTACATTACCAGAAAAACTCTAAACCAAATTACTGAGAACATCCTCTGTGATTGTGACAACTAATCTATGCCTCTTTAATCCTTAATTATACATCTGCAGTTTTACTGCATCGTTCATATCAACCCAAGCACGGACAGAAAACACATCATTATCAGCTGTCCCCCAATGATCTATTCTGACTGCTTCCTATTCCTCAATTATTTGCTTCATTTCAACAATATCTTCTGAAAACAGTGCGTGGATTGCCAGATAGATATTTATGATAGCCAGTATTATCCCACCATGTTCTCTCTCCATCCTTTTCCTGTCACTAAATTTGCAGCTTGCCTGGCCTCTCATCGTCAGAGGGGTTCAATTTCCTCTAACTAAATTTTGCGAAAACTAAAACCACTGGTTTGCATCCTCATCAGAGCTATATTTCTTTCCCTTGGACTCAATTTCTCTTCCTGGTAATCTTTGGAAACTGGTCCAGAATGTTTGAAATGTTGGTGTCATAGTTGCCACTAAGATGTGTTATGGATCAAATACCATCACTCTGTCTCCTGATTCCATCTTATGGTTTAGCCTGTTTTCCAGCACTTTTCCATTCCATGTGATGCTGAAATTTTCATCCAGACTGTTTTATTCCCAGTATTTAACTATTTCAATCCACTCATGGCCACCCTCATTCATTGAACTTATCACATATCCTTGTGAACATCAACGTATTGCTTCCTATGTACATAAGTATGATCCAAGTTCCCTTTCCACCATACGTAACCACTGTTGAATCTTCAATATGCAGTGCCTAATTTTAACTATTCTCAACTTTGTTTTCAAATTCTCCAAGGCCTGTGCCTTCTCCATCATTGGTTCCTCTTCCTACCTATAACCCTTTGAGGTAATGGTGTTCCTCCAGATCTGATTTGTCAGTCATCCCTGATTGTAATTGCTCCACAATTTGCAGCTCCTCAGACCCTACATT
Source organism: Raja brachyura (assembly GCA_963514005.1). Next base: position 64,228,608 of record OY740783.1, read on the forward strand.
GCTTTCGCATATTGCACCACCTGTCAATATCTTTCCTCTTCCATTCAGTGCTTGGATCACAACTGCTCACAAGCTTGTACTCGCTGGAATTTAGAAGATTGAGGGGGGATCTTATAGAGGCTTACAAAATTCTTAAGGGGTTGGACAGGCTAGATGCAGGAAGATTGTTCCCGATGTTGGGGAACTCCAGAACAAGGGGTCACAGTTTAAGGATAAGGGGGAAGTCTTTTAGGACCGAGATGAGAAGATCTTTTTTCACACAGAGAGTGGTGAGTCTGTGGAATTCTCTGCCACAGAAGGCAGTTGAGGCCAGTTCATTGGCTATATTTAAGAGGGAGCTAGATGTGGCCCTTGTGGCTAAAGGGATCGGGGGTATGGAGAGAAGGCAGGTACAAGATACTGAGTTGGATGATCAGCCATGATCATATTGAATGGCGGTGCAGGCACGAAGGGCCAAATGGCCTACTCCTGCACCTATTTTCTATGATAATCTTCAATGACAGTATGGCTGAAGGGGCCAGATGGCATTTCTAAATTTGCCGCTGACACAAAACTTAGTGTGAATGTGATTAACAATGAGGAGACATTGGCCAGGTGGGTGGAGGAATGGTTGATGGAATTTAATACGGAGAAGTGTGAGGTGTTGCATTTTGGAACGTCGAACAAGGGCAGGACCTACACAGTAAATAGTATGCCTCTGGGTAGTGTTGTAAAGCAGATGGATCTAGGAGTACAGGTGCATGGTTCCTTGAAGGCTTTTGGCACTGGCCTTCATCAGTCAGATTATTGAAGGTCATGTTGCAGTTGTATAAGACGTTGGTGAGATCGCATTTTGAATATTGTGTGCAGTTCTGGACACCATGTTATAGGAAAGATATTGTCAAGCTTGAAAGGGTTCAGAAAAGATTTACGAGGATGTTGCCAGGACTAGAAGGTGTGAGCTATAGGGAAAAGTTGCATAGGCTGGGTCTCTATTCCATGGAGCGTAGGAGGATGAGGGGAGATCTTATAAAGGTCTACAAAATCATGAGAGGAATAGATCGGGTAGATGCAGTCTTTTACCCAGAGTAGGGGAATCAAGATCCAGAGGACATAGGTTCAAGGTGAAGGGGAAAAGATTTAATAGGAACCCGATGGATAACTTTTTATTGGGTGTATGGAACAAGCTACCAGAGGAGTTTTTATTGGGTGTATGGAACAAGCTGCCAGAGGAAGTAGTTGAGGCTGGGACTATCCCATCGTTTAAGAAACAGTTGGACAGGTACATGGATAGGACAGGTTTGGAGGGTTATGGGCCAAGTGCAGGGAAGTGTAATTTGGAAATAATAATTTGGAAATGTAAAGTTATCCATTGGTGGAGAAAATAGAAATGTTGAGTATTGGTCAAATGGTGAGTGATTGGGAAGTGTTCAAAGAGATTAGAGCGTCTTTGTACACAGGTTGTTAAAAGAAAGTGCACCTTGCACTTAGAAAGGCATCACCAAGAGAGTATTTGGGTACAAGATTAATGATGTCTTCCCAAAAAAATAAAGCCCCTTGGAGTATTGTGTACAATTTTGATCTCCTTGCCCAAAAAATGGATATAGTTGTTCTTGAGAAGGGCAACAATAATAAAATTGAGTGAGTTTTTTAGGATAGAAGGTCTTTTCTACAAGATTGAAAAACGGGCCTTGATTCTTTCAAGTTTTGAAGAATAAAAGATGACATTGAAAATTTGAAAGAGAGCTCAACAGACTAGATTTGAGCAGGATGTTGCCCTTCCAAGATGTCTAGAAGGAAAAGTCACGTTCTCAAAATAAGAGATGGGTCATTTATGACTGCACTAAAGGGAAATTTATTCAATCAAGGAGTCGTGAAATCTATTGAGTTTCAATAAGCTTTGTCATTTACTCGTTATTGTTGATTTTGAGGGTGTCATGAGATTTGGGATTAATACAGAAAGTGGAGGTTAAAAAACACCAATTATCTTATTAGAGGGCAAAACGGATGCAGGGAATAAATAGATTCCAACTTCTGTTTTCTGTGAAGCCATGCTTTAAAATTTTGAGTTCATGTCTCAATTTAAATTTAGTTTCCAGTTGGGAAATTATAGTCCAACACTATAGCTGAATAAATGAATTATAACCAACACTCAGTACATTAAATGAATGGATACTCTATTCCTATCAAATAATGATCAATGTTTGTAGTGAAAATAAATTATTTTCTTTACAGCTTTCGGTGGAAAGCTGAAAAGTGCTTTGCAGATTGTCCTTGTTGCCACACATGCAGACATCGTAAACTGTCCTCGTTCATTTGGAGGGGAATTTGTTTATGACAAAGGTCTATCACTTCTAAAGGAATTGAAAAGCAGGTACGTTGTCAAAATGTTTTTCGCACATTAATATTCCTCTCACTTCCCCCCATCTGGTTCTATGGCACTGTTTGAACAAATATTCACAAAGATTTCTCCTAATGGTTTGGTCCAAAATAATTGTTCATTTTATTTCTTGCTGACTGTAAACTCTTTTCGCTCAAACAACTCTTATATTTGCCTTTGCCCAGATTCCCTTCTTGTAATTTTTTTTTTCATTTTCCTAGATATGCCAGCAATATGGGGTATGTTTGTAAAACATTTGTTAAATTATATTTCATAGGGCAGATTAAAAAATATATAATTACCTTTTTGCACCTCAGATTTGGAAACGATATGCAAATATCTGATCGACTATTTGTTCTTGATGCTGGTGCTTCTGGATCTAAAGACATGAAGCTGCTGCGAAATCACCTGCTAGAATTGAGGAATAGGATCATTTCTGTAAGTATCCTACACCAGATGGTATAAACAAATTGGTAAATCGAGGAAAAGTAGTGTTAAAGTAACCAAGGAAGAAGTTCAGTGCCATGATACGCCTTGGGTAGTTTAGTTTTCTAGTATATAACCCTTATATTTCTTGGTCCTATGGAAAGTAACTCATGCCAAACATTTATGGTTAACTCATGCACAACTATATCTTTAGATTCAGTGTCTCACTTAAGTCTGCTTTTTTTCCCCCTTTCCTAAGAGTGCTGATTCCTGCTTTGTGCAATTTTCATTGTGCACAAGTACTAGTGTACAGTTAGCTGGACTTCAAGACTGGCACGTAGATTCAGTGCCCTTGGGGTAGGGAAGGGAAGCATTAGTCAGAGTCGCAGTTCATCATGTGCTAAGCGTGAGCACTTAACAAAGTATATGTGTCATGATTCTACTTAATGTGATGCAATCAATTAGCAGGTTGTGACCAGTTTATGCACAAAGATCAGCAACTTTTGCGAATTGTTGCCAGGAATTCTCATAACGTGTACAGTGTGTGTGAGGAAGCAGTTTGGCCTTTGCAGCACATTCAAGCCAAAAAGCATATCCTGTTCCAACATGTGATCAGTTTCTGAAATTCTCCAATTCTCTACTTAGACAACATAGAACAGTACAGGAACAGGCCCTTTGGCCATAATTTCTGCACCTTCGCCTATCCAAAAACTTCTTCAATGCCACTATAATATCTGCTTGGCAATGCATTGCAGGCACTTACCACTCACCGTGTAGAATAGCTGTAGCATTTGAATTATTTCTAGCATCTAGAATAACTCTAGTCGGGGCATGGAATTTAGCTTGCAACTTTACAAAATACTGGTTAAACTGCATTTGAAATATTTGTAAAATTCTACCAAGGGAGAGAGGTTCTGACTGGCTGCCCTATCTATCCTCTCATGATTGTATACACTACCTTTATTTACTCAGCCTCCAAAGCACCAGAGGAAACAATCCAAATAGTCTAGCCTCCCCTTATACCTATTGCCTTCTAATACAAGCAGCATTTTAGTAAACTTCTTCAGCACCCCATCCACAGTCTCTGTATCCTTCCAGTAATTAGGTCATTAGAATTGCACACAGTACAAATGTCACCTAACAGAAGTTATTAAAAAGACGCAACGTGTCTTCCTGACTCTTATACACAATGCTCCGATTGATGAAGGCACGCATATCATATGCCTGTTAAATGTGTCCAAGAAAGCTACTTTGGGTTTAGGTTTATTATTGTCATGTGTACAATGAAAAGCTTTGTCTGCATGCTTCCAAACAGATCAGATATACATTACATTAATACAACCAAGTCATACTCAAGTACACAGAGCAAAGGGGAAGATTCAGAGTGCAGAATGTAGTTCTCAGCATTGTAGTGCATCAATTTCATAGACATTGTCCAATGTTCTCAATGGGGTAGAGATGAATTGGCCAGTACCCTAGCTTATGGAAGGGCCTTTCAGAAGCCTGATAACAGAAGTGGAGAAGCTTTTCCTCAGTCAGCTGATACTCGATTTTAAACTTATGTACCTTCTGCCGGACAGGAACAGGGAAAAGAAGGAATGGGACAAGTCTTTGATTATGTTAGCTGATTTTTCAAGGCAAGATAAAGTGTAGATGAGTCAATGGTGGGAAGTCTGTCGGTGTGATGGACTGGGCTACATCTACAACTCTCTGCCATTTATTTGGAGTCCTGGGCAAAGCTGTTCCCAAATCAAATGTGATGCAACACGATAGTATGCTTTCTATGATGCATCTGTAGGGGTTTGTAAAAATCACTGGAGATCAGCCGAATTTCCTCAGTCTCCTCTGGAATTAAGAGGTGTCTTTCTTGGCTGTCGCATCAATGTGGTTGGTTCATAACAGATCATTGGTAATAACGCCAAAGAACTTGAAGCTCTCACTTCCGCCTCATTGCTTAATCAATTGGGACCTCATAGAGAGAGTATAACTCTGGAGCTCCCCTTCGGGAACAAGATAGGTCAAGTGACTGAAGTGTTAGTGGGGGAGCACTTTAGGACTAGTGACTATAATTCTGTCAGTTTTTGAAAGTTGTTTTGGAGAAGGATAGGACTGGACAACAAGTTACGGCCCTGTATTTGGGTAAGACTGATTTTAGAGACATTGGGCAGGAACTTGCTCAGGTCGATTGGTAGAAATGTTTAAGAAAGAACTGCAGATGCTGGTAAAAATCGAAGGTAGACACAAAATGCTGGAGAAACTCAGAGGGTTTTGCTGAATGAATACGCCACAGTCGTTACAGACATCATAAAGAAATGTGTGGAGGACTGCATCCCAACAAGAACCTTCCGAGTGTTTCCTAACCAGAAGCCTTGGATGAACCATGAGATCCGCATTCTTCGGAAGACCAGATCCCAGGCATTCAGGTCTGGTGATGCAGAGGTCTACAAGAAGTCCAGATACAACCTTGGTAAGGCCATCAAAAAGGCCAAAAGGGACTACTGCTCTAAGCTGGAGGATGAGACGGATGTTCGGCAACTGTGGCGGGCCTTGAATGCAATCACCTCCTACAGCTCGCTTACCGCTGGCTCTCCACTCCGCTCTGGACCACTTGGACAACAAAAACTCCTATGTCAGGCTGATATTCATTGACTACAGCTCGGCATTTAATACAATCATCCCCTCCAAGCTAGTTACCAAGCTCTCAGATCTGGGTCTCTGCGATCCCTCTACAATTGTATCCTCGACTTCCTCATTCACAGAACACAGCCTGTCCGTATTGGAGGAAATGTGTCATATTCGATAACAATCAGCACGGGAGCACCTCAAGGCTGCGTGCTCAGCCCCCTGCTTTACTCACTCTATACTCATGACAGCGTAGCCGGATATAATGTGAACTCCATCATCAAGTTCGCCGACGACACCACTGTTGTGGGACGTATCACTGATGGGGACGAGTCAGAGTATAGAAGTGAGATCGACCGATTGACCAAATGGTGCCAGCACAATAACCTGGCTCTCAACACCAGCAAAACCAAGGAACTGGTTGTGGACTTCGGAAGAGGTAGAAGGGGTCTAGTCGAAGCTGGTCTTCAACGAGGTCGAAGGAGGTCTTCTACATAGTCGAAGGAGGTCTTCAACATGTCGTTTTTTCAAACTCTTCTAAACTCGCCAATTAGGTCGCCCAAGTGGGACAGCCCCTTAAGAGATTCCCTGGGTATATTCAGATTAAAAGGATGACTAAGGTAATAATAGCACCCCTGAAAGATCAGTATGGCCATCCGTATTAACAGACATGAGGTGGTGGAGATATGAATGAATGCTTCTGTTTTTACTGAGAAGATCATGGAAACTAAGGAATTGAGACACAGGTGTTGTGATGTCTTGATCAAGCCGTCAAGAATCAAGAGTGTTTTATTGTCATGTCCCAGATAGAACAATTAAATTCTTACTTGCTGCAGCACACAGAATATGTAAACACAGTACACTGTAAACAATATAAACAAGAGAGAAAATAAGTTCTGTGTGTGTATGTGTGTATATATATATATATATATGTGTGTGTGTGTGTGTGTGTGTATGTATATCTATATATACATATATATACACATATATATGTGTGTGTGTGTGTATATATATATATATACATACATATATACACGCGCACACACACACACACACACACACACACACACACACACACACACACTCTCTCTCACTCACTCTCTAACTCTCTAACTCTCTCTCTCACACACACACAGTGCAGACCCGTTGGGTCTGCTCCTCCAACGCAATATATTCCACCACTCACCCGTTCCCCCAACGCAACCCGTCCCCTCAACGCAGTATTCCACCATTCATCCATAGCTCCCAACTGGGCAGGTGCAGCTCATTTCCCCTCATCCCCCTGCACTCCCTCCTCCACCCTCCCTCTTCTTTCCATCCTCCTCCTCCCCTCCCCCAATCCCTCCCTCACCTCTCCCTCCCTCTCCTTTCATCCCTCTCCCCTTAGTCACTCCCTTCCTATCCCTCTATTATCCCCCACTCCTCACCTCCTCCTATCCCCCTCCCCCCACTATTCCTCCTCACCACACACCCACACACACACACACACACACACACACACACACACACACACACACACACACACACACACACACACACACACACACACACACACACACACGCATATATAGACTCTTTAATATTAAATAGATAGACAGACAGACTCAAAAAACAAACAATAGTAGTGCAATAAGCGGTGAGGGGCCTATTACTTGAAATTGGAGAATTCAGTGTTCATACCATTGATTTGTAAGCTACATTATATGGAATATGAAGTGATGTTTCTCCAATTTGCCATTTTGTCTCACACACACATTGCCTCAATCAGGCAATGGAGAAGGCCAAGGACAGAAATAGCAGTATGAAATGTGAAGGGGAATTAAAATGGTTAGCAAACAGGAGATCCAGCAGACCTTGGTGAAACCTTCGCAGAATCTGTTCCCAGTCTCACCGCTGTAAAGAAGCCCACATGCAGTAAGGGATTAAAAAAAATGTCAGCTGCTGAATGTTTTTGTGCTGAGCAAGTACATGAGATGGCAGCATGTGATACTAGACCGATCACTAATGCAATACCACATGGACTAAATGTGAGTGAAATACTCTGCTTACATTCTCCATGGCAACGCAGTCAATGGTCTAAATCAAAGCCATAAGTGGTGGCTCAATGCAAGTTACCACCTCCAAAAGAGGTAGCTGAAAAATCGTATGGTTTACATTGATATCTATTTGCATTTAGGTGGAAGTTGAAGTATGGGTAAAATTACGATGTTCGTTTTGAAATTTGCTTACAATGTTCTATAATGCTAGCAAACATTAATAAGACACTGTGTATTGAACCTTATTTTTAGGATTGTCTGCCCATGACATTCCTTTGTGAGAAAATCATCTCTACTCTACCTTCTTGGAGGAAGCAAAATGGGCCAAACCAATTTATGTCATGGCAACAATTTGTATACGATGTTCAGGACCAAATTAATCCTTTAGTCAGTGAGGAGGATCTGAGGGAGATCGCCCAACAGCTGCACAGTTTGGGGGAAGTAAGTGCGTCCTGCTTATAATTGTGTCAAGTTCCGAAACTGCCAACGTTATTATTTTGTTAACAGTTTTTAAATGGCCTGTACTGACTAAATGTACCTTTCCCATCTTTGCAAACCAAATTGACCATGTGATAGCCATTTATTGTATGAACTACCTGTGAAATAAAACCTAGAAAAGTGTTTCATGTTGCCGTTTTAAATGAATTTAACTATAATCTTTGTGTAGGACAAAATAATCAATTGATGGTTCATTATCAGGTAAAACAGAAGCATATCTATTATTGCTTATTCCTTATCTATACGGCTGAATCATTTAGATCAGCTACAAAAAGATTGAGCTTTTGTAGGGCAGGAATGCACATGTAGTTCCACCATATAAGGATTGAGTACCTCGAGTAGTGGCACAATTTTCTCCAACTCTCCTTCAGAGTGTGAATCAGTTCTGAATTGGATGGACTAATCTTCACTACACACAGTGGTCCACCTGAAGCCAGAACAATCAGCGTCCCGTTTCCCACTTGATTGGTTAGCACGCAACAAAAGCTTTTCAGTGTACCTCGGCACACATGACAATAACACTGGTGTGTGCAGATTATGGGACCCAGTCTATATCCAATCAGAGAAATTCTCTGTACCGTGACATCCTTTCAAGCACTGTTTCTGTTGAATGTACTGATCCCCTCTCATGGCCGTAATGTTATTCACCTCATACTTTGGATTCCCAGGATTGCAAACCAGACTAATTATAATTAATCCAGCCAGGACTGACTCTCCACTCAAGGTTTTGTCGTATTTGGCCAAACAACCACCTCTCATGAACATGACAGGTGCTGGGTCTTTTGCTTAGGTCAATCTGCATGTTACAGTTTAATTAGGTGATTATGCTCAAACAGCTCTCAATCATTCTAAATCAATTTAGACCCACATGTTACTAACACCACACCTTTCCAGGTTAAAGCTACAATTATGAGGGTGGGCACATGGGCACAGGAAAGAGAGAGGAGGTTGGGGGTAATACTTAAAATTGTAGAATTGGCTGTTCATACTATTGGATTATAAGCCACCCGAGCGGAAAATGAGATACCGTTCCTCTAGTTGTGTGCGGCCTCGCCCAAGTTAGAATGGGAATGAGAAGCTGAGTTAGCAACCGAGAGATCCAGCAGGCCTTGGCGAGCCGAGAACAAGTGTTTGGTGAAATTATCTCTTTGTCTACACTTGGTCTTACTGATGTAAAAGGAGCCACAATGGGAACACCAACTGTAGTAGATGAGGGCTGAAGAGAAGCATGAACACTGTTTCATCTGAAAGGGCAGCTGGAGTTCTGGGATTGAGGAATACATCTTCTGTATATATCTCCTGCACTGTTGCATCTACTGCGGAGGCATTTTTCTTGAATCTTTATGTGTGGCAGTGGCTGCAGCAGTGTGATGGATCTGCTTCTGTCCATTTGTGTATCTCCAGTCCTAGTTGGATACCTCCCCAATTGAATTATCCCCTTCTGTGCTCCATGTGTTCCTCCTCTTGGGTGGAGCCAACAGTCCCAAAATTTCTCCAGGCCAGTGCCAGCAGAAAGTGACTCTTCTGTCAGTTTTCTCAAAATAATTTGTAAAACAATACGGAATACCCCACTGCTCCCTCTTTGCTTCATGATTCTTGCTTCATGCAGTACTTCGGTAATCTGTCACTATCCACTCAGTTAATCTCAGTCTGTCCTGTCATCAGTCTGTAGAGTTTAAATCTGAGTATCTAACTAGATTGTTTTAAAATCAGCTTCCCCGTGGGTTTGCAATCAATAACCTGATGATTTAAGCATTGTTTCCCTCTCTCTCCCTCTCTCCCCACTCCCTTCCCCCCTCCCCCCCTTCCCTCCCCCCTTCCCTCCCCCCCTTCCCTCCCCCCCTTCCCTCCCCCCCTTCCCTCCCCCCTTCCCTCCCCCCCTTCCCTCCCCCCCTTCCCTCCCCCCCTTCCCCCCTTCCCCCCCTCCCCCCTTCCCCCCCTCCCCCTCCCTCCCCCTCCCTCCCTCTCTCTCCCTCCCTCTCTCTCCCTCCCTCTCTCTCCCTCCCTCCCTCCCTCTCCCTCCCTCCCTCTCCCTCCCTCCCTCTCTCTCCCTCCCTCTCTCTCCCTCCCTCTCTCTCCCTCCCTCTCTCTCCCTCCCTCTCTCTCCCTCCCTCTCTCTCCCTCCCTCTCTCTCCCTCCCTCTCTCTCCCTCCCTCTCTCTCCCTCCCTCTCTCTCCCTCCCTCTCTCTCCCTCCCTCTCTCTCCCTCCCTCTCTCTCCCTCCCTCTCTCTCCCTCCCTCTCTCTCCCTCCCTCCCTTCCCCTCCCTCTCTCTCTGCCTCCCTCCCTCTCTCGCTCTCTCTCTCTCATCACCTTTTTACAATATGTTATTGCTAAAGGGCATGTCCCACTTGGGCGACCTAATCCACGAGTGTCTTCGACCTTCAGGCTCGAGGGCACTCTCCTGGATTGCCTCGAGCAGAATCGACCGGCTGTGTTGTAACCGCGAGGTGCATTAATCGAACCACAAGCTGGATCTACCGACCGTGCACGCGCACACACACACACACACACACACACACACACACACACAGAGTGAAGGTGGGGGCCAGGGAAAGCGGAGGAGCGCTGTATGCGCGATGAAGAGGCAGGTAAACGGCTGCCACAGTACCGTAAGTCCTTTAAAGAGCAAGGGAGAGAAGGGGGGGGGGAGAAGGAGTGGAGACACTTTTAAGAAGTTTAATAAAGTTTAGCGGGCATTTTACCTACCGCTAGGTCTTCCTAGGTCCTGAAACTCCAATGAGCCAATCAAAATGGCCGGTCAGTGAAGGAGATTGCCTACGGCTGCCCTCGACTGCCTGTAACTAAATAGCGACCCCACTCCATTGCACTACGAGTGAAAAAGACCCATGCCGACCAAATTTTACTCGCGGAAAATGTTTCAATATCCTGAAATTTTTTCCGCGACCTAGCTGAGGCCGCGAGTAGGCGGGAACCTCCCTCGAGCATGAAGGAGAGTTCCAGCCACCTCATACGATGTCCCAGGACCTCGTGTCAACCATGCTGCGAGTTTGAGTCTAGGGCAAACCAAAGATCCTATAGCAAGCAAGATAGATTACTTGACGAAAAAGACGTAGTACGGTCATGGGCAATTCATGGGTAATTTCGGCCCCATTTCCGTAACCGGCTTCCGTCTCCGCACCAAAGATCCCCTGGCGGAGCAATGATACTAGTGCAGGGACGGAAGCCGGCTACGGAAACATCCCCGTAAAAATAAAAGTTAGTTGATAAAAATCTTCTCATTTTCAGAATTATAATTTATTAACACAAACTGTTCCCCCGCAACGTTGATTACACTGTGAGTCGGGTCGGGTTACTGAAATGGATGAAAAAAAGGCCCACGTTCTGCTCCGTTGCGTACTACACGTCAGCCCATTGCATTTAGAAGGAGTGGTCCATCTTGCTTGCTATAGGATCTTTGGGCAACTTTTAAACTCGCAGCTTAGGTCTGCGAAGTGGGTCAGGCCCTTAAGTAACTATACAGGTTATTAGAACCATTCCTCAGTACAAGCTTATTGCAGAAACAGAATCAAGCAATGTTTAAATGTATATTCAAAATAAGCAATAAAACCACTCCTTGCAAATTAGACTGGATCTAATTAAAACTATTCTTACTTTAATCAAGTAAAAACAAATTTTAACAGCTTGATCGGCTTGAAAAAGTCACCGTAATTGAATTTTGACCGCAGGACGACAACTCCATTGGTTTTTAAAAAAGCATGCTAATATCTGCAATTGAAAGTTTAACCCTCCATCTTTTAGTTCAAAATTCCTTCTAAGATGTATAAACCTAAAGAAGTCAGCCAATTAAGGAAAGCGCACCTTTTTATACAATCATCTTAAAAGATCTTGCCATATTTGCCAAATGTTCTGGAGCAAAAGATCATCCGCACATCTGTCCCAGGTTGCACATGAGCATATTTATAAATGTTTCAAATGTTGGAGGAAAAGGGCCTGTTCAGTTTATAGATGTAGTCCATGCACTTTGCCAATTGTCTAGAGCATGGCATTAATATACAGACTATGGAGATGAGGTACAACAATTCCACCAAGGTGAGAAATCAAGAGACAAGAGATATTTGCTATTGCCTCTAAGAGTCAAGAGCCGAGAGTGTTTTATTGTCATATGTCCCAAACAGAACAATGAAATTCTTACTTGCAGTAGCGCAACATAATACGTAAACCTGGTAAACTCCAAATACGTCAATCGAGTTTTCATCTACTTTGGCCTGTGTGTACTTATGCTGATTAGAGTGGAGTTGCTACAAAGGTTGTTTACTGTCCTGTCACACCCTCCGAAGAAGAGGTTGTCTTTAACAGAACATTACAGTAAATTGTTTATTTGTAATTTTGAATGGCCAAGCCTGGAACACATTGTTGCAAACTTAAAGTGGAATTAGTGGATAGTGGAAATTATGGAGAAAGTGATTTGATCATTTCACTTTTGGTGCTCCATAAACATTCCTAGTTTTTTCATTTAATTTTGAGGCATTAGACTTCTGCTTGTAGAAATGATTAGAATTGTATTTTTAGCATACAGCAGTATGGCTAATAGCCTCCCATTTTAAATCACTCAAGCCATTAAATAAGCAGCAGTCTGAGAAGAAGAAATGGACTCCATAGAATTTAAGTTTTCAAATTCAAGATACGGTCTAAAAGGAAGCAGGCTGACTGATTCCACCCAGAGATCAGGATGAGGAGTTGGGTGTGTGACGTGTTTCAAATGGGATTAATATAATTAAAACTACTCTCTGGTGGATCTGGAACTTACTGCCTGTCGGCATTGCTGCAAGCACGGTCATTAAAGATTGTCAAAGGGGATTTGGACGGGCATATGGCAAAATCTTTAAGAAGACTGTAGGAAAATGCAGAGTAACAGAACAAATAGATTGCTTGACCAGTAGTTGACATGAACCCAGTGGACCAAATGGACATCCTGTCGATAATTCCTTTCCCCAACAGTTGCTGCCTGACCTCCTGGGCTCTTCCATTAATTGATTCATTTTTTACCTCCCATACTTTAGTGTTCCTACCCAGGTCATACTTCCCAGCAATGAGGTCCTCGTTACTCTTGGGCACGTTGTTTGCATTCCTGATCTGAGGCTCTCAAAATGGACAATCTATTCCAGCTCTGCCATGGGAAGAGAATACCAGGCAGACGTTGGAAAAGAGTCAAAAGTGTGGTCAAAGCTTTCTTGATATGCCGTATCCCATCTGACTGGGAACCTTTAGCTCATAACCACTGAAAGTGGAGAAGGAGCATTTGGTATGGTGTTGAGAACCTACAAGACCATGCATCAAGAGCACACAGAAGAGCACACAAACTGCCCATTTACCTCAGAAGCGCCTTTTGTTGTGTGACACTCACTGGCACCTCATAACCTACAAAGTTGGAGAGGAAGCCTTGATTCTGGGGGAAACAAAGTGCTGGAGCGACACAGTGGGTCAGGCAGCATCTTTGGAGGGAATGGACAAATGATGTATTGGGTCGGGACATTCCCAGTACGAATAAGGGTCCCAGCCCAAAACAACCTGTCCATTCCCTCCTCAGATGTTGCCCCACCCTCAGTTCCTCCAGCACTGTATGTTTTGCTCAAGATTCCAGCATCTGCAATTGCTTGTGTCTTAATCGAAGGGACTGCCGACAAAGAAACATGTACAGCAAAAGTGGAATTCATCTTTGCTAATTATAAATATTCTAGTTAGAAATACTTCATTGTACAGGGGTAACGTCAATGAAGTTGTCTGTTAAATATACAGGTCACAGCATTGGGGCAAATTGAGACAATTGTCTCACTTTCATGAGCTGAAGAATTAAGTGTCACAACCATTGACACTCGGCAGCAATCAATATCTAGACAATGTAGCTTGCATGTAATCCTGTTTCCTCTTGTTTAAAGGAAAATGATGTTATTGCAGTAGTTCTGCCGTTAATTAATTTATCTTTATTCAATCTCTGATAAACACATTATGTTTTAAGTGCATCTGGCAACACATCAATCATGAGCTTGTGACCATTGTAAATTACAAAAGCAAAATGATAACAAACTCTTAATTGATTGGGAGCAGAATGGATATACTTGATTAGAATTGTTTATGTAACGCATAAACAGCAACACAGTTTGACTGGCCCATTGACAAGTTTGTGCATTGTTACCGTATATTTTACTGAAAAGTTAAAGTAAGATCTAGTTCCATATTATCCTATGTCAAAAAACTAGTTTTACAGAAAAATATTGTTGTCAGATTGTTAGGTCGCTTTTGAAAGCGCCAAACACTTTGAAACATTAGAAGCAATTTAAATTGCTTTTACCCACCCCTTTACTGATGGCACTTTTTAAATTTTAATTAATTTGGAATCCTCCAGGAACCCAAATATTTAAACCACTATCGGTTTCTTGATGCATATGTGTTGAAATACAAACAGCAAGGTTTCTTGCAGCACACATGCAGGCTACAGCGTACCCTTGTTATGACTTCCAAATACTGAAGAATACTGGATTTAAGAATTATTTGTAGCTGGATCATGACTTTGCAGTGACCCCTGTTATACTTGCAGAAACATTATAACTATTGGAAATGTACACAAAAAATGTGTTAAGGCATAACAAATTGTCATCAAACATTTGTTGGCAATGACTGCACCGATAAATGGGAGGTTGCAGGTCTCCTCTGCTTTCTAAAGCTAACCTAATATGCCTGTTAATGTAAAATGCTGCAATATATTGAACGGTCATTATTTTAACAATTTATCCATATTTAAATTTAGGTTTCAATAGACAATAGGTGCAGGAGTAGGCCATTCGGCCCTGTGAGCCAGCACCACCATTCAATGTGATCATGGCTGATCATCCCCAATCAGTACCCCCGTTCCTGCCTTCTCCCCATATCCCGACTCCGCTATCTTTAAGAGCCCTATCTAGCTCTCTCTTGAAAGCATCCAGATAACCTGCCTCCACCGTCCTCTGAGACAGAGAATTCCATAGACTCACCACTCTCTGTGAGAAAAAGTGTTTCCTCGTCTCCGTTCTAAATGGCTTACTCCTTATTCTTAAACTGTGGCCCCTTCATTGGCAAGTCCAACATTTGTTGCCCATTAGAAGATCGTGAGCCACTTCGTTACACGGCTGTAGACCCTCTGGGAAATGTACTCCCACAATGCTATTAGATTGGGAACTACCTGAAATGTTGATTGTTTCTCTCTCCACAGTTCTGCCTAACCTGCCAACATTTTCTGTTTTTTTTGGATTCATGGCATCTCTAGGATCTGTGATACTCCTGTCTACAGTGGCATACTGTCTAAATCCTACTGTGACCCCTTCTTTTATAACACAGGACTAATGGGGACAGAATAGAATTGTGTAGACACAAAATGCTGGAGTAACGCAGCAGGACAGGCAGCATCTCTGGAGAGAAGGAATGGGTGACGTTTCTGGTCAAGACCCTTCTTCAGACTGAATTGTGTGTTTGATTCCACCATCTGGCAGGAGTTAGTAATATGCATGGTGTTATTCTCTATCTATTTATGTAAATTGTTACTCAGAGATGGCAGTGGTTGGCAAGTGTATCAATAAAGTTATCAGTTTTTGTCAGTAGGGAAGATAATTGCAGATGAATAATTCACAATTTAACACTAAAGCAACTTGGCATAATCTTGCAATCATTCTATTTGAATACGGGCATTTACATTTGCCATTGCAAATATCTCCATAAACATTATATCAAATTCCGGGGAAAGAAGTGACTCATTTGTATCGTTGAGTTAATCCAAATCCTGACTCCAGTGGAAAATGGATTGTCACACAACAAAAGTGTCAATTCAGGCTACACTTGAATTCTCAGCTTAGAATCCGAAGTTGTGCATACACTCTGTGTTTTCACTTGAGTAAATTATTGGGATGATGCTGTAACTTCAGATATTAATTTTCAGGAGATGCATTAAACTAACGGTTATATCTGTGTGTAAATCCCGGTCCCCTGGTCAACATTTGTGCCACAGCCAACACTAAAATAAATGTTTATGCATGGAATTTGTGAATGGCTGCTGTGTTTTCGTTCATTGTAATAGTGACTGCATTTCAAACATAAAGATTATTGATCCATCTTAAGGTTGTGCAAGTTGCTATATAGCTGCAGTGTCTCTTAATTTTATTTCTGAAACTAGTGACTTCTGCCTCCATCTAATGTATTTTGTTGAAAAACTGCTGAACTAGCAACAGAACGCTACACAAAACAGGTTGTAAACCAGCATCTGCAGTTCCATCCGTTGCATTTGTCTTCAGATCTAACATCCTGACACTTAGTCATTTAACAAACTGCCCCTGAGCCCAAAAAATAACAGCACAAAAGTAAATCTAATCCTGGGACTCTACACAATCTTTTCAGTTTTAAAGGTATCAATGAGATGTCTAGTCAGTAATAAAATTCATCCATCCATTTTGCATATGTAAAATTTGCAGACACAGAAACAGTAGTCGTGTGATGTTTTCACTGTTGTGAACAAAAGGTTTTTGGTTGTGAATCTTTGTTCCTGTTTTGTGCTGTTAAAAAAACTGTTAAAATTGAATAGTTTGCGGGTGTGACCCAAATAATAAACCGCAACTACCGAGAAATGTCATGAACTTACTTTGATAAATTGCAACTGTCTGAGTTTGCAGGTGTGAGGTTCTGGAGATATTTTAGTGAGACTACATGTAGGACGAATCAGACTTTCAAGTCTCAGTTATAACATTCACCATTGCAAGGAACCATTAGTCAAGTGTGATACATCGACATGCACAAATATTTGGAGTTGGAGCTTGAGGAAATAAATTTTCAGCCAGCATTGTAAACAAGACCACAAGTGATGGTACCTTGCATCCTTCCAAGGACCATCAAGTTTTATTTCTGATTTCTTGCCAAATTTGGCACGTACAGTAACTTATTAATGCACTGTTATCTTCATCCTGGTCATTGATTTAAAAACTGAGAGGGGGTGTAAGCAAGAATGCTGATTTGTTATTACACTTTTCAGTCAGTCTAATTCAAAGTATGGCATTTTATTCTCAGTGGTCTAAATAAATCCACTTCTGTGGAAAGAATTCCACATAGTTCAAGAGGCATAATCAAGTCAAATAGACATTCAGCAATCTATGTGGTAGTAATTTACAAAAGGAATGTTTTTCTGATATTTGAGGCATAGACACATAACATGTAACTCTGCTCTCCTCAGTGCATGTTCACCTCAATGTAGTCTACTGGGTGAGCATTTTGTAATGGTCTACCCATTCTTGCATCGTGTGAAATGAAATCAGTTAATTTAAAAGTTTCCCTGAAACAATTAAATTAATGGCATGATACAGGAAGGAAAAGCAATTTCGGAAAATTACAATTGCCAGGATAGTGGTGCTGAGCAAATTGTTGGAGCTGTGGACTAACAGGGTGTCTTCATTGGGTGTTAAAAGAAGTGGCTAGTGATACAGCAAATCCAATGATTTGTATTAGATTAGAAAATAGCAAAGGTAACCTTGTATTCAAAAAAAGAACAGATAGCAGGAAATAACAGTTCAGTTTGATTTTAATTTATGTCATAGATTAAGTATGAGAAGCTATTATTAAAGACATTGTAGCCTGGCACTTTTGTTAAGCTCAAGGTTAAAATAAAAAGTCAGCATGCATTTTATCCTTGGGTATGAGGGGTTATCATATAGTCTTATAGAGATGTATAAGATCATGAGGAGAATAGATAAGATGAATGCATGGAGCATTTTACCCATAGAGAAATCAAGACAGAGAACAGAGGTTTATGGTGAGGGAAAGAGGGGCAACTTTACCTCACATGGTATGAGCTGCCAGAGAAGGTAGTTGAGGCAAGTATTTTAACAGCATTTAAAAGACATTTCCACAGGTGCATGGATATGAAAGATTTAGAGGATATGAGCCAAACACAGACAGGTGAGACTAGTGTAATGGGTCAGCCTAGGCAAGATGGACCAAAGAGCCTGTTTCTGTGCTGTATAACTGACAAGATATAGTGAGTGGTGTGCCAATGGGATTGGTAGTGAGGTCTCTACTTTTATCAACTATATATAATTGCTAGGATGTTTGCTAAATTTGTTCATGACACAAAAATAATAAATTATGTTATAACAAAGACATAAGGAGGCTACGAAGGGATAGAGTTAGGTTAAGTAAATAGGTAAACAACCAAGTGGGATATAATATTGATAAAACAAAATAGTTAATTTTGTTAGCAAACATTAACAAAAGCATAGATACAAAGTACTGGAGTATCTCAGCAGGTCAGACAGCATCTCTGGAGAAAATTAATGGGTGACGTTTCGGGTCAGGCCCTTCACGCTGAAAGTAAGGGGTGAGGTGAAGAGCTGGAGGCGAGAAAAAAACAGGACCTATCAGGCTGGACACAAATGGCCTCGGGCAGCGTGGGTGCCCCAGGAACCCACATTGGGAACAGTGGCTACAGTAGATGAGGTTAGAGGAGATACATGTGAACCTCTGTCTCACCTGAAAGGACAGTCTGTTTCCCTGGATGGAATTGAGGGAGGAGGTATAAGGACAGATATTGCATCTCCTGCGGTTGCAGAGAAAAGTACCTGGGGAGGTGGTGGTTTGGGTGGGAAGGGATGAGTGAACCAAGGAGCTGCGGATGGAGTGGTCTCTGCGGAAGGTGGAAAGGGGTAGAGAAGGGGAAATGTGATGAATGGTGGGATCCCATAGAAGGTGACCGAAATGTTGGGGATAATATGTTGGATGCTGAGGCTGGTGGGGTGAATGATGAGGATCAGGGGAGCTCTGTCCTGGTTGTGCCTGGTGGGAGGGACGTGTATTGTGCATATCACAGTGTCAATTCAGCTAAGATGCGTACTTTTGTAATGGAATTCCATTGGAAATAACTATGGCCCAAGTAATTATGATTAATTCTTTATTTGTTAATTATTTTGAATCTATTAATAACCTTCCCTCAATTTTCTCTGTTTTTGTCAGATTAACATTTTACAAAGTGAAACCATCCAAGATGTGGTGCTCCTGGATCCTCGGTGGCTGTGCACCAATGTGCTTGGAAGGCTGCTGACCAATGAAAATCAAAAGGCATTGCACCACTATAGAGGCCGTTACACAATAGACGACATTCTACACTTGGTATCAGAGAATGACGTAGAGGAGTTGTTGCAAATTCTGGATGCAATGGATATTTGTGCACGGGATTTAACCAATGGATCAATGGTGGATATTCCAGCGCTGATTAAAGTGGAAAGTCTGCATAGATCCTGGACTGATGAAGAGGATGAAATGTTGGTTTATGGGGGTGTCCGCTTTGTGCCTGTTGAACATCTTGCCCCATATCCATGTGGTATTTTCCACAAGGTGCAGGTGAACCTTTGTCGATGGGTGCATCAGCAAAACTCCGATGGAGAGCTGGATGTCAGGTTATGGACCAATGGATTAAAAATATCCAACAAAGGGACTGAAGTTATGGTCCTTCTGGTTAACCATGGACAAGGTTTGGAAGTACAAGTAAGGGGCCCGGAAACTGAAAAAGTAAGGTGTTGTTTGTTTCTGGATTCCATTTGTAGTATCATTGATAATCTAATAGTGACTACTTTACCCGGGCTCCTGACTGTCAAGCATTACTTGAGTCCCCAGCAGCTCAGGGAACACAGTGAACCTGTAATGGTTTACCAGCCTAGAGACTTCTTCAGAGCTCAAACTCAAAGAGAGACTTCACTCACCAATACAATGGGTGGCTATAAGGAGAATTTTAGCAGCATTCTTTGCTTTGGTTGTCTCGATGTTTATTCCCAAGGGAACCTAGGAATGGACATCCCTGTATCAGAACTAAATCTACTTACGAGGCGCAAACTTAGCCGCCTACTGGATCCCCCCGACCCCATGGGTAAAGACTGGTGCCTCTTGGCTATAAACTTGGGACTTATTGACCTTGTTGCAAAACTCAACACTCAGAATGGAATTTCAGCGAATGGGACATTTCCTACTAGTCCAACCAATGCTGTACTGACTGAATGGGCACTTTCACCAGAAAATACCGTGGGGGTATTAATGTCTAAACTAAGAGGACTTGGTCGTCGGGATGCTGCAGACTTTCTTTTAAAGGCCTCAGCTGTTTTCAAAGTTAATTTAGATACCAATGGGCATGAGAACTCCATATCCAATTGCAACGGAGGAACGTCATATAATTCAATCAGTTCAGTGGTTTCAAGATAAGAATAT